>JBAJHW010000003.1:127696073-128296073 GCA_037013535.1 Intellagama lesueurii | reverse complement strand
TGTTTTGAATAATGGATATAGAAGAACAATAACCCACATTCATAAACTGAATGTGGGTTATTGTGCTTTTGCCCTCCCCCAGCAACCATATTACCCATCATGTGATGATTTTTTAGATCCTCTAGCACTGAATAATTCTACATGACGAAAGTTGCTTTTGTAATTTGTGCTTAGAGTATATTTATTTAAACTCCCCTTTTAAAAAGTCAAGAAATTCAATTCTTCAAAAAACCATCTGGTTTATGAATGTGAGATATTGTGATTCTCTATATTGTGATGACACCAATGGCAGCAGTCAAGATGTCTACAAGGTACCCTTTTCTGCTCACTCAATTCACAAAAAGACACCAAGAAGAGGAAAATCCCAGAAGCTGATGCCTTTTTCATCAATCAACCACTTCTCCCTCAAATACAAAGCAATGGTCAAGGCTGTTTTTCAAAATAGTTTCTAGGTATCTATTGCTAGAAAAATATGGATGATCATCAAGTGCTGTGATGAAACCTCTGTTCGGTGTCGTAGCAATTGACAGGGGCATATGCATCCAGATGATTAGTCACATTTATGAGTGAAATGGACCTTGAACTGAATGATGGTAGAAGATGATAAAATGAAGGGGCTCCTTTTTGCATTGTTGGGACCTGTCATAATGCTGCAAGAGTAAATGTGAGAACACAGTTGACATCCAGCCTTCCAGGAGAGTCTTGTTTCTGTCTCTTTATATATTCAATTATTGAAAATACCTCCATTTTATGAATGTGGGATACTGTGCTTCTGTATCCATGATTCAAAATGCTAGAAAATGGTCCAGTATTGCTGGACATGGCCCAATATTCATAGAATCATAGAAAAGTGAAGTTGGAAGGGGTCTACAAGGCCATCAAGTCCAACCCCCTGCTCAATGCAGGAATACAAAGCATATCTGCCAGGTGATTATCTAAGTTTTCTTGAATGCCTCAAGTGTTGGAGCACTCACCAACTCCCGAGGTAACTGGTTCCACTGTCGTACTGCTCTAACAATTAGGAAGTTTTTCCTGATATTCAACAGAAATCTGGCTTCCTTTAACTTGAGCCCATTGTTGCATGTCCTGCACTCTGGGATGATGGAGAACAGATCTTGCCCCTCCTCTGTATGACAGCCTTTCAAATATTTGAAAAGTGCTATCATATCTCCCCTCAGTCTTCTTTTTTCAAGGCTAAACATGCCCAATTCTTTCAGCCTTTCCTCATAAGGCTTGGTTTCCAGCCCCCTGATCATCCTTGTCACCCTTCTCTGAACTTGTTCCAATTTGTTAACATCCTTCTTGAAGTGTGGTGTCCAGAACTGGACACAATACTCAAGGTGAAGCCTAACCAGTCGTGAATAGAGGGGGACTAGCACCTCACAGGGTTTGGAAACTATACTTCTATTAATGCAGCCTAAAATAGCATTTGCCTTTTTTGTAGCCACATCACACTGTTGGCTCATATTTAGATTGTGATCTACAACAATTCCAAGATCCTTCTCGCTCATTGTTTTGCTCAGCCAGGTATCCCCCATCTTGTAACTGTGCAGTTGGTTTCTTTTTCCGAGGTGCAGTACTTTGCACTTATCCCTGTTGAATTTAATTCTGTTGCTTTTGGCCCAGTGCTCCATCCTATCAAGGTCATTTTGAATTTTGTTTCTGTCTTCTAGGGTATTAGCTATTGCGCCCAATTTGGTATAATCTGCAAATTTGACAAGCATTCTCTGCACTCCCTCATCCAAGTCATTAATAAAAATATTGAAGAGCCCAGGACTGAGCCTTGGGGTACCCCACTTGTTACCTCCTCCCAGTTAGAGAATGACCCATTAATCATACCCTCTGAGTACGATTCTATAGCCAATTGTGTATCCACCTGCCACTTGATCTATCCAGCCCACACTTAGTTAGCTTGCTAATCAGGATATCATGGGGCACTTTGTCAAAAGCTTTGCTGAAGTCAAGATATACTAGGTCTACAGCATTCCCTCTGTCTATCAGGGAGGTTACCTGATGAAAAAACGTGATCAAATTAGTTTGGCAGGATTTGTTCTTGACAAATCCATGTTGGCTTCTAGTTATTATTGCATTGTTTTCTAGGTGCTTGCACAATGACGGTTGCACAATATTGCTGCCAGGTGGGAAAGGATGTGAAAATGCCAATGACAGAAAGGGGAAATCACACAAGCTGTCTTCTTTTTATCAGTTAACCACTTCTTATCCAAATACAAAGCAATTGTCAGGATTGTTTTTCAACAAGCATGAATGGTCATAAGCAAAAGAAGGTATTCTGTAGACCATCCTGATTGCTGCCATTGTCATTGTCAACATTTAGGCTCCCTTTTGCTATTTAAAGCACCAAACCTCTTCTAACTATGAATAAGACCATTCTCAGTCACAAAGCAAAGAACAGTATTTTCACAGCTTAAATGGCTGAGCTTCTGAATATTTGTTCTCTATTCTTTTAAAAATACTTTAAAAATATTTTTAGCAACAAGACACAGAATCATTTTATAAGCAGAAATTCCTGTTTGGCCAGGAAGGAGTTAAAAATTCAATTGGGTTCTGATTGATAGGTTCAAAAGTTCATATTGTCTCAGAGCTGATTTCCCCTTTGAAAACTTGAGCCTATCCTAGCTTGCTCATATAATGAGAATACATGGTTGATCAGAAAAGACAATATTGACAATATTTCACAATATTGTGAAAAGTGGTTGTAGGGGGGCAGTAGGAAGAGAGGAAGATCTAACATGAGACAGATTGTCTGAATAATGAAAGCAACAGCTGTTAGATTGCAATACCTGAGCAGCAATCACTGGAAAAGACAATATTGCTAGATGGGTGGAGGGCAGTTGGAACAGAGAGTGACATAACATGAGAATCAATAAAGAAAGCCAGTTCTGTTGGTTTTCAATATCTGAACAGAGCTGTTAATGATATGATAATTTGGAGGTCACTCATATAGTCACCAGATATCATAAGTGACTTGATGGCATATAACATCTTCAGAGTCTTTTTTAATTACCAAGCCATTGTATAGTGACAAGATGGGTGGAATGGTAAGTAACAAAGGGAGACTATGACAGGATATAGGCATGAAAACTCTGCTAATATCAAGTGAACCTACATCTTTTTGGGTCTGCATTTTTAAAACAGACACAGAATCCCTTTGCATGCATGAATCTGAAACAATCTGTTCGGTGAAGGAGTTAAAATGTTAAAAAGTTAGCTGAGAGTCAGTTAATTTAGTCTTGAATGACAGATTCAAAAATTCAGATTGCCACAAACATAGTGTTGATTTCTCCTTTGAAATCTTATGTCAGGAGACTGTTTTGTCTTAGAAATCTTCATAGAATGTTTATTGAAAACACTAGAATGAAACACAACCATCTGCTTTTCTAGGGTATGGGGAAATACTTTGAATACATCTTACAAAATTGTATGCTAAATCCCTGAAGATAATGGCAAAAATTTCCCCTTTATGGAGGATTAGTTTCTTTAAAGCAAGCCCATATTTTATACTTCTTCCATAATAGTTGTGACCTTTAGTTGACCTGCAGTTCTTAGCTACAATACAATGTATCATTTCTTGAAGCTCTTGCTGGTATGCCTGTATCATGAATGCTCGGTGTTATCACAAACAACGGTTTCTCCCATTTGAAACGTCTTTTTATATTTCAACTCCTGCAGCCTGGATTCGTTCCAAATAAAGAAAAGTGAGAGGGCCAACAATTCTCTTTCAAGATAAGCAAAATTGGTCTTTTCAATTTATGTGAGTTACTTTAAATCTGGGATAGTTTCTCATCAGGGGTTTAAATAGTTTTACTTTTAAAAAATAATAACTTGAAAACCCTTTGTCCAAACCTACCCATGTTTGGCACAGAACAAGAGTTGACTGTCTGATACAACTGTGCTAAATTTGGAATTGATACAAATTCAAGTTTTAAAGTTATGATTTTTTTTGTTTGGCCTGCCTCCTTTTTTAGAATTGCCTTGTGGAATGCTCATTTGTTCTCTTGCACAAGATAATTGCTGCACTCTTATGCAGCAATAATTTTGCACTGCAAACTGCAGCAATAATTACAATGGGAGATTTGTGAGTGAAACGTGTAGTGTGCATCTAGAGTTAAACACAAGTTGAAGCTTTTTAGAGCATTATCTCAAAATCAATCAATCAATCAATCAATCAATCAATCAATCAATGTCATTGTGGTACAGTAGCTAGGAGAGAACTGCTGGAGAGTTTTTCAGCCATAAAAACTCACTTGGAAGTGACTGAGGTACACCACTCCTTGAGTATCAAAAATACCTTGAAAACACTATTAGAATTGCAGTAAATCACAAGTGATTTGATGCAGAAGCCCAGCAAAATGGATTCTACAAGCAAAATCAAAAGATAGGGGAGCCCCAAACAAAAAATTGTAACTATGAAACTGGACCTCAGATCAGCATCAAATTTGGCACAGTTGTAGCAGAAAGTCTGCTCTTGCTCTATGCCACATCTGGGGATGTTTGGGCAAAGGGTTTTTGAGTTGTGATTTTTAAAGACATAGCACTGTTTTACCCCAGTTAAGACACAAGCAACCATAAATCTACTGCTAATTGAAAAGAGATGAAAAATATAGATAAGAAAAAATTGACATACCTGCAGGGAAAAAACTCAATTTTAACCTCTTTTTTTTTCTTCCCCTCCATGGGATTTGGGCCATTCATGGCTCTAATTTAGACCTTTTAATTACTGTTTTTAATCCCTAAAACTTCTGAAATTGCTGCCTTTTTTTATAACTTCTGAGAATTTCAAAGGAACTATTTGCATAGTATTGCATTCTGGCCACAGAATGGAGTCTGGTGTCTGGAATCAGCCCACGGGGCAGATGTCTGTCACTTTTAACCCTGCCATGGCCTTCAGTGTGAAAGAAAGCATTTAACTCCTTCCTGGCCACAGATTCTTGGCCCCTGTGATAATATTTTAAAAGTTATTTTAAGAAATGGGTAATAATAAACAGTGACTCACTAATTTAACTAGTGAAATTACTGCTTAATTTTTCCCCTTGTGGCTTTGAATGATCGCAAACACATTTTCCCAGTTTACTCATGAGTAAGTTTACCAAGTTTACTCATAGGTTTACGGATCCACGTGATTTCATATGGTTTTTAGATGTTATCCCCCCTAAACCATTGTCAGATCATAGATCCTATCTGCACCCACAGACTACAGAAATCATGGGCCCTTTAGTACATGGTTTTGTAGTGGTGCAAAAACATGGAGATGATGCATGGTTCCTCATGATCTTTCTGCAGGATCATCCCAAAACCACTATCCACTCATAGGCCCCATCTGTGTCCATAGGCTACAACAAAGAAATCATGGGTCCTTCAGTACATGGATTTGCAGCAGTGTAAAAATGCTGATCCTAAGCACGGACAGTAAGAATAAGAGAGACTGAGTGAAGGGCCTCCAGGAACATCTTAAAAAGCAGATGGAATTGAGTGTCATCAGCACACTGGTGGTACCGGTACAAAATTCTGGATGGGGAATCATGGAACCCTGAGGCAGTCCACAGGTGTTGAACAGGAGTCCCCCCAGCATCACTACCATTCACAAAGTGGCACCACACAAGGGGAAATCCCAGAAGCTGACTCCTTTTTTTCATCAGTTAGCCACTTCTCAACCAAACACAAAGCATTTGTCAGGGCTGTTTTTCAACAAGTGTGAATGGTAGTGAGAAGAAGAGGGTATCCTGTAGACCATCTTGACTGCTGCCATTTGTGTTATCAACATTCAGGCTGACCTTTGCTATGTAAAGCTTGGCATCCTTTTTCCTGCAGTCAATGTGGGCACAATATTTGGCAGCAATATTGGGCCATTTCCTGGCTTTTTGAATCATGGGTACAGAAGCACAATATTCCACATTCATAAAGTGGAGGTTTTTTAAAGAATTGAATATTAGCAATGGTGGCTGTCCCTATAGTCTGGATTTGTTCATTTATTTTGTGTGTATATACACATATGCAAAACCTTGGCTTTGGTGGACCAAACTTTTGCATCAGCTGAACCATTCTCAGCCTTTCAGACAAAACAATCATTCTACCTACTGCTGGTGTATTTATGTAATCAACACTTCAGATGTTCATTACCCCATTACTCTTGGGTTCTCTCTCTCTCTCTCTCTCTCTCTCTTCCTTCCTCCCTCTTTCCTTTTTGCTGAAACAGACTAAAACCAGCTACCTCTCTGAACAGAAGGAGGGGATGAACAGTGACTGACTGTCTTATTAGTTCTCTTACCATACCCAATATTTTCAAAATAAGCTACTTGGACAGTATTGAGGTTGGCATCATTTGGCCAAAAATGAGAGGGATGTGGCCAGTGGATTGCATTAAGGGCCATCTACATTTTCTTCCATAATCTGAGCATCAGCCCCAGCAAACTAGTAGGTCAGGAGACAAAACTATTCATCACAGCACTCTTTTTTCTGTTACTTTTTTGGATAGGCACAGTGGACTGAGTTTGCATTTGTGTTGTTTTATGCAGGAGAGAAAGGGAAAGCAGTGCAGAAAATTTAGCATGAATGTAATCCTCCCTCACAGCAATCTCATCTCTCTCTCTCTCCATAATAAATTACGGAACACTTGAGTAAATATGTATTTTGAAACACTATGGAAATGCTGCATGGAATGCTGTCTGGTGGTGCAGTAAAAGCTTCCTGTATGAACAGGCTCCTCTTCCCTGCATGGGAGTAGCTTCCCAACATCAATACTCACAGAATGAAAAATCAGCACTTGGAAATATTCCCTTTTGAATCACTAATACAGTTCCTAGAATGGCTGTGGCTATGCTAGTTAGGAGATTCTGGGAGTTATAGTCCAAGCAAACACTTTCCCGAGCTCTGAGATGCTTAATGTGCTCATGCAACACATTCATGCCCTCTTTGCTGGAGGAAAGCTCTTTCACCTAGTACAGACAGAGAGATTCAGTAATCTCTCCTTCCCTCTGAAGCTCCCTGCTGTCCTCCTCACTCACTCCCTTTGGAAGACAAGGGATGCAAAACAAAACATGCTTTCACCCTGTTTTCATTCTCAGATGTGTTGGCTGGATGCCTTTCCTCTGCCAAGAGGCATGATTAGATGCCATTCAATGTATATATTTGGACACCGCCTTTTTAAATAAAGGTGTATGTCTGTGGATGTAATATGAGAAATTTTCTTTTAATAGCTAGAGTTAATTTGTGTTTTACAGTTAAGAACTCCATCAGTGTACCTAAATCAGAAGCCCTGTTCTTTTGTTTCCCAATGGATTTGATCCTTTCCAACCCACAGGAACATTTCTATTCATTTGTGTGAACAACAAAGATTATGTATTTGCCTCCTGGGGTTTAAGATTGTGGATATTACAAATTACTCTGGTAGATCTCTGTGACCTTCCGTGTTCTCTAGCCAAAGTAAGAAATTGTCTGTTTAATCCCTACAGGTTGAATCTCTGCAGCCCAACTCCACTCTCAAAGGGAGATAAGAACACGGAAGCATTCATCCACATACTCACTGATGTTTATCATCTACTGTTCTTTCGAGTCACATTGAGACCCTGGGTGTGACTTTTTATACAGACTGGAATGTGAATACTGCTCTGTGACCACCAACTTAATCACTACATACAGGCAATTGTTTGGAAGATGGATTGAGGGCCTGCTATTTAACATTTGTTTTGAAGTTAACTCCATTTAACTCATCTCCATGGGCTGTGGAGGGGGATTTCTATGGGGTGGAAAATTATGGAAGAGGAGGTGAAACAATACTTCTGGAATTCAAGATGACAGTTCTGAGATCTCAAGATGACAGTCTGAACTCTGAGCTAATTATTTCCTCAAATATTTTGGCAGTTACACCTTTCCTTAAATGTTTGATGTAGAAGCACCATGTTATGGAAGCATCAGCATTTGTTGATTTTGCAGAAAATGACTTTTTGCTATTTATCTTGCTCTGAGAATACTGGTGACAATAGAGTTAATTCTTTTGACTTGAACTGACAGATCTCTGTTGGCTTCTGTCCTTTCAAAAGAAATGCAATCTGTAAACGTAGTGTTAAATACCAAGTCATCTGGGAATGACACTGGCACATGTGTGCCAAATGGCTGGTCACAGATTTGCTAAGAAGTCTGTGGAAGGCAGAGAATTGGGGATATTTCCTGACAGAATTTCAGCTGCTGGGCTATGGGTACAGCTGGGGGGGGAGGGGGGAAGGCACGCTTTCAGGCTAGATTCCAGCAATACCATTAGATAATGAGAGAACATTTGCTTCAGAGAAAATACAGAGATAATTTGTTTAGCTAACCAATAATCATACTCTGATTCATAGGCAAAATGAGTTTTAGTGACAATACCAAATAGCTGGCTTTTCACTAAAAATTAATTTTATGTCCTTGCTGGAGTATCCCCCTCTTCTATTATATAAACAAGTCATGATCCAAAACAGAGTTAAACACGCTTCAGCCCATTTATTTCAATGGGCTTATACATACTTAACTTCATGTTATTTTGTAGCTGCAATTTATCAACAGATCATCCCTATTTATCTATTAGATTTTTCCACATGGCTCTCAATAGCATTCTTAAATCACTGAACAAATCAGTTTGAAACAACGCAGCATGATCAAACATTCATTGGATGTGACAGATCAAAAGCCTACAGATACTAACTAAAGTGTTTCTGAAAGAACTAAGTTTTGAACTCCTTTGTGAAGGCAAGGAGTGTGTGTGTGTGTGGGAGCACATGTGCACATAAGAGAAAGATTTAAAAAAAATTAAGTCTCCTCTTCTCTGAAGGCATGCCACAACTTAAATTGAAGATCTTACTCTGAGTTGACATTTTATGTCATTTCACACTGAAAGCATTGGAGGCAGGGGCCCAAATGATGTACAAAAGATTGCTTAGAAACAAAGTGATACTACAGCAAGTGTAATATATCAGACTATGCTGCACTTGAACTGGCAAAATTCATCTGGATTAAAATCCTTGCTAAATTCACTGGGTGACCTCAAACTAACCACTGTTTCTTAGTGCTAGCTCCTAGCCTATCTCACGTGGTCACAGAGAATAAAATGCATGTGAAGAGAAGAACCAGTCATGAACTCTAGGAGGCAAGATATTTCTAATGAATAAATTGCAGGAATGTGCAACATATTATAATCTACCAGTATCAGGGAAAATTAAAACAGAAGTTGACAAAATGAGCAACTGGGAAGAAATTTCAAACGTCAATGAAATTTTTGGTTAGAGCAGAATCCAAATGAGTGTTTCTGTGAGTGGAAATCCGAAGGCTGGCTTTTACTTCCTAAAAAGTACTCCAGAATCCCACTGGAGTAGGTTTTTTGGCACCACAGAGTGCTATTGGAAGAGGAGGGAGCCATGATTATGTTATGAATGTATCATTGGTCTCTCAATAAATTTATTAAAGTAGCTATATTGAATATATAGTCATTATTGGAATGCTTGACTAAGGTCATAAATCTTTGCTTGTTTTGCCCTCACATGCTAGGATGAGGACCCACAAAATTATTCTCCTTACTTTTCAAGAAGGAGAGGCATTTTATGGTACTCTCATCAAGACACAAGTATGGGGAAAAGAATGATTTGTGAGCAAATTTAGCAATTATATATTGTGCATATATCACAAGTAACATGGATAAAACTTAGCTGGAAAACAAATGCTTGCAGTGTTTTTGCCTAGGCTTTTAAGGATCAGAAGCATTGGAAGGATTGCTTGTATCTTTTTTTAACCATCATCCTGTCATTCTTCCCATGTGTATCCTATTCAAAGCCATAGAACACTAGTTTTGCAGCAACTGTTGGTGTGAACTGCAGAGACTCTCAAAGAAAAAAAGAAAGTGTTTTTTTGTTTTGCTCTTATCTTGAGTTGCAGCAGTTGAAAATGTTTCATGTAGAGTTGAGACTAGCTGTATTGACAACAACAAAAATGTGGTGAGTATTCTTTACAACCCTCCTTCTGACCCATTTTGTGGAGAACTGGGCAGATGCTTGTCCATCTCTAATCTATTTTGCAAAGAAAATCCCCACTAAAATAGTTTTTGAAATTTCTAAATGTTTCACTGACCTAGATGAGAAAATGCTCAGAACAAATAAGCATTTGATGGAAAGTTGCCAACCAACAATTCCACACAGATAACATTGGAATGAATAGGGATTCATGAGGCAGAGGATCTACCAATGACAGCATTTCTGCTTTTCTTGTTCTTTCTCTCTCTTTCTCTGTGTGATAGGATCATTTTGTACATGCTTGAGTCTCCTACTGGGAACCTGTACATTCAAGATGATGAGGCTGCTTCACTGACTGATAAACAAAACAGCTTGTTCCAATACAGAGTTCACTCAAATGGATCTTCACTGTGACATTTGTAGTACAAATGCATCCGTTCTGCCTGACAGCCAACTTTTCTCACAGTGTCATCCTGTAATTTATAGGAAAAGCCATTCTTTTGGTATGAACAGAAAATATAATTATGGTGTTTGTAAGCAAGATCAGAAAGTGAACCAAATTGCCAGACTATATATTTAAGGTTTTGTTAATCTTGTTTTTCCTGCTTGCACTCTATACAGTACTGATAATATTTCACATTTCTATAACAATATATTCATGACAGTGATCTGAGTCATCTGAACAACAGCTTTGTAAGGTAGAGCATTTATATTCTATATTTCAGGCTCTGTGATGAGGGAGGGTGAAAGCTGAGGCAGATTGACAGCAGAAGAAATGCAAACAAATGCATGTGTAGAAAATTACTATGATTGAATGATTCAGTTTGTCCCTGGAATGGGCCCTGAGGTGTGGGTTTGCTTCACATGGTCCATTATTTGGATGACTTTTTAATTTGCTGGTAGAAAAGGGTCGGGACAATGCCAGCTACTGCTAGCAGTACTCCAGGGATTGGGAAGGGAGCTAGGAGTTCCTTTGGCAGACAAAAAGACAGAAGGGCTGTCTTTGGTACTGACATCTAGGCACAGAGTCAGACATGGTACAGCAATCCTATTGTCTGCCTCATTCCAAGCTCACTGAATGAAGGACAGGGTGCAAGAGCTGTTAGGCAGCTTAAAGGTGACACTTTGGGAACTCCAAGAGGCAGTTGGGCACCTCAACTTTGGCATGCAAGGTTATAACACCAGGCAGGACTTTTTTGAGATAGCTGTGTGAAGCCATGCAGGGTCTTAAAAAACCCCACCATAGGAGGAGAGTCACAGCTGCAATGAAGGAAGACTTTCTGGTCTGGCAGCAGTTCTTGGTCTGTTTTAATGGGATTTCCTTTTGGAGGGCTGACATTTAGCTGGGGCAGGATTCCATCTTCACATCACATTCAGCAGGATCCCTGGGTCTGGGGATTTATTTTAGGGGGAATTGCTGTGTTGGTAAATGGCCAGAAGAGTGGCATGAGTTAGGCATAACAAGGGATATAAATCATCCAGAGATTAGGGTTGAGTGTCCAGAGTTGTTTAGAGGTGATGGTATCAGAGTTAAAGAATGAAATAGTCTTGCAGGACCTGCAGTGGGGCCTTAGGGCTGGGATTCCTGGCCTGGTGGGGGGCAAGGGGCTTAACATGGGCTAGCCCATTGCTTTGGCAGATAGTGTGGAATGTGAGAGGTGTATTGGTGAGTTCTCAAGTGGCATAAGGGGGTGCTACAGTAGCCAACATCTCTGCTCCACAGTACTCAAGATTCAGTGGCAGAGATCAAGATGCATGGGTGGCAAGCCCTGCTCACTGCTTGCCTAAGGTCACAAGGCTTAGGCGGCAGGAAGCTGGGGAGGGTCACCAATTGTTAGCTGGCTGGGAACAGGTTGTTTTTGGGACAGCACAGACTCAAGGCTTGTAACTCACACACTGAGAGGCAGGAGCAGGGGTAAGCAGGTACCCCTGGCTCCTGACTCAAGTATCCACACTATGGTAGGCCCCTCTGCAGGATGTGGGAGGTTACACATTAAAAGTTAATAAAGTTGTGTCCCTAGTTAAACCCATCACCTGTATCTCAGCCCCTTATTTCCTGGCTTGGGACGGCAATGTGACTTCATCTGAGCTCTCCTAGTACCTCTGTGGTTAGAGTATTCAGACAAGATGTTGGGCTTCATTGAAGATTTAGTTTTCACTCACCTTCTCCTTCCCCTTCATGGATTGCTGCCTTGTCATGGCGAAGGGACTTGAGTAATTCAGAGAAGCTATGGGCTATGCCGTGCAGGGACACCCAAGATGGACAGGTCATAGTGGAGAGTTCTGACTAAACACGATCCACCTGGAGCAGGAACTGGCAAGCCACTCCAGTACCTTTGCCAAGAAAACTCCATGGACAGAAACAAAAGGCTAAAAGATATGACGCTGGAAGATGAGCCCCTCAGGTCAGAAGGCGTCCAACATGTTACTGAGGAAGAGTGGAGGACAAGTACAAGTAGCTCCAGAGCTAATGAAGTGGTTGGGCCAAAGCCGAAAGGATGCTCAGCTGCGGATGTGCCTGAAAGTAAAAGGAAAGTCCGATGCTGCAAAGAAAAATACTGCATAGGAACCTGAAATGTAAGATCTATGAACCTTGGTAAGCTGGATGTGGTCAAACAGGAGATGACAAGAATAAACATTGACATCCTGGGGGTCAGTGAACTAAAATGGACGGGAATGGGCGAATTCAATTCAGACGACTACCATATCTACTATTGTGGGCAGGAATCCCGTAGAAGAAATGGAGTAGCCCTCATAGTCAACAAAAGAGTGGGAAAAGCTGTACTGGGATACAATCTCAAAAATGATACAATGATTTCAATATGAATCCAAGGCAGATCTTTCAACATCACAGTAATCCAAGTTTATGCACCAACCACCGATGCTGAAGAGGCTGAAATTGACCAATTCTATGAAGACTTACAACACCTTCTAGAACTGACACCAAAGAAAGATGTTCTTCTCATTATAGGGGATTGGAATGCTAAAGTAGGGAGTCAAGAGATAAAAGGAACAATAGGTAAGTTTGGCCTTGGAGTTCAAAATGAAGCAGGGCAAAGGCTAATAGAGTTTTGTCAAGAGAACAAGCTGGTTATCACAAACACACTTTTTCAACAACACAAGAGGCGACTCCACACATGGACATCACCAGACGGGCAATACCGAAATCAGATTGATTATATTCTCTGCAGCCAAAGATGGAGAAGCTCTATACAGTCAGCAAAAACAAGACCTGGAGCTGATTGTGGCTCTGATCATCAGCTTCTTCTAGCAAAACTCAAGCTTAAACTGAAGAAAGTAGGAGAAACCACTGGGCTAGTCAGGTATAATCTAAACCAAATCCCTTATGAATACACAGTGGAAGAGAAGAACAGATTTAAGGAACTCGATTTGGTGGACAGAGTGCCTGAAGAACTATGGATGGAGGCTCGTAACATTGTACAGGAGGCAGCAACAAAAACCATCCCAAAGAAAAGGAAATGCAAGAAAGCAAAGTGGCTGTCCAACGAGGCCTTACAAATAGCAAAGAAGAGAAGGGAAACAAAATGCAAGGGAGATAGGGAAAGTTACAGAAAATTGAATGCTGACTTCCAAAGAAAAGCAAGGAGAGACAAGAGGGCCTTCTTAAATTAACAGTGCAAAGATATAGAGGAAAAGAATAGAAAGGGAAAAACCAGAGTTCTGTTCAAGAAAATTGGAGCTATTAAAGGAACATTTTGTACAAAGATGGACATGATAAAGGACAAAAATGGTAGGGACCTTACAGAAGCAGAAGACATCAAGAAGAGGTGGCAAGAATGCACAGAGGAATTATACTATAAAGATCTGGATGTCCCGGACAACCCAGATAGTGTGGCTGCTGACCTTGAGCCAGACATCCTGGAGAGCAAAGTCAAGTGGGCCTTAGAAAGCATGGCTAACAACAAGGCCAGTGGAGGTGATGGCATTCCAGTTGAACTATTTAAAATCTTAAAAGATGACGCTGCTAAGGTGCTACACTCAATATGCCAGCAAGTTTAGAAAACTCAGCAGTGGCCAGAGGATTGGAAAAGATCAGTCTACATCCAAATCCCAAAGAAGGGCAGTGCCAAAGAATGCTCCAACTACCGTACAATTGCACTCATTTCACACGCTAGCAAGGTTATGCTCAAAATCCTACAAGGTAGGCTTCAGCAGTATGTGGACCGAGAACTCCCAGAAGTACAAGCTGGATTTCGAAGGGGCAGAGGAACTAGAGACCAAATTGCTAACATGCGCTGGATTATGGAGAAAGCCAGAGAGTTCCAGAAAAACATCTACTTCTGCTTCATTGACTATGCCAATGTCTTTGACTGTGTGGACCACAACAAACTATGGCAAGTTCTTAAAGAAATGGGAGTGCCTGACCACCTTATCTATCTCCTGAGAAATCTATATGTAGGACAGGAAGCAACAGTTAGAACTGGATATGGAACAACTGATTGGTTCAAAATTGGGAAAGGGGTACGACAAGGCTGTATATTGTCTCCCTGCTTATTTAACTTATATGCAGAATCCATCATGCGAAAGGCTGGACTGGAGGAATCCCAAGCCGGAATTAAGATTGCCGGAAGAAAGATCAACAACCTCAGATATGCAGATGATACCACTCTGATGGCAGAAAGTGAGGAGGAATTAAAGAACCTCTTAATGAGGGTGAAAGAGGAGAGTGCAAAAAATGGTCTGAAGCTCAACATCAAAAAAACTAAGATCATGGCCAGTGGCCCCATCACCTCCTGGCAAATAGAAGGGGAAGATATGGAGGCAGTGACAGATTTTACCTTCTTGGGCTCCATGATCACTGCAGATGGTGACAGCAGCCACGAAATTAAAAGACACCTGCTTCTTGGGAGGAAAGCGATGACAAACCTACACAGCATCTTAAAAAGCAGAGACATCACATTGCCAACAAAGGTCCGCATAGTCAAAGCTATGGTTTTTCCAGTAGCGATGTATGGAAGTGAGAGCTGGACCATAAAGAAAGCTGACCGCCAAAGAACTGATGCTTTCGTATTGTGGTGCTGGAGGAAACTCTTGAGAGTCCCCTGGACTGCAAGGAGAACAAACCTATCCATTTTGAAGGAAATCAACCCTGAGTGCTCACTGGAAGGACAGATCCTGAAGCTGAGGCTCCAATACTTTGGCCATTTCATGAGAATACTCCCTGGAAAAGACCCTGATGTTGGGAAAATGTGAAGGCAAGAGGAGAAGGGGACGACAGAGGACGAGACGGTTGGACAGTGTCATCGAAGCCACCAACATGAATTTGACCCAACTCCGGGAGGCAGTGGAAGACAGGAGGGCCTGGCATGCTCTGGTCAATGGGGTCATGAAGAGTCGGACACGACTTAACTACTAAACGACAACAACACCTTCTCTTTTGGTACCAGGAGCTCAATGTATCAATACTAGGCATTAGTTTCCTGTTTTCACAGTTAAAATCCTCAAACCTTTTGAATGCAGAATGAATTTGAATGATCCTTTAAGGCATTGCTCTGCATCCAGAATGAACAGTGGTTCTTTTCTCTGTCATGTAATTGCCCCGAAATGGAAAACAACAGCAACCTCAATTCAGTCTTTTTTGTTTACTTTATTTGTTCATATAAGTTATATGCCACCTTTGTCCTCATAGAGCGGGAACCCGTCTAAAGTAGACTCATCATTTACATTACAATTCAATTTCAATACTGGGGGAAAGCACATCAGTCCTACAACTTGTGACAGAGGACTCATCCTTTGATTCTTTTACATACAAGGAAAAAACAGCACCTGATCACACTGTTGACAATGACATCATATAACTAGAAAAATGGTTTATATCTTCCAAGTAGCATTTTTCCCTTTATAGCATTTGACACGTTAAGAAAATAGTTTGCAATTTCTCTGTTATTCATAGTAATTTCTTAATGGCCAAAACTACATGTCTATGCAGTTTATATACAGTTTATATGTCTACAGGATATCTTTGCAGGCATATTCAAAACAAGCAGGGAAAACAAACAGTAGAATTACTTTTTGATGTTAACCTCTGTCAGTACAGTGCTGTCTGCTAATTTTAATGTTGTGCTTTCAATAAAAATGTGAAATGCCACTTGATGGAAATACGAACATAATTATTTCATTAAGATTGGACAAGCGATAGCAAAGTCATATAAGAGTGGGTAGGTGAAAATCATATAGCTGTAGAAAATATTTGCAGTGTTTGAAAAACTGGGCTTTTGCTTATTGTACACCAATCCTTCACTGCCATCTTGTGAAGCATACATTGTAGAGAAGAAAAAATAAATTGGCTCCCTTCACTTGAACTACTCTCAGATGTTTTTCTTGTTTTTGAAATCTCCTTGAAGTTTGTTTCAAATTTGGCTTTACAAAAAATCTCAACTAATGCAAGTCCTGATACCAAGAAATTTGACTCTTTGTATGCCTCAAGCTAGCCTCAGATTTCCTCAGATATTCTACCTGAAGAACATTTTTGCCGATCAATAATATTAGTAACAACATGATTTTCAGGTGTGTGGTTTTCACATGGGCTCATGGGATGGAGAGGATAAAACTCAAATAAATTTTTGTATAATGATGACAATAAAAATAATATTGATGAAGATGACAAGAATGTGAAGAAGTTGTTGTGCAGTATACAGTAAGGCAGCAAGGCAGAAATGGAAGAGAAAGAAACACACTAAAACCAGATATGGGGTAGAAAGTAACTTAGCAGAGAGCAAGATGAAAAGCATTTGCAAGCCCGACTGCTGAATGATGAAACTACTCAATGCATGTAATAGAAAATGTTAGAAGGAATGAAATCAGTTTACTCAATTATGAACCAACATAATGGGCAGCTGTTACAGGAATGAAGCCTTGACTGAGGCTGGACCTAAGACAGCAGTAGACTGTACTGAACACTGTGGAAAACAAAACAAAACAAAACAGGAACTGCACAACTGCTTACTTTTCTGTCATGATGGCAGCTGCCAGATTTGGCCCTGATGTCACAGTTGCTGATAAAACTTGGTAGAAACTGTGGGGGCTCTCTGCAGTATAGGAAAGGGCTACAGATAACACAGATCCCTGAATGTAATCCTCAGTGAGGAGAAGTAAGACCACACCTACTAGCTCCAATTGTGGAGCCCATCAAGTGTCCCCTGCACTGTTTGGAATGAAAAGGTAAAAATGTGGGTGAGTACACTTTGTAGAAAAACTTTTCTTAAAACAGCATTATGCACTCGTGGTGACTGCTTCAGAGTCTATCAGCCTAACTGGAAAGACCCCCCTCTACCCAAATCCCAAATCCAACAAGAAATTGTCTTTTTAAAAAGGCTTAACCATGCAGCTGCACAGAGCTGTTTCCTCTATTTGCACTTTTTCATTGTGGAGATTAATAATGTAGTGCACAGTTTTGACCTTCCTCACTTTGTTTATCAAATGTAACTCACAACCATGAGAAGTGTGGACATGTGAGGCAGACCCCGGTAACAAGTCAGTTAATGTATTTTTAAAATTAGATTTGGTAGCGCTTTACAGCAGGTTGACTCCCTGCTGATCATTCCACCCCCTGAAATCATTGTGCCTCCTCTCGTTTATTACTGCCCATCATCTTTCCACTTTTTTACAACACAGAACTGCAGAATAGCTCAAGGATTTAGATATCTGGCTGTGGAGCCAGAGGATGGGAGTTCAATTCCTCACTGTGCCTCCTTGACAGGAGCAGGACTCGATGATCCATAAAGTCCCTTCCAGCTCTACAGTTCTAACTCTATTAATTACATGCTGTCCAGTTGATTCTGACTTATGGCGATCCTTTCCATTGTTCTCTAGGTATAGATACTCAGAAGTAATTTACCATTCCTTTCTCCTGGGAGTACCCTGGAACTATGCAGCTTGCCCAAGGCTATGCACCCTGGCTCGTCTCCCAAGAAGCACACTGGGAACATTTTGAGAATTTGGTTAATTCCTTTTATAGTTTGCAGAATATCAGCTACAAACAACAACTGTGCAAAGAAAGTGTGAGAGAATAGCTTAAGTCTCAGTAGCCTACCCTTTTTCACAGTGACTAGCACTTTATACATTAAAAATCAATCTAGAAAAAGCTGTCTTTACTTATAGTTTGTGTCTATAGTTACAGTCAGTAGAAAAATAGGAAAAATGGAGCCTCCACGTGTTGGAGATCACTCCATGCTTCCTGCATGCTTGGAAGTTAGGAAAGGAAAGACAGAGACTAACAAACCAAAGGAAGTGAAGCAAACAAACAGGAAGATGGGAGGGGCAAGCCAGAGGTGGGAAAAAGAACTTTACAAATAAGGATAGTGGGAAAGGAGAATCCTTTTAGATCTTTAAAAAAACTTTCCACTGATACCCAGTGTTAGAAAACATGCATGATTGCTATTTTTTCAACAGGAACTCACACTCCCAATCTCTGGCTTTGCAGCCAGATACTGAACTCACTGAGGTATCCAGCCAGCTCATATTCACTCAGACTTAAACCCTACTGAGCTTGATAGTTTCACTCCCTGGCACACAGATAAAGGAATGCAGCTAATATTCGTGTCTTATCATCTCTCATGATTTTGCCATTAAAATCCTTCAGAACTAGACAATTTCTTGGTAAATAACTGTGTATGGAAACAAAATGATATAAAACTAGTCTTAAATACCTAAGGAAGCCAGCCATATCTTAAAAGATTTTGGCTTTTTTTGCCCATGCTATATTTAAGTGGATCATAAAGCAAACTTTTTCAATCCACATACCAAAATGCTAATTGAAATCTGACTGGCTGGACCAGCAAATACAAGTCATTTCTCACAAGACAAAGCACAGCTAATCTTGAAATCCACTCCTTTACCCCTCCTTTCCTCACCCAGATGCCCCCAGTTCTTGGGCTTTAATGGATCCTGAGTACAGGGTAAAAAAAGCACTGAAGTTTTACATCATTTGTGCTTTGTGGATATCATAGACTAAAAGAAAGACAGGTAAGTGGGTGCTACATCAAGTAAAGCCTGAACTCTCTCTAGGAATAAAAATGATGAGCCTGAGGCTGTCCTATTTTGGGCACATCATGAAAACATAATACGAGGTATGTACATTCTTTCCAAGTGATTCATTTCAGTTGCCTCCCCCTGCCCTCTACCCCCCATACTCATTTGGTGCCACATCCCTGTTTTAATTTCTTTTTCTTTGCTTCTGTGGCACATTGCCACTTTGTAGTGACACAAATATGTATATGATGCCCCTCAGGTCGGAAGGCATCCAACATGCTACTGAGGAAGAGCGGAAGACAAGTACAAGTAGCTCCAGTGCTAATGAAGTGGTTGGGCCAAAGCCGAAAGGACGCTCAGCTGCGGACGCGCCTGGAAGTGAAAAGAAAGTCCGATGCTCCAAAGAAAACTACTGCATAGGAACCTGGAATGTAAGATCTATGAACCTTGGTAAGTTGGATGTGGTCAAACAGATGGCAAGAATAAACATTGACATCCTAGGCGTCAGTGAACTAAAATAGACGGGAATGGGCGAATTCAATTCAGACGATTATCATATCTACTATTGTGGGCAAGAATCCCGTAGAAGAAATGGAGTAGCCCTCATAGTCAACAAAAGAGTGGGAAAAGCTGTACTGGGATACAATCTCAAAAATGATAGAATGATTTCAATACGAATCCAAGGCAGACCTTTCGACATCACAGGAATCCAAGTTTATGCACCAACCACCGATGCTGAAGAGGCTGAAATTGACCAATTCTATGAAGACTTACAATACCTTCTAGAACTGACACCAAAGAAAGATGTTCTTCTCATTATAGGGGACTGGAATGCTAAAGTAGGGAGTCAAGAGATAAAAGGAACAACAGGGAAGTTTGGCCTTGGAGTTCAAAATGAAGCAGGGCAAAGGCTAATAGAGTTTTGTCAAGAGAACAAGCTGGTCATCACAAAAACTCTTTTCCAACAACACAAGAGGCGACTCGACACATGGACATCACCAGATGGGCAATACCAAAATCAGATTGATTATATTCTCTGCAGCCAAAGATGGAGAAGCTCTATACAGTCAGCAAAAACAAGACCTGGAGCTGATTGTGGCTCTGATCATCAGCTTCTTATAGCAAAACTCAAGCTTAAACTGAAGAAAGTAGGAGAAACCACTGGGCTAGTCAGGTATAATCTAAACCAAATCCCTTATGAATACACAGTGGAAGAGAAGAACAGATTTAAGGAACTCGATTTGGTGGACAGAGTGCCTGAAGAACTATGGATGGAGCCCCGTAACATTGTACAGGAGGCAGCAACAAAAACCATCCCAAAGAAAAGGAAATGCAAGAAAGCAAAGTGGCTGTCCAACGAGGCCTTACAAATAGCAAAGAAGAGAAGGGAAACAAAATGCAAGGGAGATAGGGAAAGTTACAGAAAATTGAATGCTGACTTCCAAAGAAAAGCAAGGAGAGACAAGAGGGCCTTCTTAAATTAACAGTGCAAAGATATAGAGGAAAACAATAGAAAGGGAAAAACCAGAGTTCTGTTCAAGAAAATTGGAGCTATTAAAGGAACATTTTGTGCAAAGATGGACATGATAAAGGACAAAAATGGCACGGACCTAACAGAAGCAGAAGACATCAAGAAGAGGTGGCAAGAATACACAGAGGAATTATACTATAAAGATCTGGATGTCCCGGACAACCCAGATAGTGTGGTTGCTGACCTTGAGCCAGACATCCTGGAGAGTGAAGTCAAGTGGGCCTTAGAAAGCATGGCTAACAACAAGGCCAGTGGAGGTGATGGCCTTCCAGTTGAACTATTTAAAATCTTAAAAGATAACGCTGTTAAGGTGCTACACTCAATATGCCAGCAAGTTTGGAAAACTCAGCAGTGGCCAGAGGATTGGAAAAGATCAGTCTACATCCCAGTCCCAAAGAAGGGCAGTGCCAAAGAATGCTCCAACTACCGTACAATTGCACTCATTTCACACGCTAGCAAGGTTATGCTCAAAATCCTACAAGGTAGGCTTCAGCAGTATATGGACCGAGAGCTCCCAGAAGTACAAGCTGGATTTCGAAGGGGCATAGGAACTAGAGACCAAATTGCTAACATGCGCTGGATTATGGAGAAAGCCAGAGAGTTCCAGAAAAACATCTACTTCTGCTTCATTGACTATGCAAATGTCTTTGACTGTGTGGACCACAACAAACTATGGCAAGTTCTTAAAGAAATGGGAGTGCCTGACCACCTTATCTATCTCCTGAGAAATCTATATGTAGGACAGGAAGCAACAGTTAGAACTGGATATGGAACAACTGATTGGTTCAAAATTGGGAAAGGGGTACGACAAGGCTGTATATTGTCTCCCTGCTTATTTAACTTATATGCAGAATCCATCATGCGAAAGTCAGGACTGGATGAATCCCAAGCCGGAATTAAGATTGCCGGAAGAAAGATCAACAACCTCAGATATGCAGATGATCCCACTCTGATGGCAGAAAGTGAGGAGGAATTAAAGAACCTCTTAATAAGGGTGAAAGAGGAGAGCGCAAAAAATGGTCTGAAGCTCAACATCAAAAAAACTAAGATCATGGCCACTGGTCCCATCACCTCATGGCAAATAGAAGGGGAAGATATGGAGGCAGTGACAGATTTTACTTTCTTGGGCTCCATGATCACTGCAGATGGTGACAGCAGCCATGAAATTAAAAGACACCTGCTCCTTGGGAGGAAAACGTTGACAAACCTCGACAGCATCTTAAAAAGCAGAGACATCACCTTGCCAACAAAAGTCTGCATAGTCAAAGCTATGGTTTTTCCAGTAGTGATGTATGGAAGTGAGAGCTGGACCATAAAGAAGGCTGACTGCCGAAGAATTGATGCTTTTGAATTGTGGTGCTGGAGGAGACTCTTGAGAGTCCCCTGGACTGCAAGGAGAACAAACCTATCCGTTCTGAAGGAAATCAACCCTGAGTGCTCACTGGAAGGACAGATCCTGAAGCTGAGGCTCCAATACTTTGGCCATCCCATGAGAAGAGAAGACTCCCTGGAAAAGACCCTGATGTTGGGAAAATGTGAAGGCAAGAGGAGAAGGGGATGACAGAGGACGAGATGGTTGGACAGTGTCATCGAAGCTACCAACATGAATTTGACCCAACTCCGGGAGGCAGTGGAAGACAGGAGGGCCTGGCGTGCTCTGGTCCATGGGGTCACGAAGAGTCGGACACGACTGAACGACTAAACGACAACAACAAGTGACACAAAGCCATGATGACAAAGGCACCTTCACTTGTTCCTCAGCTAATGTGGTCTATGCTATCTTTTGCCAACAATGCCCCTCTGAACTCTACATAGGACAAACAGGGCAATCTCTATGGAAATGGGTCAATGGTCACAAATCGGACATCAGAAATCACAAGACACAGAAACCTGTCTAACCATTTCAGTCTACTAGGACACTCTGTAGAAGACATGAAAATTGCTATTTTAGAACAGAAACATTATAGATCAAGAATACACAGGGGAACAGTTGAGATAAAATTTATATGCATGATGAACCCCCATATAAATGGATTGAATATAAGCCTAAAATTCTTAAGTCATTACTGACTGTAATATTTATACTGTTTTCTACTGTTATTTTCTTCACAACTACCAGGCTCATCTTTTATCACAAGGCTCAAAGGTAAAAACTGTTAATATTCCCTATATTAACTCACAAGGTTCTTCTGCTATCTTCTTTTACTATTATACCTTCTTCTCCCTTTCCCCCACTTGAGTTTTTTACTGATATTCTTATTCCTGTCAGTCTTCACCAACCCTCACTCCCAGCCCTTCTGCCCCTCTTACTTGCTCTTGCAAGGTTATCTTTTTTCTGTCTTCTTTAGGAATGTTTACAATAGAATTTAACACCAAACATAAGCCATAAATTACTGCATGTGAGATGTAACCACACACCCCAAACTCTTAGAACCAATGAATGTTTCATTTGTGAATTTGGTATTTCACCCAGTATTTCATTTATTTCATTTTTTCCATGTGTCTGATGAAGTGGATGTCTCCATGAAAGCTCACATTAAAATATAATAGTCTTTAAGGTGCCACATGTTTTTGTCTTGTTTTGTTTCTTTGGATTTTGCCTGATATGCTTGCACAGACTAACATGCCTACCTCTTCTAAAACTACAACAGATGCACTTGTTTTCATTTTCATTTTAATTAAATGGAGCATTACATTTTTTCCCTGGGCAGGAGTGACTAGGTGATTATGTGCCACACACATGGTATGCTAGATTATACCCACCTATTGGGAATTCACATTTGCTGGAAAGTTTGGTATTCCACCAAATTCTGCATTAAAGGAAAGGAAAATCTGCAATTAAAGCCCCAGTCTGCAAGAGATTATTTCAGCATGGGCATAACTTAATGCAACCTGGAATAAGAATAAAATAAGTACATGTTGAAGTTAAGTTTTTTTTTCCTGTGCAATGAGTTGCTGTAGTGACAGATGTGAATTCAAAGACATGCTTTTACCTTGTTATGTATGGCTGCTTTGGTGTTGTATTATGTTATGGGGTAAAGGCTAAAATGCATTGGGGCAAACAACTAACCAAGAGAAACTATTCCTAACATAATTAAACTATTCTTGTTTTAATAAAATTAAATCTTGCATGAAGTACTTCATACTTGGTTAAGACCCTTTAATTTTACAAAAAAAAAAACCCAAAAAACATACAAACACTGTTCTTGTTACAGACAAAAACTACCAGAACTGGTTTGTTGATATGGATCAAAATAGCTACCAGCATTTTTGATGCAGCTATATCTCAAAACTGACCACTGACAAGTTCACTCCCTCAGAAGTAATTTTTCAGTGTGAGCCAAAAGTTCATAGGCTGAAATGTTGGCATCACTGTAAACATTTCAAATACTCTGGTACAAGCTATGGTTTCTGCAGTATAGGAAATAAGAATAATAGCCTTTCTTACAGAGATTATATATTAATTATATATTATATAATATATAATATTATATATTAATAAATCAATACAATATATTAATAATACAATGTATGTGAAGTACTTTAGCAACCCATATACTGTACTATTAGAGATAGTGATGTCAAACAATTGTTCGTAATTTATTTTCTTTTTCCTTTTTTCTTTTTTGTATAATTATGTTTTCACCCTGCCTTTCCTCCCAAGATCTCATGGCAACGTGCAATTTTTCACAACTATGCATGTTGTGTGATTTGAGTAGAGTTCACCATGTGCCTGCAGTGGCCTTTGCACTCCTTGAATTGAGTGTGTGTGTGTTTAACACTATCTTTTAGTTGATTTCAAAACACCATCTGACTCTTGCAGCAATGTTCACCATTTTTCAGGTTTTTCAGTCTGTTCAGTCAGTTTTTCAGTCTGTGCATTTCTCCCACTAACACAGGTTGAAAGGGCCTCACTTTTAGTTGACACCACAAGGGCTTGCCATGATGTCACAAAGCTCCATCTCTGGATCTCACATTTTGCTCCCTAAAATCTCTGGGAACGGTATGTTCTGACCTAGCAACCTGAGTTATTATTGTAGTTTACAAAGCAGTCAGTGTGATAGATCACCAGGTTCAGAGATTCCCACTCTAACCACTGGGCTATACTACCCTGTTGATCTTGGTGTAGGTGAGGCTAGGAGAGTTAAATGTGATGGCTAGGGAACCTGCCTGATCCTATTACCTCCCAACATACCAGCTTGACCCAAATAAGCAGTGCTTTCAGCAAGTTCCAAAAATCTACAAGTTTAAATGCTTAACTCTCATGTCAACCCTGCAAAGTAGAACTACCACCATACCCACAAAAATTACCAACCCCCAGTAGATGGTCAAAGCAAGACTTGGTTTTAAGTACTACGAAGTCTCTTAGCCAAAAATCCAGACAACTGAACAGATAATTTATTTGTATATTTCATCAAAGATAGCAGAAAATACAAAAAGGCAAACATTTCAAAAGGTTTCAAAAAGGCATCAAAAGCATCTGGAGCAAACAATCAATTAAAGTCTAAGGCTGAAGCAATACAGAGAAAATACACTATAAAGCTATCTAAAATACCTAATACTTGCACACTAGCATAGCATCAGCATCATCTTGCAGCATGCACAGAGTGCATTCCTCCTGGCATGTCATAACAGGGCAGCAAATGGGCATAACATCTCCTAGGAGATAACTAAGCCTACTAAAATAACATTGGGACCCCATTATATACCTTAAACATCGCATTCTGGACCCTCTGAGATTACCTGCCAATCAAGTTCCCTGGAATTTTCATGAAGACAAGAACAGTTTCTGTCTCCTTCCCCTCTCACACTGCTGAAGTCATTTTCCAATTAGCATTGTACCAGGACCTGGCCTTGAAGTCTTTGCCCAAACCAGAGGTGATGCTTCCATTCCTTTTGGGCAAAATCTGTCCCCATCTTTGTCCCAGCCAGCCATTCCCAGGCACTGACAGAAAACCTGAATTTTCCAGAAAGGTCCACAACCACATCACTCCAATTTCTTAGTTTTTTCATATCATGCAGTCTTACCCATGGGTACTCCAAAATAAGTCTCTAGTCAATTTCCAGAATCTTTATCGAGGGGTGGGGGACAGTATGGGTTTGTAGCCTTACACTTCTAGATGGTTTAATATGTAGAATAACTGTCATTTTGGGGGGCAATAGGAAAACTACTTTTTGAGCTGACACAGAATTAAAGATGAATACATCATTTCCTAGTTATCATGGTAGACTCTAAAAAACGATTAGCTTACAGTCTTGTCTTTTGGAAATTACATATTCAGAGTTCTTTGACTGGAACTTATACAAGATTTGATATGAAAATGATGCTCAACCATTTTATTCAAACATGGCACATTCATATAGTTTGGACATCAAAATAGCACTTTAAAGGCTAACATAGTTATATTCTGAGATTTTATGAAGTATAATCCAATTCAACAGTTGCATGGAGTCTTATCTAGAATTTCAGACAGAGAGAGAGAGTATAAATGGTGGGGATGGGATTGCAGATATCCATAAACAGAAAAACAAGGATGGAAAGCAAGCCTGTGTTATAGATAGCACATCATCACAAACTGAAATCCATTAGTGTTTCACAGACATGTTCTTAACACTGCACCACTAAGCTGTGTGACTAAGCAAACTTGCAACCAAAGACAGTGCCTACCTCCTGATGATGCATCACAAAGCAAAGAAAGCTAATCTGCAAACTGTGTGAATGTGAAAAGTCCCTTCTGGGACACTCAGCTATTTCAACACTTACCAAATTGTCTGTTCTAATAACATGCTATCAGTAACAGAGTTTGGCCCTTAACATGTGTTATAGAGGTTATTCACGGAAAATCAATAATTAATTTTTTTCCTTCCAAGGTTGATCTGCATTTGGATAGAGAGTGCTGACAGAAAAAATATATATTGTGAAGATTGGGAGTAAATATTAATGTAGCAAAGCAGGTATGATATTTCAGAAGGGGTTGTAGTACTTTAGAAAATATCACAAGCCAAGATTACGTTGTAGTACTTTAAAAAAATACCATGAGCCAAGGCATTTTTAATTTCTATTTACCTTTGCTCTCCCATTTATAAATGCTGCTATAGCCAGTTGTGGGCCTGCCTGGCTCCTGTATGTTTGGAAAATCTGCACCACAACTATCCTAGAGAAGATACTACATAATGGCATGGCATCACTATATCCTCCTCCACCAATAATCCAATCTTATTTTGGATTCTGTTTAAGTACAATGTGGTGAACATCCATGGATATGTTCCAGCATTCCTCAACAGTTTTGCTAATATCATTGGAATTATTATGGTTTCCCTGAGATATCTTGCCTGAGGGAGAAATTAGGTAAGACTTCCCACATTGAGTTCAAAATTTAGAATGGAAGAACATTATGTGCCAAATATAACTACATACACCACTGGACACATGTGCTCAATGGTCCATGTAAGCTAAGGTATTACAAAATAACTGGTTTGATTTAGTATCCTTCCTGTGCCAAATGACTGAAGAGTGTCTGGAATGGGCAGGCCTGATGCTGTCAAAGTCTTTCCAATGCATGCCTTTATAAAGTAGTCAGGAGACAAAGGGTTACTGAAAAATAAAATCATACTGTCATGGGTCCAGCTGACTGGAGTAAAAGCCACATCTTCTGATACAGTAAGTGTGATCTTGAATTCCAGAAAATTTGTATTGTGGGGAAAAAACATTTTGTAAATGTTTAGGTCACACATTCCCTTAGAACTATGTCCCAGTCCTGAAAACATGTATCAGGCCTCATGCTATATGGAGAAACGGGAGAAGCAGTGAGATGGATATTTCCTCCTCTAATGACAGAAGAAAGATTATTGCATGGCAGAATATGAACCTAAGAGGAATGTTTTTATCTTATAAGAGCCTGTAGTTTTGGATATCATTAAACATAAGGCTACCTGTTTTCCTTACCTCCTTCTAAGTGGAGCTTACACTCTTGGCTGTGATTTACCACTTAGAAGAAGATAAGGAAGTGTGTGCATATCTGCACCTAACTAGAGACAGATGCATAAAATACACATTTTAAAAAGAAGCATGGAGAAAGCATGACTTACTCACACTTTCTGTTCTCCCTGCATTCGATAACAGCTAAAGCTACTCAAGGTCTCCAAAGTGAAACTAAGATATAACATAATGAATTACAGCATCTTGAAAGTCCTCTTTGCCTTAAGACTGTTGATGCTGCAAAATTTCTTGTGAGCTGCTTAATCAGATAAAATAGCTGTAGCCAAGATAGTTATCTTCTTACATTCTCCACACACACCCCTGAAGCTGAAGTCAGCTACATTGTATCTTCTATAATTTAATTTTGTTGACAAGAGGTGCACATTGTGAATGGCTCAGATTGCAACACTGGCTCAGGAGGTAGGTCAGGAAACTGAGGTCTGGAAAAGGCACTGTCATTAATCTTTGTAACTGATAAAGCTCTACTTATGACTAACTTTTCTTAGTTCCAAATATCCTAGCCCAGGTATCTGGCTGTGGAGCCAGATGTTGGGAGTTTGATTCCCCACAGTGTATCCCAGAAGAGCTGGTCTGTTTGGCCTTCGGCCAGCTGCACAGGCCCAGGGCGCCCCCTGAAGAAGGGAGCAATAAACCACTCCAGGGTGTTTTCTGCCTAGAAAAGCCCGAAGAAGGTCACAGTGAGTCAAAATTGATTTTATTGCATATTATTGTTATTATTATGCAAAACATAAAGCGAACGACTTTGAAGTATGATGGACTTTTATCTTACTTTTATTTATTTATTTTTAAAGCAACAATTGTAGCTTTCTTTTCTGAAAAAAATCCTAATGAATAAAAGATATCAATGTAAAGAAATTGACTTCAGTCAATCTTCATGTATTATTCAGCACTCCTGTGTCTGCATGTGAGTATCTAGATACACTTTAATTAGCTACCTTGGGCAGGAAAGACCTGGTTTAGAATGCTGAAAATAATAGCTTTCAGGGAGCAATTAAGGGCAAATATGGAATTAGGTTGTCGAGTACAAGGTGACAACCACCTGGTTCACTTCAGACACATTCCTATACATTATTTAATTGCATGTGGAGAAATGGTCAATAGTGCAGCATACAGTGGAACATTATAAGTTCCATTTGCACTTCACTAACTGGTGTGTGTGTATGTGTAGAAATAAATGAAAAGGGTTTTAATCTCTGGTGGTTGTATAGTTTTTAAAAAGTGTTTTCTGAAATCAGTATCCCTATTATTTATATCCTAGATATCTCTGTGGTGTTTGAATGTAAAAATGGTTTCCAAAATTATTAAGACAGCTGGGGTCGACAACTAGAGGAAGCTAAGATGTTGCAGAGGCTTTCCACTCCTAGGTGGTGTGTGGATGTATGCACACTGCACACTGCTTCATGGCTGAAAAGTTACCACTGACAGAAGATGCAAAACCTTGAAAGAAGGCATTCTGGAGGCAGATCAGAACTAGCTTTGGATCCACTGTATTTATAAACACTCTGTTCCCCCAAGAGGGGCACACTACATGTCTCTCCCCTGTGTCAGCTAAGAGGTGATAGAGGACATTTTTTTCCCAGTTGCAATATATGGGGGTGTGCATTTTGAAATTCTGTTCTGCTGGAGACAAATAGCTCTGCCCTACCTTCCATTCTGGCCAGTAAATGCAAAAGCTGTGAACAAAACTATACTCAGCCCCATGTACATTATCAAGTGCCTTGCCAAGTTTAGCATTACTCTGGGAAACATAAACTTTTCAATTGGGTTTGTAAACCCTTGTTGTGAATAACAGTAGATGCCAGCACAAAAAAGACCATGCTATGGCAAAATCCCGTCTCTCCAGGCTTTCTACATTGTAAAAATGTGCCGGTACAAAAAGCCTCTGTCCAGATTTTAATTCTTGCCTCTTGGTTCATCCACATCACTTTCTCTATGAACATGTCACAGCTAGAAGGAGTGTTGGGAAATATACTTAGTGACATGATTCAGTAGAAGTGGGAAGACAATGTTTTTCAGTATTTTATGTGCATGGCAGAGAGCCATAAAAGCTCATCAAGCATCAGTGAAAGACCTTTTCCCCTTTTTTCACTCTCCTGCTGCGTCTGAAATATGAATAAAGGTAAGTGGGTGTAATGTGTATGGATAGGTGAGAATTTCATTTCAGTCTCTGTTTCATAGGAGTTTACCAAAGTTCACAAAATTCTTTTCAGAAAGGGAAAAACAACCACACACACATACCAGAGCTCAGAAATGAATGTGTGTGAAACCAAAACAGTTAACTTTGTTCATCTCAACAGAGGGCTTTGAGGAACAAATGCTTAAAAGTTTGGCCTTTAAAATCTAGGAAGGCCTGGGGAACCAGAGAGGATCTGCTGTTATCATAAAGGGTGCCAGAACTAATTTCTGGACATTAACCTGTCTTGATATATGTTCAATTAACCAGGGACAAGGAGATCCAATATATATATTTGTTTATTTTCAGCTGAAAAAAAGCAAAGATGATGGACACAGCTCTGTCCGCCAGAACATGCGGAGGAGAGTGTGTTGCGCTTATTACAGAATATAAATTTATAAGATTAAATGAAAAAGAGGGAGGCAAAGGGGTGTGGAGAAGGAGGAGCTGCTGGTCCCTAGGCTATTGGCAATAACTCTTCTCTCCCATCTTAGCGTGAGGTAGCTCTCTTATCAGTGTTGTTCTTTAGTCGTTAACTCGTGTCCAACTTGTCGTGACCCCATGGACCACAGCATGCCAGGCCCTCCTGTCTTCCACTGCCTCCCGGAGTTGGGTCAAATTCATGTTGGTGGCTTCGATGACACTGTCCAACCGTCTCGTCCTCTGTCGTCCCCTTCTCCTCTTGCCTTCACATTTTCCCAACATCAGGGTCTTTTCCAGGGAGTATTCTCATGAAATGGCCAAAGTATTGGAGCCTCAGCTTCAGGATCTGTCCTTCCAGTGAGCACTCAGGGTTGATTTCCTTCAAAATAGATAGGTTTGTTCTCCTTGCAGTCCAGGGGACTCTCAAGAGGCTCCTCCAGCACCACAATTCAAAAGCATCAATTCTTTGGTGGTCAGCCTTCTTTATGGTCCAGCTCTCACTTCCATACATCGCTACTGAAAAAACCATAGCTTTGACTATGCGGACCTTTGTCGGCAAGGTGATGTCTCTGCTTTTTAAGATGCTCTCTTGGTTTGTCATCGCTTTCCTCCCAAGAAGCAGGTGTCTTTTAATTTTGTGGCTACTGTCACCATCTGCAGTGATCATGGAGCCCAAGAAAGTAAAATCTGTCACTACCTCCATATCTTCCCCTTCTATTTGCCAGGAGGTGGTGGGACCAGTGGCCATGATCTTAGTTTTTTTTTGATGTTGAGCTTCAGACCATTTTTGGCGCTCTCCTCTTTCACCCTCATTAAGAGGTTCTTTAATTCCTCCTCACTTTCTGCCATCAGAGTGGTATCATCTGCATATCTGAGGTTGTTGATATTTCTTCCGGCAATCTTAATTCCGGCTTGGGATTCATCCAGTCCAGCCTTTCGCTTGATGGATTCTGCATATAAGTTAAAAAAGCAGGGAGACAATATACAGCCTTGTCATACTCCTTTCCCAATTTTGAACCAATCAGTTGTTCCATATCCAGTTCTAACTGTTGCTTCCTGTCCCACATATAGATTTCTCAGGAGATAGATAAGGTGGTCAGGCACTCCCATTTCTTTAAGAACTTGCCATAGTTTGTTGTGGTCCACACAGTCAAAGACTTTTGCGTAGTCAATGAAGCAGAAGTAGATGTTTTTCTGGAACTCTCTGACTTTCTCCATAATCCAGCGCATGGTAGCAATTTGATCTCTAGTTCCTCTGCCCCTTCGAAATCCAGCTTGTACTTCTAGGAGTTCTCGGTCCACATACTGCTGAAGCCTAGCTTGCAGGATTTTGAACATAACCTTGCTAGCGTGTGAAATGAGTGCAATTGTACGGTAGTTGGAGCATTCTTTGGCACTGCCCTTCTTTGGGATTGGGATGTAGACTGATCTTTTCCAATCCTCTGGCCACTGCTGAGTTTTCCAAACTCGCTGGCATATTGACTGTAGCACCTTAACAGCGTCATCTTTAAAGATTTTAAATAGTTCAACTGGAATGCCATCCCCTCCACTGGCCTTGTTGTTAGCCATGCTTTCTAAGGCCCACCTGACTTCACTCTCCAGGATGTCTGACTCAAGGTCAGAAACCACACTATCTGGGTTGTCCGGGACATCCAAATCTTTCTGGTATAATTCCTCTCTGTATTCTTGCCACCTCTTCTTGATGTCTTCTGCTTCTGTTAGGTCCCTGCCATTTTTGTCCTTTATCATGTCCATCTTTGTACAAAATGTTCCTTTAATATCTCCAATTTTCTTGAACAGATCTCTGGTTTTTCCCTTTTTATTGTTTTCCTCTATATCTTTGCACTGTTGATTTAAGAAGGCCCTCTTGTCTCTCCTTGCTATTCTTTGGAAGTCAGCATTCCATTTTCTGTAACTTTCCCTATCTCCCTCGCATTTTGTTTCCCTTCTCTTCTCTGCTATTTGTAAGGCCTCGTCGGACAGCCACTTTGCTTTCTTGCATTTCCTTTTCTTTGGGATGGTTTTTGTTGCTGTCTCCTGTACAATGTTATGAGCCTCCATCCATAGTTCTTCAGGCACTCTGTCCACCAAATCTAGTTCCTTAAATCTGTTCTGCACTTCCACTGTGTATTCATAAGGGATTTGGTTTAGATTATACCTGACTAGCCCAGTGGTTTTTCCTACTTTCTTCAGTTTAAGCTTGAGTTTTGCTTTAAGAAGCTGATGATCAGAGCCACAATCAGCTCCAGGTCTTGTTTTTGCTGACTGTATAGAGCTTCTCCATCTTTGGCTGCAGAGAACATAATCAATCTGATTTCAGTATTGCCCATCTGATGATGTCCATGTGTCGAGTCGCCTCTTGTGTTGTTGGAAAAGAGTGTTTGTGATGACCAGCTTGTTCTCTTGACAAAACTCTATTAGCCTTTGCCCTGCTTCATTTTGAACTCCAAGGCCAAACTTCCCTGTTGTTCCTTTTATCTCTTGACTCCCTACTTTAGCATTCCAGTCCCCTAGAATGAGAAGAACATCTTTCTTTGGTGTCAGTTCTAGATGGTGTTGTAAGTCTTCATAGAATTGGTCAATTTCAGCCTCTTCAGCATCGGTGGTTGGTGCATAAACTTGGATTCCTGTGATGTTGAAAGGTCTGCCTTGGATTCGTATTGAAATCATTCTATCATTTTTGAGATTGTATCCCAGTACAGCTTTTCCCACTCTTTTGTTGACTATGAGGGCTACTCCATTTCTTCTACGGGATTCTTGCCCACAATAGTAGATATAATCGTCTGAATTGAATTCGCCCATTCCCATCCATTTTAGTTCACTGACCCCCAGGATGTCAATGTTTATTCTTGCCATCTCCTGTTTGACCACATCCAACTTACCAAGGTTCATAGATCTTACATTCCAGGTTCCTATGCAGTATTTTTCTTTGCAGCATCAGACTTTCCTTTCACTTCCAGGTGCGTCCGCAGCTGAGCGTCCTTTCGGCTTTGGCCCAGCCACTTCATTAGCTCTGGAGCTACTTGTCCTTGTCCTCCGCTCTTCCTCAGTAGCATGTTGGATGCCTTCCGACCTGAGGGGCTCATCTTCCAGCCTCATATCTTTTAGCCTTTTGTTTCTGTCCATGGATCTTTCTTGGCAAAGATACTGGAGTGGCTTGCCAGTTCCTGCTCCAAGTGGATTGTGTTTAGTCAGAACTCTCCACTATGACCTGTCCATCCTGGGTGGCCCTGCACGGCATAGCCCATAGCTTCTCTGAATTACTCAAGCCCCTTCGTCACGACAAGGCAGCAATAGGACAAATTCTCAATTAAACTATTTATTTGCAAGCAAAGGAATGCAGGCAGCCTCCCTCCTTTGTCTATTTCTGTCTGCTAAGCAGAAAACATTCATGTAGCAAAGCAAATTACAGAGGCAAGATGGCTGCAGTTAGGCTAAGGTTTTCTTTTATATAAATTTGTTCATTTGACTCCTTCAATCATATAAGAACTCTTCCAAATATGGAGACCCTGTTTTAGCAATTCATCTTATGAAAGAAGGTACTGGTTTGTCTTGTCCTGTCATCTACCTTTTGTAAAAACTGACAACAACCTGTTTCCCATCACACAGCCTATCTCTTTCAGTCACTGTTTACCTTCAAGACCATTGGCCTAACTGGGACAAGAGATAGAAATGGAGAGATGTTGGTTAGAGTAGGAGAGGAATAGGAAAGCACATATGTAGGAGACAACTTGTAGATGTACTGAAGATATGAGGAAGGAATCAGGGACACATGTACTACTAATGATATAATTTGGAGTGTAGCCCTCCAGAAATCAGTTTTAAACTATGCTCAGAATCAACTAAGCTGTTGTTTTTTTTAGAGTTGTCTGGGAATATTTTCCTTTAGCTAGTTAGGAATGTGAATGTTACAGCCTCCTGCTCTCAGTGAGCAACAAAGAAAAGCAATTCCTCTTTTTTCCCCACAGTGTTTTTTTTTTCTTGGAGGGGAAAGAGGATTTCTTGAATATGTCATTGTTATTGCAGGTTATTATGATTCCTGCACACAAGGGCATCTTCCTAGACCAAATTCCATAGAAAAGGCATTGAGTTGCATGAAGTATGGCAGTTTCTGATGCAAAGGAAAAGGCAAAAGGCAGAGGAAAATTCGAAAAACAAGCAGCAGTTCATGGGAATTCAAAAAATATTGTTGGCAGAAGGGAATTTTTTAAATGAGAATTCTCAGCGTGGAAAATCACCAAGACTTTTTTTCATGTATTCTTTAAATCTCAAGCCTTGTTCTATGCTGATCTGAGTTTTGCCTGTCACTAGGTGTGATTTGCAATCAGGAAGGTGAAGCACAAAACTGATTCACAGCCAGGAAAGAGAAGCATGGAATTGAGTTCTGGTTTGCTCTCCGGACACCTGTTGTGTGGAACAAGAGATGTAAAGAATGCTCATTAAATCCCTCGTTCTCATGGATTTATGTTGTCTGGACAATGCACCTTGGTGAAAATTTTGAAAGCCCATAGAACTTCCTGCCTCTAGCACAGTGTAAAATAAAGTTAGGGAGCTTTGTTTTAGTTAAAGTTTCTGTAATTTTATTTGTATAAAATAAGCATAAAACTAATACCCTTTGCCCTTGAGAAGCAAAGCAAAGCAAAGCAAAGACAAGCACAGAAAGACTTAGTGATTATTATGAAAGAAGGAGACAATAATATTGTTTAATTTCCATGAATCTAATGAGTAGTTATTAGAGATGGGGACGAATATAAAAACGGATCAGCTTTTTCGACGAAAATAGCCAATTCGTTAAATATTTGTCCCTTCATATTCGTGGCTCCCAGAGACCCCCACGAATATGAAGGAACAAATATTTACCCGTTTTTATTTGTCCTTCGTTTTTTTTAAAAACCCATTCTGCCTACCGGCCGCTGATCAACTGATTGGCAGTCGATAGGCAGCCACCCACCCCCACAGTCAGCCACCCCCGCAGCCTACCCCCACCCCCTTCCTTTCCCTATCTTAGCCCCACCCCACCCCCACCGACACCCCCTTACCTTAATCGCCGCTACTGAGGTCTCCGTCTTTGCAAAGGGCAGCCTGGATTTCCTTAAGGCAGGGGTGGCGGTGGGGGGGGTGGCAGCGGGGGGTGGCAGTGGCAGCAGGGGGTGGCAGTGGCACCGGGGGGTGGGGGTGGGTGTGTGGTTTTTGTAATAACCCCCCCAACGAATCGACAAATAACTTCGTTATTCGTCGCTTCATGGGGGCAACTTCATGCTTCAAAGTAGTGAGTTGTCCCCATCTCTAGTAGTCATCCCAGTTCTACACATACTTTATTCATGTTTTGCACATATATATCAGCCTTGAAAATGTGTAGATGAAATGAAAGGTGCAGAAAACTTCACACAATTCTTATAGGGCAGTGTGATGGGCATGGTCCAAGGATCCCTAGCAGGCTGTCTGCCCTCACTCTGTGACACCTGGTGGACCCCATGAAAACCCTTGCATCTGGGCTTCAGGATGGTGTAGGAAAGGAAATGGGGATCCAGGTGGAAAAGAGAAACTCCTGTAGCTAAAGAAGAAAGTGCCAAAGTAGAAGGAGACAGACAACCTAATTCCCAATGGAAGCCAAAACGTCTCCTGGAAATGCCAATTGCAGCCCCAAAGGAAGTCTTGGACTAACTGGACTAGCCTCATCCACTTGGCTGAGCAGCCATTTCACAGGTAGGCAGTGGGACCATGCTACATCATTTACCAAACCTTCTGTGTTTTAATTTTTTTCCCCTTCAGGTAGCTGCACTAATTCGTCATTACACTTAGAACAGTGTGTGAATGTCAGATGGATCATGTAGTTCTACAGTCTATCCCACTACACAATCATTTTTACTTGCTTTTATTTTATAATGCCTGCTGCTGGTCTATTTGCAGAATCATTTTCTTTTTCCTTGTCTATGTATGAAGGTGTGAAATGTGCAGCACTCTGATTTGATCTAGGCAGTAGGTCATTGACTGACAACTCTAAAAGAGTCCCAAAGACTCTTAAAACTAAAGGCTCCTTTCCCAAAGAATCCCAAAACTAAATTAGGCTCTTTTCATGGCTTTCTGCCTGTGCCTGACTTTGTTTGCATATGTCTGACTGGCTAACGTGATTTCACCAGCAGAAACTAGCAGGGATCCATTTTGAAATACTTCAGATCAAAGCAGACTTTCCCCATCCTAAGACACACTGATGGAAATCACACACACACAAAAACTCGGGCCAAAGTCTGGAGTGGAGGGGTAGAATAATAAAGGAAGTGCCACTGTTTTTATTATTCTACTTTAAGTCCTACTAACAGTGAGATCAACAGACTCACTCAAATGAGCAACTAGGAATATAGAAGGACAGGTCTGGATTGAAAAAAAAGATGTAAGGAGGTTTGAAATGTGAGTAGTAACATAGGATGGAAAAGGAGAAGCCACAGTAAACACAAAATTGCCACCAAGCCCTAATATTTTTTTTCCTCCTCCAAAGATTACTGGTGAGATTTTTCTTAAGCCCACACTGCAAGATAGAATGCTAGTATGTGGTAAAAGGATGAGTATCACTATGTAATACATTAAGATTCACACTTAAATAAATTGACAAAGAGGCCAGAAAGCTGAGTATGATATACAAAATTACAAGATAGAAGTTTTGGAAGTGAAGGGACAGAGTTAAGACCAATGAAGAGAATCAATAACCAACAACAATAACCAACCAAACACTCACTGCAGTTTTTTCCCAATGTTCTACTTTTAACAGTAGAGATAGGGACGACTCACCATTTTGGCGAGTCGTCCCGCTTTGTGAGTCATCAAAAGTTGATGACTCACGAAGCACAAAAGTTGCCCCATGAAGCGATGAATAACAAAGGTATTCGTCAATTCGCGGGGGGTTATTTTTTTAAAAAAACACCGCCCCCCTCCTTAGCCTGCCTTAAGGGAATCCAGGCTGCCCTTTGCAAAGATGGCAGCTACAGCTTCCCTACCCTAAATGAAGCCACAGCCACCATCTTTGCAAAGGGCAGCCAGTTTCTCTTTTTACATGCCGTGGCTGGGAGGCCAGATGAAGACCTCGGCAGCAGCAATTAAGGTAAGGGGGGTGTCGGTGGGGGTGGGGTGGGGGCTAAGGTAGGGAGAGGAAGGGGTGGGGGTAGGCTGTGGGGGTGGGTGGCTGTGTGTGTGGGTGGCTGCCTATTGGCCGCCGATCAGCTGATCAGGGGCCAGGAGGCAGAATTGTGTTGTTGGTTTTTTAAATAGCAAGGGGGGTTCGGTGGGGCAGGGCTAAGGTAGTGAGAGGAAGGGGTGGGGTAGGCTGTGGAGATGGCTGGCTGTGGGGGGAGTTTGGCTGCCTATCGGCCGCTGATTAGCTGATCGGCGGCCGGTAGGCAGAATGTTTTTGGGGGTTTTGTTTTGTTTTTTGTTTTAGTAATACGAAGGACGAATAAAAACAGGTAAATATTTGTCCCTTCATATTCATGGGGGTCTCTGGAACCCACAAATATGCAGGGATGAATATTTAACGAATTGGCTATTTTTGTCGAAAAAGCTGATCCGTTTTTATATTTGTCCTCATCTCTAATTAACAGATTAAAAAGGGGGGGGAGAACTCCATGAAATAACTAAATAGTAAGTTCAATGAAATTACACACTCTCTCCTTGCAAACAGTGTGGTTGAATAGAGTGAGTCAGACTTTTGTCAAAGATTGCAAGCTAAAGCTATCAGTGATCAATGTCTGGCTCTCCTCCTCCTTTTCCCAATCACACCCTAATGTTGTCCTTATATAGTGGTATTGTCCAACATGTTGTCTTTTTTATTTATGTGCCTGAATTGCCAAATCAATCCAACATGAGTCAGACTGATCTGGACTCCAATAGACCAATCTGATCCACTTTGGATCTGATCCACTCAAATTGGTCCAAATCAACCTAGTTTGTCTTTGGGATTCAACCAAATTGTTTTCAGAGCCCTAGCAGGTACACTTATGGTATATTACCTGAGGTTTAAACAACACAATTTCTGTACCTGTTTTCAGGAGGACCAACTGTAGTGTTCATGCCACCTTCTGCTGCCCAGTTTGTGCTGACACCAAACAACCCCCCACCAAACCTTCTTAAGTTTGAGCTTGTCATTTAAATCATAACAGGGACTTCTTCCCCTGGAATACCCTTTTTACCAAAGCAGGAAAGAGCCAGTATGTCCCTTTCCACTGCTGCTTAAACACTACCTCAGAAAAGGGCTGAATTTCCACTGTCTTGTTTAAAAAGGGTAAGAGTACTTTTGGTGAAACAAGCACAGCCTGACTATAGGCCAACTTTAGCTACAACTTAGTGTTATGTCTCTTGAATCAATGGAATTTACAGAGGTGTTGAGACAACAAATCCCTGTTAATTTAATGGGCTTAGTCTAGTGAGATTTACTAAGCAACAGGATTTCAGCCACTGTAATATGATAACAATATGAAAATCAAATTAAAATTTGCTATATTAATTTATGAAAAACTGTCCCTTTCAAGTTCAAATATCTGCCCAGTGTTTTCATTCATTTTCAAACTATGTGAGATAGTTGTGAAAGATATTGTAGCATGAGCAAGGGAAATGTAAGAAGATATCACTTATTGCAAAATATTTATACAGCAATTCGCATTGAAATCTAATAATAAAATTAGATAACTTCCTTGAAATCTGAGAAGCCCTGCTGAGGTTACATATGCAAAATAATCAGCTCAAACTTCAAAACTATTTTAAGGTAGGATGGAAAAAATGCATATGATGCATAAATGCATAATGAACCAATACTTAAAAGTTTGCTTCAGACACTGTGATTTACAAGTTATGAAGCAGTGAAAACATTATTTTCAAACTTTGGGATAGAAGACTTCTTTCTTATATGAACTCTAGTTCATATATTGATCAACAAACTCTTTATTAGGATTAGAAACAGTGCATTGTAACTCAGTATTTGTTCTGTGATTATTTTCATACCACACTGAACAGTAATTATGGTGTGGTTTTTGAAACATGGGGTTTTATACTCCTAAAAAAGAAGTTATTAACTGAAGCTATTGATTTTCATAATGATGTTTCCTGAACGATTTGGCACTTGATAAGAATTGATGTCATAATTATGAAATGTTGTATAAAGTGAAGAGGATGGTATAATAATAAACATCTAAGTGTCTTTATGAAGTTTATGGATATTTTACATTGTCAGTTAAAATGAGAAATCAATCTTTCCTTGCCATTTGTTATCTGTCTGCTGAACATGTGAAATCTGGAAGAATTTCATTTTGCCAACATGTAGACACATTTCACTAGTGACAGTAAATATTTTTTTTCAGAAGGCTTTTGGTATCAGAGAATACTAGCAGTATGGGCTGTCTGGTGAAAAGCATATTAGCACTTTGAATGCCTAGTCATTTTAGTACATCATGACCTGCAAAATTTCAGATCTACCAAGATGAACTCAGCACCTTGATACACAGTCCATTGGATTTATCATAGCTAAATGTATCTCCCTTGTTGTTGCTGCTGCCTGCTTAAAACAAGAAAGAAATAAAACAAGGGAGTACCAATGGGCAGACTGTACTATAGACAAGAGTGCACTCAGCTTGATGTCCTGTCATAAATTGTGTAGTTTTCAGAGGCAGGTGCTTACATTTCCTCAATAAGTAAAACTGAGGGTCAAATACGACCCTCGTACATGCTATACTAATTTAGAACTTGAAGTAGTTTGTTGAAAGATAATGAGTTACTTAAGTCAATTCGATAACCTTTATTGGCATAGGAAAGTATATATATATTCTATCATATATATATATATATGATAGAATAAAGCTAAGTGGATGAGCGGATCGGGCATCGGGGGGCAACCTGCTCTGGGCCGAAGGATACAGCAACCCATTACCAATAAATAAATAAATAAATAAATAAATAAATAATAAAACAATAAAATAATAAATTAAATATAAGAGATAAATAAATCTAATAAATAATTAAATATATAAATAAATAATTGACTAACACAACATTTAGAAAGGGCTAAGAAAAGAAGGGAATAGAGCAATGAGTGGCTGGACAGTTTGCTAGCTTGCCCACCCTAATTCCCCCCCCCCCCCGGCATCCAAGAGGCAGTTGGAAATTAAAATAAAAGGATATCAGGGGAAAGGGAAATGGAAAGTGAGATTTTCAAGACCTCGGCTGTATTTGCTCCAGAACTGGTGGTTGGTGTTTGAAAGCCTTTCCTCCTTAGCTAATTAATTACATAGCCCAGATTATAATTAATTAATTAATTCAATTGTAAATTACTTGCTTAATTAATTAATTAATTAATTGAATACTATTAATTTGATTTATATACATACACATATATATAGTAAGCAAATAGAGTTAATAGGTGGGTTTAATTTGGTAAAGTACAGAAGAAAGTGTGCTGTTGTAGGCTGAGACCGGGCTGCGATAATGGCACCTAAGAAGAGCCAGGGTAAAAGTAAAGACAAGCAGCCTTCCAAAAAGTGTGCAGCCCCTCAGGTCTCACCACCCCAGTCATCCTCAGATGAGGACAGTATGGGAACAACTGCATGCTAAGATTGTGACCCTTGAAGCTGAGCGGGCTTCGCAGGGCGGATCAAAGACTAGCGATCAGCAGCCGCAACACTCAGCCACACAGTCTAAAAGCCATAAGCATGCAAAACTTAAGGCTTTGGTAGAGAATTTCATGTCTTGCTTTGCTGCTTTAGAAACCAACCAGCAGGCTGCACCAGGGATGTCGTGAGGTGCATGATCCCATGATGGCAATACCTCAGCGTCAAAGCAAGGAGGAGGACCATGGGATGGCGATGATGGAGGTTGCGGGTCCATCTGCAGCAGTCCAGGGGCTTCAGTGCGGTGCCACTGACATGGATCCAGGCTTTCAACTGGCTAGGGCAGTGCAAGGTACGACTCCAGTCGCAACATCAGGTGAGCTAGCGGTGGCACCGGACACCTGCCAGACCTTGGCTGCCTGGCCTTGTCCCGGCAGTGGACAGGGAAGTACACCCTATAATTCAGCGCAAGAGCTGCAAGGGTATAGGTCCCTGGCTAACCAGTGGCTTAACCCAGGGACACCAGCTGGAGGTTGGATGGCCCCCTACCCACAGGTTTCATTCCCAGCACCATTGGGCGCAACAATGGGAATGGGGGTTTGACTCTACCCATCAGTGCCCGACATGGGATACAATTTGGTTCCCTTAAAGGCCCTGCCTTTTGGGGTTTACACTATGCCATTAGGAGACTCCTGCAACCAAGGAGAACATATGGAAAGGAGATGACATAGATTTATTCGAGCTCCTTAATAGAAATGTGGGCAACAAGGACCTGAAAAAAGAGGATGAGAAAGAAAAAGAGAGATGTACGAGGCATAAACCCAAGTGGACCTGGGCCAATTGGCTCCCGGGATTCTTAATTTACTTTGGGGTCATTGTAAAGGCCCAGCCTTGGAGGGCACAGTCATTAGTCCAATAACTCATTTTGATTTATAGGGCATATGTGGATTATGCTGGGCATGCATGGTTTCTTTACAATGAATCGTTTCATATGAGAAGTGCAATACACCTGCATTTGCACTGGGATGAGCCCCAACCAGGCCTTTGGCTACAGTTCATGATGCCTGCCAGACCGAATTTGGGCAACAGGTTTGACAGTGGGCACCTTATTCATAGGGCTGGCCAGAATTTGAACCCCAGTGTAGGCACGGGGCAGGTGGTTCAACCCCGCCTGCTCTGTTGTGATTTCAATTTGAGAGGTGCATGCTCACGCAAAGCCTGCAAATACAGACACTAATGCACAGTGTGTGGGGGACGGCACCCCAGCATGACGTGCTTCAGAGCATGGACACAAAGGACTGGGAATAAAGAGACCTGTGGTAACAAGAGGGCAAATGGAGGTGGCAGCCACCCTGCAAAAGGGACCCAGCCCAATTAAGGTTGAGGTACTGGAAATTTGGCTGCGGGATTATCCAAGAAAGGCAGATGCAGCATACCTGCTAAGAGGTTTTAAGGATGGTTTTAGGATCCCAGCTGTGGGAGAACGTAGGGGGTTCTTTGCCCAGAACCTAAAGTCGGTCAACAGGATGGAAGACATAGTTAAAGAAAAAAATGATAAGGAAGGCCGGGTGCTGCGTCCTTTCACGCACCCCCCGATAGACAATTTACGGGTTTCCCCACTTGGGGTAGTTCCCAAAAAGAATCAAGGGGAGTTCAGGCTCATACACCATTTGTCATATCTGGAGGGAGAGTTAGTAAATGAAGCCATTCCCTTGGAATTATGCATAGTGAGGTACACTTCATTCGATGTGGCAGTGTGCATGGTTCGTAGGTGTGGCATTGGGGCAGAGCTCATGAAATGTGACATTAAATCAGCTTTTCGTATTCTCCTGGTCCATCCCCAGGATTTTGACTTGTTGGCTTTTCATTTCCAAGGCTTCTACTACATAGAGCTCTGCCCATGGGTTGTTCCATCTCCTGTGCTGCGTTTGAGCGTTTCAGCTCGTTCTTGGAGTGGAAGCTCAGAAGTAGGGTGGGACTTAGCAGCACGGCCCATTATTTAGATTATTATCTTTTTTGTGGGGAAAGTAATTCTGGGCGATGCAAATCCATATTGGAGTCATTTCAGGTGATGGCAGGGGAGCTGGGGTTACCTTTAGTGGAGGAAAAACCTGAGGGTCCCTCCACTTCTCTGACATTTTTGGGTATAGAACTAGACACACAGATGCAGGTTTGTATATTACCAGACAAGAAACTGAGTGAGCTTAAGACTCAGCTTGGTTGTATGTTAGGTAAGAAGAAAGTCTCACTCAAAGAGCTTCAGGAAATCATAGGACATCTGAATTTTGCATGCAGGGTAGTGGCACCTGGCTGCGCTTTCCTGAGAAGATTATGTGAAGCCATGCAGGAGCTCCGTCATCCATTCCATAGGATGCAGGTGACTGCAGGCATGAAGCAGGATTTGCAGGTGTGGATCCAGTTTTTAGAAGGGATTAACGGAGTTTCCTTTTGGAGGTCCAAGATTAACCTCAGGGCTGATTTCCAGGTCGAAACTGATGCAGCAGGCTCACTGTGCTTTGGAATTTATTTTATGGGTAGGTGGTGCACAGAGGTATGGCCAGAAGATTGGCATGAGGAAGGGATCACTCGGGACCTAACATTCCTGGATTTTTTCCCTGTAGTAGGTGCAATGTGGTTGTGGATGCACGAATGGGCAAACTCAGTCATGCACTTTTGGTGTAACAACTTAGCAGTAGTTCAAATCATAAACAACCTCACTTCGCATTCTGAACGTGTGATGACCCTAGTACGTGTGTTTACATTGCGCACTTTACAATTCAACGTTCCGTTTCAAGCAAAGCACATCCCTGGCCTTGACAACAGCTTAGCAGATACACTATCCCGCCAACACATCAATCGGTTCAGGGAATTAGACCCGGGAGCCAACAAATATCCAGAGACACTTCCCCAAGAGGTTTGGCAAATTGGCAGGATGACGCAGAGAGAGCGATAGGTTTGGCCTTGGCCCCAAGGACGCGGAAGGGGTATGAGGCAGTGAGTATAGAATTCCAGGAGTTTAGAAGCCTTATAGGTTTGGAGCTCATATGGCCCGCTCCAGTCAACCACCTCCAGCAGTTCATAGTCTATCTGCACAGGAAAGGGTTATCGCCAGGTTCCATCAAGGGCAGGATGTCTGCGTTAGCCTTTCACACCAAAGTTTAGAGATATCAGGACCACACATCTGACTTCCGTATTCGGAAGATGATTGAGTGTTAGGGGACTACTTTTTTGTTCATGTTAGGGCTACTTTTTTGTTCACAAGGACGGCTCCCCCCTAACGAAATATCAGTTCTGGAAATTGACAGATCTGGCCTTGCAAAAGGTGTGAATACAAGGTTTAAGGTTTGGCACACATTCCTTTTGGATTGGTGCCGCTTCAACTGCAGCCACCCTAGGTTATGACCCTGAGGCCATTAAGAGGTTGGGACGGTGGACATCAAACAGCTATCGGAGGTATATACGTACCCTTCCTCATGTCTAGGCAGGTGCCTTGTTCTTTTTCTTTCATTACAGGTATGGCAGTGGTGATGAGGCGGCTGCACATCCTGATAATCGGTCATAGTTCTATATTTTGGGCAGCATGTTACGCTGCAAAATTGGCTTGGGGAAGCAATCTGGGTCTCGGAGCCAGAGCGCAGATCGAATGGACAGGGCACAGAGGAATGCTATGGGGCCAATCTTGCAGAGCAGCTGCATTTGGTGCGCGCGGCCCTCAGATGTATTGTTAATACATCTTGGAGGGAATGATTTGGCCAGGTATAGTGGTAAGGCCTTGATACTGGATATAATGCGGGACCTCAGATGGCTGAGGGCAGCATACCCATCAATGCGGATTGTATGGTCCACAATTATCCTTCGGCTTGAGTGGAGAGCGGCTTGCCAGGCACAGTGTGTTAACATGGCGAGGAGGAGAGTTAACAGAGAAGTGTGTCGGACCGTATGTAATGGCCTGGGATCGGTGATTGGTCACCAGGAGAATCTTGTAGATAGGCCAGAGCTCTTTAGGAGTGATGGAGTACACCTATCTGATATGGGCCTGGAGCTATTCCTTAAGGACATCCAGGGGGGGCTGCTTTTGGAGTTGGATAGGATGGTTGGCAGGCATGGAACTTAGCATAGCTAGTCCCTATGCTATGGCAGGTAGTGTGGATGGAACAGGTTTTGGTGAGTCCCCTTGCAATCACAGGTAACGTAGAGCTCATCCAACCTCCCAGCACTGCGGATTGTGAGATTACAGTGCGTAGGGGGGGAAGATGTGCTGGGGCCACACCCAGACCGATGGTCACCAAGAGGAAGGTGGCTCAAGGTCTGGGGGTGGTCAGATTTGGGCTGGCCAGGCTCTTGCTGTCTGCGGGACCGTGAGACCTTGGGGCTTGGGACTTGCCCGTTTGTTTGGTATGGGGTCCAGTGAGACCCCAAATGCAAAACCTGATTCTGCACTACTGCAGGCCCTCCCCTTTTATGGTTGGCTATAATGATTATTTAATAAAGTGTGGCCCATGTTTTTTACATAATACTTGTCTTGCCTCATTATTCCGGGGTAAGGGGGAGCAATGTACTTTGGGCATATCAGAGAGAACTCATACTGGAAAAGATTATAATGTTGGGAAGGAGAAAGACCAAATATAAGATAGATTGACTCAATAAAGGAAGTCATGGCTTTGAGTTTGCAAGAGTTGAGGAGGGCTGTTAACGTGCTATTTCAGAGGCTGCTAATTCATAGGATCACTGTAACTCAGAGTAACTTGATAACACATAATAACAAGTTGTGAGGAGGTTTATTCCTTTCTACCGTAGCTACTTTGTACCAGATTCCCATACACACACATAGCAGAGCCTTGGTAGTTTTTAGATTTTGAGGCCCCTCACCCTTGGGTCTGTCCTCCCACATTCAGTTCAATTAGTATTTGAGTCAATGGGTTTTGGTTTCAGGATTTTGATGGTGGAATTGTAGCCCAAAATCACACCCCAGCATTAAAGACAGAAGCCTACAAGACAGACAGCAATGGCAAAATGTCTTAGCAAACAAAATATCCTTCTCAAGTTTTCTTCCTCTCTCTATGCCAAATAAAATAAAACAAAATAAAGACTTGCTTCCAAGGCAGCTTTCCTTCTGTCTATACCCATGAACTCCAGTGCTACAATAAAACAAGTTTATCCTCCCCTTCTTAGCAGAATACAGCTTCAACAGAGTGCCAGAATTGGAGCAAAACTGATTCTAGCTCATTGGCTGAGACAGTACCTTGCCTCAGTGCCTGACATATACTTTTCCCATAATAACCCATTAACTGGAGTTGCAATCTTTCCTTCATACCCCTGCTTCTCCTGTCTCCCACACTGCAACTTTATGGGCTCAGAAATTCCAGCTCCTGACCCTTCCTGTAACTTTTATTTGTTTGTTTGCTTGCTTTGAAGCTTTCTAGGAAAGGATGTGAATGCTGAATTCCATGAAGATATGACTCAGATAGCAACTAAGGAGGCAGCTAATAGCTGATTCTACCCCAGGAGACAGGTAAGCATAAGCTAACTGGTGGTAGCCTGGGCCTGGTTGGGCTGTGCCTCACTTACCCTAAAAATTCAAATGCTGCTGTTTACCATGATCCCTTGCAAAGATTTGCTGTTGAGGAGCAGCCAAATTTTGAAACAAAACCCCCACCAGACTTGAGACGCTGGAACAAATCGTCTTACAGCTCCAACACAGCACTTCCCGCTGATTATTTACAGCAGTTTTTAAAACGAAAAAAATGTTTCCTTAGGTGCCAACAGACACTTTTAAAAATCCCTTGCACAATGTCTTGAGTTTGTTGCATATGGTTGTCTTAATCCACATTAGGGCCTGTATGCCTACTTTGTGAGAAACAAAGGTAAAGCAGAGGCTCCATGCTGTGTGATTCATGTAACATGTAGTGTGACCTTGAAGCTCTGATAATGATTTATTGTTCCTCAGGCCACCAAAAGGGGATATCTTCTATGTTTCACTTATCAGGGAAGAGGGGAAAGCCCTGTGGCACAAATCTTCTTCTTTCATGCTTTCTATGCAATGTATGCGGCAAGAAACTACCAGGAAGAAGGTTCAGGGTGTGAAAGAGTCAGAATGAACAATGGCCTGGGGAGATTCAGCGTATAGTGGATGCTAAGGAATGGACTATCCCTTTCTAAGCTTATGCTAGTAATTAAAGCTCCTCCTTCCTATCTCAACATTCACTAAAAGATAATCATGTAGCTAAATGTGATGGCAGGTCTTATTCTAGGTACTACCGTCTTCCCACTGTAAGGAGAGTGTCCAGATTCTCTACAGAATCTCTATACCAGCCTCTGGAGTGGCAGATGGCAAAAAGGAACACCCACACACAGCTCAGCTCAACTAACAGATTATACTGATGTTTTTCTGTGGCTGTCAAGAGTTAAGCACCTTGACATATTTTGCAACATTTACTCTTCCTTTGCTTCCTCTGGTAGTCTACTGAACAATAACCTCCAAATTTGCTTTAGATATGAAGCAGCATATGATTAATAAAAGCCTGATTTCTTTAAAAGTTCACATGTATGTTTGATCATATTTTCCTGGTAGAATTACCACCAAAATGTAAAGCAACCAGTGGATATTTGTTTACATGTGAAAAGTTACAGTTAAAAAATACTGCTAGAAAAATAATGTATTTGTAATGCACAGTGTCTCTATTATATTTAAACTGTGTATAGCTGATTATTTAACAGAACAGTAGGACCCATGTATCCACAGGATCAATATCAGCAGTTTCACTTATCTGTGGTTTGCTGCAATCCTATATACAACATGTAAGGGCACCCCTTGTGACCTTTGTCATGCCCCTTGTGTGTTGTATACAGCATTCCCTCATATCTGTGGTTTCAGGTATCCATGGTAGATCATGGAACTGATCCCCACAGATATGGGGGGGGGGTCCTACTGTAATGGAACTAATTATTAGCAGTCCTCCTAGTGTTAAGGCATGCCATCATCAGAAATTGCATCATTAAGGGGATTTTTGTGTGTGTGTGTGTGTGTGTGTGTGTATTTTTTGATACATGTGCCATCAAGTCAATTCTGACTTATGGCGACCCTTTTCAGGGTTTTCCAAATAGAGACTACTCAGACTACTTTACCATTCCATTCTTCTGGGGGGAGCCCTGGGACTGTGAAGTTTTGCCCAAAGCCACACAGACCAGCTCTTCTGCCTGTAGACACAGTGGGACACAGTGGGAATCAAACTCCCAACCTCTGGCTCTGCGGCCAGATACCTAAACCACTCAGCTACCCAGCCTGCTGCACAAAATTCCATCAAAATTATTCCATATGAATTGTGCCTGCCCTGCAGCCAACAGTGTCATTCTTCTAGTGCAAACAATGCATTGGTTATGGACATGTAATTTTGGATTATGAGCAAGGGTAGGGGAGATACAAGATAGTATGCAGCTGCACATAATTTCGATTACTGAAAGAGAGCCACTTACTCATGAATCATTTGTATTAGCAAAGAGTAAAGCAAAAAAGCATGTTGCTTATATACTGCCCCACAGTACTTAAAGCTTTCTCTGGATCTTTACAATTTAATTAAGCAGGTTACACATTCCCTCCCCTCCCCTTATAAGCAGGGTACTCAATTTACCAATCTTGGAAGGATGAAAGGCTGAGTAAACCTCGAGCTGGCTACCTGAACCTATCAGGATCGAACTCAGGTCATGAGCAGAGTTTCCACTGCAGTACTGCAGCCTACCCACTGTGACATGAGGCTCCTAAAAGTAGTATGTAAAAATTTTTCAGTTTTTTTCATATTTCCCTCTTGTTTTTCACCTTTCTTTTATCCTTTGTCAAATCAGCTGGGAAATTTTCCTCTAACAGCATCACGAAGACTGCTGTCAGCAGCCAGCCAGAATATCCAGGAGAGGAGTGTGGGAATTTTAAATTTCTAAAAGGCCTAGGATTGGTTGTTGTTGTTTTATTTCAGTCATTCTTAGTGGTGTGCAAGCTCCTGATGCCATGTGTCTTGGGTAATGCTGTCTGGATATGCGCCTCTGGGCCTCCATCTTGAATCCTTTCCTTTCTCTCCCCCCCCCCCCCTTTGATATTTTTAGAGGATTTCTTCCTACTCTTTTGGATTAACTTTGCTTCTGCGAGGCAGCCTGCCTGTTCCAGCCTGTCTTCTTGGGATTATTTTTTGTGGGTTCATTGTTTTTAGCTAGTGATAGGTTTTACTGTATTTTATTTTATTTTATTTTATTACTCTTTGTTTTTACTGTATGATTTTGCTGTATGCTGTGAGCCATCTAGAGTGATAACACTAATGGGGCAGTATAGAAATGGAATAAATAGATAGATAGATAGATAGATAGATAGATAGATAGATAGATAGATAGATAGATAGATAGATAGATAGATAGATAGAAATATGGAAACTGAGGTGGAAGAAAATCGGTTAGGGAGAGAGACAGAAAAGAAATGCAAATGTGCATGCACTCCCTCCCTCTCTTGTTCCTGGTGGGCTACTGCTGCTTCAGCCCCCAGATTTCCACCAATAAGCATTCGTATTCTCTCCTGAAATAGGCTGAGGCCACCGCCAGCAGCATACTCTGGGGTTGTGGCAATGAACGGCAGCTGCTTATTCCTTCTCTCTCATCTACCTAGTTGCTCTGGCCAGGCAGAATGGAGGAAGGTGGAAAAAAGTTGTCAGTGAATGCACTGATCCAGGGAAAGACGGTGTATGCATAGGAAGTGTACTGCAGGCTATATCTGAGTAAGAGACAATATTACCTGGAAATGCAATATTAACCATCTTAGGATCAATAGCTTAGGTGGGCTCTAGACTAGATTCCTGATGCCTGTGCAGGCAAGGTTTTGTTGTATGCTTAAAGTACCTGGTTAAATTACCTGATTGAATTGCCAGAGAGCAAGTGCCACATGTTAAGTCCAACTTTGGTTTCTTACATACACAATCAAGATGGAGATGGTTGCTGGGGTTGAATTGTAGAAGACATGTGGGAAACGTCTGACTAAAGGTTGTAGCTGCATTCTGTTCCAGTGACGTGCAAACACTCCTGGCAGAGGCAGCAGCTGCCAGCAGGCGGGGTAACCCCTCATTCTGCCCTTTCGCTTAGAGGTAGAGCATAAGATCAAAGAGTTATTTCAACCAATCCTAGTGGCGATTAGGTAACTAGTATCCTATCTGAATTCTAACAACATACTATGTAACTTATGCTAAGTCAATAAAAAAAGTTATCAGGGCATTGCCTTGAGGCTCCGCTGGCTAGGACATCTGCTTGTCGACTCCTTTGTTCCTTCTCTAAGGCAATTAGCCTTCCTTTGTTCCGTGATCACCCACAAAGACATATTTGGGATACATGGAATTATTGTCATATGTATATCAGACTTGCACCATTTCAGTCTGTTGTGCCTAGGACTAGCAGGCAGTGGGTTAAAAGTACATTAGGAAGATCCACAAGCAAAGCTGTAAAGCTTTTTCACAGTCCAGTCTCTATAAAAAGCCATCAGGGAGCTTACTGATATGTTACTATGAATTAGTAGTTGCCATCACTTCCATCTCCTTCATTCATCAAAGGGGAATGGAACCTCTGCTTATGCAGCAGATGGGAGGGATTCTGTTGTTGGGTCTGTTCTGTTTCCTCTGTTTGGGAACTGCAATCCATAGAAGGGGCCAGGGGGAAGCAAAATCAGAATTTTGGCTTGCTTTCTCCTTCCTTGACTGGGGAACTCTCTGGTACATGAACCAAGCAGAAAGAAGATGGACAGGCTACATGAAATCTAAGAAGGATCTAAATTCCTAATATTCAAATAAAAGAGTTACCACATATTTCAAAGCAAAAGTGTTGATGCATGGTAGAAAAATCAGAGATGTGTCTATGGACACAAATTTTTAAAACTATAAAAGTGGTACCAAGAAAACACATGCGGGTATTTTTGGATAACTAACACAGCTAAACAGAATCAAAATACATTATGCAGCTAGCTCATTACAGCACTGATTCTGCCCATAACCTCACCGTCCTGGGATAAAGTCTCCCATGTGAACAGAGAATGAGAGAGGAGAAGGATCAAGAGAGATAAAGGAAGCTCTTACTTTTAAGATCCTGCAATGAACCTGATTAGCTGATATCTGTGAGTCATCAGCTAATAACTTTATTTGGGTATTAACCCTTTCTATCCTTTCTTAATATGAACGTTCTGCATAATGACACAGGTGAATCTTCACAAAGGCTCTCCCACTTTGGTTATTGAAAACACTTGGTATTCAGAGATATTGCCTCTGAACATGGAAGCATGATTTATGAGGACCGTCTGCAATTCTTCCAACAAACCTGGCACATAATTTTCAATTCCATAGGCTTATCCTGTTGGTTATGTATGTCAAGTGGATAGAATTATATGGAAAAGCATCTTGTTCAGTTTGTTGACTAAATTAATGTACATTAATGTCTGAATATAAGACTGCAACCAAGAAGACACTTTATGTATAAGATGGACTTTATGTATAATCCCAGCCTATCTCCAACTGGTTTGTGTGTGAGGGGCTTTTAGTTCCGGGTATCTGAAAAAAAAAATCAAAGAAATGTTTGCTGTAATTTTCAAAGTATTTTTAATGTGCAATAAACAGATGTGACCACTTGGAACTGCTGAGTGTTATCCTTTATCTTCCAGTGGCTGCACCAATAGCACTAATGGTGGTTCGTTAGTAACAAATAATCCATCACAATTAAATACTTTTGCGGACAGGGTAACAAAAATACTTCAAAGTAGTGAGTAATAGAATGAGCACTTCTAAAAAGCAACATGCCAAGACCACAATCTTCATGTCTGTGTGATGGCTGACAGTTTGGAATTCTGGTTTAATATACTTATATTAGCATACTATTAATTAAGAAATAAAAGTGGGACAAAAAGGAGAACAGAAGTCCCTCATAAAGAATTTTATTTTCATAAACAATTTAGAACTCCATCTGTGCTGGATTTTGTCCAGTTCTTCTTACAAATATTTTTACACAATATTTGCAATTTTGAAAAAAAAAATATAATAATGTTTAATAACAATTATTGAGATTGTCTGCACCTGTGCTGAAGGTATAGTGTAAACAGGATAACAGGAACCTTGCATTCTTGATCTGGATTTAAGACTGGAATATTAATGTACTGCCTTTGTGGAACATATGCCAATATGAAATAGCTCTCATGCTGGTATTAAAATAAGAAATGTTCTAATCATTAATGATTTTTAAAATACTGAATACTTTATTGCTTCATAGACAATCAGGTTGTATAGAGAACAGAAATTAAACCACTTATAAAAGATAGTATTTGATATCTAATATAAATACATATAAACAATCAGAAAGCATAAAGTGATAAAATAATAAAATAAGCATTCTCAAACAAGTATCAAGTTGAAAGACTAACTTGAAGAGTTTGTGAAGCAGGCAATGTCTTTCTATGGCTCGTTTAACAAATTTAGCAGTCCTGTAGGCTATATAGTAGTCTGTACTAGCTAGCAAAAATAAAAATGTATATAAAGGATTTAAGGTACTGATCCCTCAAATCTGCATACAGAGAACATTCTGTTAGGAAATGTACCATGTCCTCCACTTTAGAGCGTCCTACTGGGCAATATCTACTTGTATCATGTTGGTCCATATAACATCCCTGAATCTCTTTCAGTTTCAACGAGTTCAATCTGCTTTTAGTTAGCAGTTGTCTCAGCTCATGTGACTCAATAAGGGACAAATATGTGGAACCTTTCCAAAAGGCAAGGAAAAGCTTTTCTATCACCTACTGGAGTGGCAGCTAACTACAGATGCTATGGTAGTCTGGACATCAATATTATATTATCTTCTAATCTTCATATCTTCTTGGACAGCCTCATATCCTCTCCTATGGAGGTAGGCTGGGGAATTAAATATCACTTAAGTAAATATCATTTATTGCACCATACGAACACAGTGTCTAACATGGAAGAAATGATCAACAGTTTTGGAATGCAGTATATCCTAAGCATGTAGGAAGCATAAAACTGTCTCTGCATACTGTTAATCCATCTCAGGGGTGCTGTGGAATGCTTATGCTGCTCACTGAGTACTAGCTTTGAGGTGGATGAAACAAAGTCAGACAAAATGCAGGTGCTTTGATTCAGGAAACTGATTGATCTAGATTCTAGATTGGAGTAGGTGACCTCTAGAGCCCATAAGGCCACACATGGTTATCCTTAGATCCTGAAGAGTCACCTCTGATCCAATAACTTTAATCTAAACAGAATTTATTACAAAAGAAGAAGAAGAAGAAGAATGGATTTTTAAAACTGAAATGCTCCTGTCATGTTCTTCGATCATTAAAAATATATTTCATATATATATATATATATATATATATAGAGAGAGAGAGAGAGAGAGAGAGAGAGAGAGAGAAAATATATATAGAATATATATAGAATATATATATAGCCTAGACAGCCCAAATGCAGCTCCTGGGATCTACAGCATGCTCTTGCACCCCAATTTTTTTAAAAATTAAGAATTATTTTTGCTCATAAATTTCTCTTCCCCCCTCCCAGTAGTTTTGGAGGGCAAATATGCCATGTTTTGCAGGGCACCCCAGCACTCCTGCCCCCACTCTAATTTTATATATAAAAGAGCATGCTGTAGATCCCAGGAGCTGCATTTGGGCTGTCTAGGCTATATATAGTCTGGGTGATGTGTTTTGGTCACCCTTCTCCTAGCTGGGGGCTTGTACAGCTATCAGATTGGATCCTTTGAAACCTGAACCTCCCTAAGAGTCTTATAGAACTCTGTAGACCTCCAGGGAAAAAATCAGGAGCCTGCCTTCTTCACAGCTGGCATATATTTTAAAAGGGGTTAAATCCAGTGTGACCCAGAGGAATATTCTGCATCTTGTATAATTATCTCTTCTTCTGAATATTCTTTAATTTATTTTGCCCCACGCAAGACAGATAAAACGAGTGTCTGAAAAGTCTCTCTTTTTCTTCCTTTTACTGAATAGTCATATGCCAGCAGATGTGGCTATATGATTGTATATGCAAAAGCTTAACACAAAAAACCCTAACACAATGTTATAGAAATCAATAAAAGCTTAACAAATTAAATAAAAAAATTTAAGTAACTAACCAAATTTAAAATGCTCCAACAAAAATTAATATGGTGCTTCAAAATGAAATAATAAACTTGTAGGTAAAGCATTACAAAATACTTATGATAAAAAGTATTACAAAGACATATTCTCAAAAGTTTTAAATGTTTAACTCTCAAATAAATCTATGAAAAATACTTTAAAATATATAAATAAAAAACTATACTAGAGCAAAAGCAATTATAAAATCTCATCGACTTATATGAAAAGTCTTCCCATCCCCAACCCCAACCCCCCAGCAGAGTTTTCTCTTTTCTAATGATGTTCTCCTGGAATCCTTTGCTCCTTGCCTTGGCTCTTATTTTCTGGCAATTATTTATTCCCTTACCATCCCTTTATCAGTTAAAGCAATCTTATCTGCAAGGCTAGGAAATCTAAGAGCTTAGAAGTACAGGGAATTTTTAAAAATAAAAATCTCAATTGTTCCAGCAGAGTTTGTAACTTCAGAGATTTGTAACTTAATATCTGGCAAGTTGACATTTTGCTGATAACATTATTGTTTTGTCTAGACCTTTTGCAAAGCCTGGGGTTACATAGGTCCATAGCATCAAATATTTTAAACTCTAAATGCTTAGAAGACCTAAACTTTGTAATATAAAGGCACTAGACCTACAAACCATGCAAACTATTGGAGCTACATACATCACCTCTAATATGTAACAAAAAAAAGGGATTCACGCCATCAGGTTTTTAAAATAATTGATTTACCCAGTTTACACTTCCTGGACCTGGTGCAGAACTGAGCGTAAGTTGCAGTCAGAAATCCATACATTTCAAAACTTACAATAGGGAAGAAAGTAAGAAAAATGAATTTGATGACACAAACACAATTGAAAAATTTACAGAGAAAAGTGCATACTGTAGTTCTAAATAACAGACAAAAATGCTTTAATCAATAGGTATATATATACAAGAATGCATACACTTGAAGAATGTAGATGAAAATACATGCAGAAAAAAAGAAAGAAGAAACTCGTATGGGAGTGGGATGGAACACAAGGAACCTGACAAAACTGATCACGAACGATCCACCCATTCTAGCTTGACAACTGCAGATGGCTGGTTGCTTTAACTGTACATGTGCTCCAAGTCGTTTGCTGAGTGTCATGTTTAGAAGTTATCTCTGCATTGATATATTAATTCAAGGCTCATTTTTGCGTGCAAACCATCATTTATTTTTGCAGTTATTTTATGAAATCAGACAACAAAAGATCATGTGCTCCGGCTAATATACTGACATGGAAAATGGAAGAGTTTCATATGCTGTAAATTCACTGGATAAGGAAAACTTATCCAGTTCTGCATCTGTAAAATGAAATGAAAAAATGGCTCAATAGTGAGAGTAGCAAAACTCATGAGCTTTGCAAACAATGAAACTTAGGGTTGTAAATAATACCTTTTAGTTCAAATTCTATGCAAATTGTTACCATCAAATAATCAGGGAATGAAGCCCCACGTGAAGCCATTTTCACACTACATGTTCGTTTGCTGTCAAGAGGTAGAACTTGTCAAGGTGATAAGGGTAAGGTAATTCTTATAGCATGTTGTACAATAATTCCACATCCAGTCCTCCTCACAGCATCAGTCCATGCAGAGCAAATAAAACCTCACTGTCTGGTGCAGACAAAAACCACAGAAATTGTTCAAATGCAAAATTAATTCTACAAATTTCTTATGTATTTGTGTATACGTTTATTGGTTTCACTGTTTTTTAAAAATTTGTAATGCCACCCAGAGTGGACCTTTGGTCTAGATGGGCGGGGTAGAAGTCTAATAAATAAATAAATAAATAAATAAATAAATAAATAAATAAATAAATAAATAAACAAATAAATAAATATAGTGCTATTCTGCCATTCAGCATAGGGTTCACCTAAGTGCATGAGACTTCTGCACGTGTAGCATTTCCACGTGATAAGAAACCATGGTTTTTTCAGGGCTCCGTAACACACTGGAAGCTCTCAATTTCTCACAGCAAATTAAGACAGTCACAGTGGAGAAGGTGAAATTGCTCTGCTCTCTTTCCTTCTATGTTCAGGTCACCCTTATCCAGAAAAGGGCTGGTGTGTATGTGTACATGTGTATACACATATAGTGTTGTTCAGGCATTCAGAAATCCATTAACCTGAATGTGTGAAGAAAGAGACATTTCTAGCTATTTTTCTCCTTCATTGCTTTCTTCACATGATTTTTTCCAATTATATGGAAAAACCACCTTAGTAGCATAACATTTTTATTATTATTATGAACATAGGCCAGTCATGTTAGATATGAAGGACTAAAATACAATACAATGCAATACAAAGATACAAGGCAAACTGAAATTCAGAGTACAAATAAGTGTGAGTTACTAATTTGATTACTGCAGTGATTTAGTCATTTGTTTTCTTACTGTACAAGCCATTGCACATAATTTTGCAAACTTAACTGTAATCAGAGAAGATAAATTTGTTGGGTCTACCTGGGTAACATTTTAAATTTGGTGAAATAAGTAAATTGTGTGAATCTGTACAATAGAACAAGTTCCACAGTTTCCACTATACCGGATTGGTAGGGGCAAAAATATTGGTTGTAAGGGATACATAAGTATCTTTCCTCTGAAAAGGCAGAAGACAGAGCATTAAAATGGTGTCTCACAAATTCTAATTTATAAAGGTAATCTGATGGGATAAAGATCTTATTCTGATTCTCAGCCACTGAATAATATAGGACTTGTGCTTTGTTGAGCTGGAAGGCTGTAGTCCAGATCTGTTTTCCCAAAAGTCTCTTTGGCTTTCATAAATCCCAAATGTAACAGGGCCAGAGGGGATAACCCATTGGACAACAATTTGCTCTCCACTGAGGGGTGGTTATCTATTAAAATCAGAGGTGCTAAACCAATAGGATTAAGCTTTAACTTATTTGATTATTTGAAGCCAAGCACTTGCTTCAAGAGGGAACATTCCAGCTTCTATTCGGACAAGGGCATTATGGATACAGTGTGGTGCACCAAAAACAATTCTCAAGAATTTAGACTGCACTGCCTCAAGGTGGCAGAAGTCCTTATATACACATAGGCCTTAAACATACAGATGCTGGGCCAGTACCTTGCCTTGGGATACTTTTAGTACAGAGGATATACAGAAGCCCCCTTTTGAAAAGAAGACTCTCAGGATGGCAATAATAATTATTTGAGCATTTTTAGTGGCATGAGCAATGTGGGCTCTTCACAGCCCAGTTGCCTGAAAAACTACACCTATATATATAGGCCTTAACCTGTTCAATATTGCACCCATTTATCTGCCACTTGTACTTGATGAACAAATACTCAAAACAAGAATGTTGGTCTTTTGATAATTTATTATGAGGTGCTTTTCAGAGTAGTATGCTGCAAAAGCCCGAAAGGCTCTCCTACACCCTCCTGTAGTAAAGGATAAAATTGGCCTGTTTACAAATTTGGGTGGGTGAAAATAAGGGTTTGTTAAGGCTGGAGCCATAGAATTAATATGGTGTAAAAATAAACAATGGGAGGCTAGAATACATCCCTGTTTTACACCTCTCTTGAAGTGAACCCTGTGAGACAGATAGGCCTGTTGGTTGCACCTTACTCTGAGATGATTGTTTTTATGTAATGTATGGATGAGAACAAGTAGTCTCTGGTCTATGGAAGAAGCTTTACATTTGGCCCATAACCCATACAGGGGATGCTGTCAAATGCTGACAAAGTCAACAAAAAGCAACATAAATTGCCCCATGAGACCTAGTGCTATACTTCTCTACCAAGTGCTGTAATATCAGTTACTGATCAAGGGTGGAGTGATGTGTCCTAAAACATGCTTGTTCATCCATGAAGATATTTTTGTGCTCTAGCCAGTCCCAGTGTGAGGAGCAGAGATTTTCGTCTCTGCTTCCCATTCTACATGAAAGTGGAAGGAGATGTGCTAGTACTTTCCCCTCCCTATGCAGTCAGATTAATCTTCTTCTTCTTCTCCTTCTTTTGGATTCCTGGATAGAGTGGGACTGGGTATGTGCACATGCATATGTGCATATCCATTGTATGACACAGATATAGTTTGATGGAGAAAGACATACACAATCTTTCATAGATACACATATCTGTTGGAAATTGCAATCTAAATCTTCATCATTGTACAATCAAAAAATCAATATTAGGACAATTTAAATGGACTTTAGCTGAATGACCATGGGCTGTTGCTATGTAACACCAACACACTGGATCAATGTAATATTCAGTATTGTACTACTAAAAAAGTGCAGATAAAAATCAATGTGTTGGTTAACTAGCCATCTGTTGATGTTTTCAGTTAGATAAAGATGGCTGAAGATGGTAGTGAAATCTTATGCCAGCTGGGAGCTTGTAGAAAACCTTGCTGGGCAAGAAGCCAGTCAATAACAGAAATTATGTAGTCTAAAAATGATAACACATATGAACAACTATTTAAAGATGTGCTTAAGGAAGGCATTGACACAAGATGGATGGCATCAATCTGAAATTTAACTTTGGCTTCTGAAGCACGCATACTAAACCAAGCTCTCGCTTGCTTGCACTCTCTTTTTTAAAATAAGTTTTATTTCATCAAGTTTAAGAAGTTGTCTCAGAAATCACTATCTAATAGTAAAAAACTGAGGTAGCCCTTGTTAACTTGCTGGATTGCCTCAGGTATTCTTTAATATGTCTGGAAGAGGGCAAGGGGAAATACAGACCAAAGGTCGAAAAGTAACCTGGACTGGTCTGGACTGGACTGGAGGGGGGAAAAGAACATCATTTTGTAACAGCTTGTGTATCAAACTTTAATTTATGCCTGTGTATCAACTGCATGATTTTTCCAGTGTAGTCATATTTACAGCAAAGAGGATGAATCCTCTTGAATATTTATTAAAGGCTAAACAATATGGATGACTGAATAGAAATCCCATACTGATGGCAGTTAACAGAATTCAAACTTCTGCAATGAAAGTGTAATGATCTCCCATCCTACAGAACTTGCAACCAAACAAACCAAGAACAGGCGTGTACAATGGCTAACTTTTTTCTTGCATTCTGCAGAGAGGCACAGAACCAGAAACATTCTAAGCTCCTGATGTGTTGTATATATCTTGTAGGCTGTATTCCATATTGTATCAGAATGTGTTCAGGGCTCAGCTGTAATTCCAGAAAACAAGTCTGGTGCAGTAAAATGCTGGCAATGGTCACTATTAGGAGAGCTAGTACTTAATCCATTTTATATGAAAACTTAATATACAAGGACCAAAAGCTGAGAGACTGATTGTGCAGTTACACAAATGAGATAACTTTTGAAAGTGAATTTCCATTAAGTTAAGAAATCTTCATCAACATTATTTGTTACATACTGAGTCATGTGACTGAATAGTAATGCTTACTGAGATGTCTCAATTTATGGCAATTTGCATCTAAAAATTATGCTGTTTGTGTAACTGTGCAGTAGGATTCCAGTCATTGTGGCTAATAATTTGATAAAATATCCACCATAGTAACCATAGAGCAATTTGTGGCAGGTGCGAGAAACATATGTGGCAATGCAGCTATTGCTGACTCCAGGTCCCATCAGTCTAAGCCAGAATGGTCAATGATAAGGGTTTACGAGAGCTGTAATTCAACATCTAGAAAACCCTTTATGTTGACATTTTTTTTCCAGTAGAGAAGCATGTTGCACATGGAAACAGGTAATCTTGTGTTAAATCTCAATTGGTCATATCTGAATGAACCTTCTGGATACTCTTATCTATAAGTATTTGCATCAGAAACATCCATCTCTGCCTATTATGACATCAGTATCTCCACCTGCTCCTGTATGGATAAGTAAGTAAAGAAGTTTGTACAGATGGCAAGGTTTCAGACTATAGTTATCTTCCACTGTCTCTGAGTTTTCACAATGGGAGAGTTGTGTCTCATCTCAACATCCACATTCTGTTATGGTCCTTCCTATTTCAACCACAAAATGGCATGAGACTTTTTTGTCCAGATATGTTGCAGCATGGAAAATAAAGAGCACCACAAGGTGAAAACACAATAGATTGATTTCAGTCATTGTTCCCCCAGCTGCTTCTTGTGTATTTAAAACACTCCCAAAACACTGCATATGGCAAGTCACTGAAACTTCATGACATTAGCCATAATCCTACTGAGGATTTATACTGATATAAGTGTAATTGTATGAATTTCTGCTAAATAACATTACCACTCATATTCCTGGTTGCAGTCTGGTCACACAACTTGCAACATGATCAGGAATTTGAGTGGCAAATAATTAATTAACATCAATTCATCACAAAACAAAATGCAATTACACTCACGTCAGAGTAAATAAAAGGATTTTGGCCACTGCCCACACTTTTCAGGTGATGGTTTCATAAAATGCCTATTTTATATGTCTCATTCTATGTGTGTTTTGCAACAAAACATGTTTCTAAGGTACAAAAAATGTCCCATTGCAGAATATAGGTTAATATGGGGGGGGGGGGGGAAGAGAGAAGAAAAATGAACTAAATGAAGAAAACAAGTGTTTTCCCTATGATTTCCCTATGATGTTGCTTAAAAAAAAAAATCATTCCCAATTTTTAACCTCAAATTTCATGAGCAAAAAATATTTGATCAAAGACACCTTGAAATGTCCTGATTTCAAAATATAACTGAAAAGAAACATAGCCTGAAAATGGACATAAGTACCCTTGTAAACTGCCCCATAATGGGAATCACCAGGCATGCTTTCAATTACACACTTTTAGTGACCTTCCGTGGATTACATCTGAGCAAATGCAGGACTCCTATAATTATTTTTTTAAAAAATGTTTCCTCTGCTCTTTCAGCAGCTGAGAGCTTAAACACTTGCCCCCACTGCTTTTCAAAAGTACATTTGATCAGATGTTTCATTTTGTAGCAGATTGCATGTAGAGTACCTCCTTCCTCTGAGAAAGGACAGGCAGGAAAATACACTCTGAAGGTGTGCACTTAAAAGCTTATACCAAATGTCCACTGTGAGGGCTCAGTAGGTGTTTCTTAATGGCTCTCAACATTTCAGAACCATTTGTTTCAAGAAGGGTACCATGTTGTCAGGGAGAATTGTTTCTTTGTCAGAATTCTCTGCACATTACTTTTCTGCTTTTGCAGAATTCCACAAGTTAGGATTTATTTTCTTTATTTCTGTGTGTGTGTGTGTGTGTTTTGTTGTTGTTGTTGTTGTTGTTGTTGCTGCTGTTTGGTAATTGAAGAGTATGTCCAGTGTCTCTGTCTTGACAAATGACAATTTGATTGCTGCACAAGAATTGCAATTATATGAGTTCATTGTTCCACTTAAAGTGGGAATGCCCAGCACACCAGGACCTATGGGCAGGAGGCTTTGGGATTGTCTCAGATATGATATCCTACCCCATTGTCCCTAAACCAGATCTAGTGCTATCATCATCCTAGGATAAATCCATTGGCTCATAAAGAAATCATCAGCTCCCCATTACTGGCCATGCACTTAGAAATAACACAGCACCAAAAATCTCACAGCACTGAGCACTATTTTAAAAATCTCATATCACTTCTAAACTATGAATAAAAACATCGGTGTTCCACCCACCATAATAAAGTACTAAGGATGATTTCTAAAAAATAAAGTTACTTGTGTTCTTATTTTCTTATTCAAGTAATAAACATTGCTAAATGTCTTTGATTTGTCTTATTTTCTAACAAGTACAAACAGATCAATTGTGCCATTAAACATTCTAAAAAAGTTTAAATAAGAAAATTGCAATGGCTGATTTACTAATATACTGTGACCGAAGAAAGAATAACAATCTGGAATACAGGAGTAGTCAAGGCCAGCTTTAGGTGCATTTAGAAGATTGCCTCAGACAATTGATTCGATTCTTTAAAAAAAATATGCTGTATGAATGTTGGATATTGTGCTTCTGTACACATGATTCAAAATGCCAGGAAATGGCCTGATATTGCTGCATAACATTGTGCCCACTTTGCCAACAGGAAAAAGGATGCCAACTTGCCAAGCTTTATACAGCAAAAGGCAGCCTGATGGTTGACACCACCAATGGCAGGAGTTAAGATGGTCTACAGGTACCTTCTCACCAACATTCACAAAGAGACACCAAGCAAGGAAAAATCCCAGAAGCAGATTCATTTTTTCACTAGTCAACCACTTCTCACCCAAACAAAAAGCAATTGTCATGGTTGTTTTTCGAGAAATGTGAATGCTAGTGGTTAACCAAGCAGGGGAAGATCCCAGGGCTTTTTAAATATTATTTTTAAAAGAAAGCATGTGTTGCTGTTGTTGTTTTGCACTGTTTCTATAACCTTTAATTCCCCTATAGCTCTCCAAATATCTCCCTTCCATGTTCATGAAGCTTCAATAATGTATCTACTTTGCAAAATCCTTGCTAGCAAGTCAGTTCTATGTATGTTGAATGTGATAAGAAATAGCTGTTTCTATCTTTTGAAATGCCTTGTTTTGAAAACCAATATTACAGTCTCTATAGCCTGGATTCCTTCCAAATAAAAAAGTGGGTGGACCACCCATTATAAGCAAGATTGGTCTTTTCAATTTATATGATATATTTTAAATCTGGAGATTGTTAGGGTCTCCTATTTCTGAATGAGGCTAAAACAATCTTACTTTTTAAAAACATCATAACTGAAAAACCCTTTGCACAAACTTCCCCAAATCTGGCACAGATCAAGAGCAGACTGCTACATTTTCAAAGTTATAATTTTTTTGTTTGGGCTGCCCCCATTTTTAGCATTACCTTATAGAATGTTGATTTATTTTGCCACCAAAAGATCATTGCTGCACTCTCATGCATCACAATAGTGCAATAAATAGTTATTTATTTCCTTTATTATTGTAATGTTGTTACCTTCCAGCAGTAGGAAAGGTGTTTTTGGAATTTTCTTCTTGAGTGCGAAAATTACTTTGTTGGTTTTGGGCACTATGTATCTTTATCAGGAGAGGGGCATTTTCTATTTTGCCTCAGATGGCAAACATTTGGGGATCATCCCTTTTCATAGTGGTGGGAATGATACCTATACTAATTGAATTGGAAGAAATGACACAGCCAAGAGGAGCTTTGAAGAAATCACATCAGACTTTGAAGCTCTGGGAAGAAAACTCAAGGACTTTGGGGCCCAGATAGTTTTTTCATCCATCGTACCAGTACTAGGAAGAGGAATAAAAAGGAAAAGGAAAATACTCCAGGTGAATGACTGGCTACAAAGGTGGTGTTGATATGAGGGATTTGGTTTTTGGGAGCACGGGCTAAGCTTCCTGGAAGAAGGACTGCTAGCAAGAGATGGCTTGTACCTCCCAAGGACTAGAAAGAATGTGTTTGGCCACAGCATGAAGAACTTCATCAGGAGGGCTTTAAACTGAATTGGAAGGGGGAAGGAGACTCAAGCACAGAGTTAAAGATGGATGAAGCCTTACTCACAATAAGAGGAACAGACCAAACTGATCAAATGGGGGTCAATAATAACATTAACATTAATAGCAATATTCATAAAAATGTACAAAGACAAGCAGGCCAGAAATCACACAATCTCCAGTGTCTATATACAAATGCCAGGAGTATGGGAATTTTTTTTAAAATGGAAATTTTAGTTCAGGAGGGCAAATATGACTTGATAGGAATAACTGAAACTTGGTGGGATGACTCCCATGACTGGAATACAGCAATTGAAGGATATAAATTGTTCAATAAAGAACAGAGAGAATAGAAAGGGAGGTAGAGTTGCAGTATATGTAAAAAAAATATTCATTCCTGCACAGAAATATAGGAGGAGGATATTGGATCTCCCATTGAGAACATCTGGATCAATCTAGTTGGGGCAAAAAACAAAAGGAACATGGTAGTTGGAGTCTACTAACAGCCGCCCAATCAAGGAGAGGAAGCTGATTAAACTTTTGAAAAACAAATTGCAAGGATTTCAAAGAGACATAATGTAGTAGTGATGGGAGATTTCAAATTATCTGGATATATGTTGGGAGGCAAATTCTGCAAAGTATGGTCCTTCCAAGAAATTTCTGACTTGTGTGGCTGATAATTTTCTCCTACAAAAAGTGGAGAAAGAAACTAGAGTAATAGTTCTCCTTTAGTTGATTCTAACCAAAAGATATGACTTGGTGGAGGAAGTGGCATTAAGGGGAATTCTGGGTGAGAGTGATCACGTTCTACTATAATTCCTGATTTCAAAGAAAACCAAAGCAGAGTGTAGCCACACACATATGCTGGATTTTTTAAAAGCTGATTTTAATACTCTCAGAAGAAGGATGAGTAAGGTCCCATGGCAGGAGATCCTAACAAGAAAAGGAGTCCAAGAAGGGTAAGAGTTTCTAAAAAAAGAAATTCTAAAAGCACAACTACAAACAATTCCAACAAGAAAAAAAGGTGAGAGGCAGCAAAAAAGGCCAGTGTGGCTTCACAAAAAGCTCAGGAAGGACCTGAAAACAAACCAGAAAAAAGACATGTATAGGAAGTGGAAGGAAGGTCAGGTCACCAAGGAAGAGTACAGACAAGAAGCAAGGAAATGCAGGGATGGCATTAGGAAAGCAAAAGCTGAGAATGAGCTGAGATTAGCTATAGACACTAAAAGCAATTTAAGAAAGCATTCTTCACGTATGTGTGAAGCAAAAGAGAAAGAAAATAAATAGTGGCACAGCTACTAAATGGAGATGGAAAAATGATAACAAATGACAAAGAAAAGGCAGAGGTGCTCAATTCCTATTTTAGTTCAGTCTTTTCCCAGAGGACAGAGTATGAACCTGCAGACAAATCTGAAGTGCAAGTGGAGGGGACAGGATTGCAGCTGGAGATTGATAAACAAATAGTGAAGGAATACCTTTCCACCTTGAACAAGTTCAAATCTCCAGGCCTGGATGAACTGCATCCAAGAGTACTGAAGGAATTGGCCAAATAACTCTCAGAACCACTGTCTATTATTTTCTTGAAATCATCAGAAACGGGTGAGGTGCCAGATGATTGGACTCCTCTAATGTTGTCCCTATCTTCAAAAAGGGCAAAAAAGAGGAACCTGGGAACTACAGGCCAGTCAGCCTGACATCAATTCCAGGGAAAATTCTGGAACAAATTATACAACAGTCACTATGCAAGCATCTAGAAAACAATGCAGTAATAAATAGAAGCCAACACAGATTTGTCAAGAACAAATCGTGCCAGACTAATCTGATCTCATTTTTTGATTGGGTAGCCTCCCTGATAGACAGAGGGAATGCTGTAGATGTAGTATATCTTGACTTTAGCAAAGCTTTTGACAAAGTGCCCCATGATATTCTGATTAGCAAGCTAACTAGGTGTGGGCTGGATAGATCAAGTGTCAGGTGGATACACAGTTGGCTACAGAATCGTACTCAGAGGGTGATGATTAATGGCTCCTTCACCAATATTCTGATTAGCAAGCTAACTAGGTGTGGGCTGGATAGATCAAGTGTCAGGTGGATACACAGTTGGCTACAGAATCGTACTCAGAGGGTGATGATTAATGGCTCCTTCACCAACTGGGAGGAGGTAGCAAGTGGGGTACTCCAAGACACAGTCCTGCATCCAGTGCTCTTTTTTTAAATTATTATTATTAATAACTTGGATGAGGGAGTGCAGGGAATGCTTGTCAGATTTGCGGATGATACAAAATTGGATAGAATAGCTAATACTCTGGAAGACAGAACCAAAATTCAAAATGATCTAGATAGGCTTGAGGACTAGGCTGAAAACAACAGAATGAAATTCAACAGGGATAAGTGCAAAGTACTGCACCTCGGAAAAAGAAATCAAATGCACAGTTATAAGATGGGCGATAGGTGGCTTAGCAATACTATGAGCAAGAAGGATCTTGGAATTGTCATATATCACAAGCTGAATATGAGCCAACAGTGTGACATGGCTACAAAAAAGGCAAATGCTATTTTATTCTGCATTAATAGAAGTATAGTTTCCAAATCCCACAAAGTGCTAGTCCCCTTCTATTCAGCACGGGTTAGGCCTCACCTTGAGTATTGTGTCCAGTTTTGGACACCACACACTTCAAGAAGGATGCTAACAAATTGGAACAAGCTCAGAGGAGGGCAACCAGGATGATCAGGGGGCTGGAAACCAAGCCCTATGAGGAACGATTGAAATAACTGGGCATATTTAGCCTTGAGAAAATAAAACAGGGGAGTAATATGATAACACTTTTCAAATACTTAAAAGGCTGTCATACAGAGGAAGGGCAGGATCTGTTCTCGATCATCCCCAAGTGCAGGACACGCAACAATGGGCTCAAGTTAAAGGACGCCAGATTTCAGTTGAATCTCAGGAAAAACTTCATAAGCGTTAGAGCAGTAAGACAGTGGAACCAATTACCCCGAGAGGTCGTGAGTGCTCCAACACTGGAGGCATTCAAGAGAAATTCAGACAACCACCTGGCAGAAATCCTTTGATCTGTATTCCTGCATTGAGCAGGGGGTTGGACTTCATGGTCTTATAGGCCCCTTTCAACTTCACTAGTCTATGATTCTATGAGTATACCATGGTATAGTAAGACAAGAGCATCTCTGCTTGTTCTAGTGAATTTATAGGAGAAAACATTGTACCTTTAAATGGCTCTTATCCTCTATTTCTGCTCCAGTGCAAAGAAAAAGAAACAAAGAGGTATAGAAGAAATATTTTATGTGATGAAATGGGGGGGGAGAGAGATGACAAGAGGAAATCATTATATTTTCTTACCACATATTCCCCAGATATTCTTATGCTGCTTTAGCAGATTTCCACAGGTTATTATTTCTTTAAAAAATGGAAAGTGTATATTAGGTCTTTGCCTTAATAAAGTAAAAAAGATTTTTAAAACAGGCTATCTCTGTTCATCTGTGTTATTAACTTTGGCAAGAATGTAAGCCAGATCATCCTATGGAAGCAGTGTAAAACCTCTAAGTTTTCACAGCTTGTGAGTCATCAAACCCTAACAAAGGAGGAGGAGGAGGGGAAAGGATAGAAGCATGGGGAAGTAGCAGGATAGATGCCGCAGCTGCTGCTGTCAGGAAAGGCCACCCAGTTTTGCTGGCTGGGGGTTGCAAAACAGAACACAGAGTGATTCTTTGCAATATATAAACTTTATTGCTTTCTAACACAGGGAAATCACTGACACATGCACAATATATGTGTATAGTGAGTCTCACTGAATAATTAAACAGGTTGATCTTTTGTAGCTCCAAGTGGAAAATTTCAAAGTAATAACTGAGCATGTGCAGGAACACATAAATACCACATCTAATGAAAAGCACCTGCAACAATGACAGCTTCCTCACTTAGGCTGTTTAGGCTATGTGATCAGGAAATACTTTACTGTATTATAAAAACCTCTGCTTGACCTGAATACAAACTTTCTGGATCTGCTCTAATGCCCAAATATGGACACTTCCATATTCCATATTCTCTTCTCTCTCTCCACATTCTTTCTCTTTCCCCCTCTTTCCTCTCTTTTTTAAACCATTTCAAATTATTTCTTAAATGAAACTTCATTCATCTGCTACCATTCATTCATAATTAGTCTTACATAAATCTATCATTTCTGGGAAAAGTTTAAGAAATAATTTCTTTGGTGAGTGTGATGCAATAAAGATACACATTGACAGCTACAGGAAATACAAACATAGCCTATTATGATAATAACTAATCCAACAGCAAGTACTTCAAAAGAAGCTTTAGGATTTTTCCAAATCATCCTTTCACATTTGGTATCCATGACCAGAAATCAATTTAGTTAGGGGAATCTGTCACCTAGTGTAAGTGGTAGAGTTCATGTTGTATTATTTTGACATCAGTAGCAACAATATGAATTAATTAAAATATAGACTGAGCTAAAATTATATCTAGAACTTGACGATACTATATTGCCATCTGAGGTGTAGAATCAATTTCAGTCTGCAGTGTTAGCAGCTCAGGCAGCTGCATTCTCAAGAATTTCAAGAAATGCAGAAATTCTTTTGAATGAAAAAGGAAAGGGCCGGTGTGGTCCCAAAAATTACAGAAATACAAGAATAGGTTGTACCATATTTGGACCACTAAAAAATAAAACAAATAGCAAGCTTTCATGGATGAAATTCACTTCCTCAGACACTAAGCACACCACCTTCATGGATGGTGGAGAAAAAAAATCCATAAATTGAAGTTACATATCTGGGAGAGATGACAGAAATCTGTTAATAACTTCTCATCAACTGTGTCCTTTGTGTGGGAAACACCTCAATCCATCCTGAAAAGAGACATGCAACCATAAGACAGTAGGAAAATGTTGCTTTGGCAAATCAGTGAAATCCACTTGCAGAGCTGTGAAAGGACCAGATGGCCATGGCTTACACATTGCATAACAAATTGTGCTCTTACTCCCCCCCCCCCCACTTTTTGTATTCATGGCTTAAAGAAAGCCAGAGAGCCCCTTCTGACAAAGAAACAGACAATTGTACTTCAGAGAGTGTTTTAAGAGTTAAAGGGGAGGCAGGAAGATGTATATTAAGTACTGAAATAGAGTTCCCAGGGGATGTCAGAAATCCATGTTGCTTTTAAATCATGCCTGTAGCCTGGACAATGGAATGACAGTACTTACTATCTGTGTAAATAGCAACAGATTGATTAGAGACTAATAGGCAGGCATGAGTAAGTGCAATGAGTTCAGCAGCTTGAGCAGATCTAACAGAAGGGACAATAGCTTGCCATTCCAAGATATTTACACTTTGTGGTTGGCAGTAGAACATCACTACTGCTTGGATCCTGTTGTCAGTAACAGAATGACCTTAATTAGACAAAACATGCCCCAAATACTTAACAGAAGGTAAGAAAGCATTGTTGTTGTTGTTTAGTCATTAAGTCGTGTCCGACTCTTCGTGACCCCATGGACCAGAGCACACCAGGCCCTCCTGTCTTCCACTGCCTCCCGGAGTTGGGTCAAAGAAAGCATTACAAACATCAAAGCATTACAAACATCAAATGCTCAAAGAAAGCATTACAAACATCAATAACAATAAAACACTTAAATTTCCTTGGAATGGAGGCATTCGAGCTGTACCTTCTTTTGTCTCTTTTGAAAGAGGATTTGGGGATACCTGAGGGAAGGGTAAAAATTATTTTAAAGAAATATGAACAGGCTTGCAGATTTCAAAAAGCCCAATATGATTAGAATGTGTGGCCCAAAATGAGATAAGAACCTGGGCAAGCTCAGCGGTGTGTGTGTGTGCGTGTGTGTGTCTTCCTGGGCTTTATCAGGATCAAGAGTTTGGGAATTCTGAATACAAGAGAAGAATCAATAAGTAGTTCTACATATATCTCATCAAGGAAGCAATATAAAGTGGCATTCAATTTAAACAGAATACCCTTTCCCACCAGGCTTACAGGCAATTGTAGTGACAAAATAAAAGCATGCTCTCTCATTGAAGGTTCAATGAAATTAGTGCAGGTTGAGATAATGGATGAGACACAGAGCTTCCTTCAATTCCAACAGCAAGGATATGTTGGCTTGATGAGGGAAGGAAACCTTTTGAGGATTTAGAACTGCAGAGCTGGAAGAGACCCTATGGATCATCAAGTCCAACCCCTGTCAAGGAGACACAGTGGATAATTGAACTCCCTGCCTCTTGCTCTGCAGCCAGGTGCCTAAACCCTTGAGATCTATGCAGACCCATGTCCACCAAAAATTCTACTGATCCTACTTATGCATTAATTTCAGTTTGAATCATAGGATTAGAAATTGAAGAAAAAGAGTCAGAAATGCAGGGTAATATTGACAGCTCCTGGCCTAGTCATATTCTGAAGGAATACGCTGCTGGTTCTGTTACAACCATTTGGGGAGTTACTTGTTGTCCTTGATTAAACTGAGAAATTGCTTGTGGGGGGCAGGTGGAAACAGATTTGGTCAAACTTAAATGTCTTGATAAGGAAGAGGAGGCAAATGATGTAAATTTCCTGCCTTGTGTGCATGTTGACAAGCTCTGCATTCATTTTTCCAGTGCCCTGGCTTTTTAACAATAATGCAGTCCTTCAGGTACTGGTTGGGGCCCAAACATTGGTACATTTCCTGAAATTCTGTGGTGGACCAGCCAGTCTAAAAGTTTAGTTTTCACTTTATTCATGACAGACCCAAACTTTAGAGAAATTTAAATGTGCTGGAAAATTTTAATGTACTAAGTAAATAGTCCATATCAGTTCATGAAGGATTATTTTGGTTTATAAGGTGACTGAGCTCTTCAGCAAATAAAACAAAGCAATCTCTAATTGTAGAAAGAGTAGTCTTTATGGCAGTAATTTTTGAGACAGACCACGGAACATGCACAGATTGAGGCTGATCTCCTGTAGGGCTTGGAAAGATACACATGCATTCAGAAATTGGACTGGTAAAGACTGCAGAGCAGTAGTGGGAGCTGGAGGTGTAGGAGTAGAAACAGAGGAGACCTAATCATAAAGCAACTGCAACATGAGGAGTTCCTGGCTGAAAAGGTTTTAGGCTGAATTATTGCATTTGCTTAGGATATTTTTTGATTAAAAATTCCTTAAGATAACTTATTTTATGCAGATCAAAAGGGCCAGTTTGTGGCCATTGTAATTTAGGATCCTCGGGTGTGTAATTATTCCAGGTTTTTTTCCCAGAAAGATGTTAATCTTTTAAGAAACATACCACAAGCAAAGCTTTCAATTACAATCATACTTTTTGACCAATTTACCCAGAAATTTTCCTAAGGGAAATTTTAGAATTCTTCTGTCCCATTGTTACTGTAACTATATATATATAGTTTCTATATATATAGGAAGGTAAAGGTAAAGGTAAAGGTTCCCCTTGACAATTTGTCCAGTCGTGTCTGACTCTAGGCGGCGGTGCTCATCTCCGTTTCCAACCCATAGAGCTAGCGTTTGTCCGCAGACAATCCTCCATGGTCACGTGGCCAGCGTGACTAGACACGGAATGCCGTTTACCTTCCCACCAAGGTGGTACCTATTTATCTACTCGCATTTTTGCATTTTGCATGCTTTCGAACCGCTAGGTTGGCGGGAGCTGGGACAAGCGACGGGGGCTCACTCCGTCGCGTGGATTCGATCTTACGACTGCAGGTCTTCTGACCTTGCAGCACAGAGGCTTCAGCGGTTTAACCCGCAGCGCCACCACGTCCCTTATATATAGGAAAGGGTGATCCTAAGAACCAATACCAATTCCCCAGATGATCACTCTGTGTTACCTTTTTTTAACACAAATTTTAGAAAAGGAAAAGGAAAAATGACTCTCAGCAATCAGGATGGGATAGAAATGAAACAGATCAAGTGGGAGAAATACAGTATATCTTACTTTATGCATGCAGAAACTGCCCTTTTCAGACCCCTAGAGAGTGTCCCAAGTAATACAAAATTGTTGGGGGAAGCCACCCAGTTTGTGTGTGTGTGTGTGTGTGTGTGTGTGTATGTGTGTTGCAAAACAGAACACAGACTGAATATTAGTAACATAACAATAAACTTTATTGCTTTTCAAAGCAGGATAATCATTGATACACACACAGTATGCAGTATGTGAATATTGAATCTTGCTGAATAATAGAACGGGTGACTCTGTAATAGCTCCAAGTGGACAGTTCCAAAGTAACAACTGAGCATGTGCAGGAATACATAAATATCTACTGAAAAGCAAGTACAAAAAGACAACTTCCTCTGTTAAGCTGTTTAGGCTATGTGATCAAGAAATGTTTTATCTATTTTATATTTTATATTATAATGTTTTATCTCTGTTTGACTTGACCCAATGAAAAACTTTCTGGATCTGCTCTAAAGGTCAAATATGGGCATTTCCACATTCTACATTCTCTCCCCTCTCCACATTTTTCTCTTCCCCCTCACTGCCACTTATGCATTTCATAAACTGGGCAAGAAGTGGTATCTGGATGGTATTTTCTCACTTCTGTCAACATGAATTCCTACCTCCCCCCATAATTACACTAACTGGTGTGTGTGTGAATATGTGTGCACATGTGGTCAGGAAGGAAAATGTGTGTGTGGGTGTGTCTCATGGAGGGACCCTGCACTTCTGAATCTGGGATTACACTATTGGTTAGCAAGTAACATTGGTGACGGCAAAGTTGGAAAGACAGTTCAAAACAACAGCAACACGAAAAGCAGATAAGGTACATCAAACATTTTTTTTAAAAGGGGGGGAAGACAATATGTTCTTGCATGCAGTGAAAAGGTACTTAGGATCAATATGCTCAAATGGTGCAAATAGATCAAGTAAACTCATCAGAGAACAAAAGGCAGCAAGGAGGAATAACTCATTGCAAGCCTTATTTAGCACAGATTTGGTGCAGTGACGATGCACACAAAAACAGACTGGAAATTTTCATCTAGCTAGTTATGGCTGGAGTGGGACAACAGCTGTACGCTAATGATCCTTTATAGATTCCTTGCCAGGGGGAAAAAAGCTTGCAATAAAATGCTAATTGGAAAAGTCTTTGATAGTTTATTACTTAAATCACACAGTAATCACTGCAAGGCTGCATAAAGTACCCTGTGCCAATTGATTCCACAGTAACCAAACAATCAGTTGCAAAATTCTGGCTTCTCTTGGTCCACAGTGCAAAAACATACTCACAAATTTACAATTTAGGTGAAACACAATCAATACTCCATGCAATTGAACATATAAGACATAGGAGATGCCATCTACCATGTACATAGGGAGTTGCCTCTTCACACTATTGCCACACTAAGTGAATGAATGAATGAATGAATTAATTAATTAATTTATTATGGTTGGGTGACCAGCTCATAAAACATATTTATGGCTAAAATATACAAAATGCAGTTTAAAAATATACAACCAATTCATAAAACATATTATGTGGCTAAAATATACAAAATACAGTTTAAAAATGTACAACCAGTTCATAAAACATATTATATGGTTAAAATATACAAAATGCAATTTAAAAAGTGTACAACAGATAATTTATTGTGTACTGGTTGTAAAATATGGGGAGAACCAAATACAGCATTTTTATAGCTATCCTTTGAACCATTGGATCGTCTAGGGCAAACTGGTTTGGACAGGGGCCACACTAGTGAGTTATACACACCCCATGTAGTCCCAGAGACCTCTGGCACCTTTGCCCTAAAAGTAGCCACCTCTTTTGTAGTGCTTCTAGGTTAGGTATTAGCCCCAGGATAACTACCGCAAACCTCTCCAAAGTACTTGGGGTTATCCTTTTAGCTATGCTGCCTAGCTAATGCCTCCTTGTCTCAGCTGAGATTTAATTTGAGTATCAAATTAAAAAGGTCTCCTTGATATAAACTCTTCTTTTTTCTTTTTCTTCTTGTTTTGTATAGCCTGGGTTGATGTGGGTGCTATACTCATTCTTTCCTAACTTTTATGTATCTTTAATGTTATGCTTAAAAATAAACAATGAAATTTTATTTGGGAACAAGGAAAAGGGATTTATTCGAGAAATATAGGTAAATGGAAGGAAAGGAAAGATAATTTATTGCATAGTTAAGATGAAGGTTAAATCAATCACAATATTCTTCCATATTTTTAACATGCATTTCTTCATAAACTAGTCTCCTACATCCAATACTCAAGATTAAATAATTCTACAGACGCCACACAACACTGTCTCTCAAAAAGTGTCCCCCAAGACAGACTCTCTGACTGACTCTCTCCCTGACTCTCTGCCACTTTTCATCACATTCCAAAATACCAACCTATCAGCATTCTATCCTGCACACAATATTCCATCAGCCTTCTGTCAATCATTCCAGTTCCCAGCCTATGCTTGCTTACCAATCATGCATTCACAGCTAACGACACATAAACCTGCTATTATTGTTTATGAATACACATCTGGCTGAAATGGGCAGAATTGCCACACCATGACAGTAACATAAACTGATGCTAACCAGAACTGATGCAAGTTTATAACTAACATTGTTAATTATAGCTTTGCATTTGATGGCTACGTGACTATTTGGAACTCAAACGTCTATTATCAGTTTTGCTTAATGTAATGGCTAGATTGTTTAAGCCTAGAGTTCTTTCTCTCTTGAATATGAAAAAAAATTGCAGATGGTGCTACTTGTTTTGTTTATTTTTTTAAGCAGATTTCTCCTATTTGCAATGGCCAAATTCAATGGGCATAGCTACTCCCATGATGAGGCAATTCACCTGGCATGTCACTGTCAAATATGAGGATACTCTGAGAAAAAAACAGGGAGAACTGGAAACTCGAGTTTAGCATCATAAACGTTCCTCGAATACACAGGTATTCAAATTTAGCATTTTAAACATTATGCACCCACAGTTCTGGGCATGGATAAACAAATATTTCAGTTCTGGTTTCTTGCACTTTTTTAATGGTTTAAATCTTAGGTGCTTCTATCTTTAATATAGAAAACTTATTAATTTGTGTCGATTCATATCCATAAGGAACTGAAATGCAATAATCATCCATCTGAAACAGAGGGAGGCACTCCCATGAAAAAATTGGCTGTCACGATCCCACGTGGCCCCTGATTGTTTCACCAAACTAAGAGCTCATGCTACGTGTCTTTCAGCTGCCACCAGTTGATTACATCAACATTGTTTATTATTAATAATAGAGGTCCAGGCAATGTGTTATTTTTAAAAGAACCAAATAGAAATTGTTTATTGTTACATATGATGTTAGTTCAAGCAATGTTGTTAACTCTTAACAAACATCCTCCTTCATCCACTCTCAACCACCACTCTCCCGCCCAAACTCCCAAAACTCTTCCAACTCTCTCTAAACTCTCAATCTCCCTAAAACTCAACTCTAACCTCCCCCTCCTCCTGCTGAGTCTCTTATATCTTGTGACTCCGCCCCTCCAGCACTCCCATTGGTCTATGCAGATATCACATTAATATTCATGACCTGGGCGGACGCCACATTGGCTTGAATGTGAGTGAATACTTACGAGGAAGGAAGGATTATATAATTATATTATATTGGCAGTAGTTAGATGAAAAGTGAACAAGTTGAACAAGATGGTGTGCACTTGATAAAATTGGCATAACAAAAGCAGTGAGCAATATTGCAATATTGGATAACAACACAGTTGTGCTGGTTTAGTTCTCTCAATGATAGGACTTATTGCATATTGTGTTTCAAGAACTGCACTACAGCATGCTAAATAATCCAACTTCCAAGCCTAAAAACCTAAGCAAAAGCATCATTAAGTTTCTCCAAGGACTTCAAGGGTTGATATCTGGTGCTTACATATAAATAACTATAAGGATGAGCATAGCATAAAGGGGGAACAAAACTTTAAGAAGTGTTCAACACCTGAAGAACAGAAACCTACATTTAAATTCTGTAAACATTTTAAGGCGCTGGCAACCCATAGTCCAATCAATGGGTTGAGGGTCATATCATCATGTGGGATGAGGTGCCCACTTGATCAAAGTTAAACCATAAACAATGAACTAAAACCTTACATTCTTCTCCCAGAAAGCACCGTGGGGATTTGAACTTCCAAACTCTGGCTTCTCAGCCAGATACCTAAACCACTGAGTTATTGGCTAGAAGTTAGAAATTAGAAATAAAACAGAGTAGAATATCTAAATCCATAGTTGCCAAGATCCCTAAATTCCAGAGACAAATGTAAACCAAAGAAACATATACAAGATGTTGTCAGATGACAAAATCTGAGCTTGTGCTCCCTGGCATTTGATGCTTTTCTTCTGATCAAAGGAGAAAGTTATCCTGGTTGGATATTACTATCATCTACCAATCAAAAACGATGTCTTTGTCATATTAATATTTCTCATTTTGTTTCAAAAATCTCTAGCCATTGCCTTTGCACTGTCCTGTCACGTCTCTTTGGAGTTCTCTGAAGTCTCTGCACGTGGAAATGTAATCTGAATGGCAGATCTGAATGACGTTCTTTCCCAATTTTGAACTTTTTCCTTGAACTTCAGTTCACCTGTGAGAAGGTAAGGTACTCTCACCATGTACAATGGTATGCTTTCAAAACCAAGGAAAATTTAGGAACAGTAATGTTCTCAGTCTTTTAATCAATGAAATGGTCATGCACAGAACTGTGATGAAAAGCCATTGTCTCCCAGTTAGGGACTCACCATGCACATCAGTCTCATGGTTCTTGTTTCCTTTCATTGGTGTAGCTGAAAAGCTTCTGAAAAGTTCAGGAGCAGGTTGGCTGTTAGTGTATGATAATGTCACTGTGTAGTGACATTATCATACAGAAGAGCAAATCTTCATTCTACAAAGCAATTATACAAATGAGGTCAGACCAGACAAAAAATTATAATGTTGAAACTGCTAAATTTGGGGATGTTTGGTCAAAGGGTTTTTGAATTATGATTTTTAAAATTTAAAAATGCTTTACTTCCCTCCGTGCAGAAATATGTGACCTTAAATGTCCCCAGATTTAAAACGGATCAAGTGAATTGAAAGGACCAATAATGCTTCTCTTGAAAGAGAAAGGTTGACGCAACCTGCTTTTTTAATATTAGGAAGGAATCCATAACGTTGGAGCTGAAATACTGATCCTAAAAAAAGGCCTTTCAAAAGTGTAAAATAGTGTGTTGGTTATAAACTGAGCATGTACCAGGAAGAGCATTCCAATGTAGATACATTGTTTCAGTTTTGGTCAGGAAGGGAGACATTTGGAGGGCAACAAAAGATAACAGAGACAGTCAAGAGTCAGTTTTTCTCTGAAGAATTAAAAAAAACAACAGACTAACTATAAAGAGTGAAAGTCCTCCAGAAAGGAGGACATTTTGCCATGTATCTCTAGGAAATTAGTATACAATTCTGTAAGGCATATTCAAAGTCTTTCTGCAATACAACAGCACAAAGCAGTTGTGTTTGTCTCAGCTGAAGTGCTTTCAGTAAAGATTCTCTCAAGATTTCTGAGAACAGGCTCCTGACACGAGTCTTCAAAGGAGAAATCAGCTCCAGGTATGGGGCAATCTGCACTTTTGATTCTATCAATCAGGACCAAATTACCTGACTCTCAGAAGGAGAACTATTTAACTCCTTCCTGTCCAAACAGGCATTGGTCCTGGAAAGGGATTCTGTGTCTGGCTGTAAAAATATTTTAAAATATATTTAAAGAGAAAAGAGAACAAATATTCAGAAGTTCACTAGTCTAAGCGCTGAAATTACTGGTTGTTTTTTGTTTGTTTTTTGCTTTGTGGCTGGAGTTGGTCTTACTTAATGTTAGCAGAGCTTTGGTGCCTATATCCTGTCATTGTTTCAATTATTCCACCTGTCTTGTCACAATACAATTGTGTGGTAATTAAGGAAAAAAACTTGAAAGATGTTATGTGCCATCAAGTCACTTCTGATATGTGGTGACTATATGAGTTAACAACCTCTAAAATGTCCTATCATTAACAGCTCTGCTCAGATCTTGCAAAACAACAGTAGCTCATGTTAGGTTGTTCTCTTTTCCTAGTAAAGGTAAAGATTCCCCTTGACAAATTGTCCAGTTGTGTTCGACTCTAGGGGGTGGTGCTCATCCCCGTTCCCAAGCCGTAGAGCCAGCGTTTTGTCCGTAGACAGTTTCCGTGGTCACGTGGCCAGCACGACTAACACAAAACACCGTTACCTTCCCACCGTGGTGGTACTTATTTATCTACTCGCAATTTTACATGCTTTCAAACTGCTAGGTTGGCAGGAGCTGGGACAAGTGATGGGAGCTCACTCCGTTGCATGGATTCGAACTGCTGGTCTTTCGACCTTGCAGCCCAGAGGCTTTGCGGTTTAACCCACAGCGCCACCCTACTCCCCTCTTATTAGCAATACTGTCTTATGCTCAAGTCTTGCAAACTAACAGCTGTGGCTTCCTGTATTGAGACAATCTGCCTCATATTAGGTCTTCCTCTCTTCCTACTGCTCCCTCCAATTTTCAGTTCAATTCTGTATTATCACTGCATTAGTGAAGTGATAATGTTTCGCTAGCATAGCAAAACAACATTCTACAATGCAAGTTTAAGTTGCTTGTGTTCTTTGGTATTGTATCAATTGATCCTTTTAGTATTGTCTACTCACTGCTCTTAGCTTAAATACTGTCTTCTAATTATTTGAAGTTACCTTCTGAGAAAGGTCAAAAATAGTATAAATAAAATAGGGGCACACTGAACAAAAATGTAACTTTAAATCATGCTTTGGATCAGCACCACATTTAGTACTGTAGACGTAGACAATCTGATGTTGCTCTGTGCCAGATTTGGTGGTGTTTTGTCAAAGAGTTTTGAACTTATGATTTTTTAAATATAATTATGATTTACTCCCCCACCCCCCCCCAAAAAGTGACAACCTTTTTCTCCAGCAGATAGGAAATTGCTGGAGGGTATTACAAACAACTAACATTTTTATTTTAGAAGGGGATTAATTACCTTAGTCCCCTTTTTAAATTTGAAATAACTCTATGCATTAGTTGTAAAACAGTTGGTAACTTAAAATGGCTCCTTCAAAAAGGGAAATCCTAGAAGCTGACTCCTTTTTTCATCAGTTAACCACTTCTCACCCAAACACAAAGTAACAGTCAGGGCTATTTTTCCCAGTGAGCTTCTGGGATTTCCCCTGGCTTGATGTCTCTTTGTGAATGGTAGTAGTAAGCACAAGAGAGTATCTTGCAGACCATCTTGACTGCTGCCATTGGTGTTGTCAACATTCAGGCTGCCTTTTGCTGCATAAAGCTTGGTATCCTTTTTCCTGCTGGCAATGATACTATGCAGCAATTTTTGGGCATTTCCTGGTGTTTTAAATAGTGGATACAGAAACAAAATAACCCACATAAACTGGAGGTTTTTTGAAGAACCAAATTTTCATTTTAAATGCATGGTAGAATAGCCATAGTTTCCTCATTTTTGCTCTAGTGAGAGTCCAGGCTTGACTTGATTGAGCATTCACGTTTCTGTCTTTCTGGCTGGCTGTAGTATGGGTAAGGCTCTCCTCCAACACCACATTTAAAATTACTTGATTTTTGTCCCTGGCTTTCTTCACTTTTGTTCTTTCACATAATATAGGTGATTCTGACACTGGTTTTCAGTGCTATGTTTGTAGAATTTTTGGTCCCATATAGCTTTTCTTCCTCAGGTTGCCTATCACAAGGAAAGAATTTTAAGATTGGAAGATTTCTTTCTAGTCTATATTCTACAATGTTTGTTTACCTGACAAGTTAAAGGATGTGTCTTTCTCCATTGCATATGTTGCACTATCTCACACTTTTGCTTCGCTATTTCATTAAGTCTAAAAACAGCCCTTCAAAATATTTTGGCACAGAGGGAGTGCAGCCACATCCCAGCTGTCCTTGCTTCTGTCTCCCCACTGTAAATTATAGTACAAATCATGTACTCATCTTTTGGGAACCTGTAGTACTGGATAATCCTACGTGAGGGATATTTCTGTTGGAATTGTGTGTGTTTAAAAAGCCAAGAAATTCAATTCTTTTTAAAAAAATATACCCTCCAGTTTATGAATGTAGGATATTGTGCTACTGTATTCAGAATACAAAATGCTAGGAAACGGCCCAGTATTGCTGCACAATATCATACTCATGTTGTCACAGCAGGAAAAAGGATGTCAGGCTTTACAAAGGGCAGCCTCAATGTTGACAACACCAATGGACGGCAGTAGACAATATGGTCTACAGCAGAGGTTGTCAACCCCCGGTCCGTGGCCCATTGCCGGTCCGTGGCTTGAGCCCGACCGGGCCGCGAAGACAGACCTCCCGCTGCCCCCCCTGCACGCACTCCCCTCCCCACAGCTGCTTTGCATGGGCGCGTGCCAGCGCCGGCGTGAGCGCTCCCTCACCCCTTCACGCAAGCACTCCCGCGCGCAAAGCAGCTGTGGGGAGGGGAGTGTGTGCGGGGGGGGAGGTCTGTCTTTGCGGCCCGGCGGCGGCGGCGATGGGGGGGTGGCCAAGAGCTGGGAGGCAGAGCATGGCTGGGTGCTCCGGCTGCTGGCCTCCCGGCGGCGCTGCTGGTGGTGGCGACGGGGGGTGGGGTGGCCAAGAGCCGGGAGGCTGAGCATGGCCGGGTGCTCTGGCTGGTGGCCTCCCGGCAGCGGCGGGGTGGTGGTGGCCAAGAGCCGGGAGGCAGAGCATGGCCGGGTGCTCCGGCTGCTCGCCTCCCGGCAGGCTCCAACAAGACCAGGGTCGGCACTCCTCGCTGCCTTCAACAGGCCGATGCCGCCGCTGGTGGCTCCAGCTCCGGAACCGGCACCAGCGGTTGCATTTGAATTTCCCGTGGAGGGCGGCGAGGAGTAAAATAAAAAAATTTCAGTAAAATTTTTAAAAAATGTGTGCGTCAGAGAGCGCAAGCGCGAAGGGCCGCCCCACCTCCCTCAGAGGCTCCGCCGGTCCGCACTACTAAAAAGGTTGGGGAACGCTGGTCTACAGGATATCCTCTTGTGCTCACTACCATTCTCAATTGTCAAAAAAACAGCTATGACAATTGCTTTGTGTTTGGATGATAAGTGGTTAACGGATGAAAAAAGGAGTCAACTTCTGGGATTTTTCTTTCCTTTGTATCACTTTCTGAATACTAGTGAGGGGAATACACTCAGTGACTCCATTTGCATCTGCAATGTTTGGAAGCCCCCTCACTGTTCTTCTAGCAGTTGAAACATATCAGAAACTTTTTGACTCCCCCCCCCCAGAAAATGGGGACAAAATTATACTGTTTTCTGTGCTACAAATGATTCCTGCTTGGTATGGGAACTAATCCGATGTTCTTTGGAGATCTTCGCCATTGTGCCTTTTAGGAAAGTACGGACTTAGCTAGCTGAAAGAAATATCATTCCTATCTCCAGTCTAAAGCTATCTCTTGCACTGGACATTTGCTGCCTGAATCTTTTACTGCAATATTCTCAGTCACACAGTTGAGCAGTAGAGCATGTTACAACAAATGTCATATCAAACCTCAGCTGCAGTACTATCTCTCTGGTGGTGGTGGTTATTGTTCTTTCTCCCTGCCAAAAGAACTTTACATTTGAAATATATTCTCTTACTTCAATAAACTGATTTCTTGCACCGTATCAGAAAAAGACATATTTTATTTTAAGTCCCTACATAGCAAAGACAGTTTTTCTTTTCTGGTTCTTGTTTTTAGTAAACTGCTACTTTAGTTTGTCCTTCTTTTGTCTTTTGGTGAATTTGAGGGCTCTCTGCCTCCTCCAATTCACTTCTAACAATGGCAATGATCCTGTGTATATTCAGTTATTTAAAAAGCCACCAGTTCCTGAATGTAGGATATTGTCCTTCTGTACCCACAATTCAAAATACCAGGAAATGGCCATATATTCCTGCACAATATTATATCCACTTTGCAAGCAGAAAAAAAGGATACCAGTCTTTATGTAGCAAAAGACAGCTAGAATACTGATGACACCCATATCAAGCAGTCAAGATGGTCTATAGCAATCATTTTCAACAGGACTCCACATGGCTCCCTGGGAGGCCCTGGCACATTTAATGTGGACCACAAACTGGAAACAGTTCTTTATACACCACACCATCTTATAATGTTTGTTATGTGATTGATATATACAATCCTGATTCACTCTATTTATGTCATATTGTGTTTATGGCCATGGCCAAAAAAAGCTGGAGAATGGCTGGTCTACAATATACCCTTTGTGCTCACAATCATTCACAATGAGACACCAGGCAAGGGAAAATCCCAGAAGCTGACTCCTTTTTTCATCAGTTCACCAGTTCTCAGCCAAACACAAAGAAATTGCCAGGGCTGTTTTTGCACAGTAATATTGAGCCATTTCCTGGCTTTTTAAATCATGGATACAGAAGGAAAATATCCCACATTCATAAACTGGCAGTTTTTTTAGAAAAATAATAATAATTCAATATACACAGAGCATTACCATTGTGAGAAATAAATTTCCCATTATAGTGAGTATGAGACATTTTAGCCCTATGCACTATAATTTTTCCTGATCCCATTTCAAAGCCATTGTGCCCTTCACAACATCTTCTCTTAGCAACATCCAGAGTTTAAATGTGGTGTAAACAAATACCTTATCTTCTTTGTCTTTTAACTCCTATGTGTCTCAAACATGTTGTGGTTGCAGTAGGACAAGGGTGGGGAGAAGATGCCCTACATTTGTGTTAATGAATTATTAATGTCCTGAACAGTGGGTCTTTTGAAATAAAAACAGTATGATTCCTGCTCCCTTTCTGAAGTTAGAGAAGTGAATTCCATTTTCAATATTCACACTGGTATGAGATGAGAACCAGTGAGGTCAACTCCACTGTGCACAGTTAGAATGTTTAGCTGGATTTTACCGTTTTCTTTTTTTTCACCCTCCTTTGAACTAGTATTGTTAATTTCTTGTATTATCTGCATCCCCTGTGCTGGGGAAAAATCTATATGGACATCAAGCAAATGTGTAAGGAAATGTACATTTATTTAAATATTCTGCATTTTCCTAGTCACACAAATTCTGCATATTCCTAGTCACATATTACCTTTTAACCAAACTCAGCTTCTCCTTGACTTCTTGATATGCATTTCGGACCCACTTTTACAGCCTTATTGGGTAGCAACTTGCCCTTTAAAAAAATAGTGAGAGGCTATCGTGATCATCAAGGACTGCATCTCTCTTATGGGTTTCTGTGAAACTAAGCATTAACCCATGGGCCTGGCTCATTCATGAACTTCATTCATCATTTTAGTTAAGATAAAAGGAAACCACTTGTGCGAAGCATAGAACTTTGCTAGTGATGGTGACTAATGGATGCAGAAGCTAGTGAAAATGGTATCTTGGCTGTTCCAAGAGCAGATGGACATTTTGATTTCAGGCTTCAAAAGCCACTCTGGGTGGTTTACAACAAAATAAATCAGGACAATTGATAATCAACAATTGTAAATAAACAAAATTAAATTATATCAACCTGAACTTCAAAAAATAGACATATATTAAACATTGTAACTTAAAATACAGAACAGTGAAACATTTAATAAAAGCATTCAAGATGGTGGGGATCAAATAGCTTGAAGGCTGGTAGGTTCCCTGTGTTCTGTTGGTGGAATAATCTGGAAGGCCTGTCTAAATAACCAGGTTTTTAGAATTTCTTAAGGTTACCAGTGAAGGGGCCAGGTGAATATTGGGCAGCAGTTGGTTCTCGGTCTTCTCCTTCCAGGCCTCTCCTGGGGTCAACGTCCTCAACTGCCCAGCCAAGGATGAAATAATAGGGTAGGCAGATACCATTGGAAGAAGGCATTTTCCTAGATATTGAGGTCCCAAACCATTTAGGGCTTTGTATTATAACATTGTCAACTTGAAGCTGACACGGAAATGGATAGGCAACCAGTGTAAGGCAACCAGAGTGGGGGAAATACGTTGATATCTATTTCATCCACTCTATAATCTGGCCACCATGTTCTGGACCTGTTGGAGTTTCCATACCAGTCTCATGGGCAGCCCCATGTAGACAGCATTATAGTAGTCTAATCTCGAGACTAAAAGTGCATGGACCAGCATGGTGAGGGACCCAGTGTCAAGGTAGAGACACAGCTGAACAATCCACCTGTGATGGAAATCCATGAAGCAGACCACAGGCACTATTTGAGTATCACTTGTATCTGAAGGTGAGAAATTTCTCAGGGTTTCAAATATCTTTGCTGAAATGTCTCCTCTAGTCCTTTAGATAGCCAGATCCCAAGCCATTCAGGCCTTTAAATGTTAAGAGCAACATTATTTGAGGCTTTGAAGCAATTGGAAGCTTTTGCTAAATTCCACTAAGTTCCCCTGAAGCATGATTCCATGATCATTCAGTGATTTTACCATTCTACTATATAGAAAAGCTCTGCTTTCTCCTATACAGGATAATTTCAGTCTTCATTTCACTTTTCACACAAGTAACTGTTAATTAATTGGTTCCTTTTCTTTCAATTCCTGGTATGAAGTTACAACTGATCCCCAGGCTACAACATAGTGCCTTCCAGAGTACTGATGTGTACTCTGTTCATTATCTACTCTGTGGTGATGATGACCACAATGTGAATGAGAAGGCAGCCTGGGAAACCACCCAACTGATTTACACCAAAGGGCCATAACAGGGCCCTACTGGCCCAAGGTTGCCTCTCTCCCCTGTGTTTTGCAGGGGATGCCTTATTCTGCCAGGCATCTGTGCAGAAAGAGTCCATGGCTCCTTTCTATGGAGTACCAGTGAGCCTGCTCCACTCTCTGCCCATATTCTTCAATAGCAAGAGAGACTCATCTCAACTGACACATAACCTTATGTTCCCAACTCTCCAGTAAAAGAAGAACAGGAGGAAAAAATATTTCATGTGCCAAACATGATTCCAATGCCTTTTAGGAATGTAGGGTACCTTCTAGTGGTGATGACAATATCATAGAGGAACTCGCTTCATCATAGAATACACATGAAACACTTCTCATAAAATGGACACAGTCCTCCTCCATCAAGTCTGAATTCTGCATTAGCAGTCAGAAGGAGCTGAGATTTTTTTTTAAGCATCATCAGTGGTGGGAGGACTTCAAGGACCTATCCCAGGTTGACATGGACACATTTGCAGAGTGCTAGCTAAGTGAAGGCAACAGTGGAAGCTTCTTTTTTCAGATGATAGTGTATTCTTCAGGTTCACCACAAGAGTCCAACCATGGCAAGGTACAGAAAAGAATGGTGCTGAGAGCATAGAAAGAAGCCCCAATGAGGCAGAAGACTACTCAAACCAGTGGGACATAACCAACTGAAACTATGGAAGATACCCCTGAAGGTAAAATAAATCCTTTGTTACCTGAAGCCTTTTTTTCTTTTTTTTCTTTTTTGTGGTCAATGTGGTATAAATCTAATCTGATGACAGAGGCCTGAGGGTATGGAGCAAGTTAAAAATACTAGGAAAATGAATAGAACTATTACAGACTCTCCACCACAGTTGAAGACTCAGAAATCAAAACAATAACAAACTCCCATGCAAATCTTTCTGTGAGCTCAGAGATATGCAGAACCTGAAAACACATCTCAGGAGCAAAATCATACAATGGACATGGTCATCAGTGGACAGTCATGGGGGTAAGGATGTCTGATGACAACTCCATAAATTGAGAGAAAGTGAACATAAAGTATTATATCAGCGTAAACATTCCAGATGAAAGTCCTGTACTATTGTTTTGTTGTTTCCTATGTTCTTTCAATAAAGTTTTTGAAAAGTTCAAAAATATGTTCCTTCACTCACTCCAGAGAATTTGGGCTTCCTCAGCTTTTACAGAGAGGTGGCAGCCATTTTGGAGAGGTGGCAACCATTTTGAGAGGCAGCAGCCATGTGGTCGCCTCTCAAAATGGCTGCCGCCTCTCCAAAATGGCTGCCGCCTCTCTGCTGGTTGCCGACTCTCAGCTGTTCGGCGCTCTGCTCACACAGAGTCCGGCTGTTCTGAGGCTACCAAGGCACTGTGAGGAGCGGGGCTCGGTCTACTGTACCTGGTAAGTGACTTTTCTGACTTTTTTTGGTTTCTGACTTTTTTCCCCCATAGGAACACATTAATTAAATTTCAATGCATTCCTATGGGAAACCCGCCTCGCAAGACGAAAAATATCGCAAGACGGCCCGCCTTGTGAGGCACCAAAAAAACTCACAAGACCCGTTCGTCTTGCGAGTTTTTCATCCCGCGAGGCATTCGTCTTGCAAGGCACCACTGTAAATGGGTGAGAAAGAAAAACTATGTGGGATAATATAGGAGAGAGAGGGTGTAACTAAGATATTTTTTAAAGGAGAAATAGAATCGTGGGGGAGGAATTGAAGGTTTGGTATTTTTTTAAAGTGTAATTGGGGGGGTTAAGGAAGCGGAAAAATGTATAGTATACCTCTAAATAACTAAATTGACACCCAGTCCCCACCACATCCACCTTGCCAAACACATGCCTCAGAAATAACTAATTTAAGAACTAAAATATGACCTGACTAAAGAAAGCCTTCCCAGTGTCCCACTAATTAAAATAATAAAGACAAAAAGTTTTTAAAATTGAATATGTGCTTTTGGAGCACACACTGCTGGTTTGAGCACACACAGCAATCAGCCAGTACACACACACACACACACACACACACAGAGAGAGAGAGAGAGAGAGAGAGAATGCACATTCTGCCTGAATGCACACTCAGAGATCAACCCCCTTGCCCTAACCCTAAACCTCAAAAAATAAGGAGCTCTGAAATAAAGTCTACCACTAGAAAACCCTCCCCAAATTTCCAGTATTTCAAATAATAATAATAATGAAAGAAATAAATGTAATTTTAAATGCTTTGCTGCCACAGTGAAAAGCTGCTGGATGCCTAAGGCACAGATAGCACAGCAGTGGAAACTGCCTGTGCCAAGACTTGGAGTAGGAGTGCAAAATGGCTGCAGGTAAATGGTATAAAACCTCTGAAAAAGGTAACCCCCCACAGCCCTTTCAGCAGCACGGTTGGCTGCCTGCCCTGCCAATCCAGGAGTCTCCAGGGTTGCTCAGAGCTTCTGATTGGCAGCAGCAGGCATCAGATGGCACAGAAGGCCCAAAAAGGGAAATAGACAAATCGATAAATCAAAAATGGATAAAACTTTGTCACTTCATATTCGTCAGGGTCTCCATATTGAATGAATATGAAGCAACAAATATGCGATGAATCTGTGATTTTTAAAAAAAACGAATATTGTGATTCATTTTTTGATTCATCCCCATCCCTATACTAAACAGCTTGTTTCTGGAGTGTCCTGCTCTGACTCATCTTTCTCAAGATAATAGTTTTTCTACCTTGAGCTTGACCACTCCTTCAAACAAAGAAAATCAAACCCTTATAAGTTCATGGAGACACCTGCATAAACACCAGCATCTGCTTCTCTGAAACTAGAAGCTTTCTCATACTTATTCACTGGAAGCAGTGAATAAGTGATTGCCTCCTTGCCTCCTCCATCTGTCATTCTAATTAGCAGTAAATCCCTTCATGATTCTTATGGCATGTTTTGTGACACCAAATGTGAAGTGGTTTGGTCTCAAGTTATACATCTCTATTTAAAGTCTTTCATCAAATGCTCTTTCTCCACTACATACATAGTTTCCAAAGTACAAGCGAACTTAAGATGGGGTGGGGAACATTTGGCCCTCCAGATGTTTTGGCCTACAATTTCCATCAGCCCAACCAGCATAATAATACCTGGATTGTAAGAGCTGTAGTTCAGAACATCTACAGAAAAAAAGAATAGATTGCAGGTAGTCTTTGGCTCTTGGGTTCTTGCCAATATGAATGCTTTACAAATGAAATCTTAGAAACAGAAGGGGAAACATCCTGTTTAAAAGATTTATCTGTTGGGAAATCACAGATACTCTTACAGGATACTGGAGACTTGTTAGTTCACTCATTCATAAAAGAAAGAGGAGATTGTATAATGGAGTGAAAAAGTAAAATATTTTTATTGTTCATCTGAAGGCCTCAGATTACTTTAAAAGCATTAGTTAATTAAACTTCAGAAAGACCCCTATAAAATAAATACAGTCCTTTCCAGGTAAGATTGAGGCAAATTACAGTACTTAAGCAACATGTGCATTTTAATTTGCTGAAAGGCTTTCCAGAGGTCAGAAAGTAAATTGGCCTAGAAATAGAATCCAGGAGCCAGCCTCTATCAGTGTAATGTCATTAGCTTCCAATAGAGATTTCTTAACTTAAAACATCTGATGGTATGGCCCCAGAAGTCCAGACTCATATTTCTTACTTTTATTAGAAGTCTCTGCATTCAGTGATACATTGCAAGATATGAGATTGCAATAAAGGCAGGGATTGCAGTAGGGGCAGTTGGTGGGCATGAATCACCATCTCCTGTTCAGCATTGCAGAACACAACTGCAATATTAAAATAGGGGAAGGAAGGAAGGAAGGAAGGAAGGAAGGAAGGAAGGAAGGAAGGAAGGAAGGAAGGAGTTTTGGAGTGGAACATTGCTGACTGTTTTAACTATCACCCATACTTTCAGGTTTGGTTTTCTGCCTCCAGAACAGACAATCAGTATCTGTGTTCTCTGTCCATATTCAGTCATGATGGGGCTGATATGAGCAGTGCCCTTTCTTCCTTAGAAGTTTTTGTTCTACTGCTACAAACTTCAAGATTCCCTTGATCAAGCTAGCCAAGGTTCCCTTGTTCATGCTAGCATCTTCTCCTGCCTTCAGATAGTCTTATTTCAGCTCTATACCCATAATAATTCAGTATCTGAATTCAATATTCACAGCCTACTGGTGTTCTAATAAAGTTAGTGTAACATGCTGCAGATAACTGTGGCTAATTGACTAGGTGGCAGGACATGTCTGTCTCATATCTGGTCATCTGACTAACTGTGCTACTAAGATGCATCTAGGCATCTTGTCAATTAGCAACAATCAGCTGCAGTAAGTTATGCAAAACTTAAACCTGAACATGATTCCAGATAATATACTTGATAGGCCTGCACAAGCAACATGCATCAATTCAAATTTATCATATATGAGAGATCATTGCTGTGCCCAAGGATCTGGTCTTAACTGGTCCTCCTCTATTTCAAAACTACTCCCATCCCAATTTTGCATTTCCACTGCTTTCTGAGTTGGATTGAATTGAAAAATGCAGCAGGATTGGTGCCATCTGTACATCATTGACTACTCAATACAAATCCCCACATAACTTTGCCCATCAACATCATTTAAATATAGAAGATCATTGGGGCCAAGATGAGGGAGCCATCTGCAGGATGCAACAGTGAAAGTATTACGGGATTACATAATAGTGTCTCAGCACCATCTTCTGAATTTGTTTTTTTGTGTGAAACTATGGGCTCAGTCACATCTGACAAAAGAGCCCCAGTTATACTGATTTTTTTCATTCCTCTGTTGTACTAAGATATATACAGTACTGTTTCTTGAGGCCACCAGGCTCCCTCTTGCCCTTTTTAAAAAAAAACATTCAAAAGTGATACATTGATAGAGCAGTATGAGCCTTCTTTCCTCCTCCCCTTTTTCCTTCCCTCCTTTACTCCATCCCCTTTTCCTTATTTCCCTGAATATCTCTCCCTCTCAGTTCTTGGTTTTCCTTTTCCTTTTTCCTTTTGCACAGCGTCAGGAGGAGGAAGTGAGTTTTAAAAGACTTGCAAAGTATTGTTAAGAGCAGGGTTAAAAGAGAGAGAGAGGAGGCATTAATACTACACCCCTTTCTTCACAATTCAAAGCAGGAAATGTCCCTTTTTCAAGCCCTCTTTCACCTGCAAAGGAAGGGGGATGGCTGTCTCCTTCTGAGTAATGTATTCATGTTATTTTGTGCTGGTGGCTGCTATTAGTGATTTACTGATATCCCTTTAAAAAAATGTTTTTTAAGTGTGCAAGAGCACTGGCCATGAAGTGGTCACAGTGCCCAAAAATGCAACCCCTTTGCAAAGGAAATAAATTAACGGCAATGTTCACAGATGCTAAAATGATAAGGAATGAAGCAATACATAATCAGTGTATTTTAAAACAACCCACCCTGTAAGGAAGAAATAAACCGCTTGCTGGGACAATGAATCAGTGTCAGCCATGGGTCATGTGAATGGAAAATTTTGAAACAATCCAAATAATGGTCAAAATGGTATAACTGGGGTTCTTTTGGCAAGTGTGATCAAGTGTATAATTTGGTCCCAAGTGAATTCTATTTGTTAACTACAATGGCATAATTCAATGTCAGCTATTCATTCTTACGTCCAAATGAACTCATGACTATCTGAGAAATCATTATTTTCAAGAGGCTTAAAGATTAATTAATTTTTTCCTGTATTTTATTCAATGAATATGCAGGATGCAGCAAATAAGAAAATTTCTTCTTTGAAAACTGGACCAGCTTGCTTATTGGAAAAGGGAAGTTTCACCTAAAACAGGTTCTGATGTGCAGCTGGCCTGACAAGTTATTAATCATGGGGAATTATTATTTTTTTAAGGTAATTAAAGACACACAAAATTATATCAGGTTTTTGATTTGACCTAAAATTATCTAGTTTTCTGGGTCATGTTATTTTATATTGCAAATGAACATGACCTTCTTGAAGCTCACCAAAAGACTGCAGAATGAAGAAGGAAAATACACTTAATTACATGGAAAGAAAATACTGGTTTGCCAAATAACTGTACGTCTGGAAATTGTTAAATACAAAAGGATCATAAATAAATTTGACGCTGTCACTTCCTAGGTCAAGTTTAAAACTTTATAGTTCTCTTTTCCATCGAATGGTACCATTCTCTCTGCTTTGCAGCGATCGCCGGATAGTCCCTAGGGACTTTTGAAGGCGCAAGCGCTCTTTGCCCTGCACCCCGGAAGGCAACGAGACCTTCTTGAGGCACCGCGATGCGTGCTGCGAGGGTGGAGAGCATAGGTTATTTAAAGGCTCTTCACCCTCGCATCGCTCTCTTCCTTTCGCTGGCACCCACCCGCCCTCCCTTTTTTCTAGTGTGATTTTTGGTCGCCTTTTATGGGGCCGGATAGGAGTTTTTGACCTTCATCCTAATTGGCTGTTGGATGGGGGGATTTTTCGCCTATCCCACACTGGAATAGGGTTGTTGGCATTTTGGGCTTAATTTCGGTCACTTTGGCGGGTAGTGCGGAAATAACAGGTTTTTTCTCGGTGTGTTCCCATCTGTAACATCTGGTAAGCCAACAGCGCATCCAACCTCCCGGCACTGCGGATCGTGCGATTACAGTGCCTGTGGTGGGCGGATGCGCTGGGCCACTTCCGGACCAAGGGTCATCAGCTGAAGATGGCTTGAGGTCTGGGGGTGTTTGATTAGCGGCTGATCAGGTTCCTGCGGTCTTGGCACCGCCGGAACTTGGGGCCGGGGGACTCGCCCATTTATGCATAGGGGGGTATCAGCATACCCCCGCATTTTCTACCTGTTTCCGCACTACTGCAGGCCCCCTCTCTCTTTTCTCCAATCTATATTTGAGAATTTAATAAAGTGGCCCATTTTTTATCCATATTGTTGTCTCGTGTCTTTATTCCGGGGTTGGGAGGGCAATGATCTTTCTGTTATCTTGAAATAAGTCTCTTCACAGACTGCATTGTTGTTACAGCTATAAATGATTTAATTCACAAGACTTGAGAAACTTACAGCAGGGAAGAACTTTGGCCATCCAACTATCTTGCATTCTAACACTTTAAAGAACACTCCAAACACTCCAAATTATATTAAATCCAAAAGCCAGCTGTAAAACACCTGAAAACAAAAAGAAAACCTATATAAATAGGTCTAAATGTACACTTACTAAATAGACTGTGAACTGACAGGCATTTCCTTATGTTCCTTGGGCTGTAATGCAGTGATGTAATGATTTTTCATATAAAATAAAAAATTATAACCACTTTTGAAAGTTTCTGTTCTTTTAAGTATGAGTTGACTGGAGAATTTTTACTTCTCATTTTCATTATTTTCTACAGGTTTTTAAGTATTGGAACGTGCGATTTATTTATTATTGTCATACCAATTATTTACTGGGTGATATCTTGGTCCTGCCTCAGATGTTGTCTTTTCACTCATTGTCTGTCTTTTCATTTACTAATAAAACTTGTCAAAATCTTCTTTCTTTATATCAGAAGCATGATGATTCAATTAATATATGCATCAGATAATTTTCATCAAATAATGGGCAACATCAAGAGCTTTTGGAGCAGCTGATATCAAGTCGTCCATATTACACATTGAAGTGCATAGGGTACACTGCCATAGGTGTGAAATTTCCTGTTCTTCTTTGCATTTCAAAGGACTGTGTTGGCGTAATCCCCCCATTTTCATGTTCCATTTTCATGTTTAATTTCATGTTGGTTCTTCCAACTTCAGTCTGTAGCTATTAAGTGAATTCCATTGAGCCTGCTAAGACAGGTGGACTAAAAGTCCAGAGGGGGATCCTTGCCATAAAATGGCCTTATTCTTCCATTATGTGAATAAGAATGTCAGGGCTGTGATCTCTGTCTAGTCTGTCAAACTTTAGTAAATATGTGGTGGTCTGCTATAATTGAGTCCCTTGCTATGTTATGTTTGTATAGCTGTAAGACATTATCAGCTTTGATGTATTCATCTTTATGAATAGGTAGGTCTATCAACAATTCTACAAAGTAATTAAACCTCCCAAAAATGATGGTGGGGAGATAACACCAACAGGGTCCTCATGTAAATGGTCCTCTTCTCTCTCTCTCTCTCTCTCTCTCTCTCTCTCACACACACACACACACACACACACACACACACACGCACGCACATGCGCACACACACCCCCCCTATATATTCTCACATGTGTTTTTTTTAAAAAAAGATTAAAGTAGGGGGCAAGTAGGAAACAATTCATAAAAACTCAGAATCCAAAAGGCTGGGACAAAGAAAAGGGGCTTTACCACATCACTAATGGTACCACAGGTAGGTTGCCTGGGGCAGCATATAAAACAACAACAATATTTTTAACACGTCTTTAGGTCCATGGGAGAGTGAGAGGAGAGGGGCTTTTCTACTTTGTACTATGTGAAAGGTACTCTTGACTGAGAGAATGAAGTTGTTGGGGTTTTTTTCTTCTTTTTGTTTTAATGAGTACAGAAAGAGAGAGAGAGAGAAAAAAAACATTGAGTATTCCAAAGGTATAAAAGAGATGTATTTTTGAAAAACATTTGAGAGCCCCTGATTTAAGAGATATTTCTGCTTCTTTTCAAACTGCCCTTATAGCCGAGGTTAGCATAGGTTATGTGTAATGTTCCTTGTACTTTATAGAACAATATTTATGAGTACAGACATGAGTCATCTCTAGCTCTTATTGAAGATCTTCATTTGTCAGTAGAAATGGACAGTATTTCTCAAGTGAATTCTTTTCCTATTGGCAAAATCTCTTGTACAATAGCATTAATATTTGTGTGCCTTTTAGAAACACTAGACCTAGAGAAGAAGCAATTAGTGATTTCAGTACATTGCTATGTAATCAATTTTTTTAACAAATGCACGAGGCTTCTGTTGTGGACTTTATTCCCCCTCTCACATGCACTGGAAAATGTTTAAACATTGTCCTTGGTGGTACAATAGTGAAGAAAAAAACAAAGCAAATCCCTGAAACACATTTTCTGTTATTGCAAATTATTCCTGTCATTTGCTAGAATAAGTTTAGGAATGTTAATCTCTGTTCAACATTGAAGGGGGCCAGCAGAGAGCTTTACATCATACATTTAGATTAACTGCTCTTAACAGTCAGTTATTTAGGACTGAGAAATCTTGTGAAACAATCCAGGTAGATATTGCAACACTGGTAAAGTAAATTCAGGTTTTCAAGAGTTGTTTTAAACAAGAATGTTTTTGTCAAATTCAGATTTAGATTTAAGGCCAAGCCTGACAAGTTAATGATATTGTTTTGGATCAACTGTGATCTCTTTTTCCATTAATTTAGATTTACTAATTCCAAGCTTCCATACCTATAGTCAGCTTTCCTTCCTTGTAATGCAGATAAAGAATTTCCACACTCTAAAATATTATTTCCTTTCCTCTTACCTCTCCCCCTCCTTCCTTTTCATGACCGCCCTGTTCTTTGCACTGTCTCCACCTCTTGTTTGTTTCTGTTCTTCAATGTTGCCTGATTTGCTAGTTGACGTTTCTATTTTTGGGTGCTAATTTCATCCTAACAGGGAGGAAAAAAATGAAGAGTTTGAAGGAGAGTTTAGAGCTATTAGCTCTTGTTTGTTTGTCTTGGTAAAATAGTGTGTTACATTGATCCTATCAAGCATGAAGCAGAAGGCAAAAGCTGGCTGTGATGGAGAAAAAAACCCCACACTTCTTTTCTTTAGGGAGGCAGCTAGAGGCTGCCATGATCCCTGCTGAAGAGAAACTTCCACTGCTGAAATCACAGCTCATGTCAGTGGGAGTTCTAATTGTACACACCTCCAGGACCTGTGCTTGGTTTTGTTGGTTGGTTTGTTTTGTTTATTTTTTAAAGAACAGATGGGAGAATAACAGATCTGGAAGACCCCAGGCTGCAAAAAAAACAAAAAAAAAACAAAACAAAAAAAAACAGTTCCAAAGTGAGGGGGAAAAAATCTGAAATGAAAGAGAAGCAGGAGATATTGATTTAAGACTCTAGTGATGTCATGGGGATCTGTGAAACTAATCTAAATCAATGGGTAAATGAACCCCTCTTAAACAGGAGCAACTTGGATGTGTGGATAGACTATGCATTGTGCAGTTCCCTTTCTTTTATTGCAGTAAATTAAATGCTTGGAGCTCTGACAAGGACAGGAACGCTTGGGGAGGTAAGTATTTCTCATCATGTAGTTGTTCTGATCCAGATTGGGTGACTGTGCATTCACTTTGGAGCAGGGATAGGCAAAGTGGGGACCATGAGAAAAGTGAGTTCCCTTGAAAGCCCAAATGTATCTTTAAAATCAGAAAACTGAAGCTTTACCCACCCAGGACTCCTACAAAAATCAGAAGTGTGTGTTTGTCACAGTTTATCTCAATAAAAGGTTAATTCCAGAATGAGACCAAGCAATTTTTGACAATCATATCAATATTCATCTGAGTATCAAAGCATAAATCTTTCCATTGTTGCAATAATTCCAGGCAACATCAGCTTGTCCAATTCTACATGTTTTACAGTGGTGCCTCGCTAGACGATTGCCTCGTTAAACGACGAATCCGCTAGACGATGAGGTTTTGCGATCGCTGTTGCGCTTCGCAAAACGATTTCCTATGGGCACTTTTCGCTGGACGATGTTTGGGGGCCTCTCCCGTGACCCCCCCCACCCCTTTCAGAAGCCTCCCGGGGCGCAGGGGAAAAGCGGATTTTTTTTATTTCCAGCTTTTCCCCCTGAATTTTCAGGGCAGAGAAGGCCTCTTTTTAGCCCGCCCATCAGCTGTTCGTCGGGAGAGGGGAGAGGGAAGGAGCGGAGAAGAGGACAAAATGGCTGCCGGGGCTTCTTCAGCAGGTAAACATGCAGTGGAAAAGCACCCGGCAAGCCTCTGAAAGCAGCGCTTTGCTGTGGGGGTGGTGTGGGGGGGTGGCAGGCCTGCCCCTGCCACCCCCACCCCCACCCCCACCCACTCACCTCTTGGCAAAGCCCCGCTTCCAGAAGCCTCTGGGGTGCTTTTCCACTGCCTGTGCCGCAAAAGCCTCAGAAGCCTCCTATCAGCTGTTGGTCGGGAGAGGGGAGGGGGGAAGGAGCGGAGAAGAGCACAAAATGGCTGCCGGCTGCCTGCTGCCTGCCGGCTTTTAGCTGTTTGGTGCTCTTTTCTGGATGTTTCGCTGCTACCAGGCACTATGAGAAGCCGGGCTCAGTCTACAGTACCTGGTAAGTGACTTTCTTTTAATTTTTTTTTAAGTTTCTGTGCTTTTCTTTCCCATCGGAACGCATTAATTAAATTCCAATGCATTCCTATGGGAAATTTGGTTTCGCAAGACGATGTTTTTGCAGGACAGCGATTTGTCTGGAACGGATTAACATCGTCTTGCGAGGCACCACTGTATTTATCTACATGGCTTCTATGTTTCACATGTATAAAATACTCCTGAGTTGTAAAAATACAAAAGTCTTACAGCTATGAAGAATACTAGACACAAATACTTAAGAGATAAATGAAAACTGAACTTAAATTATATGCAAACACTTAAGTCAGAATTCCATACAGGAGCAAAAGTACAATAAAATATCATAAATAATGCTTCAAATTGCATTTGAAAAATGCAAGAGCTTATAGCCTAATAAGGCACATTTGAAAATGAATGCATCTCTTGTATATAATATTTAAAAGTAAAAATGTATAAAGTAAAGTGCTTTACTTAGCCTCTAAACATATTAAGAACTCACGGAGAACAGTATTGTACATGCTCACCCAGCCATTTGCCAGTTAAAATCTATGGAAGAAAATCCATGATAATCATGAGTTGCCTCTGTGTCCAGCTGTTCTGCTACATAATTGTTGTTGTCATTTGGTGTGTATAATGCAGCCTAGAGCCATCTTATGCTTAGAAGGTGAATGCCCTGTTTGTGTGTATCTGTGATCGGGTTCGCTTTGTGAAACTAGCAGTTCCCTTCTTTCTCTTTGAGTGACAACAGGAGATGGAATTTCTTTAACTAAACTCTTTGTATTGGGAGGAGGGGAGGGGTGTATTACAACTTCTGTTGGTCCAACTAGACTATTAAACAATGGTAAACCGTTCCACGTCGTGTCAGAGTCATTTGTCATGATAACTTCTCTTAACGTGGCGCCATCCCAAATCTCTCCCGGTCGGTTGGTTTCCGCATTGGGGTACTCAGAACCACGCAGGTTGTCCCACAACAAGGATGTCTTGTCCAATCCCCCTCATGTTGGATCACTCCAGTGGGGATAGGTTCCAGACGCACCACCTTCTTCCAAGGGCCCTTCCCCCTCGGGTAAGCATACACTGTCCATTCTAAGGGACCAATTCCCCCAACTGCACTGGTATCCCTGTTGGGACCAGACCTAGAATAGACTCCCCACCTTTATCGAATACCTTCTCTTCCCTCTTGGGTACATCAAAGACATATGGTTTAGGCTCACTCTTTGGTTCACTCCTTTGCTCACTCCTCTGCTCATTTCTCTCTTTCTCCCTCCTTCCTCTTTGCCTCCTCCTCCTCAACTGCTGCCAAACTTGCTAATGAACCCCAGCTTCTTCCTATTCCCTCCTTTTCCTCCCACTCTTCTGTTACTAGAAAACCTTCTGTCATTGGTTGTCCTACTCCTGCCCTTTTCTTCTCCTCTCCTCCAGCACTTTGAAGTTCCTTCACAGTCATATTTTGAATCCCAGCCTGTATAGCACTCAATTCTTTGTTGATTCCTTCCGCCTGAGACGATGGAGGGGACGGCTCACTTTCAGGTTTAATCTCCTTAATTAACTCTTCTTCACAGTATCCCATCTCCACATATTTATAACTCTTTCAGTTGTTTTGATTTTCTCTATTTGCTATAGGGGTCTACAAACTCATATTTGCCTACAAACTCATATTTGCCTAAATGCTATCTTACTGATTACATTTTATTTATTTATTTATTTATTTATTTATTTATTTATTTATTTAATTAGATTTATACCCCGCCCATCTAGACCAATGGTCTACTCTGGGCAGCATTACAAAATTTAAAAACAATAGAACCAATAAACATGCAAAAATCCAAGATGTTAAAATGTAAATATTAAGATACAGCAGGAGGGAAAGCCTGCCTAAATAGCCATGTCTTAAGTTTATTTCTAAAGACACCCAGAGAGGGAGCCAGGCAGATCTCTACGGGCAAGTTGTTCCAGAGGCGAGGGGCCACTGCCGAGAAGGCCCAGTTTCTCGTTCTTTCCTTCTGGGCCTCCCTCGGTGTTAGGCCCCTCAGTCACCCGGCCTGGCTAGAACGAGTGTCTCTGGCAGAACTGGGTGGGAGAAGGCGCTCTGCCAGATATCGAGGTCCTAAACCGTTTAGGGCTTTATAAGTAATCGTAAGAATTTTGAAATCAACGCGGAAACGAATGGGCAGCCAATGCAAGGCGGCCAGCGTGGGGGAAATATGTTGGTGCCTCTTCACCCCAGTTAGAAGTCTGGCCGCGGCATTTTGTACCATCTGAAGTTTCCGTGTCAATCTCAAAGGCAGCCCCACGTAGAGTGCATTACAGTAGTCTAATCTTGAGACTACGAGCACATGGACCAAAGTGGTGAGCGCCCCCACATCAAGATAGGGACGCAGCTGGGCATGGTCCTCCAAGAAGGAACGGAGCCAGGCCAAAGCCAGGCCACCGATTCCCAACTCAGAGAGCCTCCCCAGGAGAATACCGTGGTCGACGGTATCAAAGGCGGCTGAGATATCGAGAAGGACCAGCAGATACATTTTGCCCCTGTTGGCCTCCCTCAGCAGGTCATCAAACAGGGTGACCAATGCTGTTTCTGTGCCATGGCACGGCCTGAAGCCTGACTGGAATGGATCCAGGGCATTGGTTTCATCCAGAAGAGCCTGTAGCTGATCGGCCACCACCCTCTCAACTACCTTGCTAAGGAAAGAAACATTGGCGACGGGCCTATAATTACCAATATCGTCCACCGCCAAGCTCGGTTTCTTCCTAATGGGCCTAATGAGTGTCTCCTTGAGGGCAAGGGGAACCTTGCCCTCCTGGAGAGACCCATTAATTATTGCTGTAGCCCATTCAGATATTATAGGCCTGGCTGCTTTAATTAGCCAGGCCGGGCAAGGGTCAAGGGAGGAGGAGGTGGCACGACAGCAGTCAAGCACTCTGTCCACCATATCTGACGTCACAGGCTGAAAGTGGTTGAGTCTCATTGGGCAAGACGGAGCGCTGGACGTCTCGGCTCGATCTACTGTTTCCAAATAGGGGGTAAGATCCCGGCGGATGGCCTCCACTTTTGATTTTAAAAAGGCTGCAAATTGATCAGGTGAGATGCTAGAGGGAGGCCAATCACCATGACCAATTCCGGAAAGATCGCGAACTATACGGAAAAGTTCCGTCTGCTGATTGGAAGCTTCGCTTATCCGGACAGCGAAGTAAGATCGACTAGCAGCCTTCACCTTAGATTGGTAAAGGTTAGTCGCGATCCTGACAGCTATTTGATTATTTTCCGTTGGGTTCCACCTCCATATGTGCTCTAGCCTTCTCCTATTTCGCTTCATTAATCGCAACTCTGGATTAAACCAGGGTGAAGGGCGATCTCTGCGCCAGAGAGGGCGTTTAGGTGCGATCGTGTCAACAGCCCTGGTGGCGGCAGCCAGCCAGCTATCCACCAGAGCCTCGACAGGAGCACCAGTCAGATCAACCGGAATCCCTCTCATGGTATCCTGGAATCCTATAGGATCCAGTAACCTTCGAGGGCGGACCATAACAACAGGTCCTTGCTCCCCGCGGGGGGGGGGGGGAAGAGCCACTGCGAGGTTAAATTTGATTAGGCAGTGATCTGTCCATGACAAGGGGACAGACGCAGGGTCAGTCACCATCGGAGCACACTCACTCTGCTCAGTGGAGAATACCAGGTCCAGTGTGTGGCCACCTACATGGGTGGGACCGTTGACATGTTGGGACATGTCGAAGGAGGCCATGGTCTCCAAGAACTCAAGAGCTGGACCGGAAACCTCCGCCTCCGCATGCACGTTGAAGTCACCCAAGACCAAAAGAAGTCCGCCAGCTCCGGTAAGGAAATGGCTGGGTCGGAGGGAGCGCGGTAACCCAGCAAGATCCCAATACCATCCCTGGCCCCAACCATCACGTGGAGGGCCTCTAGACCCGGTGTCGCCAGAGCAGAGCACCTAACAACCTGAAGGGTGTTTTTATAAACAATGGCTACTCCCCCACCCCACCCCGCCAGTCTACCCTGGTGTTGGACTGCATAACTGGGAGGGCAGGCAAGAGTCAGGGGAACACCCCCATCCCTGCCCATCCATGTTTCGGTTATGCATGCCAGATCTGCATCCTCCTCCAGAATAAGATCTTGTATGATCTGGGACTTATTTGATACAGATCTGGCATTCAACAACACCAGATTTAGAGTGGAGGGCCGGCTGAGTTGACTACCTCGAGTCTGGAAGGAGGTCACAGTGCCAGAACAGTGATCAGATTTCAAGCATCTGTTCACTGTTCTTCTGTAACGCATTTTTGTTATTACTCTCAATTTTGCAAGTTTTTAGAGCTCTAACAACCTGTGATTCTAAGCCTCTGGTGAGTAGGATCTTATAATAATAAGGGGTCAGGATTCTAAACTCTTGTAAACTCGAAATATTGCAGTGACCAGTAGATTGTGCTATTGAACTCACAATTTTCAATTTATAATAAAGAATTTCATTAAAAAATAGACAATTATTCAGCTGCTTGTTACATCATTACAAACTTCAGTTTATGTCAGTTCACTTTCATGCTAACCTGGCAGACATAAAGGAAATACTTCAAAGCAGTGTTATCATATCATTGACCTTGTTCTTAGAATTAACTGGAAAAAGGAAACAATTGATTGTTTGAAAAGTGGCCAGTGGTATAGAACTGTAATGTAAACTATTTCGCAAGCCGTAGTTTCAAGCCATACTTTCATTTTCACAGCAAAATTTTCTACACCCCTTTAATCATTTTAAAGTTCTTAAGAACTCGTAATTTTAACTGTTGACATATCCCTACTAGGACCCCTGCTCCACAGCATACTCAACTCCAATTTAATTTTTAAAATGTTCAAGAAATCCCCTCATGCCTTCTAGGTTATTCAGGAATGAATTTTGCTACATCTTAGAGCTCCATGAGCTTTTAAAGGTGAGGCTCATGTTTCAAACTGGAAGTCATATTTGTTTCTTTGATTGTTTTGTAAGTCTTCTCCTAGGTCCAGAATTGCTCCTGGGCCATAAGAGTGCAAAGGGGTCTTGAGATGGGGCATGAGGGGTAATGGAGAGAGAGCTGTTACGCCCTGGTAGTTGCAGGAGCAATGCTATTGATGTTGCTGTTACTGAGTGTAAATTATCTGATACATTTGAAGAGCCTCGTGGCGCAGTGGTTAAACTGCTGTACTGCAACCAAAACTGTGCTCACAACCCTGGATTCAATCCCAGGTAGCCGGCTCAAGGTTGACTCAGCCTTCTATCCTTCCGAGGTCGGTAAAATGAGTACCCAGCTCGCTGGGGGGGGGGGGGACAATGTGTAGCCTGTATAATTAACTTGTAAACCATCCAGAGAGTGCTTGAAGCGCTATGGGGCGGTATATAAGCAACATGCTTTGCTTTAAAAATCTGATACATTTATTAATGGTATTGTGCTGCTTTTTATATGAACAAGGAAAGGAAGCAGGTTTTACTTCATATTATTTTCCTGCACATAGGTCAAATGGGTTTATGATTCTTTTTTACAGCTTGCAGTGTTCAAAAGGTACTTTGTGAAGTACATGCAGTTATCATGGTCAGTCCCATAGCCACCATTGCAGTGCTAGTTTTAAAATGCAGCTGAGAACAAACCAATAGCTTCTGGCAAATGGCCACAGTGATGTCTGGGTGTTTCTATTGGACCAAGTCCTTTGGTGCTTGATAAGAAATGAAGAAAGGGACTTCTGAGAGAAAGATTCTATTGTGCAGAGTAATACCCCAACACTGTTACATGTCACTGCATTTCCTGCTGAGTCATGTATCCTCCATACAGTACTGTTTTGCCCTACTGAAGATGGCCTAGGATTAACAATATATTGAAATGTCTACCCATTCAGAAATTGGCCCAGAACTGATCCCATAAGGGAAATGCAAAGCCAGGAACTGATCTTCCCAGATTACGTGTATGGTGTAATGGCCAGGAAAATCAATATGCCCAATGTGCATGGATAGAAGCATGCCCAGCAGCACACCCGGCAGAAAAGTGAATGATGCCTGAGTTTCTGTTTCCTTAGTTGGCATTACATTTGTAACTACCCAATGCAGTAAGGTTTCCAAAATAATGCAAGTGCTGACACTCAGCAGCACAGATTAGGATGCTTGGGACTTTGCCTGTTTGCAAAGTTCTTTAACAAAATGTGTGGGTTTTTTGTGATAGGAATAATTATCACTATACAGTAAACTTGGGGAAAAAGAAATCACACGTGGAAATCAAAAATGCAAATGCTGGAATTTGTTGAAATGCAATTAAAAATACAGTATTTGAAAGTCTGCATTTTGAGCCTGTGAGCTGGGAATAATTAATCTTATTTGTGAACATTCTTGTAGCATAAACAGACGTGTTTAGGTTTCTAATTTTAGTTCTCTAAATGAATATAATAAGTGCAGCTCAGAACTATCCTTGAGACAAAAAAGTGTGATCCACAAATACTGAATGCAGACTGTTGGCCACTGAATTGGCTTAAAACCAGTGGTGAAGTAGTATTATATATTTTTTTTAATGATGTGTATTGGAAAATTATCATATGCATGCACACTTCTTTCAGCATGGAACTAAATGTTGCACAGTTTTGAATTTCTAGTAAAATTCTCCTTTCTGCTACACAGCAGAAATACAGAGATTCACAGAGGAGAATAGCTACAAGTTCCCCAGAGTCCGCTCTTTTCTCATTAACTGGGACTTAAGCATAACTCATTCTGAGACATTTGTAGGAGAAAGAATACAAAACATTTCTTTACTTATAGTCACAGACTTGTGTATTCTGCTTTTTTTTAATGGAACACAAATTAGCAGCCAAATGAGCAGATGAACAGTAACAAATAACAGCCAACAACTGATGAAAGAGAGAGATAGAACCCTTAGCCAACCCAAGCAGTTGATCTGGAAGCCAAATTACAGATGCTTTCCATGAGTTTAAAGAATATTATATCAGAAGTAATCAGGGATGTGTGGGAGTGGCTTGTGATCCTCTTGACTGTGCCATGCAACACAAGCAGAAGAAAATCTCCTTCCTTTCAATATGTGGACCCTGTCTCTAGTGTATGGGAGATGCACCTAGAAGGCATCATGGCTGCTAAAACTCACAGCTATATTGCATCATCTAGATGCAGCCATTTTTGATACAGCCACACATCTAGTATGAGTCTGCCACAGAAATTGTTAAAATCAAGATTCCAGTGGTTGATAGAATAATTAAAGGCATGTTCAAATGTTCAATTTAATGACATTCTGATGGACACATTCAGGTGTGATATAGCAACCATCTAGAGATATAAATCAACATGCTACTGAGGAAGAGCAGAGGACAAGTACAAGTAGCTCCAGAGCTAATGAAGTGGTTGGGCCAAAGCCGAAAGGATGCTCAGCTGCAGACGCTCCTGGAAGTGAAAGGAAAGTCTGATGCTGCAAAGAAAAATATTGCATAGGAACCCGGAATGTAAGATCTATGAACCTTGGTAAGCTGGATGTGGTCATACAGGAGATGGCAAGAACAAACATTGACATCCTAGGCGTCAGTGAACTAAAATGGACGGGAATGGGCGAATTCAATTCAGACAATTATCATATCTACTATATGGGCAAGAATCCCATAGAAGAAATGGTGTAGCCCTCATAGTCAACAAAAGAGTGGGAAAAGCTGTACTGGGATATAATCTCAAAAATGATAGAATGATTTCAATACGAATTCAAGGCAGACCTTTCATAATCACAGTAATCCAAGTTTATGCACCAACCACCCATGCTGAAGAGGCTGAAATTGACCAATTCTATGAAGACTAACAACACCTTCTAGAACTGACACCAAAGAAAGATGTTCTTGTCATTATAGGGGACTGGAATGCTAAAGTAGGGAGTCAAGAGATAAAAGGAACAACAGGTCAGTTTGGCCTTGGAGTTCAAAATGAAGCAGGGCAAAGGCTAATAGAGTTTTGTCAAGAGAATAAGCCGGTCATCACAAACACTCTTTTCCAACAACACAAGAGGCGACTCTGCACATGGACATCACCAGATGGGCAATACCGAAATCAGATTGATTATGTTCTCTGCAGCCAAAGATGGAGAAGCTCTATACAGTCAGCAAAAACAAGGCCTGGAGCTGATTGTGGCTCTGAACATCAGCTTCTTATAGCAAAACTCAAGCTTAAACTGAAGAAAGTAGGAAAAACCACTGGGCTAGTCAGGTATAATCTAAACCAAATCCCTTATGAATACACAGTGGAAGTGAAGAACAGATTTAAGGAACTCGATTTGGTGGACAGAGTGCCTGAAGAACTATGGATGGAGCCCCGTAACATTGTACAGGAGGCAGCAACAAAAACCATCCCAAAGAAAAGGAAATGTAAGAAAGCAAAGTGGCTGTCCAACGAGGCCTTACAAATAGCAGAGAAGAGAAGGGAAACAAAATGCAAGGGAGATAGGGAAAGTTACAGAAAATGGAATGCAGACTTCCAAAGAATAGCAAGGAGAGACAAGAGGGCCTTCTTAAATGAACAGTGCAAAGATATAGAGGAAAATAATAGAAAGGGAAAAACCAGAGAATTTTTATTATGCATTATGTAATATACAAATAAAAGTACAGGCTTGTATCTAGGGTTTTTTTATTGAACCAAGAATAAATGCTTTTTGCTTATGTTGGTGCTGATGGGGAAAATATGGTCTTTTCACTGTGATACAAGAGAAAAAACTCATAACTCTTCATTTCTTTTTTCTTTTTTTCCAACAGAGAGGTGCATTCCTCTTTAAGAAGCATATTTGTAACTTGGGGTAGCCTTTGATCCAGTGGTTCTACTATAATCACAATGCTAGTTCTGCCCCTGGTGCTCTGTGGCCATGCCTCATTGATTGCACTCCATGTCTTCCTTACTCCTAGACTAGACAACTGAAGCCTGTTTTACATGAGGTCCCCTTGGAGAGTGCTTGAAACATGGAATTGTATCAAATGCGATTGTGAGAACTCTAATTCACATACACTGATGGGAAGCATGGAAGATCAGCTCCAAATTACCTACATTGGTCAGAATTTTTTTTCTCTGTTCATTTGAAGGCTCTTAATGTCCTGAATTCTGCTTTTTTGAAGGAACACTCCTTCCTATATAGTCTTCTTCATCTACTGAGAGCTTCCAAAAAGAACCTCTTCCAACAGTACAATCATATAAAGTATAGCAAAAGGCTACAAGACTCTCTTCAGTGATGACATTCAGGTGATGGAAACCTGTGTCTACTGACTTGCAAGTGGCTTTCACTGGGAAGAACTTTTCAGATGTTTAGTTGGAGAAATGTGGGTTTTTATCACTTCTGATTTTTTTTCTTTTCATTTTGCATATGGACTTTTGTTGCAAGCCTTTAGGTTATGATCTTAATGTTTCCATGTTTGATAACTATTTAATGACTTCTATTTCTTTTGTTTTTTACTTGCTTTAATGATTGATCTCTGAGATGCCATGAGTCCTTTCATTGGAATAAAGGCAACATGAAAGTGCAATAAATAAATTAAATAAATTTCAGAGAGCTTTGCGACAAAGAAATTTATGGAGGGGAATAGGATAGATTCCTAGTAAGTGTGTACAGGACTGCTGCATAATACATACAAGCAACTTAATACATACATACCTTAGTATGGTAACTGATGGCAACATTTCACTAGTACGTACTCATAACTTGTCAAAGCTTTGAAAAGTGTAAGCAGAGCTCCATTATAGGTAATGGGTGTAAGTTGTATCATTTTTGCTTTAGAAAGCATACATTTTATGATTAGGAATAGTGAGCCGGAAGAAAAAGATGCAACTCTGCATTTTCACATGGTTGTGCAAGAACTTACATTTCAACTCTATATCAGTAGCAGTGAAAATATTCTTGAACATGCCACATATCTGCTTTTCTGTCGGTTGGGAAATGAATTATTTGGCCTCAAATCTGCAAATGATTGTCATTTGGAAGAAATCTACAAATGTCAGGTTTTGGATGTTTCATCTTCAAAGGATTAAGACCAGCACTGACATTAAGTGGATGAGGTCAGTCCCTAACTCGAATAAATGAACGGATATTGAGTTGTTTAGTGCCTAGAAAGCACTTTGGAAAAGAACCTACAATGTATTTAATTATTTACTTCACTGTTGATTAGAGAATGCAGAGTAAAACATGTAAGTGAGGCACTTAAATCTTGCCAGTTTTTCCACAACATTGTCCAGTTTTTTTGCATTGTATCTGTTACACAGTAGTTTATGTGTAACAAATCATTCTTTGGGTTTACAGATAAATTTTGAATGGCATATATGTACGCACTGAATGTGAATTTCAGAGTGAGAAGTGCTTGGACTAATATTAATGCAATGTCCTTTGTTCTGTAATAGTAATTAGCAAGGATTGCTGCCTCCCTTTTTTTAAAATATACAAACAAAGCTATTGTAGTATTTTGTAGTTATACATTGAGAAACATTGCCAAGGCTAGCTAGGAATTCAAAGAGTTGAATAAAATGCAACTTCTGTGGAATAAAACTCATTAAAGGCATTAATTGGAGAGCAAAGGCAACATAAAAAAATCTGTCACTTGGGGAAAGTAGGAACAATTCTATTGTGCTGAATGACTCCTGTCTATGAATAAATGCTAGTAAATAAAGCCTGCAATCATGTTCCTGGCTGCTGTTGGAATTCTCCTTCCCTCCCTCCCAGATCACATCTAATTCAAGTGCTTGCAAACGCAACATAGCAGATATAAACATTGCATCCCATGTAAAAGTTCAGCTGTCTCAGTAAATAAACATTGTCTTATATCGTCATCCTGTCCTGATTTTATTTTAACGATTAGATGTCTTTTTTTCCAGACTTCCCTTTTATTCATATTTACTTGGATCACATCCAGACAAACACCCAGAGGCTAAATTCAATTGTTTGTCTCACCTAGAGATTATTAACTGAAATAACAGGACATGATAAATCCCAGGATTCAATTGGATCTAGTCCTAAATTTCTTTTAATAGTAGAACTAGATTAATCGTGGTAATATATTTCATGTCCTTTATTATTATATTTGTCTGAATTTTATCTTAACCAAAGTAACTTGTATTGCATGTACACTAAAAGCCAGTTTTTGGAGTGTTGTGGAAATATTCAAATCTAATTTGGTACAGTCTGACACTAATATTGGATGGAAAGATTTAAATCTCTTCAGTTTTCAGATTTTGCAACCAGCATATTCTAGCTGCCTTTCAAATGCGGAAATACCATCTATAGTATCAATAATTTCAATCTAAAGGCAAATGTGTGCGTTTTAAAATGCCCCTGAAACATGCCATTAATTGATCCTAGAATATGGACTATCTCAATAGTCATTAAATTGATGTTTCTATTTTAATTTTGAAATTACATTCCACCATTGCTGCTTTGCTGCCATGCTCCTAAACACTCCACTCTGAGAAACCCACATTTTCTACTGTTTTTTTATGTGTATGTTTTTTAAATAACATTAAGCCTGAAGAATGGTCTGACAAATGTTGTTATTCAGTGTGGTTTGCATGATTTTAAATGTGTTCATTCTACCCTTTGTTTTTAGTAGCTGATTTTTCTTACTTTTAATTTTGTTGTGTTAATGATATTTAATTAATGTAGGGAACAACAACAGCCACTCTTTGTGGCCTTCATAGATCTCACAAAGGCCTTTGATTTGGTTAGCAGGGACGGTTTTTTTAAAATACTTCCCAAGATTGGATGTCCACCTCGACTCCTTAATATCATCAGGTCCTTTCATGAGGAAATGAAGGGCACTGTAGTTTTTGATGGCTCAACATCAGACATCTGAAGCGGAGTGAAACAGGGCTGTATACTTGCACCAACCCTGTTTGGGATCTTTTTTGCTGTCATGCTGAAGCACACCTTTGGAACTGCAACAGAAGGTGTCTATCTCCGGACTAGATCAGATGGAAACCTCTTTAATCTCTCTAGACTGAGAGCAAAGACCAAAGTCCAACTGAAATGCATGCGGGACTTCCTCTTCGCCGATGATGCAGCCATTGTTGCCCACTCTGCTGAAGACCTCCAACAACTCATGAATCACTTTAGCAAGGCCTGCCAAGACTTTGGATTAACAATCAGTCTGAAGAAAACACAAGTCATGGGCCAGGGCGTGGACTCACCTCCCTCTATTACCATCTCCACACAAGAATTGGAGGTTGTTCATGACTTTGTGTACCTTGGCTCAACGATCTCTGACACTCTCTCCCTAGATGTCGAGCTGGATAAACGCATTGGCAAAGCAGCTACCACATTCTCTAGACTCACAAAGAGAGTATGGCTTAATAAGAAGCTGACGGCATATACCAAGATCCAGGTCTATAGAGCCTGTGTCTTGAGCATACTCCTGTACTGCAGTGAATCCTGGACCCTTCGAGCACGGCAGGATAAGAGGAAGAACACGTTCCATATGCGTTGTCTCCGACACATTTTTGGTATCACCTGGCAGGACAAAGTTCCAAATAGAGTAGTCCTAGAACAAGCTGGAATTTTTAGCATGTATATATTACTGAAACAGCGACGTCTACGTTGGCTTGGGCATGTTGTGAGAATGGCTGATGGATTCCAAAAGATCTCCTGTATGGAGAATTAGTGCAGGGAAATCGCCCCAGGGGGAGACCACAGCTGCAATACAAGGATATCTGCAAGCGGGATCTGAAGGCCTTAGGAATGGACCTCAACAGATGGGAAACCTTGACATCGGAGCGTTCAGCCTGGAGGCAGGTGGTGCATCATGGCCTCTCCCATTTTGAAGAGACACTTGTCCAGCAGGCTGAGGCAAAGAGGCAGTCCCGAAACCAGCAAAATCAGGGAGCTGGACAGGGGACAGATTGTATTTGTCTTCAGTGTGGAAGGGATTGTCACTCTCGAATTGGCCTTCTCAGCCACACTAGACGCTGTTCCAAGTCCTCCATACAGAGCATGTTACCATAGTCTCTCGAGACTGAAGGATGCCTAATGAATGATATTTTGCTGTGTAGCAGTATATTTTATAATGTGAGTAACTTTGGGAAATGAGTGTTTTGGAGCCAAAAGGTGACTCAGAAATAATGTAATCAATCAATCAATCAATCAATCAAGGCTTCTGGCTGTTTTTTAAATTTTGATTAGCACTAGCCGAGGTATTATTATGGATGTGGAAATCTTTTAGTCCATTTTCATTCTCTTTCTCCAAATCCCATCTTTGTGTTCTTCCTGTCCTTATTTTCTACCAGGTTGCAATATATTTTTCTTCCTCTGTGAATCTGTGACTATTTTGATACTCACTTCTCCTAATGAACATACTTTTAATGCATTTTTTAAAGGATGACTTTATATTATCCTCAGGGACTAGAGTGCATTTTTCAAAAGCAAACATTTTAACTGTGTATATTTATTTAAGCATAATTCAGAGACCCCCAACTTTATTGGTTTTGCAAACTCATTTAATATTACATTATAGCAAGAGTTTAGGTTTATGAACCCACTTTGGTTTCTGGCTTTAACTTGGTAAATTTGAGTGCTGGTCTGATATGACTGGTGCCATCAACCCTGGGGGTATCTATTACTGATCTCCCAGCCTGCAACTGACTAGTGATATCAGTTTTACTTTGATTTGAGAATATCAAGCTTCCTATAATTAATTTATATATGTCACCTCCCACTTAAAAGACATAAAGTGAAAATCATCTAGTCAACTATGGAGGTCTACTTCTGAACCCAAATGTCACATGGCAAACTGCAGTCATACCTGGAGGAGCAGGACTGCCTTGACTCATTTCAGTCTGGAATCGGTCACAATGGGGTACTGAGATGACTGGTTGTGCTGCAGGATAACCTTTTAACAGAGTCTGACAGGGGCAGATGCACCCTGTTGCTACTCCTAGATCTCTCAGTGGCTTTTGATACCATCAACAACTGTATTCTCCTGGACAGGCTCTTTGAGATTGGGATTGAAGATTTAGCATTGAGCTGGCTCTGATCCTTCCCCAAGGACCGTGTCCAGAGAGTTCAGCTAGGGGAGGAAGTGTCCACACCTTGGACCCTATGGTATGGGATTCCTCGGTGATTGGTGTTATCCCTGATGCTGTTCAACATCTATGTTAAGCTGTTGGGGGAGGTCATAAGGAGACACAACTCTATTTCTCCATTACCACCTCTGCACTGGATGCCATCCGGACACTTGAGCGTTGCCTGGTTTCAGTACTGGAATTGACTGGGGCTAACAGGCTCAAACTGAACCCGGACAAAACAGAAATTTTGCTCCTGGGGGGGGGACCTCTGATAGGTTAGGAGGGATGATCCTTAGACTGGATGGTATTCCCCTCCAGTTTAGGGACCAAGTGCATAATTTGGGTGTTCTTCTGGACCCGTCTCTTTCTTGGGAGTCCCAGATTGCAGCTGTATCCATATCAGTCTTCAACCAGCTTAGGCTAATCGCCCAACTTCACTCCATCTAGACAAGGACTCAATCAGGACTTGTCAGGGTGCAGGCCCTGGTCCTATCCTGGATCGACTACTGCAATGCTCTCTATGTGGGGCAACCCTTGAGCCTGATCCAGAGACTTCAGTGGGTCCAGAATGTAGCAGCCAGACTAGTGGTGGGCGTGAGTAAATTTGACCACATCACTCCAGTTCTGGCTTGCCTCCACTGGTTGCCCGTTGTATCCTGGATCATATTCAAGGTTCGAATACTCACACAGAAAGCCCTCCACAGTTTGGGCCCATGTTACTTGTTGGAGTGTCTTTCCTTAATGTCATCCACCTAACCCACAAGATCATCCCGGCCTCCTCCGGTGGCCACCTTGAGGGAGGCCCATGAATCCTCTACAAGAGGTAGGGGCTTCTTCACAGTGGCTCCAACTTTATGGAACCACCTTCCAGAGGAACTCCATCTAGCCCCCTCCCTGTTGACATTTAGGAAGCAAAGACACTGCTTTTCATGGAGGCTTTCCACACCGACCCTAGCTGATCACCTTTCCCCCCTCCTCTCCCCCCCCCTTTTCCTCCATCTAGTCTGGGTTTATATGATTAGTTGGTCTCATCTGTTTTTAGGGTTAATGTTTTTATCTTTATTTTATTATTATTATTATATGTGTTGTAACCACTCAGAGTAGTGCCTCAGCACTAAAGGCAGTGGGATACAAATTGAAAAAAATAAATAAATTAATTTCCTTCTGCTTATATTACAATGGGGCGGGGTTTGATTTAACTAGGAATAGGACATAACATTTTTGAGATCACCATAATTTGAAAGCAAGTTGACAGCACATAACAACAACAAAAACAACAGGCCCTAAACAATGCTGTATTTCGGGATTCTCAACTTTGGATTCAGTAGTTCTGTTGTTACAGACAGATCACTACCTGGTGGGGTTGAGACTTACTGGAACTCAGAGCCTCTGCAGGGGTGAGGGACTGATTATGATGGTTCCCCCTTGGAAACACTGGAGGTACAGAACTGGTAAAACCACTCCTTAAATATCTCACTTACTCTGAAAGTCCTATCAGGGCCCCAATATTTCACTTCCAACAGTATATCCTGGCTGATGATGGCAGGTAAGGATGGGAGTTTTAACCTCAATGAAACAATTTTTTAAAAATGGTAAAATCAAACCTTATTTTTAAAATCCACACACACATGAAGAAAAAATGCTAACGACTGACTTCAGAAAGGTGTTGCAACATTTCAACAAATAATTGAAAAATATGACTTAACAAGCATTTTAAAATTATCTCCGCTGGCCGAAGGCACTGAACACTTGAATCTAGTTATATCTAGACTAACTCTAGCTGCCATGAACACTTTTCCAGTCTAGATCTGAGAAATACTTTTCTCTTATTCTGGACAACACTATAACATTTTGTTAGACATATTTTGACAAATAGTACTGACTGGAACTCTATAGAAATATGTGATGAGCAGTATCAACTGAATTTAATTAGAGATCAAAAGCAGTTTTCAATACGCACTGCTTCAACTTTTGTTTAGAAGATCACTTCTTAGCACACAGCAACGTGTCCTTGGAACCACAGATTATCCATGGTCATTTTAATTTATCAAATGATCATTCTGAAAATACTTCAAGAATTGCATAAGATTGTTGGAGAGTAAGAAATGAAGGATGATATGAATTTCATGAAGGACACTGGAGTCAGATGAAATGTATTATGAACATGACTCATATTTGTCTTGAAAATAGAACACCAATTTCACTCAAAGCAAAGAATTGCCATGTTTAGACAGTAGTTGTTTGTAAACAATTTACAATTCTGTCTAGTCTATGACTTATTGTGGGGCAAACTTCAAAATGTTTTCTTTCCATACAACTTTCAAAGAGCCCGACTTTTCAACAGACAAGACTAAGCAACAGTTCATATTTGGAGAGTTACAAGGAAGCAATATTCACTAACAGTAAAAATTCTATATTTAATAACAATAACCGAACAAATAAAATGTCAAGATCCAATTTTATGCCATCTAATTGGTATAATAAGAATCAACCTTTGTATTTCAGACTTGGATGTTGAACACATACAGGTCCCAGAGATTTTATAAGTTCTTTGTATTTGGATCCATTTCTTCAATATTTTGGATGATAATACCTGCATTTATAATTTTTCTTCCACAGGATAAATAACTTAAAAAAAAAAAGACATTACTGAAAATAACAGATTTGTCTCAACAGAAATCTGCTTCAAGCTACCAGAAAATCTGACTCAGATCCGTAAATCAACATACTAGAGTAACTACAACCCAACAATTCAGGATTAGAGACATTTGAACCCTTGACTTTTGAGATTACTGAAGGACAAGTCCCACTACATTTTCAGCCTTATAGCAAAGGAAAAAGAAGAATCCTGCATTTTGGGAACATAAACATTTCTCTCAGAAGGCAGGTGATTATGAGCATTCAGCACCAAATGTAAATAAGAACACAGGTAATGTTTTGAAATTTGGCCTCTGAGCAGAAAATGAAAATAGACTGAATGTTTTTCTTTCTAGGACATTCTGAGGTTCCTGATGAGCAGCAATGGGGAAAAACAACAACAGAATAATGTATTCTACTTTGTACAAGCTTCACGAGGGAAGAATGCTTTTGCGATGTTTTGCAAAAGATCCCAACAAACATCCTAAGTAAACACACCTATTTTAAGAATGAGGTAAGAGGGATGCCTAATGGATAATACATGTTTTAATTAATTCCTTGCAAGCTGGATATTTGCATAGCACTTAGGTCACTGGCAGTGGTAATAAATCTTGCATAAAGTTTATTTCAGCTGGTTATAACCTCTGTGATAGGTTCAGATTATGCTTGAAAAGAAATTATGTTGACAACAGATGCTCAGAAGCAGTTGATAAAAAATTAAAAATGTTTAATTGAAAGTCTAATGTTTAATTGAAATAAATAGAGCCTCACATATTGGTAGAAGGAATGAAAAACCAGGACAAACATAATAGCTTTGTAGCTTAGCTACTGTGAGGGTTATTGGTTAAAGTGAAATGAATAGTGAATACTGTTTAGAAAGTAGTATAAATGCAAGCTTATTTAGAGGGATTTTAGGAGGTACAGGAGGAGGAAGAGACAAGAAAGCAAGATGGGCAATCTTTAAAGATATTATTTTACACTGAGTTTGAGAAATGCTTCTTAGAATTACAGTCAAACCTCGACTTACGAACTTAATCCGTTCCGGAAGGACGTTCGTACATCGAAAAGTTCGTAAGTCGAAGTACCATTTCCCATTGAAATGCATGGGAACGGAATTAATCCGTTCCAGCATTTAAAAAAAAAATACCAAAATAAAAATAAAAAGAGCAAGTCCCACGCTGGGACTGAAAAAAAAAACAAAAAAAAACACACACACACACAAAAACCACAGAAACATAATCCCCCAGTCCAAACCCACCCTCCAAAACCCACACAGAAAAGTTTTTTTAAAAGGACTTACCAGTCCGAAGCCTGCCAGTGCTCCGCTGCCTCCACCGCAGCCGGGGCGAGCAGCCAAGCGCCCGGCCAGCTCTAGCCTCCCGGCGCTCCGCTGCCTCCGCCGCGGCCGGGGCGAGCGGCCAAGCGCCCGGCCAGCTCTAGCCTCCCGGCGCTCCGCTGCCTCTGCCGCGGCTGGGGCGAGCGGCCAAGCGCCCGGCCAGCTCTAGCCTCCCAGCGCTGGGTGAGCGCTGCCTCCAATTGCGGCGGCGGGGGACCCCAGGGAGGTCTCCGATGGCGGCGGGGAAGCTCCCAGGGCTTCTCCGCCGCCATCGGAGACCTCCCGGGGGTCCCCCGCCACCGCGATCGGCGCCTTCAGGCTTTCCCGGGGAGTAGACCGGGCCTACCGGGGGAAGCCCTCCCCTGGTAGGCCCGGTCTACTCCCCGGGAAAGCCTGGTAGATCGGTGCCTTCGGAGGTCTCAAAGGGCTTTCCCCCCAACATCGGAGGAAGCCGTTTGAGAGCTCCGAAGGCAAAAAGGCAGGGAGAAAGGGCGGGAAATTCGAATTCGTAGGTCGAGGCTCAGTTCGCAAGTCGATGCCAATTTTTCCAACGGAGCCGTTCGTAAGTCGAAATGTTCGTAACTAGGGCCGTTCGTAAGTCGAGGGTTGACTGTATATTGTTTTTAACTGCGGTTTTACTTTTGATTTTTAAACTTGGCTTTGGATGTAACATATATGTTCATACATGTGGCTAATACTTTTCTAACATTATATATTTTTCTACTTTTTAAAATGATTTTTATATAATGAACTTGCTTTAAAATGGAAGAGAAGATGTGTCTTCATGGTACAAAACTTGTAGACTATCACAATATTTGCAAAAATGTTACCTCTCTCACTCTAAAATGTAGTTAAAATATTTTCAACTGACAATTTTTGGAATAACGATAATTTTCTGCTTTTTATAATGACTTTTCTCCTATGTATAAAATATATATTCTCAAAGAGAGATAATATTTCAGCATGAATATTGCATTTTTCTGCTTAGAAATGAGCTAGAACATTTATCCAAGGATATTCAGATGAATTCTCATTTTGTAGTGCTAAAATCTATATAAATGCCATGCAGACAATAAAACTCTCCCTATGGTGAGGAATGTTTGCCATTGGAAGAATCTATGGGCTTTCTTTTGATTTGTCACAATTCACATGGCAGCAAGCTGCCATGTGAATAGTGTGAAGTGGTGCTACTCTAAACCTGAGTGACTGTTTAACTCTGAAAAAGAGCTTCTTAAAACCATATGTTTCATTTTAACAAAATAGTGGGACACAAAATTTTAGATTATTTCATGTTTCCCTGTTTCATGTTTCCCTGGATTGCTTGGGAACCCAGTGAAGAATGTTCTTTTGCTTCAGTCCTTTCTTTTGGGTGAAATCTGCACTGTTGGGAGTTGTGGTGCCCTCTCTCTTGATTGTGTTCTTCATCTTTGCCTGTAGACAGTTTTGATTTTTTTTTCTGGTTTTTTTTGGTGGGGGTTTCCCCTCTTCTTTTCATGGATTATTTTTGCTGCCTGCTATTATGTGCCAGGAATGGAGACTTATGAGTCACAACTCGCAAGCAAGTCCGACTAAAGTCACACTAGCAACTTCACTCAGACCTGACTTGCAGGTTTTGGTGGGGACTTGTGACTCGACTTGCGATTCAGATCCAATTGTCCAAATCGCATTGTCGAGTCCCTATGAGCCCACCCCATCATTGCCTCCACCCCGCCATTGGCCTATCTGCTGGTGCCTCTGTCACTACCATCCTCCATTCCCAGGGCCAGCCTGCTGTGTTGGTCCACATAGGCACTAGCCAGCTGATAGGCCGGCACATGCCAGGGACAACAGGCCACTCTGGGAACAGTGGGCCTGCCTGGCCTCCCTTTCTGGCCTCCTGTCTGAGTAGGCCTGGAAGGTGTTGCAGCAGCAGGAGTAGGTAGAGGGGTTGTGAAGGTGGTGAGGGGGTCACGGAGTGTCAGGCCTCCTTGGTTTCCCTTCCAGGCAGCAGGAGAAGGTAGAGGGGTCATAGAGGGGGGTGGGAGATCATAGAAGGGAGTCACAGAGGAGGGTCACAGAGGGGGTCAGAGGGCCTCTTCCCTTATCTTCAGAGGCAGCAGGCCGGGCTTCCCTTCCAGGAGCCAAGGCCTGCTGCCTCTTCCAGTCACCCACCACCCAGTTGATAGGCGGGTCTGCAGAGAGGCAGGGCCTGCTTGGTAAGGGAAGTCCACCTGCTGTCTCTGCACATGTGTCACATGTCAGCTGAGCAATGGGCAGTCTGAGTCTTTGCGTCCCAGTCCCTAGTCCCAAGTCTGAGAGGTGGGGCAAATGACTTGGGACTCAGACTTGGGGCTTGGGATTCAGGACTTCGACCCAAAGACTTGGACTTGGGACTTGGGCCCCAAGACTCAGACTTGGGCCTGAGGACTTGTCAACATCCCTGGTATGTGCTGGTGGTGGACTCAAGGAATAGAAGTGATGGGGGAGAAAAATCTTCTCATGTTGGTTTGGGAGGGTGTTGACTATAATTTTTTGCCGGTATCTACTTCTGTGATTTCTTTGGTTTTGGGTGAAGGGTGTGCATGTCGTATTTTTCCTTCTCCCCGCTGTGTGTGTGTTTTCTATCAGAATGATTTTTAAAAAATAATTTTTAAATTTACCGTGGATTGTCTGCCTTGATTCTACTTTTTTGAAGTGGTATTTAAGGCTTCTTTAGGGCTTTTCAATTGATCCTCTGTTGCCTGCTTTGTCCCTGCTTTTTTAAAAAGAAGTTTAAAAAGTGTTCTTTGGCCCTTTTGGACAAGTGATAGACAGAACCTGAGTGGGGAAACCTGAAATGAAAGAATCTGAAAGAGCCCATCCCTTTCATGTTTAACCAAAGGACAGGTACCCATAAGACACTTCTGTACATTCTTTCCTAAATTATATAGTCCATTGTGCGATTTCATTACCTTTCCACATCATTCTGTCTGAAGCTCAGTGAAAAAAAGTGCCCAACCAACTGTGAGAAGGTGTTCCAAAGAGCAGCAAAGAGGCACCCGAAGTCTTGGCACCTAGGGATTTTCAGGGTGGGGTGGGGGGAATCCTTTTAATGCCAAAATTATATAGCAATGAAGTCCTGTGAACATTTGTTGTAACTGTAATTAAAATAAAAGTCATGATTAAAACATGTTAGGATTAAATGCTCTATCTTTCCTAATTCTTGTGGTAGGAGAAAAGAAATCTAATTCTTATACTTCTGTGTAATGCACTAAAGTATATGGTTCACCATCATTAGAGAATTCAATATGAGCTGTTAAGAGCTGCATATTGCTCTGTGTAGCTCTTTCTTCTCCAGCTTACATAAGATATTACACAAAGTGCTTCTGACACCAAAGCAGCGGTTTGCCCTGAGGGACAAAGTGGCAATTTAAAGAAAAACTAAAGGGCAGACTTAACATCTTCTCTTACATCTGTATTTTCCTGGCATACAACCCAAGGAAATGAAAAAAATACGTTTGATGCTCCTACACATCCTGTCTTCCTTCCTTGATGTGTGAGATAATTGCCACATCCTAATGAAAGTGTTTATATTTTATCAGCATTATCTGTTTTAATACTTTTTAAAATGAATCTCTGAAATGTTTTCTCCAGTTTAAGAAGGCTTCTTTGCATGATCATATTCAAACATTTCATTTGAAAGTCAGTTTTTCTCCCTTCAAAATTTAGAATGAATTTACATGCTTAGCTTGCTTCAGAACTGCCACATACGTGAGATTAAGGTTCTGATTTACAAAATGCTCTGCCAACCAAAAATCCAAACAGTGGTCTATAGACAGGCAGGAATGCACACTGGAGGACATCCTGTTTCCTCTGATGTTACCCAAAAAAAAACACAAAACCCTATGAGAGCTGTGCATGGATCGAGTGGGGAAAATAATGCTAGAAAACACATGCAGCTAAGCAATACTGGGAATAGAGGGATTTCTTTTATACAGATGTTGTATCCCTGCTCTTGGTGATGGGACTGAATTTCAGTGGCCTTGAGATTATTATAAAAATTAACCATTTTGCATAACTGCTTTTAAAGTTTTTATTGATGAAACTACACGGCCATTGATTAAAAATAGTGCCGATAGACTTCCTTTTTGCTCTGGCCTTGAGTTCAAAAGCTCCACAGCCCTTTCTACTAAAACATTAAGGTCATCTCAAACTACTGAGAAAGGATCAACACAACTGTCCAATTTATCAAGAGACGGAGGTGTGCATCATACCAACCCCTCAGGAGCTATTTCTCTGCGTGTGACACAGAATTTTAAGACTGTGCTAAAGGATCACACGAAGGCCGCTCAAAAGAAGTTACTCGTCCCTGGGTCACTCAGTCCTCCCCCACAAAGGAAATATTTGCTCAAGGATATGACAAACCAACTCCAACCTCAACCTTTACAAAACCCTTCGCCTACCACAAATCAGACTGAGACACATTTTCCACCCAAGCCCAACTCTAAGAATTTGGATGTGGCAAAAGCAAATGATGTCTGTGGAGAAAATAACAACATCAGAAATACTCCATCTGAAGCTCTTATTCTAAACCACAGTGTGTTAATTAATCCTTGCTTAGAGTCTCAGATATATCCTAGCTCCGACTGTAATACCTCAATTTCACCTGACTGTTCATCTCCTACAGGCTTGACAAAACCTGAGGATCTTCCTTTTCTTCCCTTTGGATCAGAGCAAACTTTAATTCCATCATTACCGTTACTTATGGATCAGCCCGATCTCTCAGCAACAAGTTCAATGCCTGATCTAGAATCTTCAATGGAATACCCTATCTCAAATTGACAACCTAGGAGCCAGAGTGAGCAATGTCTAAAATGTATTTCATGGAATGTGTCTGGATGGTCAAACAAAAATCAAAATCCATTATTTCTACAATTTATGAAAAGCTTTGATATTATCTGTATCCAGGAGACGTGGTCATTAACTGAGCTGATATTAAATGGGTTCACCTCATATACTCTTATTGCCACTCTCCCTGCAGCTAGAGACCGCCCAAATGGAGGGCTGGCTTGTATGATATCTACCTCAGTGGTCTGTACGGCTCTATTGTTACCACCCTTAAGACCTATTGCAATGACTGTTTTTCTGACCTTTAAAGATTGGGAAATCTTGATTGTGAATGTCTATATCCCCCCTCTCCCATTCATCCCCTTTCTATTATGAACATTGTTGGTATGACTTGGAAATGTATATATATGATCTTGAAACAAAATTTCCTCGAGCCCAAACAATATTACTTGGATATTTTAATGCACGTTTGGGCAATGGCTATTTTAGATCTATTTATGCTGACCACATTGGTGATTTCTGTAATCAGCTAAGAAATACAAAAGACCCTCACCTGAATAATTCTGGGAAAAAACTCTGGCAGCTGATCGATAAGCTTAATTTGGTTATATTAAATGGAAATTTTCAAGGTGATGAATTGGGAGAGTTCACATATTTCAGTCAAAATGGAGCTAGTTTAATCGATTACTTAGCCATCACCCCTTCCTTATTAGATAATATTTTATATTTTTCATTAGGTACACAGCCAGAAAGCGACCATCAGCCTCTTATATTTCATGTGTATACCCCCAAATCCCCACTAGAAAAGGGGGTGGACAACCCTCTTCCAATGGATCAAGTGCTGGTAGAGTAGACCTTGGTCTAGATAGAAATCCAATAAATAAATAAATAAATAATAAATGGTGTCAGCGGATATTAGGCTGAAGTGGTCACCTACTCTGCACAAAGAAATGCAACAAATTCTGTATAGTACCCCTATACTTCAACTGAAAGGAGAAATTGGGACAGCCCAAAATATTAAGTCTGCTTTGACAGGATATGGCAAACTAATTGATACTCTGAGACGCTTCCTAACTAAGAATGTAAAAATATCATCTAGAAGCTGCCCAACTAATAATACCTGGTTTGATAAAGAGTGTGAAACTATGAAGCATCAATTAAACAGAGCCCTCAGGTTGCATAAACAAAACCGGTCTATGAGTTTATCCAGATCCTTTATTGACCTACGTAATAAGTATAAACAACTCCTTAAAAAGAAAAAACAAGCCTCAATTAAAGATTCCTATCGAGAACTCGCCCTGGCCTTGTCTCAGAAAGATATGACAAAATTCTGGCAACTCCTGGCCTCAGCAGAAGGAAGGCTTCATCATGATTTTGACTCTTACGTACCTGCTGAATGCTGGGAAGAGTACTACTTTAAACTTTTTAATGATACAGCCCCTAACAGTGAAACTGTTCTACCTTTAGTATCATTTTCCGGTGACTTAACTAGTTGGCTGCCAGTTACAACTAAAGAAATAATATCGCTGATTTCATCAATCAAGAGCAATAAAGCCCCTGGGGAAAATTACATCCCTTCTGATTTACTTAAATCTTTTCAGGACTGGTGGGCCCCGATTTTAGCCACTCTCTTTACCTATATAGATATGGAGGGTATTATCCCGAAGGAATGGACCTCCTCAATTGTGCCCATTTTCAAGAAAGGAGAGCGAAAGGATCCAGCTAATTATAGACCTATAAGTTTACTTGATGTCATAGGCAAACTTTATGCACGACATCTTCTCCTTAAACTGGAAGTCTGGGTAACAGAAAATAATCTTCTATCTCCTGAACAGATCGGATTTAGGGAGGGTCACTCCACTTCCGATCATATTTTTTTGTTAAACCATCTAATTAACAAATATACTATAGTACCCTCAGGACAATTATACGTGGCCTTCATCGACCTCAAAGCTGCTTTTGATTCCATTCCAAGAGGACGACTATGGGGAAAACTTACAAACCTCGGAATAGATCCTAGATTGCTAGCAAGAATTAAAGATCTGTATACTGACTCCTCCCTAAAGGTCAGAGTTGGCGTTTCCGGCCAACTATCCAATATAGTTAAAACATCTAAGGGTGTCCGCCAAGGTTGCATCCTGGCTCCATTGCTCTTTAACTTATATGTCAACGACATGGTGGATAGGTTAACGGGACTACATTTCTTTCCCACAAGAGTAGGTGGAAAGGCTATTTCAATACTAGTCTATGCAGATGATACCCTGTTAATATCTCATACTCAAATAGGACTTAGAAGATTATTGAAACAATTTAGTAACTATTGTAAGGAAAATTCCCTTAATATCAACTATGAGAAAACCAAAATTATGGTTTTCAACAGAAGACCTGAGGCTCATAAATGGTCAATGGATGGGAGAATATTAGAACAGGTAACTGATTATAAATATTTGGGCGTGATGTTCCACCAGTCTGGTTCCTGGGTGGCCCAGATTGACTTTGCAAAGCAGAAATTTGAAAAAGCCATGTTTGGTATACTTAGATTCTATAGAACTAAAGGAGGGCATTTGGTCCCACCCATCCGTGAAATTTATAAAATCAAGCTACTTCGCCAGATCCTGTATGGTGCTGAAACATGGGGAACTGGAAACCTAACCTCCTTAGAAGTAATTCAAAACAAATTTGCTCGATTACTCCTGGCAGTCCCCCCTTCAACCCCCTCAGCATTTTTTAGACTAGAACTGGTACTAATGTCAATAATGACATTAGTCTACAAGTTAATAATTAATTACTGGCTGAAAATTCTGTTCATCACTCAGTCAGAATTTTTAATAGCATCATATGAGGAGATGAATTTTGGATTGTGGAAACTTTTTGCATTGCAACTAGTTGCTAAACTTGGATTATCAGAAGAGTATGTGAGACACCTTGGCCTATCCGCTGCAAGACATTTACTGAAACAGAGATTGTCCGACCACTGGGTTCAAACGGAGTTAGGTCTGTTAGGCACCCTAAAAACGGCCCCTTTATATAAGAACATTCTATCCTTGCCTTTGAATCTTCCATCTTATTTTGCTGATCTAATGAGTTCTGATTATAGAAAAGCTTTTACTCGGGCACGTTTTGATATGTTACCACTACCCAGTTTATTAGGCCGCTATACACAAATTCCATATCACGAGAGAGTTTGCTCTTGTGATCAAAAATCAGTGGATAATTTGGCACATGTAGTGCTCTGCTGTCCACTATTAGACACCTATCGCGAAAGACTCCTTAACCCTATTTTACAAAAACACTCTAGTAATTCTGAACAAGAAAAACTCAAGATTCTACTTTCCGACAGAGACAAATTTGTCACTTTCCGAATGGCACGCTTTATCTTTACATTGATAAAAATGACATCTGTATCCCCCGCCTCTACCAATTAAGTCAATACTTAAGTAACCACATCTTTGGGGTTATTCCCCCCACGATAGGTGCTTGCTGCTGGCATTGGTTAATGTTTTCCATCTGTCTTTGTCCTCTTGTTAGATGTCAAAATTTTGTGCTGTAATAGAAATCAACCTGATTCTAAATGGCTTTTAATATTTTATTGTACTATATTTTAATGGAGTATATTTTATTGTTTATACCGTTTTATATTGTTTTATCCAATGTATGTTGCAATGGCCTGTGTGCCACGCAATAAACTTATTTTGCTTGCTAACCATTTTGCACCTCTCAAGTGTCACTGCAAGACCCACCACACCTTACCTTGGAAATGGGCACATGTGCGAGCCTTGCAGTTTGTTTCACTTCTGCATGGCTAAAGATGTGTACGGTTGAAAGTTATATGCATGGTGTTGGGGCGGGGGGAGAGACAGAATGGCAAAAATAGATTGAGTTGTTATAAGGAAATAGCTCTGAATAGCAGGCATACGTATCAAAGACACACGTTCCTTTTATTAACAATAATAAGGGATTGAGTTCAATTGATAATCCCAACTGGAGTAGATCCATGGAATGAGTGAGAATTTGCATGTGATTTACCTCACTATTCATTCACCAGTTGAGTGAGTTTATTCTAGTCCTTGGATTTAGGCCAAGGAATGGTTCTTTGTAATGCTAAGAGCACTGTAGTGATCATTAGCTATACAAAGTATTCATACCTAATGTTCTTTTCTTTAATTTGGGGGTAAGTCTATTCCAGACTCACCATGTATGTTTTGTTGAGAATAGCTTCTGATATACATTTATACTCACACACATTGGCCAAAATTCTGTTGCTTAGAATAGTAAGTTGCAATTAGAGTAGGCCCACTGATTTGGTAAATCAGCTTCTCTGTAATTTTCATACCCAGCTTATATCAAACTTTTACAACAAAAGGTGGCTTTGGGACTATTGTTAATATATTTATCTGATTTTGTGTGATTTATGTTCAGACATACCTGATATATGTGGGCTCAATCCTACTACAGATAACTACGTTTTAATTATATTGCACTTTTAAATCTATTTCAAGGAGACAGTTAGGCACCTGATTACATCTTTCCTACTGAAATCAATAGAATTTCAATGTGTTGAACTTTGGCTGGATGGTACTTTTTGGTTTATTTTATATAATATAGTCCACCTCTGGGTGTTTTGAAATGATGTGTACTAAATGAGTATGGAATGGGATGTCATTAGCTCCACCCCCTCCGTTGCTGCATCCATTGCCTTCTATTTGTGCTGGGAGACAAAGTATCTGTAGAAGACCTACATACAACTTCAAGTCCCTGAGCTTTCCTCTTCACAAAGTCATCATCTTCAAACCAAGGGTAATGGAAATACACCATGAAGGGATGTATGAGGCTAGCAGATATTTTTCTCTTCCATGTTAGCTCTGTTTTGAATACACAAGTAGATCTGATGCCTCAATACTGTTACACTTCTACTTATTCTTTATTCGGTTTTGTTTTATATAGTCAGCTTTCTAGCTGTTTTATTTCCAATAAAATGAATGAACCTTCCCAGGATCTGTTTTTTTGTTCCTATGGTTTCTGTGATTTCACAATCAAGACTCTTGAACGTGTATTTTGGAGACCTTCACTCTATTTGTGAAAAGAGCCTTTAAATAGCAGGGTAGCCTGGACAATGATGTCAAAACATTGTGCCTTCTCTGAAACTGGGGATGGGCTGGGAAGAGGAATAGTTCATCAGAAGGAGAAAAGGCTAGGCTGGGTTAATGGGTATGGGATGGTAAAAAGCGTGCACAACTTCCTAACAACAATGAAAGGTGACTAATGGACAGGAATTCAAATGCCCCTATTCTGCAGGAGATGCTAACCGGAAAGAGTAACAAGAAAACTCCATTAGTGTCATATTGTTGATATTTGTTTGAAGGTTTCAGAAAAGTCAGAGACAGAGGCATCCAAATGCACAATGTCTGCTCATCTTTAAAAAGAATGTGAGCAAATCATGTGATGGATATTGTTCTAAAATGGAACAGGAGTGGCATATGGTGTGTGAAGAGGTCATTGAAGGGCACGAAAAACCTCATACTTCACTCCTCTGGATTTGTGACCACACAGCACAGTCTTATTTGCACTGAAATTAATTATATGGCATGTTCCACTTACATTAGCTCTGCTTACCTAAGGAAATAAAAGCTGAGGGGAGGCAAATACAGATGGATTGGACATGAGAATTATGGTTATACCATACATCTTTCAAAAAGAAAGCCTGCATAGTATTTCAACATATACCTTTGGTATAAATACAAGAATTAAGAAGCAACATAAACCTATTGATGCTGGTTTTGATTATGTGTGACCATCTAGTAAAGAAATTGAAATGTATTTAAAATGAACCACACACTCAGCCTAAACACTGAAAATAGAAGGCATGATGAACAATACCTGCTAAAGGTGAATCCTGAAAAAACAGAGATGTTGTGATTCTCAAGTCTGGAAAGTTGGTGAGCATCTTCTTTTGAAGTGGGTCTTGTACTCCCAAAAGGATCAGAGGCATAGCCTCAGAAGTTCCCAGACCTAGCATTGTCCTTAGGTCACTGGCTCAGAACATCCTTTAACATATTTGCTTGGTTCATAATCTGTGGTCATTCTAGTATAGGAATAGTCTTGCTGCAGCACTCCATGTGCTCTTAACATCAATTATTATAATATGTTATAGAGCTGCCCCCAGAAATGATCTGGAATTTGCATGTAGTGCAGAATGTAGCTGCTGCTTTGCATTGGTGGAACTATATTACACCAGTTCTAAAGGAGTGCCTGGATATTCACTACCCAGCCTGAATTGTCTTGGGGCTCAAAGACATAAATGAGCACCATCATCTATAAAATGAGATTTTTTTTCTGTGGTGCTGGCACAAATTTGAATGTTCCCATATGGGAAGTTCATCTATCACCAACTTTACACTACTTTCAGTTCAAAGTCAGAATCTCTTATTTGAAGAGGCCCTTTTTAAAAAAAATTAAAGCAATTACATTTTAAGTTGTAAATGTATTTTTGATGTTAATTGACTAGGTTTTAGATTCTCAATTTTATTTGTCATATTTAGACTTCGTTTTATTGGCTGAAATTTTGTTGTGCTACTACACAAAAGGCATAACATTTCAAAACAGAGTGTTGTAAGTAAAGAAATCTCTCACACAAAGCATCACTGATAGATGGAATTCACTTTTAAAAGTTACACAACAGGACTTTGGCCACTTTACTGCGTTTTAAAGTATACCATCATGAGGTATACAAATAACCATCTATGTTATTATGCAGAAGAGCAAATTTCAACAAATTCTGCAAATGGAGCAGCTCAAACAAAAAATAATAACTTTGAAACTGGGCTTCAGATATTCAGACAGTCTGCTTTTGCTCTGTGACAAATTTGGGGAAATTTGGACCAAGGATTTTTGAGTTATGATTTTTTAAAAGTACAACTGTCTTACCCACCCACCCCAGTTCAGAAATAGGTGACCCTCAAATGATCACAGATTTAAAATAGGTCACTTAAATTGAAAAGGCCAATCTTGCTTATCTTGAAAGAAAATTGTTGGGCCCACCTCTTTTTTTAATTGGCAGAATCCATGTTGTAGGGGCTGAACTATTGATCCTCAAAAAAGGCCTTTCAAAAGGGAAAAACAGCAACTTTGTTGCAACACTGAGCAGGACAGGCTTGCCAGCAGGACCTTCACAAAATGATACATTGTACACATTCGTGGGGAGGGGAGGGAGATATTTAGAGAGCTTCAGGGGCAATGAAAGGTCACAGAAAGAGTCAAAAGATAGGTTTTCTTTAAAGTGTTTTTAAAAACCTAGTTTGCTGCAAAGAAAGGAACAGAATGACAATCCTCCAGAATGAGGGGGCATTATACCATTTACAAACAAACAAAACCCTCCAGTTTATGAACGTACAATGTACTGCTTCTGTATTCACAATTCAAAATGGCAGGAAATGGCCTGATATTGCTGTACAATATTGTGCTCACATTACCAGCAGGAAAAAGGATGCCAAGCTTTATATAGAAAAGGGCAGTGTGAACATTGAGGGCACCCATGTCAGCAATCAAGATAGTAAATAGGTACCCTTTTGTGCTCACTATCTTTCAAAAAGAGAAACCAAGCAGAGGAAAATCCCAGAAGCTAATGTTTCTTTTATCAGTTAACCATTTCACATCTGAATAGAAAGCAATGGTCAGGGCTGTTTTTCCACAAGGTCTCTATTATTGGAAAACATGGATGTTCATCAAGTACCGTGATGAAACCTCTGCTTTGAGGAAGACAACTGGCACTGGTTTATAAATCCAGATGATCAGTCACACTCATGATTGAACTCACCTCTGAACTGATTGCAGATATGTATGCAGAGAGGTGGCCTTGACTTCACATTTCATATCTTGGATTTTGCATATTCAGAGGATGGAGGTCTTTCGGCTTTCTTTTCATCTGTATAGGAGCCTTCCTTTTCTTTGCCGAAGCATGATACCAGTGGAACTTGATCTTTACTGCTGTTCTTGTTTTTGAATCTTCATGCTGCTAATGCGTCAAACACAAAATGATGATTCATAGATTCTGGTATTAAAGAGGAGGCTGAGAAAATAATTGGCAGTATTTGCTTCTCTGTTTGTCTTCATGTAGAGCAGCAACTCAGCAAATACAGAAAGGTGGGGGGTGCTGAACTTGATTTAGCATAATTTTTTCAATCCAAAAGAGACAGCACTTCAGATGCTCTAATTTAACCCATTTCACTTCCTTTCAAAGGTTCAAGTAAATCTCTAGTAAGCATCAATTTGCAAAGAAAGACCCATATTTCATGTCCCTAAGAGTGATTTAGAATTAGGTGCTTTGCAAATTATATCTATACATTTTCTTTGTTGTACTTCACTCTTGAGCAAAAAGAACGTCAGCCCTGAAGGAACATGTCTGAGACCTTTCGCAGTACAGATGTCTGGTTTTGCTGTGCATCGGGTGGCATGGTGTAGAAGCACTCCAAATTCATGTAAACCCCTTGAGGTTAGCAATCCAAGACCTTCCAGCTGCAGAGACTTGTACTTGTAAGATTAACACAGTTAAAGACAAATTTCTTCTAGGCATTTTGATTCTTTTGTGGCTTCAAGCAATAGGTATTTAAAGAACTTGTTGAAAAGCAACCCTGACTGTTGCTTTGTGTTTGACTGAGAGGTAGTAAACAGATTTTTAAAAAGGAGTCAGTTTCTGAGATTTCACCCTGCTTGGTGTCTCTTGTGAATGATAGTGAGCGTGAAAGGGTATCCTGTAGACCATCTTGACTGCTGCCATTGGTGCTGTCAATGTTCAGACTGCCCTTTGCTATGTAAAGTTTGGCATCCTTTTTCCAGGTGGGTAACATGGGCAGCAACATTGGCATTTAGAAACATGGATATAGAAGCACAATATCCCACATTCATAAACTGGAGGGTTTTTGAAGAATTGATTATTTATATACAGTGATGTGAAATCTTCTCTGGGATTAATTTGTATACATTTTCTAAATCATATAAATAGTGAAATACAGTACAAAATACAATGTTCTTTCCCATTCTTTCAAAAGAAAGCATCTATCTGTGATGCTTTGCAGACAAGCCAAGTGTAGTTCATTTACAATAGGCTAAACTTGCAAATACAGAATGAAATATATTTTATTTAACTACTACTCAAGAACCGATTGCCATGGCAATCATGTCCTTCTGTTAAATATTTACTTGTGAAAAGGTCTTCAAAGGAGCTTCAAAGGCTCTTTCCTCAAGAAGACATTGATATGTAGTGTAGCAAACAGTTGTATCCTTGTCAATCCTATCTTTTCCAAAGCCTGTTGCATACATAAAATATTCTCTGCTCTGTGATGTCTTGTCATTTGCGTTGTCCATTTTAAAGCAGAGCATTTGATTCAGACTAGGGATGTGCACTTGTTTTTGACAAATGCATAAATATGAATGAAATTGGGAATATTTCTGTCTTTTTGGGGTGACCAGAGAGTGGAGCAAAGAAGCCAGTTGGGTGGAGCAGCACTCTACATATCGAACTAAAATGTTAAAATAATGAAAGCTTTTATTACATGTGGGAAAAGAGGAAGAGAGTCTTAGGAAGATATTGAATTGGCACCAGTGGAGGTGAGCAAGTAAATACATTACTAATGAACCTTCCCTGTTTTTCTGCAGGATATTCATTGATTCAGTCATCAAGGTCTGATGTCTAAAAACAAACTTTTCATTATCGAACATCCATCACACACTGTTCCAACACAGCTCTGCAGCAGGACAGGAATGCAGCATTCTTAACTTCAGATCCCCCTATGAGTTAGTAGAGGAAAGTGAGGAGAAAGAAAGTATGGAAACTGTAAAGATTGGACTGTAATGTGTCTCCCCACTTTTTTCCCCAACAGAAACAATTTTTTTAAAAAACTACTTCCTGTTCTGAGAGATGGGAGAATAAAGGGCTGAGAAGGGGAAGAGAATTTAGTGGAACTGCAGGTGAGAAGGAAGAGTGGATTTTTTAATAAAAGAAATCAATCAGGTTTGTTCCTGATGCCCTTTAAAATTATTCTGTCACTCTTAGGTTCAGTGTCTTTCACTTGAAATACCTCAATGTCTGTCCCATCTATTCCTAGTGATATATTGATTCCAACTGTTTTGAGAGCAACCTTCAATTCGCTTTCTAAAACTTCAGGTTCTTCATAAAAAATATTTGTTAAAGAAGTCTGCTATCCTTGTAATAATTCTGTATAGTTCTTCAATACATTTTCTCCATTATCTCCTTATTTTATCCTGATCAGATAAGATATTCTCCTGCTGATCTTTTGGCACCCTAATTCAGGTTAAATTTCACTTTGATTTCTTGGATAATATGCAAAAGATCTCCTGGACCTTTTTTTAAAATTCTTTGATATATCTTCACAATCATTATAATAGTTCTCTTTGTTCCTATGTGTGTGGTTGAAAAGTTGCATTTAAGATTATGCTTTTATTTGTGTAACCTTTTACATTTGCTTCTTATATACTACTAACATATGAGTTCATCTAATTATTTTTTAAAAAATTAATGTAACATCCAGGATTGCATTTGCACAATTAAAACTAGTGCACCAGTTACATCTGTTTCTTGAGAGATCTGATCTGGCTACTGTGACACACACCCTAGTTATGTCCTGTGGGGTTACTGTAATCTGCTCTAGCTGAGGCTGCCAATGGAAAGGGTCAACAAACTTCAGTGAGTCCAAAATGCAGCAGCCAGATTGCTGACTGGGGCTGGTTACAGGGATCGCATAACCCCCCCCCCCCTTGTCTGCCGATCCATTTCTGGTCACAATTCAAAGTGCTGGTTTTAACCTATAAAGCCTTAAAATAAATGACCTGGATTCAAGCTTTCTCAAAGACCGCATCTCCCATTATGAGCCAGTTCGGGTATTATAGCACGTGGGTGGTCACATGCTAGACCTGGTGTTCTCCACTGAGCGGAGTGAGTGTGGTCTGATGGTAACTGACCTTGTGTCAGTTCCCTTGTCATGGTCGGATCACCACCTAATAAAATGTAACCTCTCAGTGGCTCTCCCTCCCCGCAGGGAGCAGAGACCTATTTTAATGGTCTGCCCTCGAAGGCTACTGGATCCTATAGGATTCCAGGACTCCATGAGAGGGATTCCAGCTGATCTGACTGGCGCTCCTGTCAAGGCTCTGGTTGATGGATGGCTTGCTGCCGCCACCAGGGCTGTTGACACGATCGCTCCTAAATGTCCTTTCCGTTGCAGAGCTCGGCCAGCGCCCTGGTTTAACCAGGAGCTGCGAGCTATGAAGCAAAACAGGAGAAGGCTAGAGCGCATTTGGAGACGGAACCTTGTCTAGGCTCCTTCTGCTGTCCATTTCTGATATCATTAAGCGGTTTAATAAATGAGCCACTTCAGGATATTGGCAAATTGAACACTTACCCTGATCCTTGGTAGAGGAGAAGAGGAAGTGAAATTATCTTTTGTTTTCTTCTGTTATATAATATGCTGCATCACTTAGATTAATTTAAAAAATGCCTTGCCTGAAACGCCAGTTGAGAAACTGTCTGCAACTGAAACTGGAGCAGTGTTCAGTTTCCTAATATCCTGAAGTGGCTCACACATTAAGCCATTTCATGATATCAGAAACTGACAGTGGAAGGAGCCAGACTAAATAGTATCATTAGAGGTCCATATGGTATTTGGATGTGAGGATCACACCAAATGGCATATTGCACTTCCACCTGACCTCAAGTGGTCCTATTTACTCTAGACTGCTCCAAAAGTGTAGATTAGCCATTATTGTACAGTATATGTGCTTTGTTTGTGCTACATCAACATAGCAAGAAGCCTGGATAGAGAGAAAGGATTGCAGAGCAACTTTATGGACCTATAGTGCCTTTCAGAGTAAGGCAAAGAGTAAAGTGCCCGCAGTGAAATTCAAGAGTTTTCTTATTGCACAGCAGCAGTGCAGGGCCTGGAAAAACTCCAGTCACTTTATCCATGCATCCTGTAAGCCAATGTGGGATGCAAGATGTTAAAACTGCTAGTCACATTTTTCCACCTGGCAAAAATGCCTTTCTCCCCTACTCTGAGTTGTCTTACTACTTGGCTAGATGTATTTTACCTGGGATCATTTACTCAAATTCCCTGCACATCAGTTTTGAAAATCATCAGCCCCTCAACTCTGCCATCATCCCACCCCTTGCTTGCTTGTATTAAAACAGCCTAAATAAACAGGAATATAGAATTTCACAAGGATTTTTAACAAACCTAGTATAAATAGAAAGAATTGTACCAGACAGCAGGTAAATCAAGTAAAGGAGATGTGGAGCTAGAGTCAAGAAACAGTCCAAAGTTCAAACCAGTAAAGTCAAATCAAGCAACTCATGCAGGTGTATGGTAGTAACATTATCAAATGCACACATAAAGACAAGTAGATCAAGTTACCACCGTCCAAAGCCAGTTAAATACACTTCTGGCATCTCCTCCATCATTAAATAGAAGGGTTTTTTAGCTGAGGTATAAGAACCCAAAACAAAGCTCAGCTATAGCCTTCACCATAAGGTATCCAAAAGAAGAGGAAGAGATCCTCCCAAGGAGTGCTCTCACATACATTTGTCAATTTGTTTCCAGTTTCACTTTTGCTTACATTTTCCAACACTCTTATGGACTCCAGAAGATGTCTGACAGACAGACAGACAGACAGACATATAGATAGATAGATAGATAGATAGATAGATAGATAGATAGATAGATAGATAGATAGATAGATAGACAGACAGACAGACAGACAGACAGACTGACTGACTGACTGACTGACTGACTGACCGAGGGAGTTATACCTCCAGTGTGTATATTGTAGAAATTCTGATTACAAACAATTCCTTTTACACAGCTGAAGAATGGATTTTTCCCCTTATGAATGGAAAAGACTTGAGCAAGATATGTATAGCAACAAGCATAGGTTCCCAAACTTTTTTGCCCCGTAGACCACTTGCCGACTTATTTGTTTTCCGTAGACCCCCTGCCCCTTGCAAAGCTTTGATACAAGTCTAAACTTGCACCCCCAATTTTTTTCCTCTCTGACGTGGACCCCCTGCAAGTTGAAATCAACCCCTGGGGGTCCATATAGACCACTTTGGGAACCTAGTGTAAAATCTATATGCTTGCTTATTCTCAAATGAAAAGGGTTGACACATACAGTAGGCCCTGGTCACACAAGGGAAATGTTATGTAATTATCCACCAGTTATGTTGATATTTTTTTTCCTGGTCACAGAGTAAAGACCGAGACATTTTCCTGGCTAGCGATGTAACTGCGAAACATTTCCCCATTGCCAAGATGGTTGTGTCATTTCGTACCTTTGTTGTTCCAGTGCATTCCTTACCAGGACTGCTTGTGTGCATGACCTGCCCTGCTTCTTTTCAGAATGAAAGCCAGGAAGATGTCCACCATTACTGCAGCACACACATTAATTTTTTTTAAAAAAAATGTGCCCGATACATCAATACGTTGGTAAAAGTATGTCACTGGGGGGCTGTCGCCATTACGTTACTGGCGAGTAATAATTTTTTTTTCTTTGCAGTGGGAAGACACATTGAAACGTTGGTATGCCAATGTCACTGGCGGGGGGGGGGGGGGAGAGTGATCTCCAGTACTGCTGCATGAATATCCCAAGTCCATTGTGTGCAACACATTTCTGCAGTAGCAGCCACTGCAACAGAGAGACACTTTTCTAAACAGAAACCCCTTCCCGATCAATGTTCCCTCTAATTTCCACACACCCCTGGATGTGAGTCTGCCCCCCCATGTGGAGTTCCATTGCAATAGGAATTAAAGGGGCTGGAAACGATAGCTGTGGGTGCACCTGGAGGAATAAAAATGTGAAAACCTCTTACTTTTGCTTTAGTTGTGTTTCCCTAAATCATGCCTGTACTTTCAACCCTCCCTATTTTTCTCTCGGGTTGGAATATTTTGTGTTTTCTTCCTGCACTGATATTAGTGTGCATTTATCATCTATTTTCCTAATGAGTGTGAATTAATTTGTTTATTTTCCCACTGATTAAACTATGTGCATGTATTTTTTCAATTGTCTATATTTTTAGTAGTTTTCATTTTAAAAGATACACACTATTTTTGCTCAGTTTTTTCCCTTGTAAGCCATCCAAATCTGTGAATTCTCAAGGCAAAGTACTTCTCACAGCAAGTCCAGGGAGATGAGGAGAAGTTACTTGCACCTTCACTATGGAATCCAGCAAAATTATTTTCCACCCCTACTAGTTTTAAGAAAATGTCTCATTGTAGTGCATGAGGGTGAATTCTGGAAGTTTACTTCAGAAAGTGCAAGCTTTTAGTACTTCAGTCAGTGCTCATGCATTCAGACTTTCAGATCAATGTGGTTGATTTGAGCAGGAAATGCAAATATTTTCTAACAACATTCCCAAATGTAGAATTTTGTTTTTACCAGTGCTGTTTTCACTGACATTTTTCTTCTCCTATATTTCATAATGTTTTTTGCCTATGTGAAATATGGACATTTTCCTACACACACTTTTCAAATATGTGCCTTTTAAAAAATGTGTCCCCACCCATCAATTAATGTGAGGATTCCCAACACAAATTGTGCCTGGCCCAGGTAACCTGTAGAAGCTTGAACTGCAAGTGTATTCCTCATACATCTATATTCCCATATATCACAGAGACTCATACACTGGCTCTTTCTGCAAAGTCAGAATTCCAGCCTTATAAGCTGTGGGGGAGGCTACTCAGAGATGTGGCAACAGGTGGGGGTAAGAAAAGAACCAGATCTGATGGACACACAACCGTAATCCCAAATGGGGACCATGTAGAACTGGCTGTGGAGACAGAGGTTGGGAGTTTGCTTCCCCACTGTGCCTCCTTTACAGGGGCTGGACTTAATGATCCATAGAGTCCCTTCCAGCTCTGCAGTTCTGAGTTAATTATTAAATGAATCCCAGTGCTTGTCTAAAGACATTACAAGGGAAGGGACTTCTAAAAGACCAACTCAAATCATAAATAAAAATGTCCAATGAAGCAGAGGAAAAGCAAACAAATATTTTAGAAATCCTCAGAAATTCTGCCCTGCAGGTAAGAGCCTCAGCAGTCCTTCAGACAGCTTATATGGTCCCATATGGGAGCTTCAGAGCTCCTTTGCTATAACATAATCCTAGCTTGTCTTCTCCAAAAGTAAACTCCATTTCCTTTGGTAGCTTTGACTCCTAGGAAAGTGGTGTGTGTGTGATTGTCTTTTCTGCTTCTATGTGTCTAAAATCATATTTGGCTGCATTATAACCCCACTTTTCACAAGGCATCAGCTCCTTCACACACCTGTGTACTGACATTTGTATTTTAGATACTGAGAAAAGATCTACCACTTGACAAACATTTTCAGTTCAGATGTCTGATTAAATCACATCAGTGAGCTGCACAGCTGACAACAACAGCTAGAGGGAAAACAATCATACTCCTCAGTATTTATTGATTTAACATATATTTTAGTTATTTTATGTCTGTTTTATTTTTCTTTTCTTTTTTACTTATGCCTGACCCCAGAGTCCTATGGATATTATGACATCTTCTTATCTACACCCATTTCTTTTCAATTTACATGCCCATCCTTTTATCACAGAATTTAAACTGAAGGAAGAAGTTAAGTCTCTCATGATTAAAACAAAATGGTTTTTCCACCACAGCAAGTACATGTTATGAACTAGGCCAGGTCATTGCCAATGTCACCAATTAGCTAGAACAACTTAATTTATATGATTTCATGAACACAGTTAGCAGTGAGATAAGCAGCACTTTATTTCTGAATGTGTAGTAAAGCAGCTGATCTCAAAGTTCAATCTGTAATGTCGAGTAATCATTGATGCCTAGTTCATACTCACAAGTAACAATAATTACTACAGTATATTCCAATTGCCAAACTCCTGTTGCTTAGTGTAGTAAATTGCATTTGAGTAGCCCCATTGAATTAATGGGGATTTAATGAGTCAGCTCTGTCCCAGTTAGAGTAGGCCCATTTAAATCAATGGAATTTATGGAGGAGATGACTCGCCAAATCCCAATTGATTTAATTGGCCTACTCTAGTGCCATTTACAATGCCAAGCAACAAGATTTTGGCCATTGAATCTTCTGCATACATATATGATCTGGACCAAAGTATATCTTACCAGAGTAGCCTACACTATAACAAAAAAAAAAACAACAGAAAAATAGGATGGAGTAGGATGAGGTGCTTGTATGCTCATAATTCCAGCCATGGATATACATCTGAAAATAAAACAAGCAATGGGCTTTTAGAAGATTCCTCTTCACAAGCTTATTGTTATTTTGTATCCCATGGTAACACACATATTTGTATCTGAAATCGTCCTTTAATTTCAAACTGATAGTACAGCTCTGAAACTTTTTTTCACTTTGTGCATTGCATTCACCCACATAAAATCATAAATATTGTATAGCGCAAGTCTATGTTGCTGTTGTGCTGTGAACTGCATGCACGACAGGCTTAATTGTGTGATTGTAGCACAATTACAGCATCACCTTGTCCTACAACAGGATTCACAAAGCATCTCTCTAGTGAGGATATTTGTAGTCATTTGAATTTTTGTTGCATTTTACTTGGAAAATCAACAATAGCTGCTGCTTCCTCAGACAAAACATGTACAGTGAAAGTAAACCTTTTTCCTCTTCTGACCACCGGCATCTCACCCACACAGTCAGGGGCCAGCCACAGTCTGTCCTTTAATTAGATTTGAAATGTTCAAAGCAATCAGTTCGGCTGCAGTTCTCCCTGAAGTTGCTGAATGTAAAACAATTACTTCCCTTTGTCATTGCCAGCCTGCCACTCTAGGCTTCTTGGTCCCCTGATAACTAATTGTTAAATTGTGCATGAACTGACGAAGCTGCTTCCATGGCTTGTGTTCCTGATGCCTGGCTGAGTAAGAGCACATCAGACTCTGGCATAAACAGATGGATCAGACGCTTGCTGCTCCTCCACCCCAGCACTACCACCACGGCCCAACCCCTCATCAGTTGTAAAACACAGAAGTCTAAATTTGCTCTTAGCATAAAGCAGCTACACAATTTTGTCACTGTTCACCCCACTAGATGATTACAAGAATCTCTGACATCCGTTAGCATTGTTGAATGTGGTGTGAAAGAAGAAGTACGTAAAAGAACAACCACAGGTTCTCCATATTTGCTCAAGTGAATGCTAGTGTAGCATAGGAATTGGACTAAGATTTGTGGGAACTGGATTCAAATTTGTGCTTCGCCATGAAGTTGACCTTGGACCACTTTCTCTCTCTCAGACTAGCCTCCCCCACAAGGTTGCTGTGAAGAGAATATGGAAAGGAAGAATGCCAAAGATAACAAAATATTATGTTCAACACATTCAGAACCTGTTCAACCAAATAAAGTCATTTTATATTAAGACTGCAAGTCCAGCATTTACTTAAGAGCAAGCGCTACAATGAAATTTGGACTTCTGACAAAATATCCATAGATGTGTGTTATTAGTTACACACAGTGGTCAATTCATATGTAGACTGGGCAAGCCACAGCATAGGGTGTCAATTTAGAGAGGACTGCTTTAAAAAAAAAAAGACATTAGAATGATACACATTATAGTACTCCTCAGCCTTTCTCACCAGAAATAGTTTAGGGCCTCAGGATGTTTTAATCTGGCCCTGAATATTTCTATCTATGACATAATGTGATACAAATGCATGATGTAAAAGTAACCACACTCTAGTAAAGTCTAATCGACATGTAAAATTTCACGTGGATTGCTTTTTGAAATAAATGATTGGGAACAGACTGGGTCTTGACTTTTAAATATAAAACAGCCATGCACAGAATTTTACATGTGCCCAACCTTCGATTTTAATGAGAAATATTGTGCTTGTGTGCTTATCTATAGCTGATTGAAAAATGCAAAGTGAGAATTGAATCTCTGGTATAAGTCTTTTCAGCTCTGCATTAGACTTTTTAGTGTTTTTGTGAAAGAATTTCTGAGCACAAAATCATAACCCTCTAATGTCAGACGGGTGGGGGATCAGTCCTTTAGCCTTCTTTCTTCTAAATTCATTTATCAAGAAATGTGTGGATTTTATTATGTTTTTATCAAACATAAATCAAACCAAATTCCTACAAATCCCTACAAGTGAAGGGATGATGAAAGATGATCTGATGACACAGAAAATAAATTCAAAAAACCATTTGCGCTAGTCTTGTACAGCTCCATGTTCCACATAGTCCTTTTCCATGGTGGACTGAGAACCCATATCTTCATGGGTGGTGAGAACAGTTATATGTTAGATCTCTTTCTCTCTCTCTCTCTCTCTCTCTCTCTTTTTATCTCTCTCAATCTCAGTCTCTGCATGTATGTGCATGTGTGCATAAAATAAATAATCACTGACTGTCCAAAGTCTGAAGTGGCAGAGTGCTGTATTCTAATCATCTCATCCTAGCAGTGAATCTAGGCAATATGTAAAATAGCTCAGAAAAGCCTGTGAAACAGTATTTTGATGTTGTGGGAGCTGTGGTAATCTTAGCTGGTAAGAGTCTAATATGTGACAGTTCCCCACTCCATAGTGTTTCTGCCCACAAAGGATGGGCAAAACAGACATCAGAATGAACTGCAGACTATAAAGATACCACACAGTGAAGCTAATGTCAGTAGACCCCAAAGCATGGCTACATACAGTATGTGAAACATGACTTCTGCCAGCTGTGATGGTGATGGGCCTTCCTCATCAGAAATGTTCACTTTCACATAACGGATGCTAAGGATTGTTCAGGAAGTGTGTGTGTATGTAAAACAATCAACATAATTTTCTGTTCCTTTTGAAATTAAGCTTACCCCCTTGTAAATTGTTCGGCAGAAGAAAGGAATGTTATTAACCTCTGAACCTTGAGAGAATCTAGCCAAGCCCTTGGATACACCTCCTTCTAATGTGAGCAGCTCTTTTCATAACTATCCTCCCTCTGTTGTTTGAAATTGAGGGTCTGATTTCTCCTTTATATATGACATTCAATGCAGTGAAATTACATCCTGCATATTTTCTGCTCCAAACAGTTGAGATAAGAGGTCAGGTTAATTTAAACCAGTCCTGGGTATAATTTATGCTTTAACCTTGGTTTTAGCATTTATTTTCTCATCACCCCCTTTGCTTTCTCCAGTGCATTTATTCCTCTTGCTTTAAAGCAATGTAAAAACCAGCCCCTCCCAAAAAGGGAGCTAAATCTACTTCATGGTAATTTCTGCAACCTCTGTTTGAATCTTTGACCAAAGTACCAGACAGTTCATATTATTATATTCAGATTACCCATTTCAGTAATAATGGCTGTAATTCAAATGTGTATTAACAATATTGTGATGACTAGCTCTTTTTTCTTCTTCTCCGCAGCAATGAATATAATGAATACATCACTGACTTCTTATTTGAGTTTTTACTGTTTAGGATGAAACCCAATGATTAGGAGGAGCAATTCAACTTAATTAAATGGACAGGTCACTAAGGCAAGTGATTCTCAAATTTGTTTGACTGATGAGCAAAGAGGTATAACCTTTCTTAGTAATCAAGCATACAGAACAAAGATGTTAAACTGACCTTGTGAGTTTAATGCTGGAGAATTCTGAAATGAAGATTCATCCATCAAGATCAAAGTACTGAAGCCAGTTTAAAAAGGAAAACAAAAAAAATGATCATATAATAATTAATATTTCAATGACCAACACAAAAGAGTTGTATAAAAAGTCATATATTATGCATATATAAATAATTAAGCAAACTGAAAAACAAGAAGTCTTGATTATCACAAATTCACTGTTATATAGAAGATTTATTTTGCTCATACAGAATCCTCCAAAGATCATGTCCCTGAAACACTTTTGATATGTTCTGGTTAGAATGTAGCCCCCTAAACTGTACCAAATGCCCTTTCCTCAAGCAGATCTTAAAAGAACATCTGTGACTGAATATCCATAAAGTATGGTCCCATACACATGTGTAAGAAGGAAACATTGACTAGAATGGTGTTTTTCTGAAGATGCTACAACATTCATTGGTGAAACTTAGAACAGGATGATAACCTCCTCCCCCTTTTGTGCTTTCAAAAGTTGGTGTTGATCATGGCATCCTTCTGGACCATCTCTCTGGATTTGGGGGCATCGCATTTCTGATATACCACCCTCATAGATATATTTGGTGAGGACAAGAGAGGGGTCTTCTTGGCGGCTGCTCTGAGGCTACATAACTCCCTTCTAATAGGGGAGGTTTAGGCAGCTCCCTCTGTGTTGCAGGCAAATCCAGTGATTCTGTTTATTATGCTGTAATGTTGTTGTTGTTGTTTTTAGGTATATAGTGTTTAGTTGTAGATCATTAGTTGCTCTGGGTCCCACAAGGGAGAATGTGTAGCAAAATTAAAATAAAATAGAACAGATTCATTAAGCAAGAGTTGGCAACACACTGGACTCTGAAGTTTAGGGAAGAAATATCTAGCACAGGAAGTCTGATAATGTTTGAGACTCACAATTTAAGATTATTGAGCTCATACACTGCACTGCTCCAAACACAGGAAAATTTTATAAAATATAAATAATAGTTTATTAGTCTGCAGAATTTCAAGTAAAGTTCCAGGAATGACATGTAAACAGGAAGGGGATCAACCAAAGGGCATGAGGAGGAAGTGTGATAAACAAATGCTATAAATAAATAAGCAAGTATTTAAACAAACGAACAAATGATTTTTTTAACTAGACAACAGCTGTTTTATGCAAACTTACACCAGGATGGAACTTGAAAAGTGACTTTTAAGAAGTAACTTATGCTGTACCTTGTTTAAAAGCACTCTGAGTAGCTCAGTAGTATTACTGCTGCAATTTTCTTTACATTATGACTGAAATCCTGTTGCTTAGCATAGCAATTGCATTACTGAATCATTTGGTAAGTCAACGCCTCCATAAATTCCATTGATTCAAATGGGCCTACTCTAATAGTGACATGCTACACCAGTGGTTCCCAACCTTGGATAATCCAAATGTTCTTGGACTGCAACTCCCAGAAACCCCAGCCAGTACAGCTGATGATGAAGGCTTCTGGGAACTGCAGTCCAAGAACACCTGGGTTACCCAGAGTTGGGAACCACTGTCCTACACCAAGCAACAGGATTTCAGCCTATGTATTCCTTTACATGGTACTTTCTAGTTCCTTAAGGAAATAGCCTAATTTAGTGAGGTTGAGAAAACTTCAGAGAAGAAAGAAATAGCATTACCAGTTGCTATGTTACTTACAAAGAAACATTTATAAACTTTGCTTAACCCCAGAAGTACTTTTACTTCTACTAGAAAATGTTGTTACTTCTAACATTCTGCTTCCAAACTCTGATCTTAAGTGCCATCAAAGTTAGTCTGACTTGCTTCCACTGAATACAACTAGGCTTGGTTTGCAAAATAATGATTTTTGTTTTTGTCTATATCCAAGACTGGAAACTAAAACTCAAAAATCTAAATTTCCTTATGGCATAATAGCTTCCATTTATATTGTATAGAATACTGAAAGAATTCTAACTTACTTCAGCTGTTTTTGTATCTATGCACACAGAGGTTGTCCTGTATGTAGAAGGACTTGATTTTTTTTTTTGCTATACAAATATGTTCCTAAAACATAAAAGAGCTCTAATGTACAGCATGCAGCTGTAGCTGCTAGTGACATATAGACCTTTATGCCTTCTACATTCTTACCAGCCCTGTAGTCATTATAAAGGGGAAGGGGACAGAGGAAGAGAGAGAGAGATTTATTTTTTATGAAGATATTCAACCTTGGATCGGGGAGAGTTCCCAAATGGCAGTGCTTTAGTATGCAAGAGTAAATACATAATTTACTCATCCTCCTGTTTGAAGAAAAATGTATAATACTCGAATGACTTGAAGGAGGTAATATCTTGATTAAATTTTGAGATCAACATACTTCAGAAGACATGATATGACGCCTCCTTGATTTGCATATGAATGTTGTATATAAAACTGTACACTTTTAGAAGTATCTTCAACTCATATCTCTTTGCAGGAAAAATTCTGAGAATTACTGAGGGGCAGGGAGGGAAGGGTATGTGTGTGCTGGGAGAAACATATACAAGCTGAACAAGTTGTTAGATGTATATTTTATGGAAGCAAAGATCAAATACATCTCATCTGTCAAAATCTTCAGCCAATAAGAAGCAACAGGATGCATGAAAGAGCAAAATGATTGTGAAAATCTTCTTCTCATCTTCCCCGTTTCCTCTCTTAGACATTATAAGTGTTATAATGACTTTGGACATGGACACTCTAAACAAGGGTGTTGTGTTGCATCCAAACCAGTCCCAAGGACCTGCAGCTAAAAAGTTGTTTCCTTCCTGTACTTCTCTTCCCATTTATTTTACCTTGAATGATGAGGTTGAGCAATCTGTACTTTTTGTTTGTCTTTAAGCCAGTGAACTATATTTGCTTTCTGCAATGTATGTATTTTCTGATTTCTTGGCATTTATTTATGCCAGTCCTTCTTTGGTAACCTTAAAACCAGGAAGTCCTTAGGACCTGCAGGGGTGGGGGTGGGGGCCATGCTTCCATGCCATACAGAAGAATAAAACTAGAATGGAAATAATACTGGTTATTTTTCCTCTCATCAATTTGGTTCTGCCTTGACATAACGACAAAACATGAAAGAAATGTTAAAGTTGCACCAGATTCCTTCTACCCAAGATTTGGGATGGGAATTCTTGTTTGAAGACAATGTACGTATCAGCTAATTTTTTTCATGGTAATGAACATGCTGGCTGACAAATTATCTCCCTTTCATCTGAGAACTTCTCCCACAAAGTTCTGTCTCTGATTTTTTTTTCCACATGAAAATAAGATTCACGTCCTTGCCATGTGTGTGAAAGAAATTTAGCATGACAGAAGACACAGTAGGGCAAAGTGTTTTGCAGCAGCTTCCAATGAAAAGCAAATTAGGCATTGAATGGTAATAATCTGGTCCCGCCAATGAAAATGAATGGGTTATAAACTATTTTTTAAAGCAGGTCAGGAATAGATCTGCACACTACTTTTCTATCCCAATTTGGAAGCCCATATGAGGTTTTGGAATGTATCCCAATTTGGTGTTCAGTAATTTGATTTGATTCATCTCCTGGATCCAAGTTGTTTTATAAATCTCCCATTGACTTGTACTGGAAAACCAAAATGGCTATGCTTTTTTTTTAACACTATTACCGAAGAAATTTGAAGACTTGAGAGACCTCAGAGCAAAGTAACCAAGTCTCAGACAGCTAGCTTCAGGGTGCTGCTTATGTGCCCTACCTGGTTTGATCTGTGCTCTGGAAGCAAATTGATTTATAAATATACTTCACTTCATCCTGGAACTGAAGCCGGCTGTCCTGTTTTTTAGTTATCTTTCACACCAGTTGGCCTACTCAGGAGTTTCCCTGCCATCCCTGCTGGTGATCAGAAGAATGTTGTAATTCTCTGTGCTTACATGTGAGGGTGAAACAAACAAGGACTTTCATCACTAGATCCTACTACAGAGCACCATACAACATGCACACTCAAAGTCAATGTTACATTTTTGTTGCATATTAAATTCTTCATCTTAATAAAGCTGGTGTGGGTCATCTGTATTCTGATCTCACTCTTCATTCAACCAAATTTCAAGGTATCAAGAATTTCTATATCACTATTTGCCAATACATTCAAAACATTCATTTTTTAAAAATCTTTAATTGTATTTGTTAAAATGAGTGATATCACTGATCTTTTGTTAACATTCCTTTTTATTATGTGATATCAATTCATTGACTTCATTCAGTAATCTTTGCAGACAATGGAAATTGTCAATTAGCAATAAGAGTTCTGGTTTGGTTTTTTGGTAGGTGTTGGCTAATAATCTCTGCATTGACAATACCTTAAGTAGAATCAGCAAGTGCTTTTCTCAAGAAATTCTTGGAGTACAAATTGAAAAGCAGTACTGGCAGAATACATACTAGTCATACTTCTCTTCATAGTTCAATGTCCTCTGTCACTGGAAGTTCACCCTTCATTGTAACTTTTTGTTGGTTATACAGGCTGCCAATTATAGCAACAGCACCAAAAATTATACAGGTGTTTCTTACATCAAGACCATTGTTTGCCAACAACTCCACCAATGTGCCATGCTGGACTTTAGGGCTTTCTCATAGGCAATAAAGCAAACATACATATCCATGTCCAAGTCTTTCTCCAAGTACATGTAGGCTATCTTGCTACTCTGGTTTCAAAACCTCTTCTGAATCTAAACTGCATGTCTACTGAAATATCTTCACACTTCTTGCAAATTTTGCCATGTATTGTCTTTAAGAAAATCTTAAGGAAGTGCTCTTTATGCTTATTCTTCTCTTGTTACTATGAGGTCTGGCTGTTTCTCTTTCAGTAATATAATAACAGTTGATCTCAGCCAAGTTTCAGGAAAGAATTGTGTTCTGTATTTTTTGCTAAAATATCTAATTTGTTATCTCCCATTAGAATTAATACTTCTATGAAAACATAATCAAGTTATGGAGATTTACAGTTTTTTGTTAGCTGTATTGCATTTCCAATTTGGGTTTTTTAATGTTTCCAGTACAGTATCAATATCTGATGCAATGCATTCTGTTGGTTTGTTATCTTTAAACAGTTCCTCAGTATACCCACTCCACATTATGATTTGACCATTGATACAAAGTATTAGAGAATTATTACTATCTATCAGCAGAGGGCAGTCTTTTTAATATGTATTCTTGTTACCTCCTGGATATCAAAGGAGTTGTAGATCTTCTCTTTGTGGCAAAATACAGAGATGACTGGATTACGATTTGAATTTACATCAGCTCCAGCTTACATTTCCACCTACTTAACATCGTTTTGGTACTTCGTAATAACTAGAAAATAATCACTTCAACAAAGAACTGTTCAACACCAGCATCCATTGGCCTGAAGCCTGTGCAGAACTGACAACCTTTTCCAATTTATTTCTAGCTATGCCGAGCATTCATCAGAACTACAGGATGCTAATGAACAAAGACCATTCTTTAGTTGACTAGTTAGGGAAATAATTGATAAGGAGTTAACTTTAATGACATAAGCTACAAAAGAAAGGTTACAATTGGGCGCAGAATCAATATTGTAGACACAGAGGTGAGCAAGAGGTGCTTCACTGGTGAGGCTCAACTTTCAGAGCAATTTTTCCTGAGCCTGAGGAGTCTAGGGACATTTGAACAGTTTTCAAAAAGTAGAGGAGACAAAGTCAGGTGCACCCAAAATCACCAAAGGAAGCCCTTAATTGGCAGCAATTTGCCATTGCGATCTTTCTTAATTCACAGAGCATTGCACAATTTAAAATTATGGATGTACTGTACATGAAATAGAGGTAAAATTAAAAATAAATTAAAATGTTAAGATAATTTGACTATTTTTTAACCAGAAATAGGCTACTTCAATAGCATTATCTTGGCCATTTGCTGGATCTTTTTTTTTGTACAGGCGGCAGGGCATAAATTGGCTGCACATAAAAGGTGTATTGATTTATTTTCTCCACAGTCACAGAAAAATTGTCCTGTTTCCAAGTAGGCCCATTTCATTTGTTTATTCTTTGGTCTTCCTACTTCACTTCAAAGTCTATTAAATGATTTCCAGCTACAGTCTTGTCCTGGTGGGAAACACTCTTCAGCACTAATTCCTTTGGCAAGGTGTGTTCTTTTTGTTCTCCATACATTTAGCCTAGCCTCTTCTGGTTTAATATTTAGAGCTTGAAATGTGTGCAGAATTTTTTTACTTGATTTTAGCCACCATCTAGGGGGTTGGAGTCAATGAAGTGGATGGGTTTGGTGTTGTATATTATCTTACTTTGTTCATTATCTGCTAGCACCACTTGACATACTTCTGGAGGGGAAATGCCAGCCAAATAATGGACATTTTCAAGGTATGTTTCAGACAGCCAATAATTATCCTGCATGATTCATTAAGAACTTGTTTGACGTGTACTGATTTATACCCTATGGTATTAGCATGTTCTGTTGTGGAGTAGCAGAGGGACAAAGTTGTTGTTCTTATTGTCTGTAGGTGTGTACCCCAGTCTGACCCAGCCAGTTTCCTAATTATGTTATTTCTGGCAACAACTTTCTGTTTGTGCTTAGACAATGTTTTTGTAGGTCAGGACCTACAGGACCTGTTGCACTTGTAACACCTGAGGTATGTTTCTTTTCTTGCCTATGAGGTGCCTGGGTAGAAATACTCTAAGTGTTAGTTGGTGGTCCTCTTGGAAAACAAGGTCCGGCAGCTGGAAGCCTGTGTTCTAATCTCCGCACTCTTAGGGAGCAGGCCGGGTAGGTGGGGCTCGTCAGCCTTGGAAGGCAGCCCATCTAGGAGAAGGAAAACTCCAATTTCAAACCTCCACTGCCTTGTGGCTATGTCCACTGATGGAAAAGCCTTCAGGAGTTAACCTCAAGGCAAAATCCGGAGCCAGAGTCCCGGAGGCAGTTCGTGTCATTCTGGCAACTCCTGCGACGTCGCAGGAACCAGTTGTATTTGCTCTTGCCTTTCCATTGGACTGTTTCAGTGACATGGAGAGGGGGAATTTCCTGCTTGGGTAACAGCCTATCCTCCATATTATTTTACCCAGGCTTCGTGCTCTGGAGAGGACACTCCAGCTTCGCATACAGCGTCGAAACAACACGGGAAGTAGCAGTTACCGGTTATAAGTCTTTGCTCGATTGGCGTAGAGCATGACGCCAGGGAGTGGGAGAGGTCATTGCACCTCACTAGGTAGCTACCACCCGCCTTAAGCTGGGCAGTCCCCAGCCAGTAAAGTGCTACCTCACCACAGTCTGTTAACCTCACGGGGTGTGTGGGGTTTAGGGTGAAAGCCGACAAGCATATCGATAACCCTGCACCATGCAACAATCATAAGAAAACTTCTGCCCTACAGTTGGGTACCTGGAATGTTCGGACAATGACCCCTGGCTTTTCTGACGACCTGCAGGAAATAGATGATGTGCGCAAGACACCTGTCATTGACATGGAACTGAGTAGACTGCAGATGGACATTGTTGCCCTGCAAGAGACGAGATTGCCAGACTCGGGATCTGTCAAAGAAAAAAACTTCTCATCCTTCTGGCAGGGAAAACCATTGAATGAGACCAGGGAACATGGTATTTGCTTTGCGGTCAGAAATACTCTGCTAAGATCCATTGTTCCACCTACTGGGGGGAGTGAAAGAAACCTGTCTCTGCAGCTCCACTCATCAGCGGGACCAGTCACCCTCATTAGTGCATATGCACCAACACTGTCATCCACAACAGAAGTCAAAGACAAATTCTACAACGATCTGGCAGCTACTATCAATAAAAATCCCCGAGAGAGGACCACTGTTCATTTTTGGAGACTTTAATGCTAGTGTTGTTGCTGATCACAATTCTTGGCCCACTTGTCTAGGCCGTTTTGGCATTGGGAAGATGAACAAAAATGGCCAACGCTTGCTGGAGTTTTGCTATTATTATGGTCTTTGTGTCAGCAATACGTTCTTTAATACGAAGCTTCAACACAGAGTTTCCTGGAGACATCCAAGATCGAAGCATTGTCATCAGCTCGATTTGATCCTTACTAGACGTTCTAGCCTTCCTAGTATTACAATCTCACGCAGTTACCAGAGTGCTGACTGCGATACTGATCACTCACTGGTGTGTAGTAGAGTAAAACTGTGAGCAAAGAGATTGTATCACACGAAAAAGGAAGGAAGACCACGTATTGACATCAGCAAGACTCACGATCCAAGAAAAGTGGAGGAATTTGCCCAAGCGCTTGAGAAAACCCTTCCAGGCCCGGCTGATGCAAATGCACCTGAACGATGGGAACATTTCAAGAACGCTGTTTATAACACCGCCTTGTCCACATTTGGCAAGAAGACCAAAAAGACATAAGACTGGTTCGAAGTCCATTCGGAGGAGTTGATGCCAGCCATCGAGGATAAGAGGAGAGCTCTAGCAGCATACAAAGCCTGTCCTAGTGAGTACAACTTGCAGGCTCTTCGACTTGCTCATAGCAAAGTCCAACAGGCTGCCAGGAGATGTTCCAACGATTATTGGCTTCAGCTGTGCTCTCAGATACAGATAGCAGCGGACACAGGTAACATCAAGGGAATGTATGACGGTATCAAGCAGGCTTTAGGTCCAATACAGAAGAAATCGGCTCCCTTGAAGTCTGCTACAGGCGTGATCATCCAGGACCAAGCACAGCAGAGGGAACGCTGGGTGCAGCACTACTCTGAGCTATATTCCAGAGAGAATGTAGTAACCGAAGAGGCACTAAATAACATCGAGTACCTGCCTGTCTTGAAAGAGTTAGACAGTGAACCAACTTTAGCAGAAATAAAAGCGGCCTTGGATTCCCTCGCCTCCGGCAAGGCACCTTGGAAGGATAACATCCCTGCTGAAATGCTGAAGTGCTGTAAAGAGATCATCACCACTGAGCTGTATGAAATATTTTGTCTTTGCTGGAGAGAAGGTGGGGTACTACAGGACATGAAGGATGCAAACATCGTCACATTGTATAAGAACAAAAGAGACAGGGGCGACTGCAATAACTACCATGACATCTCTCTTCTCAGCGTTGTAGGGAAGCTGCTTGCCTGTGTTGTGCTGAAGAGACTCCAGGTGCTTGCAGACCGAGTCTATTCAGAATCACAGTGTGGATTTCGAACTAATAGATCCACCACTGACATGGTATTCTCCCTCCGACAGCTGCAGGAGAAATGTAGGGAACAACAACAGCCACTCTTTGTGGCCTTCATAGATCTCACAAAGGCCTTTGATTTGGTTAGCAGGGACGGCCTTTTTAAAATACTTCCCAAGATTGGATGTCCACCTCGACTCCTTAACATCATCAGGTCCTTTCATGAGGAAATGAAGGGCACTGTAGTTTTTGATGGCTCAACATCAGATCCCTTTGACATCCGAAGCGGAGTGAAACAGGGCTGTGTCCTTCCGCAAAGTTCGAGATCTTTTTTGCTGTCATGTTGAAGCACGCCTTTGGAACTGCAACAGAAGGTGCCTATCTCCAGACTAGATCAGATGGAAAGCTCTTTAATCTCTCTAAATTGAGAGTGAAGACCAAAGTCCAGTTGAAATGCATGCGGGACTTCCTCTTCACCGATGATGCAGCTGTTGTTGCCCACACTGCTGAAGACCTCCAACAACTCATGAATCACTTTAGCAAGGCCTGCTAAGACTTTGGATTAACAATCAGCCTGACGAAAACACAAGTCATGGGCCAGGGCGTGGATTTACCTCCCTCTATTACCATCTCCACACAAGAATTGGAGGTTGTCAATGACTTTGTGTACCTTGGCTCAACGATCTCTGACACTCTCTCCCTAGATGTCGAGCTGGATAAACACATTGGCAAAGCAGCTACCACGTTCTCTAGACTCACAAAGAGAGTATGGCTTAATAAGAAGCTGACGGCATATACCAAGATCCAGGTCTATAAGGCCTGTGTCCTGAGCACACTCCTGTACTGCAGTGAGTCCTGGACCCTTTGTGCACAGCAGGAGAAGAAGCTGAACACGTTCCATATGCGTTGTCTCCGACACATTTTTGGTATCACCTGGCAGGACAAAGTTCCAAATACAGTAGTCCTAGAACGAGCTGGAATTTTTAGCATGTATACATTACTGAAACAGCAACGTCTACATTGGGTTGGGCGTGTCGTGAGAATGGCTGATGGCCGGATTCCAAAAGATCTCCTGTATGGAGAATTAGTGCAGGGAAATCGCCCCAGAGGGAGACCACAGCTGCGATACAAGGATATCTGCAAGCGGGATCTGAAGGCCTTAAGAATGGACCTCAACAGATGGGAAACCCTGACATCTGAGCGTTCAGCCTGGAGGCAGGCGGTGCATCATGGCCTCTCCCATTTTGAAGAGACACTTGTCCAGCAGGCTGAGGCAAAGAGGCAGTCCCGAAACCAGCAAAATCAGGGAGCTGGACAGGGGACAGATTGTATTTGTCTTCAGTGTGGAAGGGATTGTCACTCTCGAATTGGCCTTCTCAGCCACACTAGATGCTGTTCCAAGTCCTCCATACAGAGCACGTTACCATAGTCTCTCAAGACTGAAGGATGCCTAACTGTAGGTCAGGGTTTGATCCAGAGTGATGCCCAAATACAATGTTCCAAAATCTTACCTTCCCAGCTAACTTGGAAATTCCTTTCTGATTCTCTGTTCTTTAAGTGGAAGGCAAAGACTTGTTTGGGTTTGGTGTCAGCTGATTGTTTTCATTATATAAGGAAAGATTTCCTAATGTAGAGGTTAGCTGGTGTTCAGTGGCCTACAAGGTTTTCCCCTGGACTGTGAAGGCAAGATCATCAGCATAAATGAAAGTCCTCGAGTATGGGAGTATGTTGGCTGATCATTTCTGTAAATGTTAAAAAGTAATGATGCCAGGACATTACTCTGTGGGAGACGGTTCCTTTGATTTCTCCAGCAATTCTGCCTCCATTGAAATTCAACAAAGAATTTTTGGTTTTGAAGTAGAATGGCAACCATTTTGTTTCACTCCCAGAAGTATTGTACTATATTGTTTAGTAACTGATAAACAACTCTGTACACTGAAAAGGATTAACTAAATAACTAGTCCATGTTATGGGAATACAAATATTAAAAAAAAGTAGATGAAAGAGGGTTGTGCCTTGACTTGGTTCACAGGCCAACTCAGCATTTTTGAAGGTTCCTGATTTGATGATCCAGGTCTCATTAAAAATAGTTCATACATTTAGATCACCATCCCAGGCACTGACTTGCATTTTACACTGGTATACATATTTGGAAATATGATAAAACCTAAACGGAGGAGTAAGCGTGCCAAATTTCAGACAACTAACTTCACAAAGGTTTTGTACTAGACACTTGTAAAATTTACTCCATATGAGCACTGTGTCTGAAGTGAAATTTTGGCCTCCCATTGCATGGGCCCAGCAAAGCTCAGCTCCCCCTCCCTCCTGATCTCTTTTACACAATCCACCGCACACCTCTGTCTGGTTTCCCCTCTCATAACAGTTGGTTGAATCACTGATGTAGTCTTAACAGCCTTTGCTTTGCTTTGCTTTGGAATAGAGATAGGCACGAATTTAACAACGAAACAGGATTTTTTTTCAAAAATTACTAATTTGTTGATTCTGATCAGTTTGGATTCATCCAAACATGAGAACCTGAACTTTCCTGAACCAACTATTTTTTGGGGCAATTTCTGAACCTCCTGGTTTGCTGCCCTCCTACAGCCTGCCCCCACCCTTTCCCACTGCCCCGTCACCTCCCCACCTTTTCCTGCCACTGCCTCCTCTTCCTCCACTGCTGCCACCATCTTGAGAGGCCCGCCACAGGCCAGCACCTCTGTGCATGACCCCATCTGTCATCTGAGAGGCAGGGAAATGCACAGAGGCCACCGGACCAGCTGACAGGCCAGCTAACTGAAATAAATAAATAAAAAAACCTGGTTCTCCAGTTTAGTTAGCCAACCTTCCAACTGGCTGGGTGGCTTCTGCACATGTCCCTGCCACTCAGCTGAGATGCGCAGAGCCCCCCACACCGCTGGCTAATGGGTCAGATAATTAAATATATATATTTTTACAAAATTTAAACAACCTGTCAGACTCATGCACATGACCCGCCTCTGAGCTGAGAGGAGCCAGCGGCCTGTCTAGATGGCAGCCATGGTGGCAGTGGAGGAGGAGGCAGTGGTTGTAAAAAAGAAAAAAATAAACAGTTCTTTCACCTTACATACTTGCTTGGATTCTGATATCAGATTTCATTTCACTTGCCACAACTCTGCCAAACATTCAGCCGTATTGCAGTTTGTTTTGCCCTTGGAATAGCATTCTTGTTTATAAACTGAATAAAGGTAAACTAGACACAGAGCATTGAGAGGAATTCCTTATGCCACCCAAGGAAGCAGTCTGAGTACAGTGAGGCAAGGTGAGGTGAGGCAAGAAGGCTGGAGAAATAGTGGTGGGTGCACCGCTGGCAGAGGAAGCAGCAGGGGCAAATGGCCGCACAGCAAGGACCTCTCAGTTAGCATACCCAGTACCTCACAGCCAGCCCTCCTCCTCCTCCTGTCTCACCTCTCTCAACACCTCATTACTCCGACGAGCCCAGTCATGTCATGATAGACTTTTGCCATGTTTCCCAGAAGGAGTAAAACACATATTGAGCAGTTGCCCCCAGCAGTGACTATAGAGGGGTAGCTGGGGAAGGACCCCATGCTACACTACTCCAGGGATATTTGAGTGCCTGCAGCACTCCATGTTTAACCCATATGCAAAGGGTTCGGGAATTAGTTGAGTAGACTCCTCTCCTCTCAGTAAAAGACTGTTGTGAAGTTGTTATCCTTGTTTGAGAGTGAAGGTAATGTCTTGGTGCCCTACAAGTGCATAAATTTATTGTTGAACCATGTTGGCTTGTTAAGATGTTGTGTTGTTCCAATAAAAGATCTTGTTCCTGCAAGTACTCTTTGTGTCCAGATGGATGAGCGCTCACATAATCCTACCTCAGTACTATCATGTTAGAACACCTAGAGAGACAAAATCAGATTTTGAAGAGCTAATAATTCAAATTGTTCTGTCCAATTAACTAAATTTTACTTTTACTTTCAGCTTTACTTTCTCAAAAGTTTAAAATATTTCTATTGATTTTATTTTTTAGAAAGAAACCCTGACCAAACTAGGTTCATACTAATTGCTATTCATTTAATTTGATGATTGAGAGTTGAGGGTTTCAGCCAAATAATTCATCAAAGAGCTGGTTTGCCATCTGAAATCTGGGGATGGAAGAGGCGGTCACACTATGGGATTAGTAAAGTTGAGTTACAATGTCATACAAGGACCATTACTGCTCAGAATCAGTTTCAACAGTTGTGGAAATGACCTGTTTATGGGTCCTTTGGTTGGACAGTCTCTTTGTTTTCCAGCCAGCACTCTTCCCATGACTGCAGTCTGTGAAGGCCATTGAATCAGCACCAGTATTGGCATGTCTGTCATTGTTATTCTTGGAACAGACTTTGCTGGCTTGTGGAATGGTAGAGGAAGCCAAGAGTTTAAGCATTTTGTTCTTTTGCCATACCCACTCCTACCGCAGCAGAACTCTGGCCATACTGAACATAATTGCGAACAAATCAATATGGTTAGCTCAGTTCTGTCCTTGTATTTTTATTGTTTGTGTTGTGGGTTCTGGAGCTGAATTATGGGCTTGTGTTGTATTCTTTGCTAATATGGAGACTCAAGTCTGTTCAAGTCCTTTATGGTCAGTGTTATCAACAAAGGATAGGTCCAAATGGCTTTCCTTCAAAGAATTGGTCTGGGATCCTTTTTCTTTTAGCCGCTGCATCTTTCTGGAAGACTACAGACCTTCTTGAGACCAGAGAAATGGGCTTGTTTACACAAGAATTAGAACTAGACATGGCACTGAATGAATGAATAACACATTGCACTTTCTAAGTATTTTCTCTTAGGATTTTCTCACAGATTTTCTCACAGATATTGTGGAAATTTCCACATTTGATAACTGCAAGCAATAAAAACTTCTCTGTGCCCAGTTTCCTTTGGAATGGGTGGTAGCTACCTTGTTGTTCGTGGAAGTCCAAACTCTAGAGAAGGTGCTGTGTGAACCTATCAAAATGTCCCAAGATAGTGACTGTGACGTTTACAAGATAGTGACCTGCTTGTTTCACCAAACACAGAGCTCACGAAGGTATCCCAACACACCCTTTACCTTGCTGCCAGCAGTTGATCTCTTTACCAACTATATTTCTTATGAAAGACTGAGGTCCATTCAGTACCTAACTTTGAAATAAGAACAGGTTTATTGATTACAAGTTGTTTCAGGAATAATTCTTAAGCACATTCTTAAAGTTACACAAAGCTTCAGTAGTTTCCTTTTACCTTTTCTATCTTAACTAATACAGATAACACTCTGACTATTCACTCCTTAAATTCTCTCTCTGCCTCAAACCCAAACTATCTCCCCTCAAAACTCTGTCTATACTGAACTAACTAGACTCTGACTCACCCCTCCCTTCTAGTTTCTCTGGCTCTGCCTCCCAACAGCTCTCATTGTTACATGCAAATAATCTTCTACCTGAGCCAAAGCAGGGTGATCGCCACAGTGACCAAACATTTTGGTTCAATCTGGCAAGTTAGACGATATCTGGAAACAAGATTCCACCTGAAAAATAGTCCCCTTCTTTTGCACTTTCTTCAACCTGCTGAAAGTTGCACAAAATAGGAAGGAGGTGAAGGAGGAATACCCCACTGAAGAACAAAAACTTGATGTTGTAGTTGCATCATCTGCATCTAGATTCAGTCTCCGAAGGTGGAGATGCAGACTACATGAGAACAGATGCAGGGAGATAGTTTTGGTCCTGTGACCTGGATTGTCACCTCAGGAACATTTCAGTCAGCTAGATGACAGCAAACCCATGATGGTCATGTACACTTTCTCCACACAGAGAGAGATCCAGATGTCTTTGTGTCTTCATGAAAAAAGCACATGTACAAGTTAACAGAATTATCCCAAATAAATCCTGGGGAAGTGATGGCTTGTGATCGTGGTAGAGGGTGCCCCCCAAATGTTGGGTGTGAGGTTCCTCCTATCCCAGTCTATGGGCTGCAACCTTCCCCCAGCTTACCTTTCCAGTTATTGGAGGGGGATTTGGGGAATCTTACTATTTTTTCTGATGGGGCTAGATATGAATACGACAATCTCTCTCCTTCCCCCACCATCCCAGTTCAGCTGGCAAGATGGAAGGGAGGAAAGAAGTGCAGGCCTCCACAGGCCAGATTATGTCTATGGGTCAAATATTGCCATCCTTGCAGGTCTCAGTTTATACACAGGATTATGAGACAAAGGTGAAATATCCAACTGTTTCTCACAGGAAACCAGAAACATGCCACCTTAAAGTCTCTTGCACATGCTTTTCATATTATAGAAACAGCAGGCATTCAGTGTCTTTCGACTTTTCATTTTAATGCTACAATTGCCCCCAGACAAAATAACCCAGGCTGGTTTTGCCACAACATAAACCTCAGGAATTTATCTAAGAAATGGATGTTATATAACAAATAAAATAGATATTTGGCTGAAACAGACAGCTTGTTTACAAATGCTATAATAAAATCTAGAGGTAGTGGTGATGGGGGAAATATCCCCAATCCTCTTCTGTACACAGGAAGGATGTGGCATTTAAGACATAAGTTCATGTGTTTTCCTATGAGCAGATTATCAAAAAAAGCACTAGTCATACCTGGCCATTTTATAGTCCATTTAAAGAGAAGGTGGGGGTAGTGCACTCTTTTTATTCTTGTATATTTGCACGGGAGTGACTGATGGACAAGTAGCTTCTTTCATAGCTAAATATGAGTCAGGAAATTATTCTTTAGATGCGGACTATAATGTTGTTAGTTCGGTTTGTAGCCAGTTGCTGGTCTGAGACCCTTCTTTCTCTGAAAGAGGGGGGGGGGGGAAGGAAGAGAAAAATGAAAAGAGAAGAGAATAATTTAAAAGTGTAATAATTGATTCTGTTGAGGTTTCCATTTTGGATAGCAGTGAATGAAAAATAAGCTTTCAAGGTAGCCAAGGGGTAAATTCAATGACTCCAACTGAATACCCCATGAGATAAAGAAATTACCACAATTTAGAAATTATTCTAACATGATTGTACAAAGGTTATTTTCCTGGGGGAACTATATTTTTAATTCACCAAGCTTCTGGGATTCTAGTTATATACTTTTCTGGAAGAACTGTTATAGCTGCTATGAAATGGAATCATTGTATTATTCTAACATTGTCATGGGATATTCAGTGGATTATACAGTGGTCCTTGAACAAGAAACATCTTTTTTGCTCTGGAGTGATGAAAAAATGATGAATAATTTTTTTCTTTAAAATTTGCTTACATTTTTTTTAAAAAATTGTTTGCTTGAATATGAAGAAGATCTTCTTCAAAGGTCTGATCATTATGGTTTTGGTATTGCAGAACATAGACTTTAAAGAGGTGTTCAGACACCATTAGTGTCTCAAGTTACATCCTGAGGAAGATGATGGCAGGTCTGCACTGCATTTTGGTTGAAGCAGAGATTTAACCCAAACATATTAAATATGACTCTAAATTTGCACAGAGGGGTTGGGGAAAATATATTGGTGATATCATGGGTGTTAGACAAGTTGCCAACTGTTTTTTGTCTGTTTTTAACTTGACTCTGCCGCAGACTGATTGGAGCTATGGATATGGGTCTTCTTGAAATTCTCCACCTTATTCTTGACAAAAGAAACTAGATGGGGGTTTTCACCAAATTTCATCAGGGAAGTAGTGGTCCTAGTTCATCAGTATCCAGCCCATGAGAGTTCAAGGCCAAAAACTGAGATTGCAGGGCTAGGCCTTTCTAGTTTTAAAGAGATGCAGAAGATGAATGTGGAGATGGAGACGAACTGCTTCTGGGTCAAGTGGAAATGGAAAGGGGTAGAACTGTACTGAGTATACAGCAATTATTTGTTTGGATCCTGACAATTTTTGACAAAGCAGAGAATCCAACAAAGATAGAGATCAGAAGAAATCTTGAGCACTCATTTTTCTTTTCTTTTCCCCTTCTCACCAATTTCTCATGCAAGTTACATTTGACAGTCCTGTGTTGCTTGTGGCTGAAGTATTAACTACCTCAGGAACTTTAGCTCTCTTTGTTGTGCTTGTTAATTTCAGGACTTTATACTGATCAATTACCATTTGAAATTGATCAGTGTAGGAGCCTGAGATTGACAACAGTAACAAAGATACAAAGATACTGAGGATAATATTTCAGACACAAGTAGCACAGGACTGTGAAACTCTGGCACAGGAATCAATAGGTAAGGTTTATCTAGGTTCTGATAAAAAATCTAGTCTATCTAAGGAATGATGTGCAGGATTGCACAAGAAGAAACTGAGGGCATTTTTTCTGGTCAGGACATCTCAGAAAAGAAAAGGAAAAAGCAGAAAATCATGTAGAAAGCTGTGAGAGCATGAAGCGCCTAGATTCACAACCCTAGAAAGGAATATAAGACAAATCTGTCTAAAACTCCAAATAATATGTGATTCCAAATCTGTTCACATCCTGTGTGAATTACCTGCAGTATAAATGGAATTGATGGAGTTTTTCTAGGCCTAAAATATTTCTATGAAAATTGCAGCACAAGCCTACAAAGAGATTTTTCTCATCATAATCAGCATAGCTGCTTTAAGGCTTGTGTAACAAATAAGCTCAAGACACCTGGCGCTGGAACTTTACCTGGTTTGTGTCAAATAATACAACAATCCCTGTACACAAGTGCCTGGCTGTCACCCCAGTTCTGGTACCTTGCTTGTGAGTGTTTTGTGTATCAATGTTGCCTAAATACTACATCCACAAAAACATCTTCATGCTTAGCCAGTGAACTTGTGGTGCCAGCTGACTGTAGGAAAGGCAGGGTGACGTGTGTTGAAGTCACCTCACACATAAGGCACAAACTTTCTTCTCATTCAGCTTTGTTTTACCTGAAATTAGTCTCCCTGGCTATATATCTGGGAAAACATAGCAATTCCCTACAAGGGAACATAGGCACCCCTACAAGGGAGGGACATTCTTCAGTGCTTATAGAAGCAGGGTGGCATGCACCCTTGGCAGCAGAACTTCATTCTTTTTCCTCTTTCTTCCCTACCATTGAAAGTAGTGGTGGCAGCAGCTATTTGGGAAGCCTCAACACTAAGTCCAAGATTCAACTGAGGTTTTTTGTTGTTGTTGTTTTTAATTTCATATTTAAAAAACATTCAAGTTTGCCAAGTAAAGTTCTAATGCAATCTGTGGATAAGAAGTTCATAATCACTCATCAAACGTTTATGCTTGCAACTGAACTATACGATGCTTGTTGTGCTTTTTCTTCTTGTGGCAATTTGTCTCTCTTTATATTCAAGAAAAGTTGGTGTTTGTGTGAGGGTTAGCATTATAAGGGTTCTGATTAAGTCATCCTTGATAGCTTGTTCTTTCTTTTCCACAGGTTGTCTTTTCATGTTTGTTTTTTAAGTACAAATTTTAAACTTCGCTGCAGTGAAGATAATTTGCCAGTGCAAAAGGAGGTAGGAGGGAAAGTAAACTTTTTAGCTTGCTAGAAGTGCAGAAACATCTGCTGGAGTCATAAGTGGCTTGCTGGCTGAGTTCAGCAGGGGAGAGGCTAGCAATTAATCTGAAGTGTCAGTGTACAAGATGGAAATGGTGGCACAGGGTTTCTAGGGACAAAAAGGCAGTTTTGGCAGCCAAAGACTGCATATGTTTCTGTAACTTAAACAAAAACATAAGCTGAAAGGTGATTTGATATAGCAGAACGAACTCTTCATGAAAATTCTGGTCAGTCAATGGAACTCAACCAAACATATACAGATATATATGTGTTACAGAAGTGTGGCCTACTAACATTCAGAGGTGTGTTAATAAGCATTTTGTGTTCTGAATCCAAAGAGCTATTTCTTGGACATCCCAGTTGACATTTTGGCCAGAACCACCACTTTGGACAAAAAAAGTGAGACAGATAACAGACTCATTACCCAAAGAGAAGCAGGTAATAAACACACTATCTGGAGGAACTAAAGCATATGGCATTATAAAATGCAGTTCCTTGTTGGAACATAAATCATAGGTCTCTGGAATAGTCCGGGAATGTTCCCAGTCCTGCTAAGGTCTCTATTCAACACATTCAGATTCCTCTGATGCCATGAGAAAGTGTTTTTACCCATAAAGAGGGGCCCCTGGGAAAGCACCTAGAGACACCAAAATCATAGAGAAGATTCCCCCGACTCTCTTCTGCAATCTCTCCAAGTATGGTGAAGATTGGGATTTCCCCAAGCCAGCTGCTAAAGAGCAATTTCCTGGGGGTGACTCACTTTGTGGCTGTATAACATGGATGTCCGAAACTCAGTCTTTACCAAACATGGAGGGATAATAGAGAGGAGTCAGAGGAAGCTTCTCTGTGATTTTGGTGTGCCTGGGGGCCATTTTACAGGATTTTAAAGTCATGACAAATCAATAAATTGCTTTGTTGATTCGATGGGAAAAAAATGTAAAATTTTGATTCATGTTTCATGGACCTTGACAAATTATGACTCACAACAAATCACCTGTTTTTTTCCCCACTTCATGTCCATCTCTAGATGAGACTGGATTTGGAAAGGTTTAGGAACGAATATTGGTGGGAGGAAGGAAGGAAGGAAAAGGGGATGCTACATTAAGCTCAAAACCACCAGATTTGACTAGAACTCTTCTGGAAATGTCCCTCTCCACAGTCCTGTGAGTATAGAATGCTGCTGAGATCTTTGCCCCACTCCAGCCCCATTTCCCTTTCCCACTCTGGGGATTTCCTTATATGGAACTGTTTTGCAATATTTTGGAAACCGGCTTTTTTTTTTTTTTACTCTTTAAAATCTCTAACCGGTCTGAAGAAATTTGGACCAATCTGAATCTGTTTGGACTGACTTAATCTGATTTGGATCTGATCCATGTCAGTCCAAATTGCCTCAGTTTTGTTTCTGATTGGGCTGATTCAGGTTTTCTGTACTTTCAGCAACCCCATGTTTTTGGATTAACCTGATAACAACTGTCTTCCTCTACAGAGCCCACCATGTGTGCACAGCTGTTTTGCTGGGAGATCTCCTATCCTTATAATTGCCTCTCCCACTACTTCTGATTAACATATCTGGGAAAGGATATAAAGTAAAGGAAATCTGATATAAAGTAAAGGAAATCTGGCCAGTTTCTCTTTCTTCCTATTTATATTCTTTTTTCAAGGGCTCATGCTTTCTCTATGGTTTTAGGCCCATCATTCCTTGGCTGGTCTGAATATTTCACAAGTGTATTCCCTATTTATTTTTCAAATAATGCATGCATTTAAGAGCAAGAAATCCTGGTTTATTTTGCTTCTATTTTCCTTTCTTGAAATACAAACTAAACATTGCATTATAGCATGCCACAGTTACAGATTAAATGTATATTTTCTTGGCATGTATATGTAGTGACATATATGTTTACATAGAGGGCAGGTGGTAACATAATTGGAACTAGACATGGGATATTTGTATTCGTCTCCCTGGGGATATGAATATGAATATCAGCATCACGGGTGCCTGGGAAAACCAGACCCTCCCCCACCCCCCAAACTGGCAGGTCCACTTACTGCTTGACGTGTGTGGCCGGTGTTGTTCTCATTGCGCCAATCTTGGCTGATCCACGCCTGCCTGCACAGCCAATCGCTCCAGTGAAAAGGCAGGATGAAAAGTCTCCCTGCTCAGCTGTTGAACAGTCAGCTACATGGGGAAGCACCAGCTGGACTGCTCCCTGGATTGGCACAACAAGAATGGTGCTGGCTATGTGCACCACATGATGAGCATTAAGTGGACCTGCCGGTTGGGGGGGAGGGTCCGGTTTTCCCAGGAACCTGAAATTTAACATTTGACAGCTGATAACATGTTATATTTGACACCTGCTAAAGTTAAAACCAACCAGCAGTTGCAACTGTTTGAATCCTTTGATGATTTTTTGAAAACTCTGAGGGATATAGATGTTGAGATTTTGATATGAATATGTATTAAATATAAATGTTGTATAGTTGAAAGTAAAATGGCTGATTTTGCCTGAGTCATTTTACTGATTGTATTCAGTACCAAGGTTTGAGACTTAATGTTGTACAGCTGTGGTACATGATGAAACCTTATGTAACTAGAAAATGAAGTAATGTATTTTCTGATTGGTCCCAGAACTGTATATAAGTCATGTGTAAAGGGGACATTTTATCTGCTGTAAGTCAGATCACTTTTTTCTATGCTATGTGTTGTATCATGTCATGTTATGCTGCCAGATGAATGTCTATTCTCTCTGTATACCGTGTTTCTCCGAAAATAAGACAGGGTCTTATATTAATTTTTGCTCCAAAAAACACATTAGGGCTTATTTTCAGGGGATGTTTTATTTTACAGTCATGTCATCTTCTTCTGGTTGATGCACAATGGTGGAGGGCAGGGTTTCACTTAACTGGGGCTTATTTTTGGGGTAGGGCTTATATTACCAGCATTCTGAAAAATCATACTAGGGCTTATTTTCAGGTTAGGTCTTATTTTCGGGGAAACAGGGTATATGTAAATAGACTAAGTTGATATTTTACTCTCTCAGTGTCATATTGTCTATGCAAACTAATATCTCCTAACTCTGCTAATGTTCTGAGAATACATGTTTAACCAAAACATCCTCTACATTATGGGAACTACCCATGCAAACACACACACATGGAAAACACTATATTCCAAGCAAAACTGAGTCTAACAGCTTTTGAACTAATGAAAAATAAGGCTTTTCTTTAAGATAACAGTAAATGACATGATGACATATGCCCTCTATGAGGCTATGCACAGCTTCAAGAGTCAAAACCCAGAATGGGAAAAGTTTCAGATTATGTTTAGCTTTGTTTTGGATTGTACTTCTCCAAATAACTTGGCCACCATGGTAGCTGGTTATTCTGATAGTTGTAGTTCAATCATCATCATCATCATCACCATCCCTCATTCTCCCCAACTCTCTTTCCCTCTTTTTCATTGTCTGCTAACCACTTAGTGGTCACAGGAACTCCTCTACATTATTGGAACGACCCATGACTGGCAGATTAAAAAAAAAGAGAATACAGACTTCTATAATCACAGACAGATAAACTGAAAGATCAAGTGCTGAGTGATAAAATGGTATGAGAACGGGAGCTTATAATAAGTCAAATACTTAAAGGTCAAGTAATTTGAAAGTTAGGATGAAGAAAAAAACTTGCAGAAATGATGTAAATAGATCAGAAAGAGTATGAAAGATCAAAGAGTATTTGATACTGGCACACAGATAGCCGTAAAGTGTAAAGGAGAAGGGGGATAGACACAGGGGATATTAACTACAATTTAGCAAGAACAACAACAACAAAAACTACAAGTACAAATAAACAGAGAACAAAAGGTAAGAAGGACACAAGGGGAATGCATTAAAAGTAGTGTACAAAGGAGAAGGGAATCACAAAGGAATAGCATCACAATAGCTTATTTTTAGATTAGTTTTGTCTCCCAGAAGATAACTGCAAAAGTTTCCTACCCACTTCACAATATTTTACCACATTTTCCTTTCCCATTTCACAGAGATGTTTTCCTTTCCCAGTTCACAGAGATGTTAATCCTAAGCAGAGTTATTCACATGTAGCTTTTACTGATTTCAATTAGACTCACTTCTTCATAAATGAGCTAAGCATTATAGTCATACAATCTAGTTCTATATTCACCAGAAATGAGTGCCATTGTGTTATACTAGTTTAAACTGTGTTGGTAGAGCATGAAAGAATCACCAGCATGCTGTTCCCAAAAGGAGCCTTACAACTCCTCTGCCTCCTTGGCTGGTGCAAATGCAGCAATAAGGGGGTGGGGGTGGGGACCCAAGGCAGACTCTCTAGACCCATATCATCCATTTTCCTACTGCAAAATTGGCAGCATGGAACTCTTCAGAGGCCAGCAGGTTCAAAACACTTTGCCCTGAGAGATACTCAGATCAAAGCATTATGGAGGATTGTGTCTGTGCAAACGCTCTTTGCCATGGCAGCACCCACCCATAACACCTCATGCTACAAAAGGACCCTCAGTTCAAAATGTTTGAGGTGCATTGGCAAAGAAAAAGAGGAGGAGTGCTTAAGCAGTATAGGGTATAGTGGTAGGACTCAAAGAGGCAAAATGAGTTCAGATAGAACTGGGAGACCATTGGTGTGGTGTAATGATAAAATCATCATGCTGTCTTAACTGACAAGACACTTAGTGTCACTCTTTCCTCAGATAATCCACCTTTTCTTGAAAGAATATAGGGGAGTGGGAGCCTCTGCAGCTTTGCCCCCTCTCCATTCTAATGGATTAGGAGGCTACTATACGAAAGTATAGTGACACTTTTAAGCTACCAAATTTATTGCAGTATGAGCTCCTGTGGATACTCTCTACTTTGTCAGATATGTAGAGCACCTTTAAACAGACTAACATAACTACTATTCTAAAAACTGCTAGATGCTAGATGTGTTTTGTAGATGTTTCTTCTCAGCCATAGGCTTACCACCTGTTTGAGAAGTAGAAGTCTCAATGTACCTTGACTGTAATTGAAAGCTTGAATCCAATTATAAGTCCCAATCCTTGTGTCTCTCCCCTTGTCATGGTTGGATCACTACCTAATAAAATGCAACCTCACAATGGCTCCCCCCCCCCCGCAAGGAGCAGGGACCTATTTTAATGGTCCACCCTCGCAGGCTACTGAATCCTATAGGATTCCAGGATTCCATGCAAGGGATACCGATTGATCTGGCTGGCACTCCTGTCGAGGCTCTGGTTGACAGCTGGTTTGCTGCTGCCACCAGGGCTATAAACATGATCTCTCCTAAATGTCCTCTCTGTTGCAGACCTCATCCAGTGCCCTGGTTTAACCAGCAGCTGAGAGCTATGAATCAGAACAGGAGAAGAGTAGAGAGCATTTGGAGGCGTAACCCGACGGAAAATAACTTAAAAGCTGTTAGGATCGCGTCTAACCTTTACCTTTCTAAGATAAAGGCTACAAAGAAAGCTTACTTCGCTGTCTGGATAAGCGAAACTTCCAACCAGCAGGCAGAATTATTCTGCATAGTACGCAATCTATCCAGAATTGGTCATAGTGATTGGCCTCCCCCTAGTATCTCACCTGACCAATTTGCAGCATTTTTTAAAGCTAAAGTGGAGGCCATCTGCCAGGACCTAACCTCCTATTTGAAACCAGTAGATCGAGCCGAGACATCCAGTGCACCGTCTTGCCCGGTGAGAATTACTCACTTTCAGCCGGTGACGTCACTTGAGGTTGACAAGGCACTTGATTGCTTTCGTGCCACCACCTCCTCCCTTGACCCTTGCCCGGCCTGGCTAATCAAACCGGCCAGGCCTGTGACAACCGAATGGGCCACAACAATAATTAATGTGTCTCTCCAGGAGGACAGGGTTCCCCTTGCCCTCAAGGAGACACTAATTAGGCCCATTAGGAAGAAATCGAGCTTGGTGGCGAACAATATTGGCAATTATAGGCCCGTCACCAATGTTTCTTTCCTTAGCAAGGTTGTAGAGAGGGTGGTGGCCGATCAGCTTCAGACTCTTTTGGATGAAACCAATGCCCTGGATCCGTTCCAGTCGGGCTTCAGGCCACGTCATGGTACAGAAACGGCATTGGTCACCCTGCTTGATGACCTATTGAGGGAAGCTGATAGGGGCAAAATGTCCTTGTTGTTTCTCCTTGATATCTCAGCTGCCTTTGATACGGTCGACCATGGTATCCTCCTGGGATGGCTTTCTGAGTTGGGGATCGGTGGCCTGGCTCTTGCCTGGCTCCGGTCCTTCTTGGAGGACCATTCCCAGAGAGTTCAGCTTGGAGAGAGTGTATCAGCCCCGTGGCTCCTCAAGTGCGGAGTGCTGCAGGGCTCGATAATCTCTCCAATGCTGTTTAATATCTATATGAGGCCGCTAGGTGGGGTCATCCGGGAGTGTGGGGCTTCGTGTAATCAGTATGCTGATGACACGCAGCTCTACATCTCTTTTTTTCCAACAGCAGTGGATGCCGTTGCGTCCCTTGAGCTCTGCCTGGGGGCTGTGCTGCAATGGATGCAGGAGAATGGACTGAGGCTGAACCAGGACAAGACAGAGGTTTTGAGGGTGGGCGCCCTCCTAACAGTGGAGGAAGCTCCCTCTATTTTTTGGGGGGTGACTCTCACCACAAAGAGTGTGGTCCGTAGCTTGGGGGTCCATCTTGACCCAGCGCTTACCATGGAGTCCCAGGTAGCATCTGTGGTCCGCACCGCTCATCTACATCTTCGGCGGATTGCCCAGCTGCTCTCCTATCTTGATGTTGAGGTGCTCACCACTCTGGTCCATGCACTTGTAATCTCGAGATTAGACTGCTGTAATGCGCTCTACATGAGGCTGCCCTTGAGATTGATGCGGAAACTACAAATGGTCCAGAATACGGCCGCCAGATTATTACCTGAGGTGAAAAAAAAAATCACATTTCCCCCACTCTGGCGGCCTTACACTGGTTGCCCATTTGTTTCCGCATTGACTTCAAGGTGTTAATGCTTACATATAAAGCCCTAAATGGTTTAGGACCTCGATACCTGACAGAGTGCCTGCTCCCACCTAGATCTACTCGTATCACTTGATCTAGCCAGGCTGGGCGGCTGAGGGGCTTGACCGCTGAGAGAGGCCCGGAAGGATAAAACTAGAAACCGGGCCTTCTCGGCGGTGGCCCCTTGCCTCTGGAACATCTTTCCCCTGGAGATTCGCCTGGCATCCTTGCTGGGAGTTTTTAAGAACAAGCTGAAGACTTGGTTCTTCAGGCAGGCCTTCCCCCCTTCCATTTCTTAATTCCTTATGTCTTACCATCTTGGTCTTTGCTTATCTCTATGTTGTCTGATATTGTTTGTTTTAAATTTTGTTTTATATTTGGAATGTAAGCCGCCCAGAGTAGATTCATTGAATCTAGATGGGTGGGGTAAAAGCTGGAAAATAAATAAAAATAAAAATAAATCAACAAACACTATTGATTTAATGAACAACTGTTGACTTGCCATTCAGCAGCTGATTTAATGGTATGTTCTATGAACCAGCAACTGGATTTAGGCCAACTTAACATATTCCATCCACCATTTTCTGGATATTTTTTGGCTCTACATGGCATTCTATTCATCAGTTACACATTTTAACAGTACAAGTTTTAATCAGTGACTTATGGGGTCTGAGAAGGAATTTTTGCAGCAACCTTTAATTGGCCCTATAGTTTGCCTCATTTTGCTTACCCCACATTGTTAATGGGTTGTTTTTCATTCAACAAACAGGTATGCAGTTTCATTGGTCACATCTGGTAGGAGTATGGAAGGGGAGGGAAATATAGTGGCTAGCACATGCTGGTGAGCATCCAGAGGGACCTTCCTGGTGAAAGGTTGGAACTCGCTGGACAACCAATGTCCAGCAGGAATTTGAGGATGGCAGGTAGGGCTTTACCTCTGTTTACATTAATGATGGTCAGAGGATAATAAACTTGACTCAGAAAAATATGCCTTTTAAACTTCTGCTTGGGAAGAATGAGATTTTCAGATTTTCTTCACTATAGCTACCAGAATTCAGCAAGAATTCACTCAGCTAGGAGTCTGGTAGCTTCAGCCAAAAACTCCTGGTTCTCAGAAAAGTTTCAGGATAAACATTCATTCTTTGCCAAGGTTCTTCTTGCAGCAACAGCCATTAAGCAAGGAGAAGGACACGGGTGAAGCATTCTAAACTCTATAGAAACTGTAAAGCATTAAGTGTTTGAGAAGCTGGGAGATCCCTATGCCTACTAAAAGCCTTTTCTTCAGTGCCCTATTCAGCTGCACAAAGCCTTCTTGAGGAGAAAGGCCTTTGTCCTGCATAAGTAGAACAACAGGGAGGGGGCTGACCTAGCTACCCTTGGGAGGGAGCTAGACAGCCTAGGAACAATCAACCAGAAGTCTCTCTTATGTGTCCTTACCTTTTAAATATATATTTTTCAACTTCAGCAATACAGTATACACACCAGTATGACACACGGACTCAGTAAGATATATGAATTAGTATGGCTTTTATACTGATATTATATCAAACTTGTCAATAAACATACTGTATGTCCTCTGAAACCTCAGAGGAGGCCTGGGCCATTTCACATTGTGAGTCCCCCTCATTATTTGGGAAGAGAGGTAAAAACATGCAAATGTAAAGAATGGCATGACAGTCATGTTCCCTTGGCTGCGATGAGGTGCCCCAAGGAGCAGAGGTTTGGACCAAGCGAGGTCTAGGCCAAAATATGGAGCCTGCTCCCTTGTAGGGCATTATCAATATTAATAGATCAATTTACAACTTGTCAATGAATATATATCAGTATTAATCAATCAATATGAAACAACTGCAAATATAATAATTTTAAAACATCAGATCACTCTTGATAAAGTTTTTGGTATAGAACCATGTAAAAACAAATACAGCTGAGTATATAATTTGTCTGAATGAGATCCAAGTGTAAGTCTCACTGAGCAGATGAAAGAACAAATATGGTCAAATTGAATTAATGCTTTATTCAAAGGGCAAAAGCAACATAGGGCATTGGATCCACATATACATTACATTTTACTTCTTTTTGTAGAGCATATTCTCAATATATTAATAAAGGGCTTTGAAGTCACTCTGATGTTTTAAAATAGTTAATCTTATTTGGAATGTTCACTGTAAGGTAACTAGAATGAATTTTGCCAGATATAACTTTGGCAGGTTCTATGTAACATTGACATGAGTGCAACGGAAGTGTGAAAAAAAGAAAAAAAGAAACAGTAAGAGGCAAACAGCACCAGTATATATTTTACAAAAGAGAGACAAACCCCCAGGTGCTGAAGATTGAGGTTTGGAGAGGGAAGGGGAGAAGAAGAAAAAACACTCCGGTAAATATTTTGCTCTTCATCAGAGGCAATGATATCTTCTAATCATGGATGCTTTGAAGATGAAAGGTTCTTCCGTAATAAAAACTTAGATGATAACATGATTTCTGATGAAGGACACTTCCTTAAAACATGACAAGCACAGCAAAACATTAAACAGCTTTCAGTGTCTCAGGGTTCACCTCTCTCTTTTTCCCCCAGCAAAATTTGTGTCAAAAATGCAATAATTTTCACAGTATATTACAGTTAAATTATGTAATGTTGCCTTTTCAATTCTGAATAACTAGATAGGTTCTTAGGGTAGTAGATGAAAAGCTAGATATCAGCTTCCTTTGAGGCTTAGTGAAGGCATCAGGTTAGGCAGAATGTTGGAAGTATACTGTTGCTTCTCTGCAGCTGTAATTATACCAACACAACAATCTATATTATCATGTGGAATGCAGGTACTGACTGTACAGCAAATTGGTAACGTGAAAATTGACCTGCGGGTAATGTCACCCAACAGTGGCGATTTTTGGTTTTTAAAGAATTTCTCCTCCTTCCTCACGGCTCCCACAGCTTCCATGCAATGAAAAGATTACAAGGTATTTGGAAAGCTGAAGGACAGATGAAGGAAGTTTTTAATTACTGATAATTGCCCCTTTCTTGTGACATCGTCACCTTTCTGCAGTTGCAAGTTACACAGCAGGATAGAATTACAATATAATCAACAGTTCTTTTCCCTAGCATGCTTTTGTTTGTTTTAAAGGGTGCACAAAAATCTGTCTTCCTTTTTCATGTGTATTATCTCCTTTTCCATATGCAGATGATGTACATTTGGTTTACTTATCTATAACAATGTATATGCAATTTCTACATGGCAGATTTGAATTACTGTTCACATTGCATGCTTATTATCTCTCAGATCATCTTCAGAAGCCCTGCTCCAAATTTGTTCACCACCTGAATTACAATGAGTGGCCATAAGAGACCGTTCACATCACATTCATCTTCCCTTCGTGTCAGATCAACCCTTTATCTTTCTGTAGAGCTTTTGAGGTTGCAAATGAATAGTTTTTGTTGCCTACTGCTTCATGATGGTTTGATCCTTTCTTTTATTTTTAAGTCTTCTGTTGTTGAGATGGTTATTAATTCCATGTGACTGTTCTGTTTCAGATGGGGTTTAGGTATGATTTATGTTGCATCCACAGGATTGAAGAGGGGCAGGGCAGAAGAGCAAGAACTATGGTATAACAAGAAAGGGATTATATTTGCCACTTCGTCAGTTACAGGGCATGCAGCTTGGCATGGTGTAGGGCAAAGATCCAAACAAAGGACAGGCTGACAGATGACCAATAAAACTGCTCAGCATGCATCCTGGGAAACTGTTACTAGGCAGAATGCAATCCCAGGGCCACCCTTAGGCCATATCCCAGGTGGCAAAGCACATAACCCCAACAGTCACATATCCTCCATGATGAACATCTAGATGGGAGGAGGGAGGGGGGATTGCACTCCTAAGCCCCACCTCCGACACATCCCTGCTCGTCAACTCACAGTTTTGGAAGGAAACGGGAGAAGTTTTTCTACCTTTATGGAAGCAGCATGTTATTTAGACAGCAGGGCTAATGCAGCACCTTTTGCAGTCTGAGACAAAGATGCCCCTTCCTCCCATTCCACATAGAAGCCAGCTGGACTGGCAGTTGTCTCTTGCATCAACACTGGTAATGGGATATAGTGAGTAGGTTAAAAAGTGTAGCAAAGGACAGCCTGCCTTCTAAGAAGGGAAATAGCTGAGGGGCTTTGCTGGGGAATCTGGGAGGTGGTGGAGGCAGCTGAATCTGCTCCTTCCTAGCATTTGTCACCTGAGGTGGTTTCCTTTACCAGCCCTGCTGGCAGTGAATACTCTTAGTCATAGGGGAAACCAATCTATGTAAAGACGGCTCCCCTATTCAGAACGTCCCCCTTTGAAAAACAGAAGTGGATTAACAGTATCACTGTGAGAATGAAATTTTGAGTAGGCTTCATGAAAGTGCTGTTTGCACATAGGGAGTAGAACATCATATTCCGTTCCCAGGTATCAATTTCAAGGCACACCCATCTCATTGCTTTATGGAAAGGAAAGAGTATGTGCCTGGGGGGCTTAAAATAACATTTGTGTATGCATTTATGTATGCATTTACAATGCTTGCTGCCTGGTGCACTCATTACAAAGGGGGATGTGCACAGAGCCAACTGGCCTCAGGCATTCAGCACTGTTGGTTAAAAGTAAACCCTGAGGCAGAACAACTATCGGCAGAGACCTGTCTGTTGTCTTTCTGTTTTCTCACTTCTAAGTAAGATATATTTCTTGCCTTCCTTTCTGTGTGAATGTAGGGCGTTTGATCTCAACATAGAGATCCCCACTAGGCATTATGAAACAGCAGCTCCTGCCATTGTTCTTTCCCAGCTAATCTGAATAGAGACAGCAGCAACAGAGGTGAATCCATCAATGTTAGAAACATTTTGAAAGTAAACCCTGCTGTGCTGCAGGGAGTTCTCAGACGTCTTTATAGAAAGTTAACATACAGACCCTCCTAACTCCCTTCAGCTCAGCATGGGGAGCTGGGGTACCTTTCACACAGCACTCCATGCCACTGCATCTCTGCATAAGACTCCATCTCTCCAGATGACTTGTGTCACTTCTGGGTCAACCTGAAAGCTGGGATTGAGCTTAGTTTTGTAAATAGGCTGAATGAACTGTAATCATCTGGAGTTTATAGAATAGCTCTCTGGGGAGTGCGGTAAAACCAGCTCCCATTCCATCATTCTCATGGCTGCAGTACTGAGCTATATCCCTTGTCACCGTCCACCACTTCAAATCTCTTAAACTAGTTCTTTCAATGTGGCTTGACTTTTTGAAAGTGTAAGTAGTTATATTCATATGTAGGATTGCTTCTCAATGCTAATCTATGCCAGGTATTCTGAGGTATGTAAACACATAGCCACATTCATATGATATGATATTTGATATGATATGACATCACATCATATCATTCTGTAGTTGTAAAGCATCTGGCTTGTGATGGTGGTGTGATGCTATGGACTTCCTCCTATGAACTTCCCAACAACTGAGGGAAATAAGCTGACATGTCCATACATGTTCATAATCCGGCATTTGAGATAAAGGATGTGTGCTTGGTGGGGATAAGAATGAAGAAGTAGGGCAAAAACTCTTTCCTCAGTTCAAACTTTGGAAGACAGATGGAGGGTCTACATTACTCACTTACTCTGTAGTAAAGCTGCTTCTACCACAATCACTTTCCCTTAAGAGACACAAAAGAACATTACCATCTTCCCAACAGATGGGAGGATGTTTATTGTATGTGTCTGTCCCTCCATTCCCCTGAAACTCAGAGGCTCAATAAACATAACTCAAGTGCCAAAGTCTGGCTTTCCCCTTTATTAAAGAAGAAGTCCCTGGTATGTGTGCAGAACAGATAAGGTAATGGACAGACTGGATTTTATTTAAGAAGGTATATATTCAAGAGAAGATTACAATGCATTATTTTTAAAAAAATGGTTATTGCAAAAGCAGAATCAGATCACAGGACTCCTTTCTTGGGCACAACTTAATAATTTCTGAGAAACACCACAGCATGCAGTCCTCTCAATTCTAACCCTGATGTAAGCAACAACTACACAGAAAGATGATCCCACAATTATTCAGATTGATTTTCTAAAATCACTGCTGTCAAAATGATTATCATTAATCATTGTCCCCATTGTACAGCGCCTTCCAATTAGTACAATTTTCTCTCCTACCATATTAATACTGCCCTTTACCCTACCACTTCATTTCATGCTTCCCATACATCTGTCTTTTCTCTCCTTATGAAAAATTAACTGGTGATGCAATGCTGATTTCATATAACTGACTATTAAAGACTCTCTTGGACATCCCTTTTGCCTTTTCCGAATTTTTAAAGGTATTGGAAATTCAAACTGAAAGGAGCCTTGACAACTGGGAAGGCTTGCTTTTGGTCTATTCCCAGCTATCATGCACACTGGAAACAGACCAAATCAGAGCAATCCTTACACAAATAAATTAGAAACTGCTGACAGGGGCTCAAAAAGGTGCAGGTAGAACTGCTCTTGGGATGATTTGGTTCACCCCAATGATTACATAACATGATTGTCAGAAAAAAAGAGTGAACTCAATCATCCCCTCAGCTGACCAAACAGTGGGGCAAATGCCCGTCTGATGGAGACCTCAGTATCTCATTTACATTACTAATTCTTTCAATTTCCTTATGTCTTCTTTTATTTCAACATTTTTTTTAATATTGCAGTGTGCTGGACCTCACATGAGGAAATATATGGGGTATACCACTCTGCCATGTGAGCACCTCCACACTCTTTGCTCCATACTATAGACACCCTGGAAATGCACAAATAGTTCAGATTCAGTCAATGCTTCAGCATTTGGCTGAATATCGTTCCCAGCCAGTGAGAAGAGCTCCACTGAACCTAAGCCCTATACTAGTTCAACATCCTGTCTCACTTTGTAGCCAGACAGATGCCCATGGGAAGCCCATAAATGTGAATGAAATAGCCCTGTCTTGTTGTTCTCAAGCAAGTTACATTAAGAGACGTTCCATCTATGATCCTGCAGGTAGTATAGCCATAAAGACTGATAATGCCGGCGAGCTGTATCTGCCATAACATTGGTCTAATCTCCTTTTTAATGCCAGCCAAATTGGTGGCTGTGTTCACCATTAGCTGTGGTAGAGAATTCCACAGTTTAATGATGCACTGTGTTTAGAAGTGCTTCCTCATATCTTTCCTGAATCTCCCACCATACAGATCCAGATTAAGAAAGGTGGATAAATCTTTCTCTTTATGGAATTTTTTTATGTTCTGTCATGTCCTCTCTTACTTGGATTCTTAAAAAAAAAAAAGACCCAAATGTTTTAACCTTTTCCTGCAATGATTTGCTCCAATTCTTTGATAATTTCTGTTGTACTTTGCTTTATCTTTTCCACCACTACAATTGCCTTTCCGAGGTACACCAAATGGAGCTGTACACATTATTCTAACGTTGGTCACATCAGACTTGTAAAAAGACATTATGATATAACATGTTTTATTTTCAACACCTTTTCTAATGATCCCTGAAATGGAAATTGGATTTTTTTACAGCTGCTGTACATTGGGTCAGTGTTTTTATTGAGCCATCTACCACAATCTCAAGACAGACAGCAGAAGATTTTCTAATCAGACAGTATCAACTCAAACTAGTGTATCCTTTCCCCTGGTGTGCATTCCATGACACTTATGTAGGACTCATGTTTTGATTTGCCATTCCTCTGTACAGAGAGATTTTTTGGAGTGCTTTTGGGTAATCATGTTGTGTAATTATTTAAAAACCAATCTAGTTCTGCACATACGGACTTTTGAAATTCTCTGTTTTATTTATGGATGAGAAATTGGGGAGGTTATTTCTCCTCAATTTCTCCAGAGAGAGGAAAAATTATCATCAGCAGTGGCCAGAGAGCTACTTTTTATTCTCCCACCCCCCCCAAAAAAAGTTTTGGGGTCTTGCATTGCTACTGGAAACGGCAGCAGCAACAACAATTGTGTTGGCAGCATGGATGCCATTTTGGTTCCTTCAGGCTGCCCTCTACCTAGCATTGTTCTAAGACATCGTGGTGGTTCAGAGGCAGCCAAAATAAAATAAAATAAAATGGTGGGGGAAATGGAAATAATTCTGCAAAATTGTCTTCCCTATCTAGGGGGACAAGATAAAGGAGGGGAGGAACAAGTCAGAATGTTTCTCAGAAAAATGTCTTCTGAGAAATCTTGACTCAGTATTCGGGTCAATTCCGGGTCCAGCGGTTTACTCAGGCCTTCCAAATGTTACATTTTTGTCTTTGCTCAAAATTTGGGCTCCAATTCTGCAAAAGTTTGATTTCCTAATGAAAGAGGTTTCTATTTTCCGCCTATTAGCTAGGAAAGAAATACATAATTCCTTGCAGCAGGCACTGTGATTGAAAAAGGTTGGCTGTAACCTTATCCAAGATTGGAAGTTAGAGCTGTCAATGAGGAAGTAACATCTCCTCTCTTCCTTCCCTTTACACACACACAATATTTCACTTATGTAGTGCTGTTTTGTAATATTTCAGAGACAAGATCCATATTTCTTTTGGTGTCTGAACTGCTGGATGTTCCAAAATGATTTGTACTGATCCAATTTGGGCTCAATTTGAACTCAATGGATTTCAGTCAGACTTGATCCCAAGCAGTCCAAATGAGTCCCTCTTGGTCCAGATGGAAGGAATGCTAATGGTTTTCTCATTCTTTGTGTAAAGGCCCTGGTCACATGAGGGAAATGGTATGCAGTTATCCACCAGTTATGTTGGGTTCCCCCCCCCCCAGTCACACAACACAGATTCAAGACCAAGACATTTTCCCAGCTAGCAGTGTAACTGTGGAACATTTTCCCATCACCAGGAGGGTTGTGTTATTTTCTACCTTTGTTGTACTGGTGCATCCCTTACCGAGATTGCCTGTGTGCATGACCTGCCCTACTTCCTTTTGAGAATCGAAGCCAGGGAGGTGGCCACCATTACTGTAGTGCACACATTATTTTTAATTTTGGTTTCAATACATTGGTAACAGTATGTCACGGGGGAGGTGGTGCCGCCATTACATTACTGGTGAGTAATATATATTTTTTCTTTCCTGCGGGAAGATACATTGAAATGTTGGTATGCCAATGTTACGGGGTGGGGGAGTAATCTCCAGTACTGTTGCATGAATATCCCAAGTCCATTATGTGCAACACATTTCTACAGGAGCAGCCAGTGCAACAGAGGGACACTTTCCTAAACAGAAACCCCTTTCTGATCAATGTTCCCTCTAATTTCCACTCCCCTGTGCGAGTCCACACCCCCTGTGGATGCATGGGGAGGAGGAAAGCTGTATGGAGGGGGGCAGAGTCAAGCTCACTCGGGCAGTCACACACCTTAGAGGGAGACTTGTTTCTGATAAATTGATGTATCGATAAAGAAGAACCTTGTGGCACAGTGGTTAAACTGCTGTACTGCAGCCAAAACGCTGCTTATGACCCAGGTTTAATCTCAGGTACTCTTGGCCCACCTGTCTAGGCCATTTTGGCATTGGGAAGATGAACGAAAATGGCCAACGCTTGCTGGAGTTTTGCTGTTATTATGGTCTTTGTGTCAGCAACACGTTCTTTAATACAAAGCCTCAACACAGAGTTTCCTGGAGACATCCAAGATCGAAGCATTGGCATCAGCTCGATTTGATCATCACTAGACGTTCTAGCCTTCCTAGTATTACGATCACACGCAGTTACCAGAGTGCTGATTGCGATACTGATCACTCCCTGGTGTGTAGTAGAGTAAAACTGCGAACAAAGAGATTGTATCACACGAAAAAGGAAGGAAGACCACGTATTGACATCAACAAGACTCGCGATCAAAGAAAAGTGGAGGAATTTGCCCAAGCGCTTGAGGAAACCCTTCCAGGCCCAGCTGATGCAAATGCACCTGAACGATGGGAACATTTCAAGAACGCTGTTTATAACACCGTCTTGTCCATATTTGGCAAGAAGACCAAAAAGACGGCCGACTGGTTCAAAGCCCATTTGGAGGAGTTGATGCCAGCCATCGAGGATAAGAGGAGAGCTCTAGCAGCATACAAAGCCTGTCCTAGTGAGTACAACTTGCAGGCTCTTCGAGCTGTTCGTAGCCAAGTCCAACAGGCTGCCAGGAGATGTTCCAACGATTATTGGCTTCAGCTGTGCTCTCAGATACAGATAGCAGCGGACACAGGTAACATCAAGGGAATGTATGACGGTATCAAGCAGGCTTTAGGTCCAATACAGAAGAAATCGGCTCCCTTGAAGTCTGCTACAGGCGTGATCATCCAGGACCAAGCACAGCAGAGGGAACGCTGGGTGCAGCACTACTCTGAGCTATATTCCAGAAAGAATGTAGTAACCGAAGAGGCATTAAATAACATCGAGTGCCTGCCTGTCTTGGAAGAGCTGGACAGTGAACCAACTTTAGCAGAAATAAAAGCGGCCTTGGATTCCCTCACCTCTAGCAAGGCACCTGGGAAGGATAACATCCCTGTTGAAGTGCTGAAGTGCTGTAAAGAGATCATCACCACCGAGCTGTATGAAGTCTTTTGTCTTTGCTGGAGGGAAGGTGGAGTACCACAGGACATGAAGGATGCAAACATCGTCACATTGTATAAGAACAAAGGAGACAGGGGCGACTGCAATAACTACCGTGGTATCTCTCTTCTCAGCGTTGTAGGGAAGCTGCTGGCCCGTGTTCTGCTGAAGAGAGGTGCTTGCAGACAGAGTCTATCTAGAATCACAGTGTGGATTTCGAGCTAATAGAACCACCACCGACATGGTATTTTCCCTCAGACAGTTGCAGGAGAAATGTAGGGAACAACAACAGCCACTCTTTGTGGCCTTCATAGATCTCACAAAGGCCTTTGATTTGGTTAGCAGGGATGACCTTTTTAAAATACTTCCCAAGATTGGATGTCCACCTCGACTCCTTAACATCATCAGGTCCTTTCATGAGGAAATGAAGGGCACTGTAGTTTTTGATGGCTCAACATCAGATCCCTTTGACATCCGAAGCGGAGTGAAACAGGGCTGTGTCCTTGCGCAAAGTTCGAGATCTTTTTTGCTGTCATGCTGAAGCACGCCTTTGGAACTGCAACAGAAGGTGTCTATCTCCAGACTAGATCAGATAGAAAGCTCTTTAATCTCTCTAGGTTGAGAGAGAAGACCAAAGTCCAACTGAAATGCATGCGGGACTTCCTCTTCGCTGACGATGCAGCCATTGTTGCCCACTCTGCTGAAGACCTCCAACACATGAATCATTTTAGCAAGGCCTGCCAAGACTTTGGACTAACAATCAGCTTGAAGAAAACACAAGTCATGGGCCAGGGTGTGGACTCACCTCCCTCTATTACTATCTCCACGCAAGAATTGGAGGTTGTTCATGACTTTGTGTACCTTGGCTCAACGATCTCTGACACTCTCTCCCTAGATGTCAAGCTGGATAAACGCATTGGCAAAGCAGCTACCATGTTCTCTAGACTCACAAAGAGAGTATGGCTTAATAAGAAGCTGATGGCATACACCAAGATCCAGTTCTATAGAGCCTGTGTCCTGAGCACACTCCTGTACTGCAGTGAGTCCTGGACCCTTTGTGCACGGCAGGAGAGGAAGCTGAACACGTTCCATATGCGTTGTCTCTGACGCATTTTTGGTATCACCTGGCAGGACAAAGTTCCAAACAGAGTAGTCCTAGAATGAGCTGGAATTTTTAGCATGTATACATTGCTGAAACAGTGATGTCTACGTTGGCTTGGGCATGTCGTGAGAATGGCTGATGGTCGGATTCCAAAAGATCTCCTGTATGGAGAATGAGTGCAGGGAAATCGCCCCAGAGGGAGACCACAGCTGCGATACAAGGATATCTGCAAGCGGGATCTGAAGGCCTTAGGAATGGACCTCAACAGATGGGAATCCTTGACGTCTGAGCATTCAGCCTGGAGGCAGGCGGTGCATCATGGCCTCTCCCATTTTGAAGAGACACTTGTCCAGCAGGCTGAGGCAAAGAGGCAGTCCCGAAACCAGCAAAACCAGGGAGCTGGACAGGGGACAGATTGTATTTGTCTTCAGTGTGGAAGGGATTGTCACTCTCGAATTGGCCTTCTCAGCCACACTAGACGCTGTTCCAAGACCTCCATGCAGAGCACATTACCATAGTCTCTCGAGACTGAAGGATGCCTACTACTACTAATCTCAGGTAGCCAACTCAAGGTTGACTCAGCCTTCTATCCTTCCAAGATCAGTAAAATGCATACAGTACCCAGCTCGCTGTGGTGGCAATGTGTAGCCTGCATAATTAACTTGTAAACCTCCCAGAGAGTGCTTTAAATGCTATGGGGCAGTATATAAGCAGCACACTTTGCTCTTTTTTTATTGATAAATATTATTTTTAATATTGATAAATATTGATAAATATTATTTTTTAAACATATACATATAAATCAAGGGTCTAAATTGCCCCTTGAAGCAAGAGAGAAAATAAACTGATACCATGGTGTAGCTGGCCATAGCGATTCAAATAGGATGAAATAAATCGGTACTGCTGTGTTCTTGAGACATTCATCTTGGGATATGAAACCACGTGACCATGACCAGGTATGGAAATTATCAGAAGAACTAGAAAACATTTCCCTTGTCTGACCCGGGCCTCAATTAAGGTTGTAGCACTTCTGATGATGGTAATGGTGGTGGCAGGGAGTAATGTGCTATCATATGTAGATGCATAACCCAGACACAGATTTGCCCCCTTGCCCCAATGCATTTTAGATTCAGAAAGATGGTTCAGGTGTCTCTGTTACCTCCTCAAAGTAAAACTAGTTGCTGACCAGATCATTGAGCATCTGTTCAAATGATACAAAATGTATCCCAAAACTAAGATTTTTCCAGAGCCCTTTTACCATGAGTGAATTTCTTTTCTATAAATAATTAACATTTTTTTAAAAAGTGTGAACATCAGAGCTGTGTAGGATGGTGCTAGGTTTTAGGTCTAAAATGAGGGCTGACTCTTTTAATGAGGGGCAGTTGAGTGATGCCATATGCTCCTGAGTTTGAAATTAGCAGATCCATCTGTTAAGCAACTTCTCATTTTCCTGTTTTATTCGTAATTTCTCCTCATTGAACTATGAGCCTGATTATTAAGCAACAATCTCAAAGTTCTAAATTCTTTCACTCTGGTTTTTCATTTAAAGCTATTACTCTGATATTCAGCAGGTGCTGGCAGACATAAAGACCTCCTTTAAAAGAGTGAAGATCACAAGCTTCGCTCTCCAGGGGCATGGATCATTAGCAATTATCCGTGGACTTATACATCACCAGGGAACTCTGGAAGCCTACAAATCTGTAGCGCAACAAGTAACCTCATTCATCTTCCTGTTTCCCCAAAGCCCATTATAAATACTTTTTTTCTGAAGAAAAGAGAGAAGTAGAAGTGGGAAATATAAATAACGGATTCAGTACAAAGGACAAAATCTGAATCATTCCTTCTTAGGGTGAAAAAACTGCAGCAGACATGATGAGATAAATGTTAATGTCGTTTTCATGTACATATTTGGGAGGGTCTACTTTCCTACCAAAGAACAAAAAAGTGCAAATGGGTGGAAAAGCTTGATTTTCATCCCACCTTACTTTGCTACATTCTGCAATGATTCACTTTTCTTTTCAGTTTGTTTCACTCATGGTATTAAAGGGACACCATAGTGATCTACCTGATGAGCTCTACAAATGTACCAAATTTCCAACTGATCTCAGGGGGAAGCCCCTCACACAGTATAAGAAGATAAATAGTGCAGGAAATTGATGAATTTGTCTTTCTCTATTTTTAGAAAAATGTGTAATATAGTTCCATCAAATTTTGGTTAAAAGGACTGGAACAGTTAGTCCAAATTTGTTGAGGAATGATGTTTTCCCTTAGTTTGATGGCACGCTGAGCAGCAGTTCAAATATTATTAACATATATCTGCTTCATTTAAGCTATGGAAGTAACTGCTAATAAAGTTATGGCAAGATCATCAGTGAAGGCCTACCTGCCTTTGCCGCCACCGCCATTCCTGCCGCCATCACTGCTGCTACCACCATCACCTCAGTCTTCCTGGGTGGCCCAGAAAAGCCTGGTTGCTGCCTCTGCACATGTCCCCACCAGCCAGCTGATCAGGCAGGGAAGCCCCAGCACCAGGGCTTCTCTGCCCCTGCCATTGCCTCTCCAGGCCACCCCAGGCTTCCCTGCCTGATCAGCTGGTTAGTGGGCACATGCACAGTGGCAGTAACCTGACTCTGGCTAGCTTCTCCAGGCCACCCAGGTATGCCAAGGCAATGGCAGTGAGCGTGGGGTGGGGCAGGTAGGCCAAAGTATGCCCGGACCACCATGAATGTACAACCAGTTCATTTTTTGGGTGGTTTGCATTGGTTCATGGTTTGTGGTTAGCCACAAACCACAAACCATCATGAACCTCAATTTTTCTGGTCCATGCCCATCTCTACTCCAGATCAAACCACACCGATTTAATCCATCTTGATTTCTCAGGTGGCAAACCAGTAATATTATGTAAATGTGTGTGTGTGTTTCATCCCAGCCCTTCATAGAGCTGGTGAAGCTATGGTGGCTGGGATATAGAAGCATGAGCACGGAAACGTCAGTGTCACTACATTGCTGTTATGGGGGCAGGATCAAAGCAGGTAAGCCCTTCTTACACCAACCTCTTTCACTTGGGCTTTGTGTCAGAGCAGGATGCCAAGTGCTGGATAGGTAGAATGTCATATTAGGACTAGAGATGGGGACGGATATATAAACGAATCGGTTTTTCCGACGAATATAGCCAATTCGTTAAATATCCGTCGATCCGTATTTGTGGGTTTGAGAGACCCCCACGAATACGAAGGGACAAATATTTACCCATTTTTATTCGTACTTCGTATTAAAAAAAAACAAACCCATTCTGCCTACCGGCCGCTGATCAACTAATTGGCAGCAGAAAGGCAGCCACCACCCCACACAGCCACCCAATACCACAGCCTACCCCCACCCCCTTCCTTTCCCTACCTTAGCCCTCCCCCACCCCCACCGACAGCCCCTTACCTTAATCAAAGCTGCCGAGGTCCCTTGGCCTAGTCTGAGCCACGGCATGTAAAAAGGGAGACTGACTGCCCTTTGTGAAGATGGCGGTTGCGGCTTCATTTAGGGTAGGGAAGCTGCAGCTGCCATCTTTGCAAAGGGCAGCCTGGATTCCCTTAGCCTGCCTTAAGGGCAGTGGCTGCAGAGGCCTGATGGAGACCTCAGCAGCAGCTATTAGGGTAAGGGGGTGTCGGTGGGAGTGGGGTAGAGGCTAATGTAGGGAAAAGAAGTGGGTGGGTGGGTAGGCTGTGGGGGTGGATGGCTGTGGGGGGGTGTGGCTGCCTATCGGCCTCCAATCAGCTGATCGGTAGCCGGTAGGCAGAATGGGCTTCTGTGCCGTGTGGTAAACTCTCCTGGGATCACCATTTTTTTTTATTTGTCCCCATCTCTAATTAGGACTTACCCCCTTGGCAGAGACAGCGGCCCCAGGAGCAGAGTTTCTAGCAGTTACATGGCAACATGCTGTGAGCTAAGTGTTAAGGCCTGCTTTGTCCCATGGAAAAGAAGACGTCATGGAGGGGTCAGTGGGAGCCATTTGCAGAGATGGATGCCACAGGGCGCAGGCCTTAGAGGCTTCTTTTGCCCTTATTTAGATACTCACAGCACTGAAAGTCAGGCCTTTAGGTCCTTGGAGGTGATGCATCTTATCTAACAAGGGCATGGATTGTCTTGGTAAGACATTAGCTAGAGCTCCAGCACAAACATTCCTCAGCCACAATTCTTAATTTCTCATCTAGCCAGCAAAGGGATATATTAATGTACTGCCTCTGGACAAATGTGCAAAAAATGGGCCAAATGAAGGATAACTGTGTGATACTAGAGCAACTACAGGGAGTGCAGCAAGAAGACACTTTTTACCCATTGGAGTGGAGCAACATCACAATTTATCCTTTGTATCACATTCGGCATTTATAGGATTAAAAAAGTGATCAGCAATTTGTCTAAGATATTTGGCAGAGCCATTCCAAGTTTCAATACCAGAAGAGCAATCTGGAGCCTACACCTCTGAACTGAAAATACAGTCCCTATTTTGAAACTTGATTTCATCAGAAGACATACATGTGGCCAAAATTTATGAAGGTTTTATGTTTGTTCTGCACCTTACACAGCTCTGCGGTGCTTAGCCTGATGTATGGATCAAAAGTTAGCTTCTGTTTGTAAACTTTAAGTGATCTAATAATGGTATCACCCAACTGCGTTTTTGAATTGTGTTAAATAACAACAACAACAACAACACTGCTGCTGCTGCTGATAATGACGATATAATCTTAGGATTGCAAAGCTGGAGGCCTTATAGATAATCGAGTTCAGCCCCTGTCAAGGAGGCACAGTGGGGAACTGAAGTCCCAATCTCTGCTTTCGCAACCATATACCTAAACCACTGAACCATCCAGCAGCTCAAGGGCCACATAGTTTTTTTTTCCCTTTTTTGTTGAAATATTCAGGTGGATCCTCTTTTTGGAATGAACCATTTGCACTGCAACCATGTGTGAGCCTAGTCAGAAAGAAGCCATACTGAATTCAATGGGACTTGTTTGCAGCTACGTGTGGTACTGCACTGTAGCATACATCTCCCAATGATTTCATCCTTCATAAGTTTGGGTGTGCTGTGTGTATATTTGAAAAGTAAAAAGTAGAAAGCCAGGAAATTCAATCCTTCAAAAAACCTCTGGTTTATTAATGTGGGATATTGCTTCTCTGGTCCATAATTCAAAATGCCAACTAATGGTATGACATTGCCTTGCAATATTGTGCCCTCATTGCAAACAGGGAGAAGAATGCTAAACTTCATCTGGCAAAATTCAATCTGAACATTAGAATCTTTGAATGTTAGAACTGCAGAGCTGGAAGGGACCCTATGATCATCAAGTCCAGTGCCTGTCAAGGAGGCCCAGTGGAGAATCAAACTCCCAGCCTCTAGCTCCGCAGCCAGAGACCTAAACTACTGCGCTATCCATTACTGACACTTGTGTCAATAATGAAGACAGTCTATAGCAGCCATTCTCAATGGGGGCCCTGGCACATTTGAAGAGGGCCACAGATTGAGAGAATGGGAGTTTCTATTCATCCGTGTTGTATTCTTGTTTGACAATGGGCCCTGGAACTTGAGAAGAGCTCCTAAAATGGCTGTGGCCAAAAAAATATTGAGAATGGCTGGTCTACAGCATTCTTTCTTGTGCTCACTACCATTCACAATGGTATCCCAAGCACTCGAAAATGCCACAAGCTGATTCCTTTTTTTCATCAGTTAACCACATCATAAATGAATTGCCATGGCTGCTTTTCTGAGGCACAGGGGACCACAGAGATGACTATGCATTTTGCTATGCGACCACAGTATTATATACAGTGCAGGGCATCACATCCAGGTAGCAGCAACTGGCTCTTGGTTGTGGCTTTGTTTTTTGACTGCTGTGGGGTTTAGAGGAAAAGAGGCCTGCTGTGGAAAGGTGCCTTGCCATTTGTCTAGGAGTTGATTATCTTCCCCTGGATGTGCTGGTGATGAGCCTGGACAATAATGACCTTGGCTTGATGAAAGGCAAGACATTGAGAGCCACAGTAGACCTGCAAGAAATTAAGCAGAGGTGTTTGGTTATCTGTGCTGCTAGTCTGGTCTGCCTTTTGTTCCACTTCATCTGGACAGTGGAATTGGACCTTTCAGGGCTCAGCAGAACCTGTAGATGAGTAAGCAGGTAGCTGAGAAGAAGTCTCTCCAAGGCTGTGGGGCAATGTGTGACCATAGTTCATTATTTGGGTTGGTTTAAGAATTAATAGAATTCTGTCTATTCTGTTTACCGCATTACTTACATTTCACCTCTTTATTCACAGTGTGGGAGGTAATCTCTGTCCATCTACATTTAAATCTCTCTCTCTCTCTCTCTCTCTCTCTCTCTATGTGTGTGTGTGTGTGTGTGTGTGTGTGTGTGTATGTATATGTATATATATATATGCATATATAATTATAATCTTAAATATAATTATTGAGGACACAGCACCACAATTAAGTGCCAGTATTCTAATTTTCAGCATATAATTTTACACATGTTTATTGTTAAATGTTTTATTTTAATTAAATTATATCAAAATTTGAGTGTTGACAGACTGTTGCTTCAAATGTTCATTCAGAGTACAAAGTAATGCTAGTGTCAGAATGAGTTCTGAAGCTATTAATAGTTGGCAATTATTTCCAGCTGGGATATCTCTACTAGGAGTGATTGAGTTGCCTTTTCTGGTTCTATTGAAATTTCAAGTAAAATGCCCCTGTTGTGTTTGTGATTTTATGGTTCCCATCAGGAGCAAGTGTTGTACACAAGGCAGGTTGGATTCTGGTTATGAAATCTGTTCTTTTATTACTTTAGCTAATTTCACTCTTTGATATGTAGCTATATTTAATGCATAGGATTTTTGATCCATCAGCAAAAACGTTCAAGCTACTAAGGAAATGAATGTTAATGTGAACAGCTGAAGAGGCTTTGATTGTTTGTCTTGCTATTAGGCCAAGTTGTTTAAGGAAAGGTGCACAATATGAGCTTATAATTCTCATTAAAATACAAGTTTTTGAAAGATTAAAAGGTATCCTTTGCTTTGATCTGTGAAAGGAAAGGGTTTATGAGCTTTAAGGGATTTCAGTATCAGAATCTAACATAACTGTAGGCCTATTTGAGTTGAATGATTTGTTTTAAAGTATATGACACCAGACATGTAAAGTGTAAAGAGCATAAATGTGGAAAGTAAGGAGGAAAAGATATATTTTCTAAACATATACTCAAAGGAGTTCTTACAAGATTTATTAATAATATTGCACAGTCTGAGGGTGACTCAATAGCTGAAATTCAGCAATAAACTGCAACTAGAGTACACCTATAGAATCAGTGGAACTGATGGAAGAGTTGGCTCACCAAATCCCTACTGATTCTATGTGCATACTCCAGTTGAGATCTACTACTGGATTTCAGCCTACACATCTTTTTTTTCCTGAATGAAACTGCCATTATGGGCAGGAGAATGATCATCCATGTTTTACCCATGTGGGCTGATCCTCATCAGGAGAAGATCCAGAGCTGCCAGATGGCAGCAAGAAGCAGATCAGGCACTGAAAATGGAGATGGATCCTCAGAGAGATGGTAGCAGAATCCTATTCTGAAGAAACAGAGAACCTGGGTCTTGAAGATGAAGCAGGGACTCTTCCCAGACCAAGACATTATTGCAGGATGAAAGCATGGAAAGTTGGTGGTGTTAAGAAGAAGAGTCTTCCTATAATGGAGGACTCCTCTGGAGTAGGGGGATCTCCTCAGGACTAGGTTTCCCCTAATAAGAAAGATCTTCCTTCGGGGGAGACTTTGTGATGCCATGCCTACAGCTGAGTGCTGCATAGACCCAGACAGCCACTCCTGAAAACCTCAGTTCCATGCTAGAGGGACTGCTGAAAACATGTATATATCTCTCAACTTTGTTGGCTGAATTTGTATTCCCCAGATCTTGTAGTGAGTTTGTCTGAGCAATGGTGACTGGCCTTGGACAGTGTTTGAGTTGGTTTTTATACTACTTTTGTCTTGTTGCTGAATGAAGTTTTCTCCTTGGAATCCTGGACTGCTTTTTCCTTCTGGCTCTTTGGTAGGGTCCTTTGTGCTTAAACTTGGACTGCCTTGACATTGTCTTTGTTCATATCTGAATTGCTTGCTTTTTACTTGTACCCTGCCCACTGAGACTGAAGAAGGAGACACTGAACTTGAATCTGTATATGTAACCACATTTCTAGTCACATTCCTGGTATCTGGTGTTCATTCTCCTATTACATTTGACATTAGTAGTGGAAAGTATGTTTAATTAGGTTGTAGAAATGAGATGGGACATAAGTAGAGAAAGGCTGAACATTTCACCCACCATATTCATTGGGATATTTTTCCTCATCAGAAGTGGTGGTAATGTTTTGGGCAAATTTCAGAAGATGTGTTGCTCTTCCTCAGAATTTTTAGAAGAGTAATTTTGACACAACAGTGTGGTAATTTAAATTTCTTCCCCTTCTGTTCTTTGTTACAACCAAGGAACTGGCATATTTCTGACTCCTAGAATGCCCAACAATGATTACCAGAATGGCAAATTACCTAGTGCTGTGTCAAAATTTCTACCACTTTAAAAAACACAATTTTTTCATTCAATTTGATAAAAGAAAAATTCCTTCAGAAAATACTTTCAAAATAGGACAAAAAAAAAAGAGAGAGATAAATTGTCATGGATGAATTACAAGATTCTTATACTTAACATACTCATGATATGACTAAGGAGTATATGTGAATGATGCTGTGACAGCTGCCAGCCTCTCCAGCTTCCTACGCTCCAGAAGAGGATCCAGATTTGTTTGATGGTGGGGGAAAAGCAGATCAGCCCCTGAAATTCTGGGACTCACACTGGCAGAATCATAGCTGATGGAACTTATTCAGTTCATGAACTGTGGGCAGCTATGGAAGCTTCAGAATAATGAAAAGATGTGTAACAAAAAGAAAAAAACAAACTAAGAAATTTGGCCACTTGCAAAGGCAAGCACAAAAACATCACTAGAAGAAATTTAAGGGTTCTGAATCTGATAATATGTTACAAGGACCGCAGAGGAAGACAATAACTTAAGTCCATTGCTTAGCTTTGGGCTTGGCTAGACTGCCAAATTGGAGTGGGCAGGATCTGGCAAAGCAGGATCACTTAAGGTTGGAAGGAGGTGCATGGTGTGACCCATTCATCCATATGGTTTCAGATCAGGAAACCATACCACACCTCAAGTGACCATGTTTAGCATGATCAAAATTTTCTTTTACTTTAAAAGAAAAGATTCCCTTTTAAAGTGAAAGATTTCTCAAGATTGTTGGGGTTGTTCCTTTGGAGAAGCTGCTTGATTGAAGTGGCCGGCCAGCCACTTTAATCCCAGCCACCACACACATGGGAAATGAACTAAAATGGGGCTATCCTACCTGCACTTAAAAAACATTAGCTCCTGACAAAGACCCAGAAAAGCTAAGATAGGAGTACTCTGAGGGTGGGCTGGTTCATGCTAGCAATTAGGTCATCTGACTGCTGGCAAAAAGAGTGAACTAACTGATCCCCACAGGGGACCAAATATTGGGCTAAATGCTCTTGTCATCACTCTCATAGTAACAAGAGTAGGTCCATTTGAAACGAGTAAAGTTATACAGGAGTTAACTCACCAAATCCTCACTAATACTATAAGTGTACTCTAGTGTGACTTACTACGCTAAGCAACAGGATTTCACCCATTGTGTGTTATTTCTTTTTCCTAATTTCCAAAAAGTAGAATTTTTTTTACAGGATTTTCTCTAAATTTTCTCCAATATGTTGATGTGGACTGTCATCCCCCAACTCCAGAATGATGCTTAGCACAAGACATATTGGAAAATGTAAAATAGTAACTGGGCTGGCAACACAAATGCTGTTGTTGCCACTTGTACTGGCAGTGCAAAACAAACAAAACCAAAACAAAACCCCTCAGGGTTATCATTTTGGGATAATTGAATGAAACTGTTCCCTAGTTTTCGAGCCCATCAAAAGGGCAAGGAATTGTGAAAGCCATTTGAGCACTCTTACAGTACCACAGTTTCTCACTGAAGCTTTTGATAGCATAAAAGGAAACCAATGGCAGGCTCATATTAAGACCCACCAACATTTGGAGCAGTGGCAAAATTCTTAATGAAGAACTGAATGGAAATGAAGAACGTATCAGCATAACGTTACTAAAATGCCAATCACATATCTATGGGAATTTTCCAAGAGGGCTATTCTCTCTCTTCTGTCTGTATCTGCTTTCCATCTCTCCCTGGCAGCTTTTCTCTTTCTTTCTCTGATATGCTTAAACATGTCATCTTTTACTGCTGCTTTCTCTCACAGCTGCTCCAATTCTCACAATTGTTAGGGAATCCCTTGATACCCACTGCAGCACCTCAACTGGTGTAAGTTCTTTCAACAAGCTCCAGTCTTTGCTGCATACATAGAAATCCCCCTATTTAAGTGTTCTCACTGTATATTTTATGCACAGACAAAACAGGGAGGGACTAGTATTGCTTGTCATATAAGAAGTGGGGCTTCCCACATTTGTGTCCCTTTAGCCAGTTTTCAAGTGACTCATTAGAATTGTATATAGGACAAAAAAGTAGTCAGAACTGTCACACACTCTTTCCTAAACTTTTAAGGCACAAAGTGGAATGTTCAAGAGTAATTCTTAGTGAACTCTGAGTGAGCCAGCTAATTCTCACCATGAATTGGATCTTTGGGTTGGTTTAATGCAAACATGTTTTTATTCCATAAGAATCACACAGTTGCTTTGTGCAAACAGTATAATGGATTCTAGCACAGGCAATTCTAGCTATACAAGGAATGAAATCTGTGACTTCATTTGAGCAAGATAGAAGTAACACAGACATTTCTCATTTCTGAGAGTGATGATCCAAACATGCATCACTACAAACTAAACCAAGGGAGGATAAGATGCAAAAAGTGAAGAGAGTGGCTTCTCTCTTATAATAGCAAATTAAAGTTTAAGTATCTCCCCTACAGCAACAATGCTGCTCCTGTCTTCAGACCATACAGAAGAAAACAGACTTTTGTATTCAGGAGGGCATGGACTATAGCCATGAGAATGATTTAATAACCATTTTTTTCAAGTGCAGCTGTCTCACACTGTCTTTAATCTATGAAGGCAGGTTTTACTGAATTAAGTGTTCTACTTTTTTGCCACCTTACTTTTGTGATAATTAATAATAATTGCATGCAATCAAATCAGCTGAACTTTGGGTGAATTTTCTCAGGTACAAAGTACTTAGAAACTGTTTACTGTGCCTTTTCCAGAGAGCATTCTGGAATTGTGTAGCTTTCCTAAGGCAATATATTATTGGTCTTCTCCCAGGAGGTATGCTTGGGAATCAAACTCCTGATCCCTGGCTCCTGAGGCAGGAGCTTCAACACACTAAACTGCCCTGTGGCTACCTACCGTTATTTATTCTCTGGATTAACAATTGAATTAGATAGGAAGGCTTTATATATGTTTGTTACAGTTGCACCTGAGAGGACCAAAATTGTATGTTGTAGTAGAAAATGCTGATACAGAGGGGAAGTAACATTTTTATCTAGCACATGTAGTGTGACAAATCTGCTTTTAAAACTCTATTATTTGCACTAATTCTGGAGCAAACATGAAAGGTATTGGGTACTGAGAGATATGACAACAATTATTGCTTACTGTTATTCTTAAACAGGATTGCAGTGGAAAGGGTGTTGCTAGGATTTGTTACACTTTGCAATTAGTTATTCAAATTTTATGATTTGAGGGGTTGATAACAGGTCCAAGAATTGCAAAAGGCTTCTTGATGTAATATATCTTAACTAATACAACAAATCACATCATTTAAGTATCTGATGAAAACAGCATGCACTAGTCCAGGGGTCTCGAAACTTTTCAGTATGAGGGCCATATACTATATTTTACACATTTTCGAGGGCCAAAGGGGGGAAAATGAGTTTATAAGTCCAAGCCAAGCACCTACAGCCTCTTTCTCTGTCCAGGCAGAGGTTGGAAAAGTTATTTTTTTTAGACTACAACACCAGAATTTCCCAAAGGGCATGAGGTGTGGCCATGCTGGCTGCAGGATTTGAGATATTGTAGTTTTAAAAAGAGTACTTTTCAGAGTTCTGCTGTATGGCAGAGCCAGTATTTGCTTGTAGACAGCCTTTGAATAACTGATCCATGTACATGGTGCAGTTTCTGAACTGAAATGCCAGGGAGGAACCATTGTGCCATTGTTCATGTTAGATTTGTTTCCCCATATTCCCTGCATAATGGCTTTCAACTGCTATACACTAGGACCACCGTATTCGCAGGATCAGTAGCCAGTTTCACTTATCCACTTCCTGAAAATAGTAACCCACCCCCCAAACACACGTTTCTAAAATGTATTACCGGAACTATCCACTAGGGAACCAGAAACAATATCATGAGTGTTTCTATATCCGTATGGAGGGGAGCTTGAAACCTATTCCCCACAGATACCGTGGTCCTACTGGTTTCTCTCTATCGCTGCTTGCCCTTTGGGCTTTTCTTTTTGGTTTTAAAAACAGGATGAAGACATTGTAATGCAAACAAAACAAAAAAGACATAGAATCTCCCATATCCATTTTCTGTCCGTTTTCCCCCTCACACTTCTAGTCTACTTCTCCAAGCTTTTGAAAACTTCACAGCATAGTTACCCCAAAATGCATTTCTCTGCTTAAGTAAACCTGGACCCATTATAGCCAAAGTTAATCTCCCCCCCTCCCACTCATTGCAATTAAACGACCATTGTTTAATAAGGTATTAAAAGTGGACCACAAAAAGTCCCAAAGGCTTCCCTGAGAGGGTTGAAGCCAGACCTGCTCGGGTAAGCTGGCCCCCTTTCCCTTCTCTCTCCAGTGCAGCCACTTGCCTTCCACCTCATGTCTTCCATGAGACCCCTCCTCCCGCCCATTTTCATCCAGCAGCCATTTGTTTCTGTTGAGGGCACATGGAGGCACCGGTTGCTTTCTACCCCTACCCCTACCTGGTGCCCGCATCCGCCATCATCCATGTCCGGCAGCCCAGGAACTACATGAGCACCTTTTACATGAACTTCTGCTTCCTCAGCTTCACAGCCCTTGTCTTTCCTATCAAGGTGAATGTCCCCCCCTCATACATGCACACCCATATGTGAGGAAAGGAGGAAAATCCTCCTTCTTTAGGCTTAGCTGCCCTCTGTGCCCACCTCAGTTCCAATGAGGATTGTTTCTTAATAATTATAACATTAACCTTAGATGTGCAGAGCTGGAAGGGATCCCAGAATCTCCAAACTTTTCAGAGAGAAGCCTGGGGAAGGGCAGGAGATTCGTTGTTTCCCTGCAGTGGATAGACTGAGAGCGTGTGCATGGGAGGGGACAAGCGGGAGTCCAATCCTGTTGCCAGGTGATGTTACGGAAGGCGGGAAGGTGTGGGTGGTGTGGGAAAGGTCCTAGAGTCCAGACCGGGCTGGATAAAAAGGCAAGGCGGGCCAGATGTGGCCCACAGGCTGTGGTTTAGAGGCCCCTGCACTAGTCAGTAGAACTTCAGTTGATGGGACAGTTTATCAGCTCTAGAAAAGTTTCAAAAGCAAAAGAGTACAATCTCTTGATGTTTTTTCTCTGTAAACTTCTTAGCCCAATAAAAAAATAAGGATGGGCTTTAAGAATAATTGGGTTTAAAAATCATGCAGAATAATTTTAAATGGAAAAAATAGGTCTCTCTGTCAAGTTGTTAAATTTTTTATATAGAGAGTGTTAAAATAAGTAAGGAGGTATAGAAAAAGTAGTTCTGAAAATGAAAGTGCTTTTAACATTCAGGTTTGAACAATAGTTTACTGTAATCGTTGTAAAACAATTAGCCAGCCCTCCAGCTGAGCAAGGTCATTTTACCATAACAATCCTGACAGTAGAACATGAATAAATAAGGTGACATTTGCAGGTCCTATAACATGCACTCTTTATAACTTACACCTTTTGTAGCTACAGTACTTTGTAGCTCCAGTACTTTGGTGTTACAATATACTGGTGTTCCAGGATTCTGGTGTAACAGGCGTTTATTCTTCCACGTTTTGCAGAATTTTAGTCATAGTGGCAGCCTGACAGATTCTAAGTTAAAAACTCTTGGAGTTACAATATGTACCAGAACAATAGAATTTCCTTGGACTATCAGACCCCTGGAGAAGAAATTGTTGACAGAATGAGGAGAGGTGCAAACATCTGAAATATAGGGAGATAAGACACACACAAAGAGAAATACAGCTCAACATTGCAAGGCCACACAATACACCATGCCCCACATGCCAGATGCCAACAACAGTCATACAGCAGAGCATCATTTTCCAGAACCAGGAACAAAAATCAACATGGATTTTCTTCCATAAATTCAAATTTATTTGGCTGTGTAGTGCAGAGCATAATTTTCATGTGCATCTAGATATGCTAGAAACCTAAGCAATAGATTTTTCTTTCTTAGATTTTAAATTTTAACAATGTTAATATTGTTAGAGATGCATTCTGTGCTTTTTGGTTGTGCTTTTCAAGGCTATGCATTTTTGCATTTTTAGAATGTAATTGAAATTCTCATTGTTCATTTTTACTTTTAAAAGATATTTTTACTGGATTTTGGACTGAGTTCTGACTTAAGTATTTGCTTGGAACGTAAATTTAGTTTTCATATATTTTTAAGTATTTGTGCCTACAGACTTCTAAAGCTGTAAAACTTTTTGATGTTTCGAATGTCTGGGATTTTATTTTTGTGCATGACACAGAAATAAACTGATATTGCCTGGAATTATTGCAACAATGAAAATGCATGCCTAGATATCCAGATGAATTTTGATGTGATTGGAAATTATTGTCTTGTTTCATTCTGGAATTAACCTTTAATTGGGACTTCTGATTTTTCCCGAAAGGTCTATCAAGTTCTGTGGGACTCTTAGGGAGATGTTCAGGCATCAGAATTCCTGACCTGATATCTCATTCTGGAATATCTCCTAGTCCAGAGCTGCTTGGATTGTATGTACTATAATCAGATGCCCAACTCAGTCTGATAGAACAATGTTAAAACAGTTGTGTGGACATTAGCCAATTATGTTCTGAAAAGTCACCGTGCTTACTAGACTGTCCTTGTGCTAAATTTTGACCTCTATCTAAGAATCCTACAAAGAAAAATCTATGAATCCTACTAAACATCTATGTGGAATAAAAACAAAATTAGCACAGAACACAGGACTTCCAGTGAACAATCAGACAGATTTATCTGGAGGTGCACAAGTATGGCATGAAGTTGGCAGAGTCCTTTGTTTCTCCCCACCATCTGGCATCCTAAGATATGTTACAACTGAATGTAGGAATCCAGTTTAGCAATAATGGTAAATATATCTGTCTTCTAAAAAATCACTGAATTCTTTTAAAATCCTCTTTAAGAGTATTTGTCCAACCTTGTGAAGGTGATTTCCATAAATTAATTTAGAGTTCTATGAAAATAGATGGTCTTTTTTCTGGAACTCTTTTCAGCTATCTTTAGTGGGTGACCCCAAATTCTAGTACAAAAAAAGAGAGGTTACTTACCTGTAACCATGGTTCTTCGAGTGGTCCTCTGTGAATCCACACAAATGGGTTTTACTGCACCTGCGCAGGACTCCTCGGAATATTCTAGATCTTAAAAAGACGTGATTAGTAGGACATTGCCCCGTGGCGCACATGCTCCGCCCGCCCGTAATACCTCAGTTCCGAAATGTCAGCCACTGTCAAGGCTCTGACTCTGTCAGGTATTTGTTAAAACCTGTAGAATTGTTAATCCAGTTTGTATATGATTGTAAGTATTGGTAAGAATGAAAACAGTAGAGAAAAGTCTGTAGAATTAATGATTTAAGCAGTACAGCTGAGATAGGAACCAGCTAGTAGGCTGAATTAGAACAGCTGTGGAAACAAAATGCAGAAGGAGCTACCTACGGAAGCTAATCACCGATTGGCTGAATGGTGAGATAAAGCCGACAGCTCCAGCATACTCAATCTTGTGGGTTGAAAGGAGAAATGCTGCTGGATGGATTTATGGCATTGAATTGACCACAGAACTCTGATTTATTGGCTAAGGAAACGGACTGACTAATTGCAAAACTGTGTTTGACCAAGGACTGAACTAAATGGACTATGCTGTATGTATATGCTGCAATAATAATTGAATAGAAGTTTATATTGCAAAAGCTGTCTGTCTGCTCAATATCTTCTTGGCTTGCCTTAACCTCTGGTGAAGCTACGGCCATCTAGTGTCCAGAACATTCTGCATTTTTGCACACTCTCAAAGGTTATGGGCCCAGGTGGATGCTAGACAAGGTGGATGCAGTGCCAGAAGGTAGACAACCAAAGGAAGAAGTCCAGAGAGATGAGAGTATCAGCAGTAAGTTAACATTATTTACAGTCCAAAATGGCAAATGCAATAATGATGTCAGGATTTCCTGTAACAAAGATAAATGGTGAGAATTATTCTATGTGGCAGCAAAAAGTCCAGTTACTCCTGCAAAAGGAAATTTTATGGGATATTGTTGAGAGCCCACCAGCTGTATTAGATGAAGAAGATAGAGAAAAGAATAACAAAGCTTTGGCTATAATTGGTCTGACTCTAGATGACCGTCTCTTAATCCACCTCAGAGGCTTGACTTCAGCAAAGCAAGCGTGGGATAATTTAAAGAGACTCTTTGTACGAACAAGTGTGGGGAGCCGGATACAGCTAGCAAAGAAGTTATTCAGAACAAGATTACTGACTGGTGAAAGTATGCTGAATCATTTAGAATGTATTAAAGTAATGCTCATGGACTTAAGGGAAAAACAAGTCATATTCACTGAGCTACAAGAAGCATTCATCATTCTTTCTTCATTAGATCAAACATATGATCAATTTGTCTCCAATTTAGAAGTTCTACCTCAAGCAGAACTAACTGTTTTGAATGTCACAAGCAGGCTTTTGGAGGAGGAACAAAAGAGACAAGACAATAAACAACTCCGAGACTCCATGAGTTCTTATCAGCATAAACTTCAAAAGAAGCAGCCGAAAGAACTTGAGGAGGAGGAGGGAGACACAGCTGCAATAACTCACACAGAAAAGAGATGTTTTGCATGTGGTTCAAACAAACATATCGAAGCTGCAAGAAAAAGAAAAAAGGCAGAAAGCAGCCACAATATAGTAATGAATCACATTTAACTGATACCATTTGCAATTCAGGGGATAATGGGACTGAATGGGTTATAGATTCAGGTGCCACAGCAAATGTGTAAAAATAGAAAGCTGATATATGACTTCCAAACTGTGGGAAATCAGCAAGTGTTTTTGGCTGATGGGGTAAGTACCAATATATTGGGTAAAGATAAAGTTAAACTTCCATGCTTAACTAAAGCTATTAATATTGTGTATGTTCCCAAATTGAAACATAATTTACCATCAGTAGGATCATTAGCTATGGAGGGTTTTACAACCACATTTCACAAAGAAAAGTGTGAAATAAGAGGTGCAGACAATTCTGTATTAATTGGCTCAATGAAGAATAACTTGTACAAACTGAGTGATTTAGATGTGAACGATGTTTATAATAACGAATGTCCTCACAGAGATTGTATACACTTATGGCATTTGAGACTTGGACATCCCAATCATAAAACTTTACAAAAGACTATAGAAAACTCATTTGGAGCCAATATAAGAAAATGTGACAAATATGTAAAATGTCAAGCATGCCAAATAGCTAAGAGTAAATGTGCCCCTATCAGGAAATATAGTCATGTGCAAGTAGAAAATATTCTTGATTTAGTGTCAATGGATATAATTGGTCCCAAACAACCATCAATAGGAGGAGCAAAATATATATTATCAATTCAAGATCAGAAATCCAGATTTGGCTTTTGCTACCTAATGAAAGATAAAAGTGAGACACACATAGAATTTGAAAAATGGTTGAAATTTGTAGAGAGAAAAACTGGAAGAAAATTAAAACAAATACAAACAGATAATGGGACAGAATTTACAAATAATAAATTTCAAGCCATACTAAAGAAGCATGGAATAGTTCATAGAAAAGCTGCACCATATACTCCAACACAAAATGCTTTTATAGAAAGGCGAGGGCAGACACTGCAAAACATGGCAGAAACTATGATTAGAGGTAGTAAGCTACCTGATAAATTTTGGGGTGAGGCCATACTCTGTGCCAATTTTTATCTAAATATCCTATGGCATTCAGGCATTAATAATATTCCCTATTCTGTATGGTCTGGAAGAAAACCAAATTTAAAATTTCTGCATACATTTGGTTCTCCAGCGTGGGTGCATATTCCTAGGAACATAAGGAAAAAGGGTGAAAAAAAGGCAAAACTTATGTATTTTCTTGGATACCAGCAAAATAAGAGAGCATTCAGATTTGGTCTACCTAATTCCAATAAGGTAGTAATTAGTAGCAATGCTTCATTCAATGAACATGCATATTGGAATTTAATAAGTTTACCCCCAGAAACAAGTATTTATGTTCCAGATATGAATAATAACAAGGAAATAAAGAGAAATACAACACCACAGAGAGATCAGGAAATAAAACAAGAAAGTTAACCTGAAAATTTAGAAACAGAGCCAGAAATGCCTAGCACATCAGAAGAAAGTAAAACTCACGAGGAGGAAATTACAATTCCTAGAAGGTCGACTAGGGAAACTAAACCCCCAGATAGGTATAAACCAGGTGCTTATTACTGTTTATCAGTCACTGAACCTCAATCATATGAAGAGATATGTGAAATGCCCAAGATAGAACAAGAGAAGTGGAAAGAAGCAATAAGAAAAGAATTAAATTATCTTGTAAAACTGAATGTATATGAAGAGGTGGAACAACCCTCAAATAGTAAAACTATAGGGTGCAGATGGATATTCAAGAGAAAAACAGATGCAGATGGGAATGAAAGATACAGCGCGAGATTAGTGGCTAAGGGTTATTCTCAAAACACAAATGATTATGACCAGATATTTGCCCCTGCTCTAAGACCTGAAACACTAAGATTCATTTTAACATATGCAGCGAAGCATAACTTAGTGACAAGGCACATAGATATAGAAATGGCATATTTATATGCTGACCTCCAGCATAATATTTATATGGAATTGCCTCCAAGTATTGAAAAGAAGGAAGGAAAATACTGGTTACTTAAGAAAAGTTTATATGGACTGAAACAAAGTGCATTTGAGTGGAACTTGCATTTAACTAGAACATTGAAAAATAATGGATTTAAGCAAGGAAAGGCTGATCCGTGCTTATTTATGAAAGAAAATGAGCAAATAATTATTCTCATATTTGTAGATGATTTAGCCATATTTGCTAAAGATGAGAAATCTGCTGAATCAGTCATTAAAATGTTAAAAAAATTACAATCTAAGAGATCTAGGACAGATCAGTAATTACCTAGGTGTTGAAATAGAAAGAACCACAAAAGGATTTAAGATATCACAAAAGAAAAAGATAATAAAGTTATTGAAACAATATAAAATGGAAGATTGCAAAGGTTCTAACACACCAATGAACATAGAATTTGAGAAAGAAACAATTACTGGTCCAGAATGCGATTCTGAAACATACAGGTCATTAATAGGGAGTCTACTCTACATTAGTCGCTGGTCAAGACCTGATATTTCAACAGCAACCAATCTGTTATCTAGAAATGTAAGCAAACCTAGCGAAAGGCACTGGCAAGCAGCTAAACGTGTAATTAGATATTTAAAGGAAACCATAGATAAAAGTCTATATATAGAACCTAAAGGAGAGTTGATCATAACTGCGTATGTAGATGCCAATTATGGAAATGATGTTATAACACATAGATCAACATCAGGAATGACTATACATTTAGCAAATTCCTTAATAAATTGGAGAACATCAAGACAGAAATTCATTTCTTTATCAACAGCCGAATCTGAATACGCCTCTGTCAGAAATGTGTACTGAATTGGTATTCTATAAACAACTGGCAATAGATATAGGAATAAAGGTTGATGATCCTGTAGAAGTGATGGAGGACAACCAAGCAGTGATTTATATGGCCACTTCTTCTGGAATTAAAAATAGATCAAAGCATGTTGATATTAAATACCAGAATGTAAAACAAAGTGTTGAAGAAGGCTTGATATCACTGAAATATTGTGCAACTGATAACAATGTAGCAGACTGTATGACAAAAATACTTGGACCAACGAAGCATGAGCAATCCTGTAAAATGTTAGGGATGAAGTAAAAATGACTGTATGTATATATATATATATATATATATATATATATATGTATAATGATTTAAAAGTGATGTAAATAATCAAACTGAATGAACAATAAGAGGAGTTTGTCAGGTATTTGTTAAAACCTGTAGAATTGTTAATCCAGTTTGTATATGATTGTAAGTATTTGTAAGGATGAAAACAGTAGAGAAAAGTCTGTAGAATTAATGATTTAAGCAGTACAGCTGAGATAGGAACCAGCTAGTAGGCTGAATTAGAACAGCTGTGGAAACAAAATGCAGAAGGAGCTACCTATGGAAGCTAATCACCGATTGGCTGAATGGTGAGATAAAGCCGACAGCTCCAGCATACTCAATCTTGTGGGTTGAAAGGAGAAATGCTGCTGGATGGATTTATGGCATTGAATTGACCACGGAACTCTGATTTATTGGCTAAGGAAACAGACTGACTGCTCAACAGATGTCAGGGACTTCAACACCACGCAACCATGCCGTAGACGTAGCCATAGCTCTCGTAGAGTGCGCCATCAGCACTTCTGGTGGAGTCTTGCCTGCCAAGTCATAAGCTAAAGTGATAGCAGAGACAATCCACCTCGAGACTGTCTGCGAGGAGGCAGGAGAACCCTTTCATGGGCCATGGAAACACACAAAAAGTCTGGGGGAAGTGCGGAATTCCTTAGTCCTGGAAATGTAAAATGATAAGGTACGACGAACGTCGAGGGAGTGGAGCATGTGCTCAACATCAGAAGAGGGATTAGGAAATAACGTCGGAAGAATTAGATGTTGATTAACATGGAAATCAGAAATCACTTTGGGAAGAAAGGACACATCTGGATATAAGACAACTTTGTTGGGATAAAATTGAATGTAAGGGGCATCAGCTCGAAGGGCAGACAGCTCGACGCGCAGAAGTTATAGCCACAAGGAACAAAGTCTTGATAGAAAGAAGTTTGAGATGTGTCGAGGCCATGGGCTCAAACTGTGGATGAGCGAGTGCATGGAGAACAACCTGGAGAGACCACTGTGGAAGTGGAGGTCATGTAGGTGGGTGCATGTTCCGCAAACCTCTCAGAAATCTCTTCAAAGTAGGATGAGAGAATAAACGAGAGGCCTCCGACCCCTCAGGCTGATAGGAAACTATAGCAGAAATATAAACTTTCAACGTTGAATGAGCCAAACCTTGGTCAAACAGATAACGAAGGAACTGGAGAAGGGTGTCCAAAGAGACAGGAACCGTGGGTAATTTCTGTGATGCTGCAAACTTGATGAAAGCGTTCCACTTATACGAATACAGTAATTGAGTAGAAGGCTTCCTAGCCCTATTTAAGACTTCAGCCACATTGGGGTGATTCTCCACACAGTGAGGTGTAGAGAGTCGAGGTCAGGATGACAAATCCGACCTTCGTCCTGGGTCAGAAGGGACGGTTGATGAGGTAACCTCAGGAAGTCGGTAGCCATGGCTCTGAGAGTGGTGAACCACGGTTGTCGAGGCCACCATGGTGCTACTAGAATGGCATCGGAGTTCAGCTGACGGAGCCTGACTATGGTTCGCTGGATGAGTGGAATGGGTGGAAAGAGATAAAGGAGACTGTCGCCCCAGTCCACCATGAAAGCATTGCCTAGAGAGTCCTCCCCTCTTCCTGCCTGTGAGCAGTACCTGTTGCATTTGGAGTTGACCTGGGTGGCAAAGACGTCGAGACCTGGCACCCCCCACCGACTGCAGAGAAGAGAGAAGACTGTGTCATTGAGGGCTCACTCGCGAGTCTGGGTGGTAAGACGGCTCAGACGGTCAGCGACCTCGTTGTTCTCTGTAGCCACGTGAAGGGCCACCGGAAAGATGTGGTGATCGTAACACCATTCCCATAGCTGAACCACTAAATATAGAAGATTTAAAGAATGGGTGCCACCCTGTTTGTTGATATAATACAGGGTGGTCATATTGTCCGTGATGACTTGGACTCTGCGACCAGCTATGAGAAGATGGAAAGCTCGAAAGGATTTGATGACTGCAAACAACTCCAGGTGATTGATGTGCAGCAGTCTCTCTGAGCTTGACCACAAAGCGTGGATCTCTCGATGACTGCAGTGTGCACCCCATCCTGTCTGACTGGCGTCTGTTGTGACCTGTACCATGAGCTGGAGAGGCCTGAATGGGCGGCCCACCAGGAGGTGAGGGGCGAAAGTCCACCAGGTAAGTTAGCGAGATAACTCCAGGGTCACCAGTAGACTCTTGGAAGGATGGTCTAGCAGAGGGTCGAACTGGGATAGGTACCAGGCCTGTAAGGACCGCATCTTCAGTCTCGCATGTTGGAGTACAGATATAGTTGAAGCCATCAGACCTAGCATGTGTTGTGTATGGTGAGCGGTGACTGTGGTGCAATGCAAAAAGGGGCGAATGGCTCACCTTAACTTGAGTATTCTCTCTGGAGGGGTAAACACCCTGGCTACAATAGAATCGAGATGTGCCCCAATATAATCCATGGTCTGAGATGGCTCGAGACAAGATTTTTTGTAGTTGACTTGCAGGCTGAGATCTGCCAGAGTCTGTAGGACGAAGGTAGTGTCCCTTCGGGCTGCGCTGTGTGATCGTGCTACTATCAACCAGTCGTCTATATATGGAAATATTGTGATGTTGTGTAGACGAAGATAGGCAGCGACTGGAGCCAGACACTTTGTGAAGGTCCTCGGAGTGGTGGACAGGCCGAAGGGAAGGGCACAAAATTGGTAAGCAATGCCCATGAAGAGAAAACGGAGATATTTGAAATGGTGTTCGTGAATTGAAATATGACAATATGCGTCCTGGAGATCTATGACTATGAACCAGTTGCCTGGTTGAAGCAGAGGGATGACTGATTCGAGAGTAACCATGTGAAAACGTCTCGGATGAATGTAGGTGTTCAGCAGTCGCAGGTCTAAGATGGGACGGAGGCCACCATCCTCTTTGGGAACCGTGAAATAACATGAGTAAAAACCGTTGGGGATATCTTGGGCAGGAACCTTCTGGATAGCATGTTTGCGAAGAAGGAGGGTAACCTCGTTCTCTAGAGCAGGTGAGTACGTTGTGGGTCTGACATGACCAAGAGGAGGAAGCTCCTTGAATTCCAATAGGTAACCGAAACATATGATGGCGAGCACCCAAGTGTCCTTGGTGATGGTGGACCACTTGACGAAAAAGGGAGCCAGCCGGGGATGATAGGGATAGTCCAAGAGAGGAGAGTCAAAGATATTGTTTATTTTTTCTTGTAGGGCGACGGAAACCTTGTCTGTGTTGAGCAGGGGCCTGGGACCGGAAAGGAGGAGCAGAAGAGGAAGGCTGAGAAAAGTTGTATCTCTCAGGAGCCTGAGCCGGAGGTTTGTAAGGGCGATAGGGGTGCTGGTATGATTGATGGAAAGTGAAAGGCTTATGCCACTGATTGCATTGGTATCTCGGCTGTTGAATGGAGTAAGAGCGGGCAGTCTTGCGGATTTTATGTAAGTTTTCCATCACCTCGTCAGTCTTATCATTGAAGAGGCCCACGCCATCGAAGGACAAATCCTCAATACGGGACCGAGCATCGTCAGTGATCCCCACAGACCAGACGCTGTTGTTTAGCCAAAGTAGTGGCGTCAAGGTGGGTGTTGAGAGCACTGGTTCTAATCTCTTCAGGAGCAGCTTGAAGGACAGGAAGGATTTTGTTCCATAGCTGCCTGTGATAAGCCCCCATTGCAGCTTGATAGTTTGACACCCTCATAACGAAAGAAGCCAGAGAATATAGACGACAACCCAGTATGTCTAGTTTCCTTCCCTCCTTGTTAGTAGGAGTGACTGAGGACCGATTGCCTGCTCGGGACTGATTTGATTGCACAATAATGGAATTTGGTGGAGGATGTTTGACTAGAAACGCTGTATCAGTGCCGTGAGTGTGGTAGTGATTCTCCACACGTCTCAAAATTTGTAAGGACGTCGATGGTCTGTCCCAAGATTCCTTAATAAGGTCCAGCATGGCTGGGATGAATGCCAGACTCAATGGAGGAGATTTTTCTTGATTAATGTCATCAAAGACGAGGTCATGCTTGGGAGGAGATGGCTGTTCAATGTCCAGTTCCAACGATTTGGCCATGTGAAGGATGAGCTGTGCATAAGAAGTAAAGTCCTCAGATGGAGATGGAGGATGAACATCTGCAACATCAGAATCTGGGGTTGGTAGATTTGATGGGGACTCCCTGGATGACTCAGAGGGAGGATTATGTTCAGAAACTGTCAATGCCGAAGATTCTCCCAAGATGGAAAGAGTTGGAGAGGAAGAACGTTGACGACCTCGAGAAACAGAAACAAGAGGGGTTGGTGCTGGGACCTGACGGTCGGAGCGGGATCCAGATAGAGAGACAGACTGCCATGAGGTCGAAGCTGACGGTACCGTAGAAGAGCGTTGCTGTTTAGATGGAACAGGCTCGTGTCAAGCGGACTTGTGTCGAGATGGAATAGGGTCACAACACGGTAAATCAGTGCTAGACAAATGGTGTTTAGAAGATTTCTTAGACGTTGGCACCATTGGAGCGGGCTTGTAACTGGCTCGGTGTCGACTCCAAACAGGAGGCGGCGATGGCGACAGAGAGGATTCGGATGGGCCATAAGCGTACCGAACGCGCTTTGGACGCTCATAATACTCTGGAACAAACCTTGGGTCATATTGGTCGAATCGGTATCGGTGGTGATCACCATGTCGATCGATATCATAATGAGGCTCTCCATATTCAGGAAAGGCATGGCGTCGAGATGGACGCGGAACAAAGATTACCTCCCAATACTGCAGGGATAGAGAGATGTGACACCGCTTTGCTGTCCTCTTCCTCGGAGGGGATTGTGAAACTGATGCCTCCAAATTCAACAGATGGATCACAGTCACCCGCCCGGTTGAAACAGGGCTAGAATGGGCCGAGGCCAGGCTGGATATGATATCAGTCTCAGAGCGGCCATGACTCGGCGACAAGCTCGGTATGGAGACCGAAGCTTGAGCCCGAGTAGGAAGACTCGATTCCCCTGCTTCAGAAATGGAGCCTTGGTCTGGGATGTCCCTTGACGATTCCTCCAGGATGGGAGATGGGAGGGAGACGTGGACAACTGGTGGCTCACGAGGCTGATGAGGTTTAGGAGCCCGCTTTGTTTTCTTTTGTTTGACTCTGTCCTTATCCTTTTGCTTTTTACCAGATTGAGTCTTCGCCGACACCGAATAAGACTTCGACATCGAGGTTGATGTCGATACCGATGGTGATTTAGGCTTGGAAGCCTTGGTAGAAGACCTCGGCGAGGGTGTAGGAGCCAATGGGATGGAAGACTCAGATCAAGACGGTGGAACTAGGGTAAGTTCCATTGTGGGGCTGGTTGGCAGACTGGAAGGTGCCAAAGATTTTTCCCACAAGTGGGACCTCAGTCTTTGAAGCCGGAGTTTTAAAGCTGGTTTTGTTAACTTTTTACACTCTGGATAAGTGTGTGTTTGGTGACTCTCGCCCAGACAGAACAAGCAATGATCGTGGCTGTCCGTAAAAGGTATTTTATTGGCACACGTCGTGCAGCGCTTGAATGGGCCTGAGGAGGCCATAAAAAAGGGCAGGAAGGGAAGGGGGGAGAAGATAAAGAAAGATAACTCACAGGGAACGTCCGTAAATAAAAAACTTGATTAAATTCGTAATCCAAGAATCGAAAAACGTAAAGCAGTATAAAGATCAGAAAACTGTAGAAAGAATCACAAATCACAAACAGCTCTAGGGGTCACAGAGAAGTCCAATTTCAGTGGCGGCTAAAAGGAACTGAGGTATTACGGGCAGGCAGAGCATGCGTGCCATGGGGCAACGTCCTACTAATCACGTCTTTTTAAGCTCTAGAATATTCTGAGGAGTCCTGTGTAGGCGCAGTAAAACCCATTTGTGTGCATTCACAGAAGCCATGAAGAAGAACCAATGCAAGTGGGTCTTTGGAAAAAAGAAAAGAAAAGAAATCTCCTGCCAGTGCTCATTGTGTATAGTAGCAGCTGATCATTTAAGCTCAGCTTTTCAAATGTGACTACAAGATAAAATTCTGCTGCATTGACCTTATTGAACTTACACAAATTTCCTATTAGCAAAAGGCTTTTATAAACCTAGGAGAGGAGGAGATGACAGACAAAATCAGTCATTGGTTTGAAGAATATTTCAGAGAAAAAGGCATTCCACCAAGTACACTGTCCTTGTATTTCCTAAGAATGCTTTTTATTTTTTTGTTCATTCATTCTGGATAAGCAAAGAAACATTGGACTGTGAGTAATGAAAGGTGATGGAATTTGCAGACACTATGAAATGCATTTTCCTAGAATTTACAGAGCAATTGATGCCCATGGTGTTGCAAATCTGATATAGACACAGCACTATATAAGATCTTCTCTAAATCAGTCCCCTGTATCAACAACAGTATACATAAGACAATAAGAATAATTTTGGAACTGAACAGAAACAATGCCATTCTTGTTGCTAAAATCCAGTACAGAAAAGGGAGTACTATAGTGCTTCACAGTTAAACAGTCTTTGACCTGCCAGGTATTTAATGGCCAACATGTTTTCTGCAATCCGGAGAAGACTTCACAAGCACAGTAAGGAGGTTTAGAGTGCTCCTGGTGGTCCACCATATGTGGCTCCTGGGCTTTTTCAGATCATAAACTAGACAGGCTGGTACTGCTCACAAGCCAGCTGTTCTTCTGTTACAGTAGCAGGAGAATTCTGCCACAAGTGAAGATTTCATAAGAGGCATTTAGAGGATGGCAAAGCAGAATGAGGCAAGGCAGAGCAGAGCAAGGCAGGACAAAGTTCAGCTTTCAGCAAGCCACAGTTGAGGCAACCAAGGCAAGGCAATGTAAAACAAAGTCCTTTAAAAGAAAGCAATGCTAGAAATGGCAAGTGTTGGGAAAGTACCCAGGCAACTCTACATAAATCTTAGACTGGAGACATATAAGAATAAAGTTTATATATAGGGCAGCAAAAGGGCATTCCAGAATAAAAACAAATAAGATGCCAGCTTCTTAGTTGGAAGGTGATAAAATCTTATCACTCCACAGATGCATTTTCAAAGCTAGCATGTTTGTACAATACATAAATGAAGTCCATCGTTTTCTTCCCAATGACCTATCCACAAACAAATGCAACCTAATTTACAACTTCCAGAGCTGCAAGAACCCATTTTTAAATAATAACTGAGGGTTTAATCAGATGGGCATTTGTCCTGTTGTTGGTGCACTCTGGGGATGAGCTGGTATGCTTTTTTCCAAGCAATCAGATTACATAACTGGTACAATGAACCAATCTGTCCCCAAAACACCCCTACCCACACCTTTCTGAGCTGTTGTCAGGGGCTCCTACTTTGTTGGTGCAGGCAGATTCACTCTAGTTTGGTCAATTTCCAGTCTGTGAGATTGTTGAGAATGGACCAAGAAGCAAGGCTTAAGCTTTCAAAGCTCCTTCCACTGTCAATTTCCAGTATCATGAAGTGTCTTAATAAACAGAAGAGCCGGGGAAATGGATTTTTTAAAAATAGACTCTAATAGATTATCACTGATAACTTGCATCACTTTAAAAAAGAGAGAGAAATATTTTTGTACTTTGGTTTCTCTTAAAAGACTGGTCAAGAATCTGCAGGACAGTTTCTCAGCGGGCCCTTGAGATAAAATCTTGGTTTCAGCCGCAGACAGTTTCTTGATCAGCACTTCAGACAAGACAATTAAAAATATATATTCTAATTCTGATGCATTGCATCAGTGATGGTCTAGCAGAGTCAAAAAACCCCCAATAATTTCACTTCCTCTGCCCTTCCACTAAGGTGCAGGGGAAGTGTTCAATCTGCTTACTTATTAAGCCACTTCTCAGTATTGGAAATTAGTTATAGAAGATCCTGGAACAAATTAAGTAGTTTGAATTCCATATGCCACTTAAATGCAAGAATTACATCAAATGGCATATCACACTTCCACCCTATTTAGGTGGAACAACCCTATTTAAACCACACCGGCTCACTCCAAAGAGCCAGTGTAGATGAACCATGAGTCCTGTCAAGTAAATTCTGACTTACAGCGACCAGTGTTCCCTCTAATTTTCAGCCCCATTGGACAGGACTCTGCTCCTCACGTGCACAATGCTTCCCCTGTGCAGGCATGGTGGGGGGCCCTCTGGGCAGGTTCCATTGCAACTAGAACCAAAGGGGCTGAAAACAATTGCTGTGGATGCACAGAGGAGGAGAAGCCCTATCTGGAGGGGGCAGAGGCGTGCACACACAGGCGTGCACCTTAGAGGAAACCTTGATGGTGGCCCTTTTCAGGGTTTTCTTGGTAGAGAGTACTCAGAAGTAGTTTATCATTCCCCTCTTCTGGGGACATTCTGGAATTGTACAACTTGCCCAAGGCCACACAATGGATACACAATGAGGAACTGAACTTCCAATCTCTGCCTCCACAGCCAGATACCTAATTTACTCAGCTATCCAGCTGGATGCTCAATTGTCCTTAACTTCTTAAGCGGTCCTTTTATTTGAGAGGTCTGTTTCTTCTCCTTAAGCAGAGCCGCAGCCCCATCTACACAGCTCTGATGAGAGTTGATTCTTCACTGATGAGATGGTTGAAGGGACTAGTCCACAGTGACTGCCTGGCAAAGGGTGACTAGTTCCTCGGACCTGTCAGAATCAGGAAGGAAGTATGGCCATTCAGGTTGCAGTGCTAGAAAAACAGGATAACTTTTTTTGCTAGGACCTTGGGGCAGGAGGGACATCTGGGACTGGCTTTGAGGGAGATTCTAAATCCACAACCTTGCTCTCCAAATTTGAGGAATCAAGCCATGGCTCTACAGGTATCAATCCCTAACGCAGAAGCTTGTTTGTTTGTTTCTTCACATCTCCAATGCATATCTTTTGCTGTATTTAAAGAAGAGGTTATAGTTTCTGGAGAGTTTGCTTAATTATAGCCATTTCCCTCCACGCTGCTCCATATGAAAGAATATTTCATACATTTCAGATATATTTCTATGAAGCTTTCAAGATGGTTCTCAGAGAGGTCACACAGTGGAAGCTGCTGTTACAGGTCACATGGGCCTGCAACCTTATCTGAGTTTCAGGATTTTCTAAGGCCAATATCTATGGTGCCATTTTTCTGGCAAGCAATTCTGTGGACCCTACTACGTAGGTCAAAATCTACTTACAGTGGCAGGAGGGCAGCCCAGAGATTGTGAAAAACCAGGAGAAAGTTCAAGTATCTCCCTACAGAATCCACACTACAGGCTTGGATGCCTGTGTGTGTCCAGCTGAATCTGCAAACCCATGATATCTTAACTGAGAAAGGCATGGTATAGAAAAGGAGATTATGTGTTAATAACGCTGCAATGCATTGCACATGGGATTGCCTTTGAAGACTTTTAAGAAACTTTAGGACCCTCCACAACTTGCAGGGAGCACTGCTGAATAAGTTGTTCTGTGCATAAGACAAGGCCTCAGAGGCTACTTCTTCTCTTAACAAGACAAACCAAAGCAAACTGAACAAAAAAGGAAGGACTGAAAAATAGATGGTGCAAGGTGAAGGGAATTACATAAATGTGCCTAGTTTGCCCGTAAAGAAGGCATGAGATTTCGTTTTTCTTAACACAAATTATTTTGAAAACAAACAAACCCAAACCTTGCAGGCCTTACACAAGCCTAGTCTCACTTTGTGGACACATTTACACTGTGACTCCCCTTGAAATAGATTGCCAGCTGACAAGTCATAAGCCTGCTGTTACTATACTTTGTTGATAGTAGTGCTGGGGAGGCGGGCAAGAAAGATTTGGGGAAATGATTAAAGAGAACCTTAAAATCCATTGTCTTTTGCACACAGGACACATATCTGGAAACAGCATCTAAGCTTCAAAAAGACATTGGTAGTCTTGAGTGCTGGCCTGCAAACAACAGAATAAAATTTAGCAGCGATGTGCAAATTTCTACATCTAGGGAGAAATAAATAAATAAATGCACAGTTACAAGATGGGCGATACTTGGCTAAGTATGAGAAGAAGGGACTTGGAATTGTCATAGATCACAAACTGAATATGAGCCAACAGTGTAATGTGGCTGAAAAAAGGAGCAAATGCTATTTTAGGCTACCTTTACAGAAGTATAGTGTCCAAATCCCCTGAAATACTATTACTAGCACCCCTCTGTTTGGCACTAGTTAGGGCTCCTCTTGAGTACTGTTTTGTGGACACCACACTTTAAAAAGGATGCTGAAAAACTGGAACAAGTTCAGAGAAGGGCAACAAGGATGATCAGAGGACTGGAAATCAAAACCTATGAGGAAAGACTGAAAGAGCTGGGCATGTTTAGTTTTGAGAAAAGAAGACTGAGGGGAGATATGATAGCACTCTTCAGATACTTGAAAAATTGTCATCCAGAGGAGGCACAGAATCTATTCTCAGTCATTCCAGAGTGCAGGACATGTAATGAAGGGCTCAAGTTACAGGAAGCCAGACTTTGGTTGAATATCAGGGAAAAAATGTCCTGTTAGAGCAGGACAACAATGGAACCAATTACTTCAGGAGGTGAGGAGTGCTCCAACACTGGAGGCATTCAAGAGAAAAATTAGACAACCATCTGTCAGAAACACTTTGATTTGGATTCAGGCATTAAGCAAGAGGTAGGACTTGGTGACCTTATAACCTCTTTCAACTCCATTGTTCTATGATTGAATGATTCTATGATTTTGCAAATCAAATCCCTAAATAACAGTTGTTGGAAGAAATGCAGATCTTTACAACTCAGGTTTTTGTAAATTTGACAACTTCCAAAGCATCAGCATACATATAATGGAATACAAGCTACTCTTTACACTTTTAATATTCATGTTTAACATGGTAAGCTGCTTCAACTTAAATAATGTTGGCATTACATTAATTCAAGTGGTGGTGCAATGGTTATCATGCTGGAGTGAGTGGCATTTATTTTTTATGGACCAAGACACTTATGGACAGGGCACTTGCAGAGTAGGCATTAAGTGGCATTGTCACCGAAGGAGATGAAAACAACACCTCTAAGTTTGAGCTGCCTCCATGTACTGTTGTTGTAGCTGTTGCTGCTTTAAACAGACAAAAATTGCAAGGATAAAAAAATGACCCCCGAAAAACTATTAGGCAAAATTATGCTGCATAGTTACACCTGCAGGAGCCAAACAGTGCAACTTTCAAGCGGGGCTCTGGGAGTGATTGGAAGGAAGAACGAGGCTGCCACTGCTGCTGGATGCGTGAGTGGATGGTCTGGCCCCAGGGGGCCAGACTCTCATTAAGTCTAGCTGTGCAGGGGTATTTGTATTCATATACGAATACCGCCATCTCTAATTGGTACCAATAAAATAAGATAAAAATACCCCACTCTTTTTTCAGTAAATCATGAAGCAGAAGTTACATAATCTGGTTCTCAGTAGGTTGGCCCATTCAGAATGGAGGTGCATTGTGTGCAAAATGTACACATCTTAGTGTACATTTAATCTAAATTCTAACTGCTACTCTAATCCTCACACTACTGTTAACTCTCAATTCATTGGAATACTCCTGGGAGGTCAGAAAATACCCCAAAAGTCATTCAGTTCATTCACTCCCTTTGTTACCCTGATGGAAGAAGTTTAGCTAGGTCCATCCTTAAAAAATGTTCTGTCTTTTCAAAAACCCATGTTCAATTTGCTTGCTTCCCATCAGAAATATTTCTAGTTGTCAAAAACCCTTGGGTGAGGTCAAATGTTTTCACATCCTAGATCTGCTCTGCAATTAGTTATGGCAGAGCGAGAGGATTAATTTATTCAGCATGTATCATCATGAACAGGGTTCTTCCTTTGTGCTACTTGAAAAATGTGTCAAAAGAAAATTGTGTTAATGGGAATCTGTTTAGAATTCTCATGATGAAGGAAGGATGGACAAACCAAACAGAATGTTTTAGAGCTCTGAGAGCAGTATAGAAACAATATGCAGAAGCAGGGTACAAATGCACCTTTGCTGTCTTGGTGAGAGGTGAACTTTTTTTCTGCTATGCCTGCTAGAGCCAAACCAAAATTTCTCATAGGACCCTTTCCCCCTTAAGAAAATATATATGCCCCTCTCCCCCTCTAGAATATCAATTTTGCCCATTTTTCCTACATATTTTTTTAATGCCAGCCACATGTAGATCTCTGTTAGGTCCAGAAATACTGGATAATGAAAAATGCTAGCTGAATTTGCATCAGTAGTGGTTAAAAAAAAGTCCTTGACTCAAAAGAAAAAATATGTTGTTTGCATAATTATATTGTAACCTGCCCAGAGAGTACAAAATGTTTCCTAGTTACTCCTCATAAATTACAAGTTTGTTTTTTGTGTTCAGACGATGCATGGCTATTACCTAATCTTTTGCTCCCCCTTCATGCTATCTCCACATCAAATCCATCCCACTGGGAGGCTTCTAGTATAATTGTTCTGTGTTTCATTGTGCGTTACATCTGAAATTCCATCACGTGTGCACTACTAAACAGATTCTTTCTCATTACATCTGGCATGCAGTCACTGCCCGCCTGTTGTTGTTTGAGTCCCCTTTTAAATAATAATGATAATAATAATTGAAGTGTAGGCATGTTGGCATGCTTCTGTCAAAGACAGACCGCCAATAAAGTGGGCTGTGCGTTCTCCTCCATTGAGTGTAACGCAGCACTGAAACAGAAAAAAATGCCCCAAATCAGTATGTGACCAGCAAGGACATTTTGAAGACTTCCAAGGGTTGCCATGGCAGCAACTCCATCACTGACCAGCACTTTGGGCTCCTAGGCACAACCCCTGCTCCACAGGAGACTTGGCACATTAATTGCACCAGAGCAAAGGGCGCACACTCATAGGTGTGTGTGAGAGAGAGAGAGGAAAAAAAGGGAGAAAGAGAGAGAGAAATTGAGGCAGCAAACAGGGCCTCTGGTCTGCTTTAACCCTCCCAATGCCAGTTGTGTGTAGGGTAAGGTGCTGGAAGTTTCAGCCCGGCACAGGCAGCCCTGTGAAGAAATGCACAAAAAGAGGAAGAGATATGTCCTGCTACAGGGATGTAGGTGAATGTACTGCATCTAATTTACCTAAAAAATGTGGAGTGGTTAAAAAACATATGAACTACTATCATGGGTTATATGGCACGTGACCAAAACATGCAACTCTAAAGGAAGCAGAAGGTGTCAGAAAATGGGGACATTTCTCTAGTGTGAAATGAGTGAAATTCTATTTTGTACTGACAAATAACATAGAGAAATACAGATAGGATTTTCATGTAAGTACAAAAGAAAAAGAAAACAACACAAAAGACCTTTTCTTTTTCTCCCTCTCACTTACTCCCTGTTTACATGTTCCTTCATTCATCGGTTTCCAAAAAAACAACCCTCTTAATCACAATTTGTTTAAATGAAAGATGGTCCATGAAAGTTTTGTGTCTCTTCATGTTTCCTTCTTTCATTTACACTTTATCTGTCAAATTACCTAGAAAATCCCCTGGAATTATTATTTATTTATTTTTTAGAATGTCCTGGAGTGGGCGGGGGGAGGGGAGAGAAAACTTGAACCTATGAAAGGGCCTAGATTGGTTGAAAGCCAATGAAGGGAATGATTTGCTTCAGTCATTCTTGTGAGAATCAGTGTGCTGCTACTTCCTGATGCCATTCATTGTGCTGCCTGTGGCTGATGGCCTGGCTTATTTATTTATTTTGCCGGTTTTGCTTGAGTCTGGGGGAAAAGCTTTCCCCACTAGATTGAGGATTTTTAAAGAAATGTTATTTGGTTAATTTTCTGTATATTTATTGGAGGTGTATATTTGGAAAAGGGGTTGGATGATTTTTCTTTTTTATGTACTGTTGCCTGCTTTATAGTAGATTTATTCTGTGTTGTTGAGATTTTCTGTTATTTTGGAGTAGTTGTTTAGGGTTTTTTAGGACTTTGGTTTTCTCTTGTCCATGCTTTTTTTGAGTAGCTGTGAAGAGTTTTTTTAGGGTTTTTGAATGAGTCACAGAGAACATGAATGGGAAAAAAACAAAACTAAAGAATACTGAAGAGTTGATCATTTTCATTTTTTACAAAAGGATTTAAAAGCCCAAAAATGAAAGATGCACAACCCACAAGAGAACCCAAAATTAAAAAAAAAAGAAAAAAGAAAGTTTTTGCCATGTACATTCCTAGCAGAGAATTTCAAGGATCTGCTTCTGTTCCGACTAGTTGACAACATGGTTTGGACTGTAACTGGAAATTAGTTGGTTGAATACGGATGCTGACTGGCTGGCACTCATAATGTTGTCTTACTCTTTAATGTCTGAGGACCTATACCAGGGAAGGCACCCTATAGCCATTTCAGGCTGCCTCTTCACACTGCTGCCACATAGGGGAGGGATGCCAGACCTATCCATTTCTTAGATAAGTGTGTGCACTTAACATAAGAGGAAGGAATCAGGGTTGCCTCTCTCTCTCTCCATTGCCGCTTTGCTCATGCAAACTTAACAGCTCTGAAGAACAGTGCATATTCTCTTCATGGAGGTTGTCCTTGTAAACTAGAATTGAGAAAAAAATCCTTTTCACACCTTTCACTTCCACATAAGAAAAGCAATAATGGATAGGGCAGGGCTAGTACTCTCCCCTTCTCACATACTGAGTAAAAATTTTCCCCTAAAATCTTAGATGTGGTATTCACTAACGAGAATTTGATTGGCTGGCTGGAGCCCAATTCTGCCTAGCAAAGACATGTGGGGATGATTTTCTCCTATGAGGCAGCAGGGAGGTGTTTGTGGGTAGGGTTGCTGCGATTTTATTCCATCCCAATGATCTTAATGATGTTCATGGGATGGAGTTGACTGGCTGAGGGAAAAACGTCCCAGGCACTTCTGCTCATCTCACCCAGCCTATTCTTAGGCTAACTTATATTGACGAAACAATGATTCTGCATTCCATTCTTCTCTTCATTTATGTTTGGAATCAGAAATGAAAAATCCAGAAATAATTAGCACCATCTCTGGAGAGCAGACTGAAAGAACACTGACCAAAAAGAGACAAGTTCTGGTGAAAATTGTATTTGAACTAACAGTACCTCAGGCACATATGCAGAGGTCATGTGAATTGCACAGCTTAGAGACTTTCCACAGCATCTCTAATGTACACTTCCTCAGTGAAAGCAGTAGCCCAGGCATGTATACTATAGTCAAGCTTGATGTTCTGCGTGTCTAGCATAATTATGCCTTGATCCCCTCTCTGACTTGTGACTGAAATATTAAAATAAACTTGCCTGCTGCAGAAATAGCTTCTAGGATTTGTACCACAATAGCTGAAATAAATCTAAGTTACTATCTGCTACAGTCTTAGCCCACCTGAGGGTCAGTAAGCAACCATGATAGATAAAGTAGTGTCCTGAGGTAACTGCTAAGTTTCAGAGGTGATCTGGGCCAAGATCTGAAGACTTCACACTGACTGAACATATTTCTCAGTGGCTGGAGACATAGTATTTCTTTTGATAGCTTAGTGGATGTCCAATGTATTTAAATTAAAATAGTGTTTCATTACATTGGATCAGACATGGAATTACATTGCCATTAATTATAGGTAATCTGCACTTTTACATTAACTCCATTACCAGTAATAGACTTTTAATGTGGTACTTATATTGTGCTTAAAGGGTGAGCACTGAATCTACTTGGAAATATCTAAGGAAGAGAATAAGAAGGGAGATTAGAGAGAAGAGGATAAGAGATGGGGTGGGGAAGGGAAGAAAAAAGGAAGGAAGCAAGATGGGCCATCAAGACACGACAAGACAGGCAAGAGGAATGGTTGATGGGGAGAAAGGGATAAACAAATGGAATGAATGAAAAGAAAATGGATAGGTTATTGCTAAAATCATCAACATGTTAATAGATAGCTAGGGCAAGAAGAAATAGGCTGCAGCTGGGGCAAATTTCAAAAAATGAGACTGCTCAGAATTTATACAATACAAATATGATTCTTCCTGAATTACCCAATTCTATGTACCATTTTCACTCCCCATATCATGCAAATACATCATCAGTTAAAACTGCCACATTTATACTTCCTATTTTTAGGTATACACCAGAAATTGGGGAGGGGAGAGATCTTTAAAAATAAGTTTTGATGAATGTGTATGTGTCCTGTGCTGTCAAGTCGGAACTGACTAATAGAAACCCTAATGGGGCTTTCAAGATAAGTGAGATATTTAAGGAGTGTTTTTACCAGTTCCACCCTGCACCTCAGAGTTTCCATGGCCAAGTGGGGATTTGAATTCTGTTCTCCAGAGTCCTAGTCCATCACACTATCCACTACACCACATTGGGAATCCTACATATATGGAAATACCAGATTAGAAGTAGTCCTCAAAAACAAGGGATGTCTTAGTAATTATTGTTCTATGTGAACTATGCCATCTGCACAGTTCACATAGAACAAAAATTACTAGGAAACCTTAAAGTTTTTTCACCCTTGGAGCTATGCCATTAACTTCCCATTAAAGATAAATATTGAGGGTCCAATTACAAAATGAGTCAATTTACAACCTACAGTCTTTCTCAACACATTGAGTACACACAGATTTCTTTAACTGTATAGATAAGAGTGAAGATAGATATAGACCGATATTCACAGCATGGAGTGTAATGCTCTGTGTATGCAGGACTCCTGCCAGCAAATGCTCACCAGAACCACACAACAGTTCTTAAGGGGGTAGGATGAGGAGGGGGGTGGCAATTCGTTGCTTTCAAATTGGCACTGCCCAGCCTCCAAAATGTGGCCACTTCTCCATTGGCTATGAGGATAATGCATGGCTTTGGGGAAATTTAGGAACAATGCATTGTGGGAAGGGTGCCCAAAGGGATTTTTTTTGCCCATCTCTCCCACAGTGCCTTGGCCCTGAGGATTGTCAAAGCCAGGTTCCATTCTCATAGTCGCTCAAGAAATGGCCATTTTTTTTTCTGGCTAACAGGTAAATAGTCAGAAAAAAGCCCCAACCACAGACATAAAGGGCATGTACATGTGCAGTGGGCAAATAAGAAACTGACCATAGTATTGGAAAAGCTGTAATATAACATATGCTATAGAAACCTGGGTACAAAAAGGTAGCTATTATGGGAAATTGCACAAAAAAATTGAGTATCGAGATGCATATTTATTTCCACAAATATCCCAATGCTCATACATGCCCACATGCACATTTTTGTTGCCTAAAAAATACAAACTTGTTCAGAAATGGATCACAATAAAAAAATGTAAACACTATATAAAGCAAAATAGATCCATCCTGTATCTTGTACATCTTCATTTTGGTTTTGACTACATCTTCATCCACATCATTAAAGATAAACATAAAACAAATATGTTTAGAAAAGTGCCTCCAAATTTAATGTATTCTCGAATGCTTTCATGGCCAGGATCCGATGGTTGTTGTAGGTTTTTTGGGCTGTTTGGCTGTGTTCCAAAGGTTTTTCTTCCTAACGTTTCGCCATCTCTGTGGCCGGCATCTTCAGAGGACAGGAGTTAGAACTCTGTCTGTGTTCTGGTGTAGTGTGTGGGATAGTTGAGTATTTGTAGCTGTGGGATCAGCTTTTTGTCCTTTTCAGGAGATTGGGTGATTATGATGATCGGGGTGTTTTTTTGTTCTGGGTGTATTGTTGTGATAAGGGGGGAAGATGATCTGTCACTGTGATTGATGGGTGTTGTTGCAAGGTATCCAGTATACTCCTGCAGTGGTGAGGGGGTCCCTTTTGCCATACAGCTTCAACAAAAAAGAAGAAAGTCTAAAACTCAACAAAGCCTGGCTCCCAGCACTGAAAAATACAGCCTGCAAAAAGGTCAACGAACTCTACCCAGCCACAAGGACTGGTGATCACTGCACACAAAAGAATAGCTAACAACAGAAAGAGTTCTAACTCCTGTCCTCTGAAGATGCCAGCCACAGAGACTGGAGAAACGTTAGGAAGAAAAACCTCCAGAACACGGCAAAACAGCCCAAAAAACCTACAACAGCCTCCAAATTTGTTATAAGAAATGGAAAAGTGTATCAATGCGAGTCACTTGGAACTGCCATTCTCCAACTTTTTTTTGGCCACAGCCATAAACACAATATAAAAGAAATATAGGATGAAACAGGATTGTATAAGTCACATAACAAACGTTATAAGGTGGTGTGTGAATAATTGTTTCCAGTCTGTTGTTGCTGTTTAGTCGTTAAGTTCTGTCCAACTCTTCGTGACCCCATGGATCAGAGCATGCCAGTCCCTCCTGTCTTCCACTTCCTCCCGGAGTTTGGTCAAATTCATGTTGGTAGCTTCAATGACACTGTCCATCCATCTCGTCCTCTGTCGTCCCCTTCTCCTCTTGCCCTCACACTTTCCCAACATCAGGGTCTTTTCCAGGGAGTCTTCTCTTCTCATGAGATGGCCAAAGTATTGGAGCCTCAGCTTCAGGATCTGTCCTTCCAGTGAGCACTCAGGGTTGATTTCCATCAGAATGGATAGGTTTGTTCTCCTTGCAGTCCAGGGGACTCTCAAGAGTCTCCTCCAGCACCACAATTCAAAAGCATCAATTCTTCGGCGGTCAGCCTTCTTTATGGTCCAGCTCTCACTTCCATACATCAAAACTGGAAAAACCATAGTTTTGACTATGCGGACTTTTGTTGGCAAGGTGATGTCTCTGCTTTTTAAGATGCTGTCTAGGTTTGTCATCGCTTTCCTCCCAAAAAGCAGGCGTCTTTTAATTTCGTGGCTGCTGTCACCATCTACAGTGATCATGGAGCCCAGAAAGTAAAATCTGTCACTGCCTCCATATCTTCCCCTTCTATTTGCCAGGAGGTGATGGAACCAGTGGCCATGATCTTAGTTTTTTTGATGTTGAGCTTCAGACCATTTTTGGCGCTCTCCTCTTTCACCCTCATTAAGAGGTTCTTTAATTCCTCCTCACTTTCTGCCATCAGAGTGGTATCGTCTGCATATCTGAGGTTACTGATATTTCTTCCGGCAATCTTAATTCCGTTTTGGGATTCATCCAGTCCTGCCTTTCGCATGATGTATTCTGCATATAAGTTAAATAAGCAGGGAGACAATATACAGCCTTGTCGTACTCCTTTACCAATTTTGAACCAGTCAGTTGTTCCATATCCAGTTCTAACTGTTGCTTCCTGTCCCACATATAGATTTCTCAGGAGGTAGATAAGGTGGTCAGGCACTCCCATTTCTTTAAGGACTTGCCATAGTTTGTTGTGGTCGACACAGTCAAAGGCTTTTGCGTAGTCAATGAAGCAGAAGTAGATGTTTTTCTGGAACTCTCTGGCTTTCTCCATAATCCAGCGCATGTTAGCAAATTGGTCTCTAGTTCCTCTGCCCCTTCGAAATCCAGCTTGTACTTCTGGGAGTTCTCGGTCCACATACTGCTGAAGCCTGCCTTGGAGGATTTTGAGCATAACCTTGCTAGCGTGTGAAATGAGTGCAATTGTACGGTAGTTAGAGCATTATTTGGCACTGCCCTTCTTTGGGATTGGAATGTAGACTGATCTTTTCCAATCCTCTGGCCACTGCTGAGTTTTCCAAACTCGCTGGCATATTGAGTGTAGCACCTTAACAGCGTCATCTTTTAAGATTTTAAATAGTTCCACTGGAATGCCATCACCTCCACTGGCCTTGTTGTTAGCCATGCTTTCTAAGGCCCACTTGACTTCACTCTCCAGGATGTCTGGCTCAAGGTCAGCAGCCACACTATCTGGGTTGTCCGGGACATCCAGATCTTTCTGGTATAATTCCTCTGTGTATTCTTGCCACCTCTTCTTGATGTCTTCTGCTTCTGTTAGGTCCCTGCCATTTTTGTCCTTTATCATGTCCATCTTTGCACAAAATGTTCCTTTAATAGCTCCAATTTTCTTGAACAGATCTCTGGTTTTTCCCTTTCTATTCTTTTCCTCTTTATCTTTGCACTGTTCATTTAAGAAGGCCCTCTTGTCTCTCCTTGCTATTCTTTGGAATTCTGCATTCAATTTTCTGTAACTTTCCCTATCTCCCTTGCATTTTGTTTCCCTTCTCTTCTCTGCTATTTGTAAGGCCTCGTTGGACAGCCACTTTGCTTTCTTGCATTTCCTTTTCTTTGGGATGGTTTTTGTTGCTGCCTCCTGTACAATGTTACGAGCCTCCATCCACAGTTCTTCAGGCACTCTGTCCACCAAATCTAGTTCCTTAAATCTGTTCTTCACTTCCACTGTGTATTCATAAGGGATTTGGTTTAGATTATACCTGACTTGCCCCATGGTTTTTCCTACTTTCTTCAGTTTAAGCTTGAATTTTGCTATAAGAAGCTGATGATCAGAGCCACAATCAGCTCCAGGTCTTGTTTTTGCTGACTGTATAGAGTTTCTCCATCTTTGGCTGCAGAGAACATAATCAATCTGATTTCGGTATTGCCCATCTGGTGATGTCCATGTGTAGAGTTGCCTCTTGTGTTGTTGGAAAAGAGTGTTTGTGATGACCAGCTTGTTCTCTTGACAGAACTCTATTAGCCTTTGCCCTGCTTCGTTCTGAACTCCAAGGCCAAACTTACCTGTTGTTCCTTTTATCTCTTGACTCCCTACTTTAGCATTCCAATCCCAAATAATGACAAGAACATCTTTCTTTGGTGTCTGTTCTAGAAGGTGTTTTAAGTCTTCACAGAATTGGTCAATTTCAGCCTCTTCAGCATAAACTGAAGTTGGTTGGTGCATAAACTTGGATGACTGTGATGTTGAAAGGTCTGCCTTGGATTCATATTGAAATCATTCTATCATTTTTGAGATTGTATCCCAGTACAGCTTTTCCCACTCTTTTGTTGACTATGAGGGCTACTCCATTTCTTCTACGGGATTCTTGCCCACAATAGTAGATATGATAATCATCTGAATTGAATTTGCCCATTCCCGTTCATTTTAGTTCACTGACGCCCAGGATGTCAATGTTTATTCTTGCCATCTCCTGTTTGACCACATCCAGCTTACCAAGGTTCATAGATCTTACATTCCAGGTTCCTATGCAGTATTTCTCTTTGCAGCATCAGACTTTCCTTTCATTTCCAGGCACGTCTACAGCTGAGCATCCTTTCGGCTTTGGCCCAACCACTTCATTAGCTCTGGAGCTACTTGTACTTGTCCTCCGCTCTTCCTCAGTAGCATGTTGGACGCCTTCCGACCTGAGGGGCTCATCTTCCAGCGTCATATCTTTTAGCCTTTTGTTTCTGTCCATGGAGTTTTCTTGGCAAAGATACTGGAGTGGCTTGCCAGTTCCTGCTGCAGGTGGATCGCATTTAGTCAGAACTCTCCACTATGACCTGTCCATCTTGGGTGTCCCTGCACAGCATAGCCCATAGCTTCTCTGAATTACTCAAGCCCCTTTGCCACGACAGGGCAGCAATCCGTGAAGGAGACAAGGCAGCAATCCATGAAGGATTCCAATCTGTGGCCCCCTTCATTTCACCAGGGGCCCCCAAGGGGCCATATGGTCCCTACTGAGAATGGCTGTCTTAGGGTACAAGGCACCAGCCAGAGATAGATATTCACCAATCATGATAGACATCCTAAAATGTTTATTTTTACTAATTCCTTCATTGGTTAGATTACCATGGGGTGGAAAAATTGAGGTTCTTCAGATGTTGTTCAACTGCAGCTCCTAGTCAGTAAGACTAGAGTGAGGAATAATGAGGGTGGTAGTCCAGATACATCCCTGTGAGTCAAAGTTGCTCACCCTTCATTTACTAGGTTTTGGAGTCAATCCATGCTATGATTTATGTCCAATTATGTCTGTGTTCAGTACAGCTGGTGGAGTTTAGCCTTACTCAGTCTTACTCACACTGAGACAAAAATGTGTAAGCATTTTTATGCACCTTTTCTGTACTTACAAAGACGTGCACACAAAATTTTTCTTTCTGCCCATACATATTTTTATGCAGTTTATCCTAACATATATATTTTATGCAGAAAATGTCTCCTAATATATTCCTTTTCACATAATTTTACCTAAAGGACATTTTAAAATCAGTCATACGTTTCACAAAATTTGGATACATGCAGAAACTAGATTGCACTTTATTTCAGAAACAGAAAACTAGGTCAGTTTTTATTCAAATCAGAATTAAACAAATTTCTTCATCTCCCTAATATATTATCAGGTAAATGGTTGCCTTTGGTGGCCCTTTATTTTGTGACATATGTGTACTATGATAGCTTTTTCTTGCAGTACTAAGAGAAGTATTTTATGTGGAGAAGCACTCAAACACCTATGAAATACTATAGTCCAAACATATCATAATATTCATATTTGTTGTTGTTTAGTCGTTAAGTCGTGTCCGACTCTTCGTGACCCCATGGACCAGAGCACTCCAGGCCCTCCTGTCCTCCACTGCCTCCCGGACTCTGGTCGAATTCATGTTGGTAGCCTCAATGACACTGTCCATCCATCTCGTCCTGTGTTGTCCCCTTCTTCTCTTGCCTTCACACTTTCCCAACATCTGGGTCTTTTCCAGGGAGTCTTCTCTTCTCATGAGAATATTCATATAAATCCATCTAATAGTTTATATGAGTTTATATGTAGACTGGCAACTCATTTTCAATATAATGCGCTTTTCAATTCCCAAGATCAAACACTGTCTTTTGGGAAACAATCCAAAATACCTTTTTTGCTACTGTTTTTGGCAGTTCAAAATGTCATATTTTCTCCTTTGCTGTGGCTTGGTTTTGTTTTTTAGAGACTATATATAATCCTTCTACCTTTTCTGGCTTGTTAAATATCCCATGACAGTGGCAGACTGAGTAAGATGTTTGTGTGCATGATCTCCCTGTTTGTCACCCATATTCAATCAAATAGGTCTTCTCCATACATCCACACAAAGAGAAAGTTAGGAAGACTTTTTCTTTCACATAGACTGTTTTCCTTTTGTCTCACATATAGGCAAGCTTTCACACACATACACATAGGTAGGCATCTTGCACACAAATGTGGACACACACGACATTAGGAAAGTATTTTCTTTCATATACATTATTGGTCTTTCTCTCACAAACAGAAATCCACCTCCTCTGAGAAGACGGTTCCTAATGGTTCATGAACTTTAGGAGTCCACCCAGAATTTGACAGTTACATCATAACAGTATGGCCAAACATATGGAGTGAGAGTGACAAAGACAGAGAAAAAGACACGAGACAGAAACACAGAAAGAAAAGGAACAGAGAATGGGAAGAGAATGAACTGCTGCTATATGTTAATATTAATCAAAACTTGGAACAATGGGGAAGGTGGGAGGAAAACTGACTTTATCCCTGATACCAACAAGAACAAACTTTAATGAAAAGACACTGATCTTTCTTTCAAATAAACTTTCATTATTATTTTTTATGATTCACCAGTTTCCACTACGATCCTTATTCAGACTTGATTTTCTCTTGACTTCACTGAAAATATGTTTATTTATTTAATTAGTCAATATATTTATATTCTACTCTATGACTTATGATCGAAGGGTGGAGTACAGCAATGAAAATAATATACTGTAAAACAATTCAATATTTTAAAACCATTTAAAACTTTATACATACATTAACATCAATAACAATAATGAAGTCTCCACAGACTGCTACCTTTATCCCTGAAGGCCTTCGTGGATAACCATTTTATAACCTGGCACTAAAATGAGGTTAGTGTAAGTGCCAGTTTAATCTCCAAAGGGATGGGGGGGGGGAGAGAACCTTCCAGAACTGAGGTGCTGCAGCCAAGGAAGTCCTTCCACCCTTCATCTCTGCATAGTTGATTGTTCTCTGTAGAACAAAGGAGCTTTCCTTCAGCAGATCTTAGTGACTGGGTTGGTGTGTATAGGGAGAGTCATTCCCTCAAGCATCCAAGCCCAAAACCAATTAGGTCATTATAGGTTAGCATTAACACCTTGAAATTGGACCAAAAGCATATAGGCAGCCAGTGCAATTCTTTCAGAACTGGTGACATATGAGCTTTGAAAGATGGTTCTGCTAGCAGTCTGTCTGCTGTATATTGCACTCACTTCAGCATTTGTGTCATCTTCAAACGCAGCCCTACATCAAGTGCATTACATTAGTCTAACTGGGAGTTTGCCAGTGCATGAACTAGTGCAGGAAGGCTGTCCCTGTTCCAGAAAAGTCCCAGATATCAGACCAATTGAAGATGCCCCAAACACTCTGAGCCACTGTGCTCACCTGAAGCTCAAGTGATACCGTGTTTCCCCGAAAATAAGACAGGTCTTATATTAATTTTTGCTCCAAAAAACGCATTAGGGCTTATTTTCAGTAGATGTTTTATTTTTTTCATGTACAACAATCTACATTTATTCAAATACAGTCATGTCATCTTCTTCCTGATGTTGGGAAAGTGTGAAGGCAAGAGGAGAAGGGGACGACAGAGGACGAGATGGTTGGACAGTGTCACTGAAGCTACCAACATGAATTTGACCCAACTCCGGGAGGCAGTGGAAGACAGGAGGGCCTGGCGTGCTCTGGTCCATGGGGTCACAAAGAGTTGGACATGATTTAACGACTAAACAACAACAACAAAAACATCTTCTTCTGGTTGCTGCATAATACTGCACAATGGTTGAGGGCGGAGTTTCACTTAACTGGGGCTTATTTTTGGGGTAGGGCTTATATTACGAGCATCCTGAAAAATCACACTAGGGCTTATTTTCAGGTTAGGTCTTATTTTCAGGGAAACAGGGTAAGTACCTCCAGGCTATATCCCTTTTCCTCTGGTGGGAGTGCAATCCCATGCAGAACAGGTTGTCTAACAAACTCCAGACATGGGATCCACAGAGCCACAAAGCCTTCATCTTGTCTGCAATTAGTTTCAGCTTATTAGCCTTCATCCAGCCCATTACAGCCTCTAAACAGATTTAACACATGCACAACCTCAGCCAACTTTGTTGACAAAGAGAAACAGAGTTGGATGTCATTAGCATACTGATGGCACCCAGCCCCAAAACTTTAACTGACCTCTCCTGGTAGTTTCACATAGCTATTGAACAACATGGGGGATAGAATGAATCCATCTGGCACCCCACAGCTTAATTCCCATTATGCTAGTCAGAAATTTCTTAGTGCCATTCTCTGGAACCAGTCCACTGCTAGGAACAGAACCACTGCAATACAGTGCCTTCTATTCCCATTCTATCGAGTTGGTCCCAGAGAATACCATGATCAATGGTCAAAAGCCATTGAGAGAAGCAGGAAAATCAACAGGCTTGAACTCCCCCATCCTTTTTCCAGACCAGGTCATCAATCAGGACAACCAAGGCTGTTTCATTGTGACAACCTGGCTCAAAAGCAGAATGAAATGGATGCAGAAAATCTGTTTCCTCCAAGAACATCTGAAACTGCTCGGCCACCACACCTTGCCCCCAAAAGCAGATATTTGTGATACAGCCTGGGTCTAGGGAGGTCATTTTCAGGAGAGAGTTCACCAATATCTCCTTCAAGGCAGTGAGCACCACCCTCTGAGATAAAGAGGCACTTACCACCTCCTGAACCCACCCAATCAATCCATTACTGCTAGACCTTATTAGCCAAGATGGGACAAAATGACGCTAACATATGGTGGGACACAGATTCAAGTGTCTTGTTCACCAGGCTGCAGTAACTGAAACTGATTCCAAGAAGCCTACTAGATTGCACACTGTACACTTCAGCTGACAAGGCCATTTGGATTTTGGGGATGGGAGAAGGACTGAAATATGGGATAATGTTTACAACCTGTCCTTCCTTTTCCTCATCTGGTGTATCCAGCTCCTAGCACCATACCTCCCTCTTCCCAAGCTAATACTAGTAGGAGGACCCCACTCCACCCCACCACACTCCCCTTCCCTAAGATTCACCCAGACACTTGGGAGGTGCAATGTGATGTAAAATTAACACAAAGGTGTAATATTGTCTAAATCCACCTCCTCTGCTTCTTTTCATCATTTCCCTGACAGTTGCCAGAAAAGAAATGTCTTGGAATGTCCCCTAGAGCTTTGTGACACAGCCAATATGCTGTAATAATTCTATGCAGATTACAGTAATCAAAGCTGTCAGTGAAGGCTTTCCCCATCCCCCCATTTGAACACATCCCCACTATCATCAAGTTTCTCCTTCTTCAATTCCATCATAATGAATTCTGAATCTTTCTATGAACACTCCAGATTCCACTCTTCCCCGTTTTCTAAAGCATTTATTTTAAATACTTTTACTATTTTTAAAAAAATACATTTAATTAGATGAGGACTGGAAAGAAAAAAAGGGCATGGTGAAAAGGAGCTATAGAGCTACATAGAGAAAAATATGGAAAGAACAAAAATAAATACCATTGTCTGAAAGAAAAATGCTATCAAGTAGACAGAGGAAAGAGAGGGAACAAAGGAATCCACTCAATCTTGTATTTTATTAAATCCTCCCAAACCTAGGAATGACTATTCTACCTCCCCAACTCTAACTGTGCCTCACCAGACCTGGAGGATCCTAGAAATGACAACTCCCACTCCCAATCTCATTGTGTCTCACTTCCTACCCTCACCCCATACAATTCAATTCACTTTATATATTATTAAGAAAACTGACCAATATCCAGTTTATCCAGCTGGCAAAGCAGCACAGTAAAAAGATCAAATTTATGCAGATCTATTCACAAGGTCTGAACTGATCTGGAGTAAGTAAAGCAGGAAGTTCTGTGCCTCTAAAATACAGCCCCCTTCAATACTACACACTGCCTCCATTCTTACTTATACATAAGCATCACAAAGTCCACATTACTAAATCTAACACTCACAAGTCTACTCACAAGTCAAAATGTAAGCAAAGGCAGTATGTATGCATCTAAAATACATCTCCCTATTGAAAAATCATATAAACGCCACTAATTGTAACAACAGGCAAGCATACTCACAGAACCTGCACTATTCAAATAACAAAATAAAAACTGAACCAGCTTTTTTTCTTTCTCTCCAGCTCTTCCTGGTCTTCACATCTTCAGAGCACATGTACTGGAAAAGACTGATTCCTGTGTATAACAGTAGCATCCTTAAGGCAGTAAGATTAATACCCTTTGCCACTCGTTATCAGTATCAATAATCTGCAGGCAGGAGGTTCTCATCACTGTCAACACAACGGGAGGGTTTTGTTTTTCTTTTTGTCTTTTTAATGAAAAAATCAGTTGGTATTCAAAGGTGTTAGCAATTAAAGCTTCTATATTTACCAGTGTGACTGTGCAGGGACTGTTTTTAGGCATAGAAAAGCAAATATATTTAAATACAATGAAGAACAATTATACGTTGCCTTTAAGATAGCTTTCTTAAGGTGGCTTCAAAATATGATCTGTATTTGAGGAATGGGCTGGCTGAGGATAATCTGAGCTTGAAAGGAGACAATGCCTCACTTGCCCAAGTTGAAAAACCTCAGCAATACAGTATCGCATGAGCACTATTCAGTTGCTGTCAATATGTTCACAAACAAGTGGTTAGCTTCACCCCCTCCATCATTGTATTCATCATGCAAACCATGAATCTGGAGTGGAGAGAGCTCTGCTTGTGTGCAGGCTCCACATGCAAGCAAGAATCTTAAAAAATCTGGGCTTCTTCTTACATGCAGAACCTACCTGTATGTAGGAACTTCTCTTCTTTAGACTTAATGGTGATAATACTTTCCTCTGAGCTTGTTGACAGTGATTGACTCTATGAAGCCTGAAAAGTTTATGGTCAATCAGATCTTGCTGCATGCCACTATTGTTGAGGCAAATAAGACCAGCCTTTGCCATCAGATTAAAGTGAGGAAAAGGAATGTCCTTCTTGTTAAGATTTCCACGCTGCCTCATCAAGACACTTCACAGAAGGTTTGCTTGCAGTAATGGGAAACCTTTTGGGATCATCTACTCTAGCAAAGCATGTGACTTTCAGGTTTTTTTTAACTCTTTTAAGATCCCCTAAAATTGCTTATAATGGGTCCCCCATGCAACAAAATATTTTTTCTTTTCAAAACTCAGCTCTCCTGCTCTTATTTGGCCTGTTTATATTTATTGCGATTGACACTAAATCTTTGAAGTCAGTGAATTTTTCCAGAGTTTGGAATGTTACATTTTAAAGGGAACTAATTGCGTTACTTCTCAGCAGCCAGGTTGCCGTTATTGTTGCATCAGCGGTGGAAGCAATTCAGTGTGTTGCACATTATTCATGTGTTGTGCAATTGCACTCATTTCACATGCTAGCAAGGTTATGCTCAAAATCCTACAAGGTAGGCTTCAGCAGTATGTGGACCGAGAACTCCCAGAAGTACAAGCTGGATTTTGAAGGGGCAGAGGAACTAGAGACCAAATTGCTAACATGCGCTGGATTATGGAGAAAACCAGAGAGTTCCAGAAAAACATCTACTTCTGCTTCATTGACTACGCAAAAGCCTTTGACTGTGTGGACCACAGCAAACTATGGCAAGTTCTTCAAGAAATGGGAGTGCCTGACCACCTTATCTATCTCCTGAGAAATCTCTATGTGGGACAGGAAGCAACAGTTAGAACTGGATATGGAACAACTGATTGGTTCAAAATTGGGAAAGGAGTACGACAAGGCTGTATATTGTCTCCCTGCTTATTTAACATATATGCAGAATACATCATGCGAAAGGCAGGACTGGAGGAATCCCAAAACGGAATTAAGATTGCCGGAAGAAATATCAGTAACCTCAGATATGCAGATGATACCACTCTGATGGCAGAAAGTGAGGAGGAATTAAAGAACCTCTTAATGAGGATGAAAGAGGAGAGCGCCAAAAATGGTCTGAAGCTCAACATCAAAAAAACTAAGATCATGGCCACTGGTCCCATCACCTCCTGGCGAATAGAAGGGGAAGATATGGAGGCAGTGATAGATTTTACTTTCTTGGGCTCCATGATCACTGCAGATGGTGACAGCAGCCACGAAATTAAAAGACACCTGCTTCTTGGGAGGAAAGCGATGACAAACCTAGACAGCATCTTAAAAAGCAGAGACATCACCTTGCCAACAAAAGTCCGCATAGTCAAAACTATGGTTTTTCCAGTAGTGATGTATGGAAGTGAGAGCTGGACCATAAAGAAGGCTGACCGCCAAAGAATTGATGCTTTTGAATTGTGGTGCTGGAGGAGACTCTTGAGAGTCCCCTGGACTGCAAAGAGAAAAAACCTATCCATTTTGAAGGAAATCAACCCTAAGTGTTCACTGGAAGGACAGATCCTGAAGCTGAGGCTCCAATCCTTTGGCCATCTCATGAGAAGAGAAATCTCCCTGGAAAAGACCCTGATGTTGGGAAAGTGTGAGGGCAAGAGGAGAAGGGGACGACAGAGGACGAGATGGTTGGACAGTGTCATTGAAGCTACCAACATGAATTTGACCCAACTCCTTGAGGCAGTGGAAGACAGGAGGGCCTGGCGTGCTCTGGTCCATGGGGTCACAAAGAGTCGGACACGACTTAACGACTAAACAACAAATTGCGTTACTTCTCAGCAGCCAGGTTGCCGTTATTGTTGCATCAGTGGTGGAAGCAATTCAGTGTGTTGCACATTATTCATGTGTTGTGCATCTTTGGATTGTGACCTTTGTTGTTCAGTGCCAGCAGGACAATTCTATTTCTTTAAACTTACAAATAGAAAAGGTGTGTGCTCTTGAAGAAGTGGTAACAAATCTGGGGATATGACCTGAGTAGGCACACGGAAGTTAAAATCTGTCCAACTATTACATTCTCTCTCTCTCTCTCTCTCTCTCTCTCCCTCTTCTTTTAGTATTCCTCTTTTCTCATGCAGATTCAATTCTGAGTTCTTGTTAACTGCATTAGGCTATAAATTATTAATATTAGAATTAATAGAGATCTGTTGCTAAGGCAGGAAAAGAATAAAATGGTTTATATTGCAGTCTTTTGCACTTAGAAATTTATCCTGAACTCCCATTCTATTTTTAGTCAACACCACTGAACATGTCACCTACTCTTGGTTGTGGATAGCTTGATATTATTTTTCCTTTCACATGAAGACAGCCTTGTTGCAATAGCTTCTCCAGAAATGTTCATATATATTTTTTGCAACTATTATGCTCAATAAGTATGCATTACATGCTATTAGCCTTAGCAAGGTATTCCAATCTCAACTGTTCTATACCACATTCACATTAATATGCAAATGGAACTGGGAATACAAAATTAAATGGAAATGAAAGTAGGAAGTTAATTGACATTTTTGTCACAAAAGCACTGAGAAACTCTTTTTTTATATATAGTTTAATGGCAAAGAGCTAATGTGTCATCCAAGGGAGGGTTCCATCAATCTGAGCTAAGGCGATTTTACTGCAATGGAGTGCAAAGAACTGTTTGGTATGCTGTTGCCAGCATTCCCCAATGCAGGTGGTCCCATCACTGTAAACCTGCATTAAATTGCTGCCATCCATTATACACAGTAGCTGCCTGGATTGCTGCCTAGCACAGGCTTACATAGGCCATCTATTCCTGTCAGAAATATGATATGTCAATGACAAAAGCTTAATTACACCATTAATTAATAGGACAATTTTCAAACTGCCTTGCAATGCAGTTTTGACACTCATTAGTGCCATTTTTGAATAATTTCTCCCAGGGTGTAAGACTCCGCAAAGTATGTTTTAGAGGAAGTATGGGACTTGGGGGTGGAGAGAATCTGTATAAATCAAGTCAAGAATAAATTACTTTGAATTGCTTATCTTCTGCTGTTCTCTCTTTCTCTCTTAAGAAAAAAAAATGACCTAAAATTGCAAAAGCTTTAAAGGTGTTTCAATTTGATGTCTGTGGTATCATCCAAAGAATGACATCGTTATAAAAGAATTTTGTAATGATCAGCAACATCAAGCACAAATTCACAGAAACAGATCTAACAAATGAACAGTGTGGGATTCTAGAAGATAACTTCATTTGGAAAAGTGAATGCTTACGTATGTAGACCAGCAGTCCGTTAGATGTTCAGATGTTGTCAGACTGCAACTCCCATCAGCATGTCCCCTGGCTCCTAGCCAGCATGGCTAATGGTGAGGGAAGCTAGAAGTTACTGCCAGTAATAACTGGAGGACCAAAAGTTGTCTCTCTGATGTGGAGGGAGATTTGATGCATACTTTTTGTAAGCCAGTGGTGTGTGTGTGTGTAGGGGTGAAGTATAAAAATAAAACAGATGGCCAAACTTTGGACACTGTTGATGACCAGAAGGCTTTTTGTCCTGCATACACCATTCAATCTATGAACTGGCCTTGCAATTTTTTGTTTCCCTATTTACAGGAATGCACTCCTCAGAGAGTACTACCACAGACCCAGAGAAGGATTAAAAAAGGGAAGGTTGAACATCAGTTTGGGCACCGATATTCAGGCACAGACCAAGCCAGGAGAAGGAGTTTGCACATGCCTAATGCATGTTTAGTAAATGGGAGAGAAAGGCACAACATTAATACATACATTTTTAATGCATACACAGTGCACGTGGACCTATCTCTGTGGATAAAAATAGAGCCAAGGTAACGCTGGCTGAAGGATTCTGGGAGTTGTAGCCCAAAGTGGTAATTTTTGCTCTGCAACAGCAATTCTGCCTAGTTTGATCCCTTTTCTCTAGAGATTTACCCAGACTGCTTTTCTCTAGACATTCACCTAGACTGCTAAGCATCAGTGGTCTGAATGGGTCAAATTTACATGATTCGACTTTGTGTGTCAGTTCTTTATGAGAATTCTGTACATCCCTACAAATTACTTCCTACAGGAAAGTTGGCTTCAGACTCTTAAACTGCTTCCACGAGTTAGATACTGAGAACCTGAGTTTAGCATAAGCACCTCATAAGGCATGCTTTAATCATGTAACACAAGAAAAACTGGCACAGGCTCTAGCCTGAAAACTCTAATCCCCATTTATCCCATTGGGACCTACAAGGACCTTTTCAGGTGAGTTGTTATTTCTAGGGGCCTTCCTTTGCTTTTTCTCTGAAAGTGTCATTGTCTAGACAAATTATTTTCTAATCCTTTTTTCCTTCAGATTTCCTCCTCAGCCATCCTCCATCTGCAGTGACCCCAATTAGCTAGCATGGCAGCAGCCACAGTGGGAAGCTAGCTGATAGTGATAAAGATAACCATCAGTCAGCTCCCAATGTGCCCTTTTAACATGTGTTCTTCTGAAAGAAACATTTTAAATCCTGGATTATATAATTCATGAGGCATAAAACATATTGAGAATTTCATTCATGTTCATGTTTGACAGGAAATTATAACAATTCATTGCAATTTATCGGTAAAGCTGGTCATACCATATCCTGGTGACTGAAGCTGTGCATACTGAAACACTTGTTGACTAAGGGTAGAAAAGTCTATAAAACATTGGATCTGGCAAGTAACAGCTGTGCATCCTGATTTTGGGAAAAGTGAGAAAATGTTATGCAGACAATTGTGAAAGTGAAAACAGAACAGAAGCATGAAAAAAGAGTAGGATTAAGTGAGTAATACAGCAACAATGAAAGTAAAGTATTTAAAAGTTGCACACATCTACCAGAAACTGAACTAAGTTTGTTTGTTTGTTTGTTTGTTTGTTTGTTTGTTCGTTCGTTCGTTCGTTCTTTCTTTCTTTCTTTCTTCCTTATATTTAGAAAAACAAGTGTTTCAGTAAGAGAGCAGTGTTCCTACAGGTGCAAGTCTTAGCATCTTGGAAAAAACAGGGGTGATCCTTCTGGGCGCCTGAATGCAGCAGTGGTGCACAAATATATTCTTTCTCCAAGCACATTTTTCAAAAGGGGGAGGCAGTAGACTAAGGGTTGCTCAGCAACCAGAGTGATAACATCCTGTGGGAAAACTTTTATTTACAAGTGACATCTCATACCTAGTGTACGCGGAGGGGGGCATGCTTCCCTCACTTGTAAATTGGGGTGGGGGGCACTGGGCTAGGCTTTCTGAGACTGTTTAAGGGCTTCCAGGTTGCACTAGATAGCTGGTAGCAGCCTCAGGAGGAAGAGAGATTTCATGTAGATTACTATGAACTGAACCAGGTAAACCAACCTGATCCTAAGCCCAGAATGGATGATCTCATTGAGATTAGAGTAGACTCCCTCAGCACCCACCCAAGTCTTTGTTATGAAAGCCAGGTCAGCCCTTTCATCCATAATCAGATCAGCTATCAATGGGACCCATTCTGAACTGATCTGGAAACCAGCAACAAAAGGGTCAGAGTGGAAAGCAACAGCATGAGCTGGTAATTTTGCACTTGGCAAGGAATGTTAGAACCTGGAATCAGCATAAAACATCAAGAATGGGCTCTCCTGTAATGGCCAGCATTCACCCCAGCGCCGTATCTTCCCCTACCTGTCACCACTGAAATTATATTGTGCCTAGTCATGATGACACCTTTCCTTCCTGGAAGCAAGAACAGACCTTACCCCTTCTCCTCGGGGTGGGGTGGGGGGAACACCACCTTTAGCCTTCTCATTAAAGAAAAAACATCCTAAGATAAAGTATAAATTAAATTTATACAATAAGATTTAAGAGCCCTAGCAAAAATGAAAAAGAGACTAATAAAAAAAATAACTGAAGATTAAAAGCTATTAAATTCTTACTACAGAGAAAATTATTATTAATAATAAGTAAACTAAAAAAGAAAAAGAAAAAATACCAAACAATTGACATTAGGGCAGCTATGCCATACAGAACAGTCCAGGAAGTAAGGGTCACACAATAGAATGGCAAGCTCCTGGAACATGCGACATGCACTGACAAGCTGCAGGACGTGATCTGGGGACAAACTTGCCTCAACAAGTTGGCACTTGACATTGCTGACACTGCTGTTATATTCACTCTAGCCCTGGGCCCAATCCTGCTGCCTTTGTCAAGCCTTTGTGGGTCCCATAAAAGGAAAAACAAACAAACAAGGGCAAAGGGAAAAAATGAACAAAGACGGCTGCAACCGCTCTCAGCCAGAGGTAACCAATCTCATTAGATGTCCATAGACATCTAATGGGGCCGCTTGGCATAGATGATCACAAATCAAATCAAATCAAATAATTCATTCCAGGGTATCTCTTGCCCACATGTAATCTGGCTGCCATATTCATCATTCCTGACAGCTGTGTCATCTCCCCCACCGCCTCCTAAACATGCATACTTGGACAGGTACTTCTTGCTCCTATAGAACCTGCCTGTTTTAGGGGTATGTCAAGATTATGGCCAGGTCAGAGAGACCCACACTAATTACTCAGACACGGTGCCCAAGCTTTACTGGTGTGGAGGAAGGAAAGACTTCCAAGAAGGCCAGAGGTGCTGATGGTTAGGGAAAACCCTCCTGCCCAGTACCACACACACACACAACACCTTGAGTCACTCTGACTATTAAGCACTCCAGGGAGTCACCAAAAATTCACAAATTTAAACCAACCCAGTTGGGTAGAAACACCAAAATACACACAAAATGTAAAGAATCCAGTAGATGATTGTCGCGGTCTCGCTTTTGTAGTCCCTATTTATTTGGCCCTCACAAAAGCTCACGCTCTTTCCTCCTTCCCACGCTGCCACCAGATGTTATTACTTCATAACATCAATCAACTGCTGGACACTAATGCTGCTAAACACAATCAGTTTATTATACAGGGTGGGGTAGATAATCAGTTGGAAATAGTATATTCTTTCACAGGAAGCAAATCACAGGTATTAAGTAATATTCAGTTCAATTAGATCTTTCTGTTAGTTCTTTCTATCTTGCTCTGACCCTACTGATTCTATTTCCACTCCCACAGCTTAGCTTTCTAACCCTTCCAGCACTTCCCTCTCACTTTCCAATCATTCAAATCTCAAATCCATCTCCTTCAAAATCTCTCTCTGATCTGATCTCTAGTCAATCTCTCTCTTTTGTACCCCTCCTTCTTCTCTGACTCCGCCTTCCGTCTTCTTCATTGGTTCTTCTGCCAAGGTTCCGTAGTGACGGACAGGTGACGTCTGGGGTATCCGCTACATACCTCCCCCCTTAAAAAGTTGTTTCCTGGGGTAAAACCTACAGTGGTTTGCCCTTAGGAACAACACAGAGCTTTCAGGCATGTTATAATTAATCATAAACCAATACATTTTAACCTTACTACTTTATGCATTTAACCTTATTACTTTATGCAGTTAACCTTATTACTTTATGCATTTAAACCTTTAAATAAACCTTTGCATTTCTAAATACTTTTAAACTTAATTAACATTTATAAGGCTTTCTTTTTATTATACATTCCATTTCAGCTTTTCTTACCATTTGTTTCTATATACTTACATCAATATATATATATAATTTTATTTTTTCATTTTAATACACTTTTTTATAGCATTTAATTTTGAACAATTAACATTACATTGCATTGCATAGTCCTTTTCCTCTTCTTCAGTCTTCGGATCTTCTCGAAAGTGCATCTGCCACAACATTATGAGTCCCTTTCACTCCGCGTATTTCAAAATCAAAGTCCTGGAGCATTAAGGCCCATCTCATTAATTTGTTATGGTTCGCTTTGATCGTTCTTAGCCATAACAGTGGGGAATGGTCTGTACATAGGATGAAATGTCTACCCCATATGTATGGCCAGAGTTTACGAAGCGACCAAATTATGGCAAGACACTCGCGTTCGATGGTCGATAGATGTTTTTCGCCCGCCTGTAGCTTCTTGCTCAGGTACGCCACTGGATGATGTTCTCCTTTGTTGTCCTTCTGGCTCAGCACGGCTCCCAATCCAATGTTGGACGCATCTGTAAAGATGGTGAACTCGCGCTGGAAATCCGGAGCCCTCAAGACTGGATCGGTCATCAACGCCCCCTTCAGCTTTGCGAACGCCTCCTCGCAGCTGCTGTTCCACTGGATACTCTCAGCTTTCTTTTTATGAGTTAGGTCAGATAAAGGGGCGGCTATCTCGCTAAACCTGGGTATGAAGCGCCTGTAATAGCCGACAAGCCCTAAGAAAGACCTGATCTTTTTCTTAGTTGTGGGTTTAGGCCAATTGCTGATTGCCTCAATTTTGGTTTCTAGGGGTTTGATTTTCCCTCCCCCAACTATGTGGCCTAAATATTTAATTTCGGGGCTACCTAGCTGGCATTTGCTAGCTTTCACCGTTAGCCCTGATTCTTTTAATCTTTGCAGCACGGTCTCAATGTGATATAGGTGATCTTTCCACGAATGACTATAGATCCCTATGTCATCGATGTACGCTACCGTGAATTCTCTGAGACCTTGCAACGTTTGGTCCATGAGTCTCTGAAATGTCGCTGGCGAATTTCTCAGTCTGAAACTCAGGACACGAAACTCATATAATCCAAAAGGGCTACAGAATGCTGTCTTTTCCTGATCTTTGGGGTCTAGCCCCACTTGCCAGAACCCTTTCGTTAGATCTAGGCAGGATATGAATTGGCATCCCCCTATGGTCTCGATTAGGTCATCTAACCTGGGCATCGGATAAGCATCCGGCTTTGTTACATGGTTTAGCTTCCTATAGTCCACACAAAAATGGACGCTGCCATCCGGCTTGTCCACTAGCACTATAGGAGCTGCCCACGGACTGGATGAAGGAACAATGATTTTCTCCTTCAACATTTCGTCAAGTTCCTGGCGAACCTTGGTGACATATGGCCCGGTAACTCTATAAGGTGTAACCGCCTGTGGGGGTGCATCTCCGGTATCAATTCTGTGCACAACTCCCTTGGCTACTCCTGGTTTGCTAGAGAAGACCTGCTTGTACTTCATCAGCAAGGCTCTCACTTCTTTCTGTTGCTCAGGGGAAAGTAAGGGACTGATTCTAACTTCTGGGTTATATTTGGGTTCGCCCCTCCCTTCCCAATAGTGTAAATCATGTTTTTCGTTGTCTGCTTCTTTCATGGCAAACAGGACAACGTTATCCTTCCTGTAGTAAGGCTTGATCATGTTTACATGGACCACTCGCCTGCCTGGTTCTCCATCCTCCTTGATGACATAATTTATCTCGTTCATTTTGGAGATGATCCTAAATGGTCCTGCCCAACTTAATTGTAATTTGTTCCCCTTGATAGGTCTCAGCATTAGCACCTCATCCCCGGGATTGAACGTTCTTTCTCTGGCTTTCCTGTCATACCAGACTTTTTGTTTCTTTTGCTGTCCCTGTAAATTCTTAGCAGCCATCTCTAGATTTTTCTGTAGGGTGTTCATTAGGCTGTCTAGATATATAATCACATTTTCAGGATCAGATTCCTCTATTTCCTCCCAACTTTGTCTGAGTAAATCTAGGGGTCCCCGCACTTTTCTCCCAAACAACAATTCGAAAGGGCTGAACCCGGTGCTTTCCTGGGGCACAGACCTATATGCATACAGCAGTTGTTGTATTTTCTGATCCCAATCGTAGGGATTCCCTGCAGAGTATGCCCTAATCACATGCATAAGGGTCCCATTGAATTTCTCCACTAGTCCATTTGTTTGTGGATGATAAGGAGTGGAGGTTATATGTTTAATTCCACAAAGTTGCCATAATCTTTGCATAAGCTTGGATGTGAAAGAGGTTCCCAAGTATGTCACTATTTCTGAAGCAAACCCCATGCGACTCATATAGCTTAGCAGAGCATCAGCAACTGTCTGAGTTTCTATATTTCTCAGAGGCACTGCTTCTGGATAACGTGTTGCATAGTCAATGATAGTCAGAATAAATCTGTTCCCCCTGTTGGTGACTTTGGGTAATGGTCCCACTAGGTCCAAACCAATGCATCGAAAAGGGGTGGAAATAATAGGTAAAGGGCATAGCTTGGCTTTTGCTTTGTCGTTACTATTCCCTTGCCTCTGACACACGTCATACCTCTTACAAAAATCCTTTATCTGCTTCCCCATTTCAGGCCAGTGAAAATTCTGGGCTATTCTTTGTTTAGTTCTGGTAATGCCTAAATGAGCAGAAAAGGTGTCTGAGTGTCCCCGTTCCATGATTTTCTCTTGGTATTTTAAAGGAATCACTAATTGCTTATGAAGGCTTTCCCCTCCCCTCCTGGGATTCACTAAGATCTCCCTGTATAATAGGTCCTTCTCTATAAAGTACCTTTCAGGTTTTTCAGGGGTTAACGGTCCTTCACTAACTTTCTCAAAGCATTGCTGCAGTGTGGAATCTGCTTTTTGTTCCTGTGTAAATGTATTATCTTGGGGATTCCTAATAGATATTAAATCAGCTGTTTCATCATTTTCTCTCATTATTTCTGTAGGAACTTCATGTTTTTCCTCAGTTGTTTCTTGATTTTCCTTCTGGGAACGAGTCTGCACTAAAACACTTTTAACATGCTCAGAGAGATTGATCCCTATTAAACATGGTGCTGGTAATTGATCAGCTATTCCTGTTTTCCATTTCCCTTCCCATCCTTGATATTTTATTGGAACTTCAGCTACTGGTAGGGTAATTACCGCTGATCCAATTCCCTTAACTGTCATGCTTTCCCCTCTCAAAATGTATTCCTGAGGGATTATGTCTGGATGGCATAAGGTTACTTGAGAGCATGAATCTTTCAGAGCCATAAATTTAGTGTCATTTATAAAAATATTATCCCCAGAACTTTTAAAAAGCTCCTGGTTAGTTTCAATCAGATAACAATGAAGTATTTCAGCTTCTGGAAGTTGATCTTGTTCTTGGCTCTCAGCTTGGGCAGTAACATTAGCTTGGGTTGCTATGGCGCCCTGTTCTACTGTCCCTGTGGTAACTTTGTTTTGCTGCATGCAGTATACTGCCTTAGGCTTAGGCAAATTTCCTTTTTGTTGCCCAAACTCCCTGTTCTTATTACATTGTGCTAAGAAGTGTCCCTTCTCCCCACAACCGAAGCAAGTTTTATAGTTCTTTTGCTCAAAACTAGAGGCTTTTTCCCCCTTTCCGTCCCAATTCTTATATCTGACTTGGTTATGATCTGAGGGCTTGCCTACAAAATGGCCTCCAACCGCCTGTTGGTTCTTAAAGTGCCCTCTGGGATCTCTTTTCTTGTCATCCCAAGCTTTCCTTCCAACTTTTACCTCAGAAAAACTAGGGTGTCGTATACTGGTGGTAAAGTCTGCGATTTCGCCTGCCGGCTGAACATTTTTCGGCCTCTTGTCTCTCACTAAGTACCTCAGGTCTCCTGGTAATAGTGAATAAAACTGTTCTAGCCCCATGATATTCTTGAGGTCTTGAACTGTCTCAGCCCCCTCCTGTTGCAGCCATTTTCCCCATGTATTTTGTCAGATTTGCCCCTAACTGGGAATAAGATTCCTCAGTCTGCTTGGTTAATGCCCTAAACTTTCTCCTCAAATGTTCAGCATTAATCCCAAACTGTGAGAAAACCAACTTTTTATATTCTTCGTATTCCCTAGCTTGGTCTGAGAGCATCTGAGAGTATATCTCTGCCAACTCGCCACTAATTTGTGATCTCATTACTACCATTCGCTCCGCTCCCCTCACATCGAAATCTTCACAAGCACGTTCGAATAAAATAATAAATGATTCAGGGTCATCACCCTTCCTAAATATAGGGAATCTCTTGAGGTCAGTTTTGGACAAATGTCCCCTCTCAGACTGTGAGTCATTGTTATTATTTTGGGCTGCTGTTAGCTCCATTCGTCGCATCTCTAACTGAAATTCTATCTTTTTCTCTCAAGGCAGTCTCTCTATCTCTTTCTCTGGCCTCAGCCGCCATCTTTTCTTTCTCTATGGCCATCTTTTCTTTCTCTATGGCCATCTTTTCTTTCTCTATGGCCAGGGCTATCTCTCTATCTCTGGCCTCAGCTTCAGCCCTAATTGCTAGCTGTTTTAGCTGGAATTCCTGTTCTTGTTGTAATTTCCATTTTTGAAATTCAATGGAGGCATCTCCCCCTGAAACATCTACTTGTCCTTGTCCCTTTGAGGTAATCTCTCCCCTCAAGGTACCTCCTTCCTGAGTCTCAACCCCCTGTTCTGATGTTTCTAAGGTCTCGTGAGGTAATTTTGCTGCCTTCTTCCCTCGTGTGGAAGTCATGCTTATTTATTTATTGTCTTGATTCAAAAGACAAACCTCAGTTTTAAAAGAGCACTTTTTTTCCTTTAGGGTTAGAGCGTTGCTGTAAGCTTGTAGCTTCCCTGTTAGCAGCTTTCGTTTGCGTTACTTTGTTTGTATCTCTGGCACCCAGCCAGTCCCCTTGGTTTGAGACAAATACTTTTCTGTTTGCCTCTAGCCAACAAAAGTAACCTGAATTATTTGATTTAAACAGTCCCAGCTTTTATGGTCCTAAGTTACCTCAGCTTTTTCTGACCCTGGCCTCCACTCTGTCCCCTCAGTGCTCTCCACCTGGAGCCTCTGGACAAGCTAGCCTACTGGTCCTTTTTCAGCTGGAGTTAAACTTATTCCAGAAAGTGTTTCCCTCAGAGTTGTTCCCTATCTTAGCCCCCCTGAGGGAGCCTCTCCACTAAGCTTTTCCCACAAGCCCTGGAGAGTTACCCACTCCGTTCATGTCAGATCACCCTGACTAATACAGAATCTCAACTCTGGAAACCTTTATTTTCTTTGGCGTCACTGGATTGTATTTGAATCCTGCCGCTGGTCACCACTTTGTCGCGGTCTCGCTTTTGTAGTCCCTATTTATTTGGCCCTCACAAAAGCTCACGCTCTTTCCTCCTTCTCACTCTGCCACCAGATGTTATTACTTCATAACATCAATCAACTGCTGGACACTAATGCTGCTAAACACAATCAGTTTATTATAGAGGGTGGGGTAGATAATCAGTTGGAAATAGTATATTCATCAAATCAATCTCCTTCAAAATCTCTCTCTAATCTCATCTCTAGTCAATCTCTCTCTTTTGTACCCCTCCTTCTTCTCTGACTCTGCCTTCCATCTTCTTAATTGGTTCTTCTGCCAAGGTTCCGTAGTGACGGACAGGTGACGTCTGGGGTATCCGCTACAATGATCAAGGCAAGTTACTTCAGTACCAACAACCTTGATGTCCCAGAGTAACCAAACTGCTGCAAAATTGTATTATTTTATTGAAGATGCTGCAAAAAAAGAAATAAAAAAGAAGAGTTTCAAACAGTTTCAAAAGATAGTTCCCAAAGTTCCAACAGCAGTAAAAAAGTTATGGAGCTACTAAACATTCAAAAAAAATTTGAGCAATTCAGTCACAGCAATTCCATCTCCCAAAGTCATTGTCAAAAATGCATTCTAGGTGTGACGGAACCCTAGTCAATTTTGCATGGTAAAAGGAAAAACAAGGTGATTGGCTGGGGGAATGGAGGAGGTGAGCCTAACCAGAAGATCCTGAAGGAGGAGGGTCCAGAAGAACTGGAGAGAGGAGAAGTTAGTTTGTAAACGAGGAGGGAGGTTTTATATTTTGGCAGGTGGGCTGCAACTCAAGAGAAGCTTATGTTGAATTCTGTTTTCCTCATCAGTTGCTATTTTGTAATAATGAATATGTTGGGGTTTTTTTCATTCTTTAACAGCTTGGTCTAGTATGTTTATGGCTGGAGTCAAGCCCTGTAAAGGAAGATTATTTTAAAAGTGGAAAGGCTGGGTAGAGGCTGGTTACACTCGGTAACTCATCTGCCACCAGATTTTCACAGACCCTTATGTGCTGAACCTTGCAATTGAAATCCTAGAAACACAAAACCTTATCTTGACAGATGCTGGTTGTGATTTCTCCTATGATTAATCAAATGATTATGATCCATTTGCAACAGAAACTATCTTCTCCATAAGTGAGGTCTCAATTTCAATAAAATCTATGTCACTGTCAGGCACTTCTCTAGTACAGAATAATTTCTCTTTCTGGGCAGAAACTTCCTGCTGATGAAGGAAGTAGGATGAAGACTTCCATCAGGGGCTGTTAAGAGATACATACAATGATACATACAGTATTTAAACAGTACTGTACCTACACCAAATGCACTTGCATCAGTCTGTAGCACAAATGACTGATCAAAATCTGGGGCCATTGGAACAGTAGCTTCTGCCAACTTAACATTTACAGTGTCAAAGGCTTGCTGACAAGTCTTAGTTCACTGAACTTAAACTTGCATACATTTTTTACACAGATCAGTAAGAGGAGCAGCAATGGTACCAAAGTGGGGAATGAAATTCTTATAGTATCCAGCTATAGCTATGAAAAACATCATTTGCCTTTTATTCTGAGGCACAGGTCATTCTTTGATTCTTTTGCACTTTAGCCTCCAGGGGTTGGAACTGATCTCCCCCACAACACAATCCAAGAACACAGCTTCTCCTTGCCCCTCCTGACATTTTGAGGCCTTAATAGTTACTCCTGCCTCCAGCAAGTGCTGCAACACAATTTTCAAGTATTGTAAATGAGATTCAAAATCCTGACTGAAAACTGCGAGATCATCGACATATGTACATTGAAATGGCAGTCCTGCCAACAAGTTATTCATCAATATCTAAAACATAGCAGGGCTACTGCACAGCCCAAAGGGTAATTCAGTGAATTGGATTAACTCCATGTGGGTAATAAAAGCTGTCTTTGCAGAAGCATCCTCATCCAAGGATATCTGCCAGTATCCCTTGATTAGATTAGAAGTGGATATGAATTTGGTCTTTCCCAGATTCTCAATGAAATTATCCATTCTGATTATATGATATGGATCAGGCAGGTTTACCTGGTTCAGTTTATGGCAATATACACTGAATCTTTGTTTCTCCTGAGTATTTCCAAAAGCATTCTGCTTAGGCACAATTACTATCAGTGACACCCAGGGGCTAGCTCAAGGTTTAATCACACATGTTGCCAACATCTCTTTGATTTCTTTCTCCATAGTCTCTGTTGCTCACCAGTAGCACAAGAGGGAGGAGATTTAATAGGTAAAAGGACTCCAGTGAGTCCTCTGCTGATCCAGGGAGGTTCTACCTGGTTTCTCTGACAAGAGAGAGTGGTATGACTGCGTAAGCTCATACAGTCTTTTCTGCTCATAATTAGCCATGCCAGGAGAAAAGCATAATTATTCTACCACCCCAGACTGCTGATATTCAGCTAAAACATCCACAGTTTCCTCTGTTGGTTCCTTCTTAGCCAGACATGTAAAATTCCCACCATTTCTGGCTACAAAAGGTTTCAAACCATTAGCATGGTACACTTTGAGCTTAAGTCCTGTGCCAGTGAATTCAATTAAACAGTTCATTGCATTGATCCATTGATTCACCACGAAAGGGGCCTCCCATATGATCTACAGTTTGCTGCATTTAACAGGACTTAAAACCAGGACTTGATCCTTTACTTTCAATTCATGATGTCTGGCTTTGACACCATGGTGTGCTGGTCCTGAGTAGTTTTCAGGTTTTCTTGGGTCATCTCTTGCATGTGTTTTAACCTCCGTTGCAACTGGCTCAAAAAGTCTGCAACAGAACAGGGGTCTTCGCAATTTTGCCCTCCCAGTTCTCCTTAACCAGCTGAGAGGACTCCTCAGGTTACAGTAATCAAAATCTCCTTTGGACTAAACCCTGATTCCTGGGGAACATTACCCAGGAATGTAACCTTAGTTACTATGCAAATAGTAACTAAGGTAAAGTGCAGTCCCAATGCTTACCATGTTCTAAAACATATGCCCTAATCATTTTCTACAAGGTCTGTTGCGCCATTTCCACCAGTCCATAGAAGATTGATGATATGCAAAATAGGCCTCTGTTCCATCCTGGCAATTTCACATACTTTGGTTATAAGTTTAGATGTAAAGTTACTTCCTTTGTCTGAAATTATTTATTTATTTATTTATTTATTTATTTATTTATTTATTTATTTGAGCACTTTTCTCTCCTCCCATTCTGGATGGGATGATCTGAGGAAAATGCAACATCTTTTAAGCGGCAATATAAAGGAACTTACCTTGTCAGCTGCTAGATACGTCTATGCCATTATGCAGAGACGTCGTAGCGTGCTCTCGCAGAATGTAAAGCCCTAAATATGCATTTGGCTGGTCCCTGCCACCTGTTAGCCGTTGAACATTTTAGATGTATTTTATTGTATTTTATTGTGTTTTAATTTATGCAGTATGCCAATAAAGGTTCCTGAACTGAACTGAACTGAACATACTTTGGTTATAAGTTTAGATGTAAAGTTACTTCCTTTGTCTGAAATTATTTATTTATTTATTTATTTATTTATTTATTTATTTATTTATTTATTTATTTATTTACTTACTGCCCATCTGGCAGCCAAGTCCACTCTGATAACAAAAAACAACAACAGAGTAACAAAATAGCAGATAGCAACATTAATATATAGGGGTGAAAATCAAAAATTATAAAGTGAAATTAACACTTGGGGCAACCCCATATGGCTAGCAAAGTCCATGAAAGTTTTGGCCACATTTTGAGCTGATACAGAAGGCAGGATAATGGCCTCAGCATATCTAGTAGCATAGTCAATTAAAGTTAAAATAAATCTCTTTCCAGATTTAGTAGCAGGTTCTATCTAGTCCATAATGTCAATGGTCACATGCTGGATAATCTGAGAAACTGTGGGTACAGTTTGCAAATGTACCTTGATCTTATCTTGGAGGTAGCTGATTCTTTGACATGTATCACAAGAGGCACAATAAAATTTCTTATCAAAATTAGGCCAGTAAAACCATCTGTAAACCTTGGCCAAAGTCCTTTTAACCCCCAAGTGCCCAGCATGAACCAATTTAAGAACTTATTCTTTGTAATACTTGGGAACAACCAGCTGTTTCTTTGGGCTCCAATCAGTCTGTCCACTTTCAGCAAACTCCTGACAAAGTAATCCATCTTGCCAATAAAAGAGCACAATCAGTCTTTTAGAAAGGCTAGGGGGAGCTTTATCTGCCTCTTATATTTTGACAAGGTAGAGTCCCCTTTCTGAGCCTCCTTGAAAGCATCTAAAACCAAAGATTTCTGCTGCAGGACCCCTAAATTTTCCAGTGGCTATAACAGAGCCTCTGGTTCAGCCTCACTCTTTTCTTCACCCTGCTGAGCTTCAACCTCCCCCTCCCCCTCAGATGAAAGGAGTCCCTCCAGTTGTCTGCAGCTTGGCTGCACATTGTGACTTTTTTTAACTTGCCCAGAATGGGCTTGATGGGAGGAATAACTCAAGTTGTTCCTCAGCAAAAATGGCAATTCTGATGGACCTTACTGGACCAACACCCACTTCTTTCACTTCCAACCTCCACAATCAATGTAAAGTGACAGTAGAGGGGCATAATGAGTGGTAGATCCCTCCAAGTCATATGGCTGATCGGGGAACCTCAAAGTTGGTGTGATCTGGCTTTCATTTATTAGAGATCTGTCTATGCTCCTAAGATCTGCATCAGAATCTTGCTCCAGCCAGTCTTTAAATTCCCTATATATGTGCCTGGTATATAATTTACAAATTGTGCTAAGGAGACTAATAGGCCTGTAGTTTGCAGGATCATCTCTCTTTCCCTTCTTAAATATGGGGACTATGATAGCAAAACCCCAGTTTTCTGGAATTCGGCCAGTAGTATCAATATACGTAAATAACGATGCTAGAACCAGAGCCCAAAATTCTAAATTATTTTTGATCGCCTCCGGTGGAATCAGATCTTCTCCAGGGGCTTTTCCCATTTTCATCTGGGCTATTAAATTGTATATTTCGGAGGTTGACACAGGTGTCCATGGTGGAGCATCTTCAAGTGTGCTATTCCATCTCAGCTGGGCCACATCTGCGTCTTTATATAAGTCTCAGAAGTGCTTCTCCCATGTCTCTGGATGGATATAACAATCTGGAAGTGTTGGCCCAGAGGTTGGAGAAATCTTTATCAGTCACCAGAACTGGATCCGAGTCCTTAGATTTTGCTGCTAGGATCAGTTTTTCCCAATTTTCTTTCTGGGCTTCTTTTTTCTTTTGCACTAGTAGCTTTTTATAGATTTTTTCCTCTTTCAGAAGGATTTGGGCCACTTTCAGGTCAGAACTTAATTTATAGGCTTGGTAGGTGCTCTGTAAGACTTTCTTAGCTAGTACGCATTCCTTATCAAACCATGGCTTTGAAGTTGGGTGGTGCCATTGTTGGGTCACTTTTGCTTTGCCAGTAACAAACTGTTTCAGCTCACAGATCAGCTCCTCATAAATTTCCACCGGGTTGCTCGTGTGCATTATAGATGTCCTAATGCTTTGCATGTTGTCAGATGCAAGTAAAGTCCGTAGATCCAGGTCCATCTTTGGGGTCCATTTAGCCCGACAGTGTATTCCCCCCTCAGGAAGTATCATGGGTGGGTATTGATTGTCACTTCTTAGATAAGGAAAAGAGGCTTTCATAATTAGTGAGACAGGGAGATGGTTGCTTTGGAACTTTGGGGCTACTTCCAGATTCTCCAGTAATGGAATTAAATTTGATGAGACGATTAAATAATCTATTTGGCTCATTCTAGTTCCTGCCAGGTAGGTGAATTCAGCTGGGTAATCATTCCCATATGCACCATTTAGAATGTGCAGGTTAAGCCTGGTAGTCATTTGATGTAGGAGGAGCCCGGCATAATTTGCTTTCTTTTCTTTAGATTGCCGATTAAATGGAAGTCTATTTAGGCCAGATGTAGGAGGGTATGCTTTATGTTGAGAGTATAGGGCTTGATGGTTAGGGCCCATATGAGCGTTGAAGTCCCTTCCCAGAATCACATATGTGTTGGGATAAGAATGAAGCAGCTCTGCTACATAGGCTTCAAATTCTGTCCATATTGCCAGAGTCTGTGATTTCTTCTTTTGATGGGGTAAATACACATTTATTATCAGCAAATCCCAATGTTCAAAATGGGCAAGGATGGCCATTGCGTGTTGTTTGAAGGATGGCAGCAGCCTTGTGTTTACACACAGGGATGTGGCAGTCAACACTCCTAAGCCTCCCTTGCATCTTCCACGACCTACCCCAGAGGTTGCACTGATGGAGTGTGAGTGAAAATCATTGATTGACACCTTTTCCTGGACCCAAGTTTCTTGTATCAATACAATGTCCTTAGAGGAAAGATACTCTCTTGATTCAGGGTCCTGGGAGAGTCCGATCCATCCATTTATATTCCATGATATGAGGGCAATTTTATTTGTATGCTGGTCTGGTACCCATCATTGTGCCTCTGCAATGACACTTGCTGTCTCCTGAGCACTCCCTTTCATTTGGTTCAAAGTTAATATGGATTCTTGTATATCCTTTGGTGCCCTTTTTCTATTAGACATAGCCGAAGATGGAACCGTCTCCTCAGTTATCTTGTTAAGAGCCGGGTCATCAGTGGGAACAATCAAGTTGGAATTTAAGCCACCCTTTGTTATTATTATAGTTGGTTCCAGAGGAGTGTGGTTTTTAATCTCCTCCAGTATATTTTCTGGAGACCTGTGAGTAGAAGGGGGATGGCTCTCTGGTCCTGTCTTATCAGAGGAGGCCCACTGCAAATCCTTCAATGTAGCCACCAAACATTCCAGTCGGTTTATCATAAAAGCTTGGTCACCTATTGGTAAATTCCCAAAAGCCGAGAGGAGATTAGTTTCTACGTCATCATCATCACAAAGGATTGCCATGTCATCAGCACTGGGATTCATGAATGTATTGACTCCAGTGCATTATTACATCAGAAGTAGTTAATTGTTTTTCTATGTCTAGCAGCGAGACAAACAATTGTTCAGTCTTGAAAATACGCTGTAGAAATTTGGGAATCTAGAGTATAAATGTTAGCATTGATGGAAAAACTCACTGCACATTCATTATTAATGTACCAGAATTCTAGCACAGATTCATTTTGTAAAACTTGCCTCCTTTTTATTCAGTATTGTAATAATTCTACTGATTCTTTTGGCAATTCCCCTCCCATGTCTCTCATGTTGACCTATGGAGGGATGTGTTAATGAAATGCAATAATATCATCTGATGCTCTTGTGTATGCTATTCTAGGAGGACTGCAATTTTTATTGATGCCTTTTCATAATATGTTTTTATTTTAAAATGTATTGTTTAAAAAAATAATTAGCACTGATTTTTCATCTGACCCATCTCTGGTCAGAGTGCTTTATTTCCCCCGTTTTCATATGTTTTTCCTCTTTGGATATGTACAAATAATATATAATATTTTGAACTGAGCTGACTACAAATAAGCTCACTGGGTAGTGGCTGCAATATGTAAGATAAATAATTTAGACCAAATTGAAGCCGGTGGTTCTTGCACACTCCCAGATTTAACCAAATCTCAGGTCAGGGCAAAATGAGCATTTCAGTACAACTCAGTAAAGTTTCTTATCTAATCTAAGAAGTTCTGCATGGAATAGGAAAGAAAACTCTATTTGTATCTTGTGCATTGGTAGTACAAGAAAAAGAACTCAAAACTATACATAAATGTATGAGCAATTAAGAGGATTAGAAGGAAAGAAACATGTCATTCACAAATAAAGAAATCTTCCTTTATAAAGTGAGAAGTGCTCAAATGTGCACTCTTTCTGTGACAACTACAAATTAGGCAACTAATTAGTCTAACAGAAGAGTAAGGTTTTATAGAGAAGTCAACTAATGATTAAACATATTGCTTCTTGTCCTAGTGCATTTTGGATTGTGAGCATCATGCTTTTATATAATAAACTGAAAATTGGCACCTCTGTCATGCAGAGCTTGGAAAGTTCCTTTTATGAACAGTGAATATAATGACATGCTGAAATGATAAACTGAGTAGTGGTAGGATGATATTCAGGGATCTATTATACTTACAATTAATTTTCCAAGGCACATGGTTCTTATCCCCACCCTCTTCTCTTTAGATGGATTGTATGTTGCTTTTCCAGAGTACACATAATTGGTAATGAAATGATGGCTTGGAACTGAAGAGTCTCCTGCTCCTGTGGACAGGTCTCTGTGTTCCTACTTATTGCCTCATCCTACTCTTGAACTGAGCATGTGCTCTCCTGGTAGGAGCGGTGGCAACAGAACCTGTTTTACTGCTCGAGGGACCTTTCTCAAGGAAGATAGGAATCAACAAAGTAGTTTTCAAGCACAATGTATGTACATACGTCACACCATTCCAACACACCTCTGCATTTTGTGTGTGTGAGTGCACATATTTTGTGCCTCAGTATCAAAAGCAATGAGAACGAAAGCTTACAGACAGTGGCCAAAATCTTGTCATTTATTGTACTAAATCACACTGGAGTAGGCCCTGTAAATGGGGATTTAGTGAGTCAATGCATCCATAAGTTCTGCTGATTCAAATAGACCACCCCTAACTATGTCTTCCTATGCTAAACTAAGTCACAGTTAGAGTAGGCCATTTGAATCAATGAGTTGATTCACCAAATCCCCATTTGTTCAATAGGTCTACTCTAGTGCAATTTGCTACATTGAGCAACAGAATTTTGACCAACATTTATGTGAAGAAATCCCCAGAACCTTGGAATTTACAACATGAAGGTTCCAGCCGCCTGACGGCCGTTGTATAACAACCTGGAATTGGCGCCGCTGGCTTTTGCCCGCCAGAACCAGATGGCACGAGACGGGCTTTCAAATTTCGGCAGTTGAGTGGGCGGGGGAACGCAGGTATTTAAGAACGCGCTCCTCCGCATTTTGCCCGCTTTCCTTTTCGGGCACTGACGAAGGAAGCTCTGCTGGTGACTCTGCAACTTGCGCTCGGGCTGAGGGATCTTCTAAGTGGTTTGGTGTTGGGAAGGTGGCTTCTGCCCCTTCCCTGGGTCTGTGTTTTGGATGTCTCCTTATTTATTATTTAGCTATTCGCTTTGCTTTGCCTGACTTTCTTACGTGGGCATTATTTTCTCACTGCAAGGGTCTGTGGGACTGCTGGGGTTCAGGTGGGCGTTCGCCCGCCCCGTTGGGGCGCGGAGCGTTTATTGTTAATTTTAAGCTAGTTTCTTTATTTCTAGTTTGTCCTCCTTTTTTCTTTTCTTCTTTAACTTACCTATAGTTGCTCTTCCCGTTTGTGTTCGTATACTTGTTCAATTTTACTTCTTTTTCGTTACTGCATTTTGTTCTCTTAGTGGGCAAATCACCATTTTGGGCGCTCTAGTAGCGAGCTCCGTCTCCGCGGCCGCCATTTTGTTTCTTTAGGCACAGGTCCAGCAGTCTTTCACCCCCTCTCTCCTCCCCTTTGCAGCATCAGTCGGGTGTATTCCTTTTTGTTCTTAATTTGGTTCCGTTTAACATTCGAAAAGGTTATTAGGCTTTAAAAAATAAGTTTATAATCATAGTCATCAGTTCATTATTTAAAGTTTATTTCTTATACTTAGGTTAATTTATTATTAATTGTGAGACTTATTCATTTTCATATTGGGAGTTCATCTATATTGGTCTAGCTCATTATTTGCCATTTGAAAAATAAATAAATAAATAAGTAAATAAATAATATATATATATATATAAAAAACAATAATTAATAATAATAATAATAAAATAAATAAATAAATAAATAAAAATAATAAATAATAATCATATACCATCTAGTGTCAACACTAAAGCTTTTCTTTCCTCATAATAAGCAGTCTCAGCCTGGGTTCCTTCAATTAAGGCGAGCTCATTGCTTCTTTCATTGGTGTGTATTTACAGGCTGATATTTGATTCAATAGATAAGGAACAATAGGAATAAAACATATTGACAGGCAGTTCAAGTTCAATAGATAAAGCTACCTGTTTAGAGCTCCACCTGCTGTTTTATTCTGGTATCAGTTACCTTTAGCAGGGAGAGTTTTTGAGTTGTGGTGAGTGGTAATTTTTCTTAAAGTTCCATTTTAGCACAGGCTAGAATGTCCTCACGCAAGGGGCGCGGAGCGAACAAGGGCAAGGCCCCAGCAAAAAAGAGGCCGGTGCCACAACTTTCTCCTGAAAGTTCTTCCTCTGATGAGGAATCGTGGCCAATATGGCAAGAACTCCAGGAGAAGATGTGCGCTTTTGAAGCACAAAGGTCAGCATCTCAGGTACCTCAGCAAAAGGACACGTCCTCGCGCTGTTCGGTTAGGGAGACCAAGGGTCGTAAAAAGACAAAATTGAAGGCTATGGCACAGGATTTATTGACTCGATTTACTAATTTTGAGTCTACCCAGGTTGTGGCAAGAGAGGAGCAGCCTAATACGGAGGCATTTGTTGTGTCCAGCAAAGTTTCGGCCCAGCAAGAGAACACTCGTTCTGATAACGTGGAGGCGACTGAGGCAGCAGCTGCAGTTCGGGATGAACGGGAAATTGCAGAAGAAGCTGGGCCAAGCTCGGCCTGGAGTAGCGATGTTTCTAGGGCTTCCATCGGGTCTTCTGGTGAGTCTTCTTTTTTACACACCTCACACCCTCTCTCTACTGCTTGTCCTTGGGCCGGAGGGCCTCCTGTACAATACACGGCAGGCACACCCTACACTGCTATTGTTGCAGGGGGATTTGGTGTACCTTGGTATCCAACCAACGTTTCACCATTGGGCTGGGGTGGACCATATTTGGCTATGCCTACAACAGGGACACCTAGTGTAAGTACTAGCGTAGGGGCTTCCCAGCATCCGTCAGTGCCTAATACCGGTTACAACACGGTGCCTTACGCGGCTCTGCCATACGCAGATTACTCTACTCCTTTGGGAGATCATCTGACCCCCTCTATAAAAGAGAAGATCTGGAGAGGAGAATATTTAGATTTTTTCGACCTCTTGAACCGGGAAACAGATATCAAGGACATTGATAAGGATGACGAAAAAGAAAAAGAAAAACGTAGACATAAAAAACCTGATCGGACTTGGGCCAATTGGGTCCCTGGCTTTGTCATCTATGCTGGGGTACTTGCGAAAACCGAGCCCTGGCGTGTGCACTCATTATTACAGTACTTTGATATCATATACCGGGCGTATACGGATTTTTCAGGGCAGGCTTGGCTTTTGTACGATCAGGCTTTTAGGATGCGGAGTGCTATTCAGCCCAACCTGCTTTGGGATGAACCTCACCCGGGTTTATGGCTGCAGCACATGACCCCTGCTAGGCCTAACACTGGGGACAGATTCGATAGCGGCCACTTGAATAGGAAGCTGGCGGTGACGGCTATTCCCCGCCCTAGCGTGGGGCAGACGGTTCAACCTCATCTGCCTTGTTTTGACTTCAACTTCAAGGGTTCCTGTTCCAGGAACCCATGTAAGTTTAGCCATGAGTGCCTTAACTGTGGGGGAAAGCATCCCAAAGCTACCTGTTTTAAAGGGGGGAACCAACGCCAGAATAAAGGAAATGGACCCGGAAAGAAGCCAGGTGGTAGCAGCAATGCAGCTGGTAAGGGGACCCACACCAATTAAACTTGAAGTGTTATAGGATTGGCTACAGGAATACCATAGGTTGGATGAAGCACAATATTTACTTCAGGGTTTCTGCACTGGTTTCCGTATCCCTGCTTTAGGGGAACGGACAGCTTTTATAGCGCGGAACCTGAAGTCGGTTAGGAATATGGAGGACATAGTTTTGGACAGAATCAATAAAGAGGTGAAGGCAGGCAGGGTTCTTGGTCCCTTTCCCTGCCCACCTGTGGAGAACTTGAGAGTTTCCCAGTTGGGCATAGTCCCCAAAAAGGCTCCGGGTGAGTTCCGACTCATCCATCATCTGTCCTTTCCGGAAGGGGCATCGGTTAACGACACCATACCTTCTGAATTGTGTACAGTCAGATATACATCTTTCGATCAGGCTGTGAGCATGGTTAGGTCTTGTGGAGTGGGGGCAGAACTGGCGAAATGTGATGTGAAATCAGCATTTCGCATTTTGCCTGTGCACCCACTCAACTTCAATCTTTTGGGTTTTCAATTCCAGGGAATGTTTTATATTGATAGAGTTTTGCCCATGGGATGCTCTATTTCCTGTGCAGCATTTGAGAAATTTAGCACATTAATTGAGTGGAAATTCAGACAAAGGGGTCGTTCCAAGGCAACGGCCCATTATTTAGATGATTTCCTTTTATGTGGCGCGCGTAATTCAGGGAAGTGTGCATGGATGTTAGAAGAATTTCAGTCACTGGCAAATGAGCTTGGTTTACCGTTGGCTGAAGAAAAGACAGAAGGCCCTGCCACGTCTTTAACCTTCTTAGGCATTGAGTTAGATACACTACAACAAACATCTAGGCTACCGCAGAAGAAACTAGACGAACTCAAAGCTAGAGTTATTGACTTATTAGGTAAGAAAAAAGTGACCCTTCATGAACTGCAGGAGATAGTGGGACACCTGAATTTTGCTTGCAGAGTAGTTGCTCCGGGCAGGGCTTTTGTCCGGCGCCTCTGCACTGCCATGAAGGGGCTAAAGTTCCCTAGGCATAGGACTAGGGTCACTAAGGGTATGAGGGAAGACCTGCGCGTGTGGCAGCGATTCCTGGATGAATTTAACGGTGTCTCCTTTTGGAGGGCCGAGATGAGTTTGACATCCGAATTTCAGGTACATACTGACGCAGCTGGGTCATTAGGATTTGGAATCTACTTCAGAGGCAGATGGTGTGCTGACACCTGGCCTGAGGAATGGCATACGCTAGGGATTACGAGGGATTTAACCTTCCTAGAGTTTTTCCCAATTGTTGGCACTCTTTGGTTTTGGGCCAAAGAATGGTCCAATTCGGTGGTTCGTTTTTGGTGCGACAACCAGGCTGTGGTTTGCATCATAAATGAGCTATCTTCTCATTCTGACAGGGTTATGGTTTTAGTTAGGGCCTTTGTCTTACGGGCATTACAATTTAACGTTTTAGTACATGCCCATCACGTCCCGGGAGTTGACAATAAGATAGCTGATGCTCTTTCACGCCAACAGATCAAACAGTTCAGGGAGCTAGCTCCAGAGGCCAGGGAGCTGCCAGAAGTTCTTCCACCCGAGGTCTGGCAGATTGGCGTGAGGAAGCATCAAGAGCTATAGGTATGGCATTGGCTCCTAGAACTAGGAAGGGTTACTTGAATACAACTAACGAGTTTAAAGAGTTTAGGGCTTCTTTAGCTATGGAACAATTGTGGCCAGCGCCTGTTGAACACTTACAACAATTTATGGTCTTTTTACACAGGAAAGGGTTGGCCCTGGGTACTATTCAGGGAAAACTATCAGCGCTGGCCTTTTATGCTAGGATTAATGGCCATAGGGATTTTACGGCCGATTATAGGATAAAGAAAATGCTGGAAGGATGGGCTAAGGAGCGGGGGCGGGTGTATGATGCAAGGACACCTATCTCCCCAATCCTTCTTGAGCAAATTTGTGAACAATGGAGAACGTTGTGTTCTGACCACTACGAGGTAGCCTTGCTTAAAGCAGCTGCTTTATTGGCATTTTTTGGGGCCCTTCGGGTCAGCGAGTTAGTAGCAAAGGGAAAGGCAGACACCTCTAGATACGCACTGCAGATGAGTGACGTCTTTATTCAGGATAACAGCTTAAAAATTACAATTCGAAGATCAAAAGCTGATCAGAAAGGCAAGGGGAAGTTACTTGTTTTAGGTCAATGCAGCATTAAGCCTATATGTCCAGTTGAGGCCACACAGACTTACCTGGCATGTAGAGGCCAGCAACCAGGTTATTTTTTGCAACATGCCAATGGGTCGCCATTGACTAGGTTTCAATTTTGGAAACTTACGGATATAGCTTTGAACAGGGTAGGCATCGCAGGCCTTAGATTTGGCACTCATTCTTTTAGAATAGGAGCAGCGTCCACAGCAGCCGCCCTGGGCTACACAACTGAACAAATTAAACAATTGGGTCGCTGGTCCTCTTCTAGTTACAAAAGATATATCAGAACCTTTCCTAATGTGTAGGCAGTGGTTCTTTGTCGTTTCAGGTGCTGCGGGGACTGTCGATCGAAGGCATGTTATGATCGTCGGCCACAGCTTCGTGTATTGGGCAGAACGTTATGCTGCCAAGTCCCACTTGGGGACTGACTTGGGGCTTGGTGCCCATGCTCTTGTTTCTTGGCGCGGTGTGCGCGGCTTGCTTTGGTTCCAGCTTGGACGGCTGACAGCGTTTCTGCAGTCCCCGCCAGATGTCTTGCTTGTTCATTTGGGCGGCAACGATTTGCCTCGTGTTCCTGGCAAAGCTTTGATTCTTGATATTCTACGCGACCTGAGAAGGTTGCATGCCAGATATCCAGCTATGTGGATAGTCTGGTCCACAATCATCCCACGACTGGTATGGCGTGGTGCGCGAAATGTGCTTGATGTTAACATGGCCCGGCGCTGTGTTAATCGTGAGGTGTGTAATGGTGTCTGCCAGGGTGGTTTTGGCTCTGTGGTTAATCACCACAGGATTCAAATAAGCAATCCTGCTCTTTTTCACAGTGATGGCGTCCACTTGTCGGATGCGGGCTTGAACATTTTTTTGGACGATATTAGAAGGGGCCTGCTTGCCGAGCTTCAGAGGCTCTGTGGCGGGCATGGGACTTAGCTATGCTAGTCCCTATGCTGTGGTGGGTAGTGCGGAAAAACAGGTATTTTGGTGTGTCCCATTTGTAATTCAGGTAAGCCAACAGCGCATCCGACCTCCCGGCTCTGCGGATCGTGCAATTACAGGGCCGGTTCGGGAAGGATGCGCTGGGCCACGTCCGGACCAACAGTCATCAAATAAAGATGGCTTGAGGTCTGGGGGTGTTTATTAGCGGCAGGCCGGGTTCCTGCTGTCTGTGAGACAGCGGGAATCCGGGGCCAGGGACTCGCCCAATGGATAAGCAAGGGGTATTTTGTTACCCCTACCTGTTATCATTTCCACACTACTGCAGGCCCCTTTTATTGAATTAATTGATGATTAATTTGAAAATCTTGAAATAAAGTGTGGCCTGTATTATAATTCCAATACTGTTGTCTCGCGTCTTTATTCCGGGCTTGGGCGGGCAATGCAGAACACAAGATCAACCATGAAAGCTAGGAAAAATGTATGTGAATTTAGAAGCATTATGGAAAACAAATATAGAAGGATGAGGTAACAGAAGAAAAAATAGTATTGAATAGTACTGAATATATTGGTACATCTGGACATCACTACCCTTATCACAACATTGACAACTTCACAGAAAAATGGTCCCTGTGTTCTAGGGGAAAAAATCCTTTATCTTGAAAGCATGGATAAAGATGCTGTAGAGAGCAGCAGCTAGATCTGCAAGGAGTACTTTTGGCAGATGGGAGAGGAAGAATAGTCTGACTAGGGTTGATAGTTGTCAAGGTTCCCTGGGTCAGAGAGGCCCACACTAACCACTCAGCAACATTACCCTTACTGATATGGTGTAGGTGAAGTCCAAGAGAAGTACTACCATTCACACTTGTCAAAAAACAGCCCTGCAAATTGTTTTGTGTTTGGGTGAGAAGTCATTAACTGATGAAAAAAGGAGTCAGGTTCTGGGATTTCCCCTTGCTTAGTGTCACTTTGCAAATGGTAGTGAGCACAAGAAGGCATCTGTAGACCATCTTGATTGCTGTCACTGGTGTTGTCAACATTCAGGTTGTCCTTTGCTATGTAATGTTTTGTATCTTTATCCTGCTGGCAATGTGGGCACAATACTGTACAGTAATATTGGACCATTTCCTGGCATTTTGAATCATGGGTACAGAAGCACAATAAACCACATTCATAAATCAGAGGTTTTCTGAAGAATTCAATATCTTTATGGAAATATTTCTATGGAATTAGGGCAGGGGGAAAAATGACTCCAGAGCAAGTTTTACCACCAAAAGAAGCCCCCTTGAGACTACACCTCATATTCATTTTGTGCCCTAGATATATAGGCAAACGTGGAATTTATGCCATTTGGATGACCACTTTCATTTCCATCCTGTTTCTAAACTGTTATTTACTATTTCTTCAAAATGTTTTAAAAACATCTTTTGGGGTAAGATGCTGATTTTCAATGGCAGCTGATTATGGCTCTAAAATTCACCACAGTACAATTTGAATGTGTCTACATGCACCCAGCCCTCTGTACTTCATATCACTGAAAAACTAAACCTTATTTTCTTCTTGTGTTTTAAGACTCTTTGATCTCTTGTCAATCTGTGTTGATTCTAATTTGTCGCGTCACCAAATCAGCAATCACACTTTTTCATTATGGTGGTATTGATCATCCTTGTCTCATATTTGTACCATCACTTGTTATAATGAATATGTTTAAAGAAGACTATTATTGCACATTTATCCAGGAAGTTATAGTAATGAATATTCGTACAGACAGCATGAACGCCCACTCATGCACGCACACAAGCACTTTGCACAGCATTTTAAACTATGGCTCATTTTTCTGATTTGTTCTTCATACATTTGCATGTTAGCGTTTGTAGCTTACTGTTTATACTTCCTCACTAGGAAAAGAACACTAATTTAAGCTATGTGAGAACTGAAAATGTTTAAGAGTCCTGGTAAATGCATAAAAGTGAATAATTTTTGAGTGGTACCTTACAAGCAGGGTAACATACTACCTGACCAGCTTATAAAAGAGAAAGTAGGGACAATATGTTCAAGAACTGAACCGAAGAGATGCAAGGATGACAAAGTCCTTTTAAGAGGAATCCCATGATGAAGGACCTGCAATTTCACAAAGTAAAGTGAAAGCTCCTCTCAAAGCACTTGGAAGAAACAAATAACAGGGCTAAATGGCATGCAGACTGAACTACCCAAAGGTAGTTTGAATCTGTCAAAATCCTAACAAGAATATGCCAATAAATATGTAAAACAAACAGTGGCCCACCCACTTGAAATTGTCAATGCAATTTCCAGTACCTAAGAAAGGAGACTCCGAAGTGCAGTATCCATAGAACCATTGCTTTAATTTCCCAGGCAAGCAAAGTGATGCTTGAGGTGTTGCAACAAAGATCTTTTCTATATATGGAATGAGAAATTCCTGATGCTCAAGTGATTCTAAAAAGGAAGACACTGGAAATCATATTGTAAATATATGTTATGTGTTATTGAAACAAAGAAAATATTAATACTTTAGAAACCCAGATGAATTTTTAAATACTTGGAAATGATTGTCTGGTTTTATTCTGGTATTAACCCTTTACTGGGATAATGTCAGCTTTGATAAACCTAAACAACTTTTTTCAGCTATAAACGTGTAGGCTTCTGTGATTTGACTTGTAGGTCTGCCTTTAGGTTGGCTTGTAAGGGAGATTGAACAGAGTGCCCCCAAGTGGGATCTGACAATCTCAGCTTTTGCAAACTTGAGACTATGGCTTCTTTTATGAGTCAATCTATCACTTATTTAGCCTTCCTCTTTCCAGGTTGCCTTCAACTTTTTACTGAATTATTATCTTTTCCAGGAGGAAAAGGGAGGAGGTGAAGTGAGATAAAAGCCAGGGAGCAGGACAGCATGTTGTTTTCAGCTCAGGCTTCTTGGGACTGATGGCCAATTTGGCCACTTTCTCACTTTGTTTTCCATGTGCTCTATGTCTTCTTAGTGTAAATGTTGAGCCTTCCTTCCTTACTAAAGCCTTATCTTTTTAAAAAAAAATCTTTTGAAACTGTCATTTTAAACATGCTTCTGTAACTTAACTGGACTCATGTCTGTATCTGGAAAGTTCTCAGAGGCCAGAGTGATGATCCAGTCTTATAATACCGAGGTGGAATGTAGTAAGACCTCCTTTCACTCAACCACTCCTTCGGGCAATACTTATGGCTAATTGGAATCTGGTTCCAATATTCCTTCTTCAAATCTTTTACAAGATGCCAATAACTCTGTCTCCAGGACTTCACTAATGCTTCAGCCTCACACCACAGATTTTGTGAGGCATCCACATTCTTCTGGCTAATATTAGTATCAAACTAATAATGGTTCCTTTTCACACAATTAGGCTAGTCCATAGGATTAAAAAGCCTGCACCTTCTATAGTTATTCTAGAAGTTTTATTCAGAATAGGGTAGTGAGCATAGAATTAATCTACTCCCATGCCCAAATGTTTAAAACTGGCCTGTAAACAACAGAAATCATGGAATGGATTTGCAAATACTCCTTTCAGCCTTGTATGAATTTAGGTGGTTTGCAAGAAATAAATAATCCATCCTAAATTATTGCATGTCAGTGTTTTATACATTTCAGCTCAGCTGAGCACACAAAACTTCTTTGAAATCTCATGTCTTAAACAGTTCCTTTGAAATATGAATAGTTGTGGGTGGTGGTTGGTTGTGGGTTTTTTTAAAAAAAGTTAATGTGTGCTCAGAAGTGACCTTGGTGATTATTTGAAGACTTCATACTGACAACATGATCATTCCAGAAGAGGGATGAACTGAAATAATCCTGCTGGTTGAAAAGATACTAATTTTTCCCTACTCATTTAGTATTATGAACCACAGCATAATACTGTATTATTTTACCCATTTTCGAAGAAGACTTTCGGATCATTTAATATAATTGTATGTTTTATGTGCACTGAGGTGTTATAAAGCACTAAAAGATGAAGAAAACTAATGATCTTATTATAGTACAAAACCACAGCACAGCCCAACAATTATAAAGAAGCACTCTTGTTAGCTCTCCCTTTCCAGTGGTACACATAAGCAGCAATGACAAACAACACTGCTTACCTTATTAATACTTCACTACTAATATATCAGCTTTAACTAAGTCTTAGGTGACCTAAAGCACTTATGGCTTCAGTATGGTCCTTGCCTTAATTCACATGCTTCAACAGTTTTATTATGTTAACTTTCTTTCAACATACATAATACACAGATAAACTGATCCATTGGGTATCTGGAGTCTTATTGGTATTCTGCAGATTAAGTGAAGTTTTATTCAGAGTGAATTTTTTTTTAAAAAAAGTTAACAGTGGCAGGAATGTACACAAGATTGTACCTTGAAGCAATGCTAATCAAATGGGGTTTTAATGGTTGCTAATTTCCTGGAGGTTTGAATGTTGTAAACAATTTTGGATGATATAAAGTTTTTCCATCTTTTTTACCCACAGCCAATCAAAAAATAAACCAAACTCAGTGAAAGAGACTAAAAATACACAACAATTTCTATTAGATTCACAGCTAGCATAGTGAAACACATGTCAGAGCAGGGTTGGCCAAACGTTTTGCTGACTGGGACAAAAATGTCTTTTCCTCTGTCTTTGCAGATAAGTGGTTGGACTGGAAGTTAAACCTTCCTGTGACACTGACAATGAATTAGCATCCCCTACTACACCTGCAGGCAGCGGGCTAGCATAAGGAGTAGAGAATAGGGATGCACATGTTTTTAAAAAGTCTTTTGTTTCTGGTTTTTCTGTGGGTGTCTCTTTCATTTTCTGTTGCTTTCATGTTTTTAGCATGCCAGTTCTTTTATTTAACTTGAAAAGAAAAGCTTTTGGGTGGTGGGGGGGGGTTATTTCAGGTTTCCTTATTTGTTTTTCCTGATATTAGTCCAGATTATGCCATAAAAATACTTTTAAAATACTTCAAAAAGCAGAAAGGCAAGGCAATAGAGAATCAGTCTACTTCAAAAGCAGGCAACAGTATATGAGGGGAAAAATCATCAGATCTATGCAAGCACTAGTTTATATTATTAAATTCACACAGTCCATTGGCATATTCGCAGTCACAAAATCCACCCTCAGGCTCCATACATACCCACAAAGCAAGCAAGCAAGCAAGCAAACAAACAAACAAACCTATCAAAATACACACAATGTGAAAAGAACACGCTTAGCCTACTCTCTCAAAAACCAAGAAAGGGAAGTCAGCAAATAAAGGCAAAAAAACTCTCCCACCAAAATAGAATGTGGAGCAATTTCTCTTTCCCTGACATTTTATGTTTTCTGTTCTTGTGTCCAGCAGGCAGCAATAGGTAGAATAAATAATCAAAACAAATGAGTGTGGGAAAATCACTCCAAAATCTATTAAAAAGGGCCAGGAAAGAGGAAAGGATCAAAGATGGAGGCACAGAGGAAGGCAGCACAATCCAAGATGGAGGACACGAGTAACTAACATACAATAAATCCACAAGAAAGACTGAAATATAAGAGTATTCATCACTTGGTTCCAACCAATCCAGATTAAAAATTCCCACTCCCCCTGCCTAGATGTTCATTGGCTGCTAACAGCAACACTTACAAAGCTAGTGGATGAACAATTTCCTTGGCCATTTGACAAAGGGTGAAAGAAAGGTTAAATGAAAGAGTGAAACATGAAACCTTTATGTAGCCTTCTTTCGTTGATATATAATGTTTGTGTTTTAGAGGCTCTGCTTCAGTAATCATCAAAAGAACATGAAAACAAAACAAAACAATCTCTTTCACTTTTTCTCCATTAAAACACAAAAGGTCCATTCATAATAGGGAATGCAACATGTCACAAAAGAACTCTGTTCTCTAACAGTGTCAAGCAGGTGGAAAGTCCAAATTAGGAGGCTGGCACCACTGCCTTCTGACATCTTCTGGTTGTGGAGATCCCTCACTCTACATAACATTATGGAAGTAAGTGCCTGAAAGCTAGGGGGCAGATCCACATACCTATCAATTTACCCAGCCAAATATTGCTGCAAGGTGCTATAGTTGTCACTAGACAAGGTTGCCCTCTTTCTCCAGTTCTGTTTTGTTTGATTATTGAAATGTTGGCAAATGTAATAAGGAATGATGATTTAATCGAAGGTATGGGGAAAAAGAATAAAATAAAGATTAATTTATTTGCTGATGATTCCTTGTTGACAGTGAAAAATCCGTTAGAATGTGTAGATAAAATTAGAACTCATTTAGAAAAATTTGGAAGAATAACTGGATTATGTGTGAATTGGCAAAAATCTGAATTAATGTTATTTAATCATAATAGAGTAGAACAAGAAAGGTGTGTTGAAAAATATGATTTCAGATTATGCAAATCAATTAAATATTTAGGAATAGATTTAGCAAAAAATATTCAAAAAATAAAGGAATATAATTATAATAAACTAAAGGAAGTGATTAAAAACAAATTACAGGAATATAGTAACTTTAAGCTATCTTGGTTTGGAAGGATTGCATTGATAAAAATGAAAATCTTACCAAAAATTAATTTTTTATTTAGAATGCTACCAATACAGTTAACAGAGGATGATTTGAAATTTTGGCAAGGAATAATTAATAAATACTGTAATGAAGGGAAGAGATCTAGAATAAATAAAAAGTATTGGTATAGAACAAAGCAAAAAGGTGGTATAGGTTTACCAAATATAAAAAATTATTATTTGGCTAACCAATTGAGGTTTATTGGGGAAATTATATATAATCCAGAAAGGCTAATTTGGTGGGAGATGGAATCATCAGAATTACAGGCAGATATAGAAACATATTTATTTGGTATAATTAAGAAAGATAAAATAAGGGAAATTAATAACCCATTTTTAAAGACATTGTTAAATATATGGTATAAGTGCAAAAAGAATTTATGTTCATCATATTCCCCACTTGGATTAGTGACAGAAATAGAAAATTTTCCTACCAATATGAAAGTATATGTGGATCTATTTAAAGAAAAGAAAGTGATTAGATTGAAAGATTGGTTGTATAAAATGAGATCGATAGATCAAATGAAACAAACTCTTCAGAATAGGAGCATTTCATGGTTGAATTATATACAATTAGAAAGATGGACTAATGAATGGGTAAATAAATATAATAAAGGTAGAGAATATACAAAATACGAACAATTGTTATTGTCATATGAGGACATTCGGATGACTGACTCAGTGAAAGGTACTGTGAGCAAAATTTACTTACTTCTTCTTAATTTAGAGGAAGAGGAAAGTGAGAAAGAAGGATTAAAAATAGTGTGGGAGCAAGATATTGGGAAAAGAATAAATGAAGAAGAATGGAGGATGATATGGAAAATGAGGGTGTTAAGATTTATGTCAGTAAGAATAAAGGAAAATTTTTTTAAACTTAGTTTAAGATGGTATTTAACACCGTCAAAATTAAATAAAATTAATGCCAATCATCCGAATGTCTGTTGGAAATGTGAGAAGGAAATTGGTACATACTTTCATATGTGGTGGGAATGTGAAAAAGTGCAAAGATTTTGGAAACAAATTTTTAAAGAATTAAGCTACATATGTGAAAAAGATATAGAATTTAATGCTGAGATTGCTTTGTTATCAATATTTGAGAATGTGGAATATGACAAAATGACTAAAGAATTGATAACCAACTTATTAACAGCAGCTAGATTGATTATAGCTAGGCAATGGAAATCAAAAGTCGAATTGCAAATTGAAGAATGGTATAAAGAAATATGGAATATAGCAATAAATGATAAATTAACTTGTAACTTAAAGGTTAAGAAAGGAGAGTTGAAAAAAAATAACTTTTATGATATATGGGGGAGATTTTTGGAATATGTATTAATAAGAGGAAAAGGGAAAGCTCCAAATCAAGAATCAATGCAGTTTTGGAGAAGAGGACAATAGAAGAAGAGGAAGAAGAAGAAGAAGAATAAGGAAGAGGAAGATTATGGCAAGAGGTCCCGCATATGATGGTGGGGAACACAGTTAAATTGTATTTTAGTTTGTATGTTATATGTTTTTGTTTAAATTTAAAATAAAGGGAAAAAAATTTCAAAAAAAGGTGCTATAGTTGTGTTGCTCACAGTTTCGATTGTAAGGAAATATAAAAATGTAGCTTCCTACTTCCAATGTACATGTTAACATATATCATTTTAAGTCTGTAGAGGAAGATGTAAGACAAAGGGACATGATCAGCTTGTCTCTTGAGGAAACTTCAGAAAGACAACCCATTTAGACCTCAGCAACTGGTCATGCTATCCAAGAGTATGGAATGTATGCTTTTCATATTAGGATGTTTTGGCAGTGGTACAGCTTGACTTCCCAGGATAAGTTTTAGTTATTCCAGCTCATGGCTAGCATTTGAAAGCATTGTTATTCCAGATATGTATCAGATTTGGTTATCCCTGAACCACTGTTATGCACTGATTGTTTTTCTTGGAGAGAAAGAGACAGCATTAACATGCCATATCTGATCAATTTTCTGCTGCCTATACAAGTAGAAAATCTTATTTGCACAATATCTGGATAGCTCAGTGGTTTAGGTCTCTGGCTGTGGAGCCAGAGATTGGGAGTTTGATTCCCCACTGTGCCTCCTTTAAAGGGTCCATAAAGTCCCTTCCACCTATGGAGTTCTAAGATTTATTATTATTATTATTATTATTATTATTATTATTATTATTATTATTATTATTATTATTATTATTATTATTATTATTATTATTATTATTATTATTATTATTGTTGTTGTTGTTGTTGTTGTTGTTGTTGTTGTTGTTGTTGTTGTTATTGTTATTATTGTTGTTGTTGTTGTTGTTGTTGGTGGTGGTGGTGGTGGTGGTGGTGGTAGTAGTATTCAGAAACGCCAGGCACAATCAAAATTATAAAAACATTGACTGGTATTATATAACAGATACAAGTTTTAACCAAAAACCTAAGTATCTGTTAAATATCAGCACAGTACAGTGGTGCCTCGCAAGACGAATGCCTCGCGGGACGAAAAACTCGCAAGACGAATGGGTCTTGTAAGTTTTTTGGTGCCTCGCAAGACCACATGGCTGCTGCCTCTCAAAATGGCTGCCGCCTCTCCAAAATGGCTGCCGCCTCTCTGCTGGTTGCCGAGACTCAGCTGTTCGGCGCTCTGCTCACACAGAGTCCGGCTGTTCCGGGGCTACCAAGGCACTGTGAGGAGCGGGGCTGGGTCTACTGTACCTGGTAAGTGACTTTTTTCTGACTTTTTTTTGGTTTCTGACTTTTTTTTCCCCATAGGAACGCATTAATTAAATTTCAATGCATTCCTATGGGAAAACGCTTTTCGCAAGACGAAAATTTCGCAAGACGGCGCTACTCGCAGAATGAATTACTTTCGTCTTGCGAGGCACCACTGTATATACGTATGCTGTTCCTAACATTGCCATTTTTTTGTAATTCTGATTGTGTGATTTCTGAGACCTGCAACTGCTTATAGTACTGTGTGAAATTTTTTGATATTATTCCCGAAGCCCCAATGACAACGGGGACCACTGAAGTGTGTTTCTTCCAGAGGCGAGATGTTTCGATTGCCAGATCTCTGTACTTTGTTAGTTTTTTCACTTCTTTATTTTCAACTCCGGCATCCCCTGGAATTGCAATGTTAATGATCCAGATATTATTATTATTATTATTATTATTACATCTACTACCTACCTTTCTGCATGTACACAGAGTTATTGTCTGATAGAGGATGTAGAACTATGTAGAACAATAATGAATTTGTGAGTACCATGCCTTACTTCTTTTTCCGTTAACTATGGCTTATGTTCTTGCTATGTATTGTCACTTTTGGTGACCTGATGAATGAGTGACCTCCAAAATATCCTATTATTAACAGTCCTTCTAAGCTCTAGTGAATCAAGTCTTATGGTGTCCTTTATGCATTCAATCCATCTCATATTTGGTCTTCCTCCTTTTCTGCTGCATGGCCTATTGTACCAACTCTAGATTTCTGACTACGTGTCTGATCATCTTTAGCAAAGAAAACAATATGGATCTGCAAAATTAGATTTCATGATTAGCAAGCAGTATTAGGTCTCCAGAACCATGACCTTGTGCAAAAACCAAGCTTTTGCCATTGGCCTTGCTGAATCATGGGAAAACATAGAAGAAGAGTATTATAGGATACAACTATATCACAGATTGTTGTCACATGGGTCAGATAGAATATATTTTTCTGAAATGGGCAAGATCCTTCTTCTTGAAAAAAATGTTTGTAGCTTATTGTGTTTTACTTCCATTGGACTTTAATTCTATTCTTTTGAAAAACTCTTTTGCCAGCTGCCTTGTATCCTGGTTCTCAGAGAAAGGTGGTATATAAATAAAGTAATGAATTGTGAAGACTGTGAACAATTTGTAGAGTTAGTTCTTGTGGCTCCTCAGCCACTCAAAGCCCGAATCTTATTGCATAGCTCAACATAACGAGATCTGAAACTCACATTGTGTGCTGCACAATGACCATGGTGGGAACCGTGCGGTTGATTGTGTAATTCATTGTCCATGGTCTCTTCATTGCCTGCTCATAATTTCCGGCACACTTATGAAGGTGTAATTTTATGTTACGCAAAGACAAATGGGATTTCATCCTATGTATTGAATCATATGGTTGTAAATACCAGTCAGAAAGAAGCTCCAATGTGAAGAAACCTGTGATTGTCTGATATCTGTAAGGCTATGTCACTTTACAATACATTGTTTTTAGTCCTGAAATTGAGTTCTTCATCTAAGACCTTCCTCTTTGAAGTCCATGCCACTTAAAATGTCTTGATTATAGTAAGACAGGTGGATACCATGTCTCTCACTTTCACGTTTCTTTGATACCTCAAAAATATAGTTGATGAATTTTAAAACTTCCACCTCTCCCTTGTTCAGACTTTCAGTGTGTTATTGTTTAAGAATTTATGATTAAAATATAAATGGCAGCCATTGAGGAAATTTTAAATACGAATTTTCCCCTTTGGATATCACTGTTATGCTTGAAGTGTTTTGTGTAGGCTGCACAAATGTTCCAGGCCTAAACAGAAATAAGCTTCAGAAATGCCCTTGTAAATTACTGTACTGAAGTGTACTGGTTCCCCTCTCAAAGCAATTCTTCCTCCCTCTTCATTCAATAACTCTTAATTCAGCTTCTAGTTATATTTTGAAACTGTGTTGGTTACAAGAGGTGTAATCAAATGTTGTCCATGGAAAAAATGAAAAATCAAAGTTCCCCATCCCCCATTTTAATGGGTCAGTCCTTTATTTAGCCCTGTAATCAAAAGCACAAATCCAGCAAAATCAAATTCTCTAGTCCTTGCATTTTTATTTCTCAGGTCTGCTATTCACATTGAATAAGAAGGGACTGCTAATCCTTGTTGAAAAGGATGGAATTGCTAATGCAGTTAAGTACTACTTGACATGTTAAGTACTTTCCTTCTGAATGCAGAAATTAGGCAGTATATGATAAAGGGGGTTCGCTTTTTCCAGTATGGAGCAAAATCTTTGAAACAGTTTTCCTTATTTGTAGCACAGAAATAGAAATCTAAGACGCCTTTCATGTTACATCCAGAATTCCACAGCTTTTTTTTTAGCTTTTTTCTGTATGGCATCACATCTAATTCTTGCTTTGCACTGCCATTACTTATCACGTGCCAATGCAAAAACCTTTATTTTATCCACATGGGCAGTTCATGACAAATTATTATTTTATTGCTGTAAAAAACAATGTTTTCTACCTACTTATAAATTTGGAGAAGCATTTTCTCAGGAAGGTTCCCTTATCATTGCTAAGATTTCCCCCCTCAAAAAATGACAAATAATAGAATAAGTTGCTCTCATCACTTCCCCTGACCTTTGCTACCTGGTTGGGAAGAAGGGTATAAACTCCAAAGCTGGTATGAGGGCTGCCACTCCCAGAATTCCTGAGCAGAGGAGAAGAGAGGTTCTGTTCGTCATCTGCCAGGGCCTGCTTGGATGCGTGTGGGTCAGGGAAACATCTGACATTGTGTCCCTCCACTTCCCCTGAACCCTGGCCTGCAAGACCTCGGCTGCTCTGCAGGACTAAGTCGTCTTTGCTTTCTCCTCCCTTTTCCCCCTGACTTTTCTTTCCTTTGACTTTATCACTTGTTTGCAGGGGTGGAGTGTATAGGAAGATCTTTTTGTGTTGTGGGTTTGTTTGTTTTTGAGAGAGAGAAGGAAGAGGGAACTTAATGTGTTCTGTGCCTGCCTCACTTTGTTTGCTGTTCTGAGGTCTTTGTCTGTCAAGGAAGTAAGTTTTTTTTCAAAGGAGGGGAGATGTTGCAGGGGAGCAGGGAACAGCCATCACAGTTCCAGAGGGCAGGGGAGATAGAGAGCTGGGAGACATCAACAATATATCTTGGGAGGAGGGCAGAGTGCCCGAAATATCTTCCAAATCAAATAGCCTGAATAGCCTTGATAGGGGTTGGAGGCGGTGTTGCTAAATGCCAGGTCAGTGAAAGATATAACAGCTAATATCCAGGATTTGTTTCTGGATAAATGTGACAATCTGGCTTTCATTACAGACATATGGTTGAATGAAGCTGGAGGAGTTAGTCTTTCTCAGCTTTGTCTACCTGGGTTTTCTGTACAGCAGCAGGCCAGGCCTGGGGGGCAAGGAAGGAGGAATTGCAATATTCTGACAGGTTTTGAATGCAGTTACTTGAGAATGAGTGTTTGAACAGAAATAGGGATTCTGTGCATGTACTTCCCACATTGCTGCACAATCATATCCCCACCTGAGCTAGTTGAGTTTGTCTTGTGGGTGTTCTTGGAGTCTCCTTGGCTTGTGGTGTGGGACTTTGAAGTCCATGCCAAGCCCAGTTTATCAGGAGTGGCTCAGGACTTTATGTCTACCATGACAACCCTGAGGCTGCCCCAAGAAGTATCTGTCCCCACTCATGTTGTAGGGAACACTCTTGACCTAGTTTTCTGTACTGGGCAGGATGGTGATGATCTGGGTGTGGAGGAATTCTCAGTAGTTCTATGATCATGGACAGATTGCTATCTGGTGGGGTTTAAGTGTATTTAAGTGCGGTGGTGCTGGGGGCAATTAAAATGGTCTGTCCTAGGAGACTGATGGCTCTTGGAGAGTTTCCTGCTGTATTGGCAGGTGACCTTGTTGAGGACTTGGTTGATCTCTGGAATGGGGAAATGGCCAAGGCTATTGACACAATTGCTCCTAAACATCCCCTCCCACAAAGTGCAGGCAAACTAGCTCTTTAGTTTACTAAGGAGTTGGAGATGATGAAATAAGTGGGACGGTGGACAACTTGGAACAGAACTGATTGAACATGGGCTAGAGCTAATTTGAAAGCCTACTTTGTGGGAAAGATAGCAGCAAATAAGCTATTCTTCTCTGCCAACTTTGCATCTGCAGAACTCCTTCAGGTTGTTAAGGCCTGTTGTACAGTTGACCACAAGAGAAGAATGCTGACCACTCAATGGCCTGCTATGAAAATTTTGCATGACACTTTGCAGAGAAAGTCACTCAGAACTGCTCTGACTTAGATACTATAGTTGATGCAGGTCCTGTTGATGTAACTTTGATGTGTCCTATCATAATGAATATGTTTCAGTTGGTGCAGCCTTAAGCTATAGACAGGATCTTTGGAGAGGTGAAAGGTACCACATGTGTGCTGGACCCTTGCTCTTCCTGGCTTACAAAAGCAGCCAGAGGGGGACTGGCTGAGTGGGTTAGAGGAGTGGTGAATGCCTCCTTGCAACAAGGAAATGTACCAGACTGTCTAAAGGAGGCAGTGGCAAGACCTTCATTTAAAAAGCCCTCCTTGAATCAAACTGTTCATAATAATTAGTGGCCATTCTCCAATATTCCATTTTTGGTCAAGGTCTTAGAAGGTGTTGCGACTTCTCAGCTCCAGAGGTTCCTGGATGAAGCAGATTATCCATTTCAGTCTGGTTTCAGGCCTGGTTACAGAATGGAGACAGCTTTGGTCACCTTGGTGGATGATTTATGCCAGGAACTGGACAGAGGGAATACTGTTGGTTCTGCTGATTTCTTTTCTCACAGCACAATCATTCTTTCCTTTTCTCTTTTGAGATCCTGACTTGTGCTTGTACATGTTGGCTGTCACTTGTTCCTTTTTAAAAATTATAAATAATAGCTGTTTTGGCTGGTCCCAATGGCGTGTAGGAATGTTTGTGCACACACAATCAAGGTCACGACAGTATTGATCATGGAGGTGTATGAGCAGCATGTTGTCACAGCCCTGATCCTAGTGTGATATTGGTCTGCTTTCTCTCCCCTTCCCCTCCCCATTGTCTCAAAACAGCTGACTATGAGTGTGCCCTGCAACTTTTCAGGGTTTTTACATAATAAATTTTACAAAACATGATGGGCCACTAGTCCCTGTGGGGCCCCTCAACTTCAGTCCTGTTTTGGCACTTTCTTCTTTCACTTTCATTAAAAGTCATTTCAGGTCATTGCTGCTTTCTGCTAGCAAGTTGGTGTTATCTACATGTCTTAAATTGTTGATGTTTCTCCCACCAGTTTTCACTCCTCCATCTGAACCTAGTCTGGCTTGCTGTATAATATGTTCTGTGTACACATTGAACAGATAAGAGGATAAAATATACCCTTGTCTAACATCTTTGTCTATAGGAAACCATTCTGCTTCTCCACATTTTGCCCTAATGGTAGCTTCTTGTCCATGATACAGGTTGCTCATCAGGATAATCAAGTGTTGAGGCACACCTATTTCTTTCTGAACAAGCCATAGTTCCTCATGATTAGAGATGGAGTTATTCGTATACGAATATGAATATCCCCCCACAGGTGCAGATAACGAGGGTCTGCCCCCCTGGGGCCAGACCAACCACTCACGATTTCGCTGCTGCCACGAGCTCCACGGAGCCTTCCTATTGCTCCATTGCTCGCGATAGATTAGCCAGTCCTGGCAGAAGGCGGGATAACGAGCCTCTCTGTCAAGTCGCAGAGTGGCTAATCCATCGTGAGCAACGGAGAGATAGGAAAGCTCTGTGAAGCTTGTAGCAGTGGCAGAATGGTGAGTGGTCAGTCTGGCCCCAGGGGGCCGGACCCTCGTTATCTGCACCTGTGGGGGGGATTTTCATATTCATATACGAATACAAATATCCCCATCTCTACTCACGATCTACACAGCCAAAGGCTTTGCTGTAGCATATAAAGCATAGAGTGACACTTTAGATATTAAAATGGTGATTTTGTTTTGAAGCATGGTGCCAGCAAGTCTCATTTGGAAAACAAAAGTAATATTGTAACAGAACCAAGAAACCCAAGCCAGAAGGAGATGGACAGTTCTAGCACTAATTAAAAGCATAAGCCTTCCTGGAAACCCCAGTCATGCAACCCCTGGGAGGGCACAGATCGATCAGATAAATTCCCCGGTGCCATTTCATGGGTGGCCGTTTCACATCTTGGTGGGGAAGGGAAAGGTGCCTCTTTTTCTTTCTGGAACCTTTGGATCTCGATCCAGTTGATTTAATGCCTGTGCATGTGAAATTTATTCCATGGATGCCTCAAGTCTTCCATATGGGATTTGAGTGAGGTAGATTACAGCAGCATCAAGAATAGGACTTAAGCTATTTCCCCCTCCCGGAACAGTTTTTCACTTTACTTTTTAAATCTCTGCTTGTGGCTTTTATTTTTTCAGCATCTTTAGTAGGGTTTTTCCCCCTCTCTTCCTTCACTGTGCATGCCTTGGGCTTTGGTTCAGCATTTTCTGTATCTCTGGTGTTTGGTGGGCCTCTCTGTCCCAGGGAACTGGAGAAATGCAGCACAGTTCAAGCAAGCAAGCAAACAAACAGTACCCACTTTCCTACTCAGTGTTAGCCCTAGGCTTCCTCCTCCACTAAGTTTCAGATACAAATGAAAGAGGGCGTGACTACATATCAAGGGAAATGCAAATTCTCTCCCATTCACTTGCTGTGAAGATGGACCAGGCAATTGGGGTCTGTGCGATTTAAGTAGCCACACAGAAAACAGAATAAATCATCTTCCCTTTTTTACTGTTTGCTTGCAGTTCTGCATATAGCTCTGTGTTTGTTTGTTCGTTCGTTTGTTTGTTCGTTCCATTTTTACCCTGCCCATCTAGATTCGGGAATCTACTCTGGGCGACTTACAAAATATAAAGATAAAAACAGCATTAAAATAACTTTGATGATAAGAGCAGAAAAATCTTAGGTGGCGCTGTTACCGGCCAAACCTGGGTTCTAAGATTCTCTGGCAAGGAATCAGGCATACCACAACAGCTGAACCAAAGGCCCAATTTTATTTGAATAGCAGTAAATAAAAGGTCAGCTGGGACTTCTCTTAAAAGCAGAGAAGACCCCGAAAATACAGTGTACATATGTTTCATAATGATACAAACAAAGAGTCATAAAAGTACTACAATTTTATTGGTCATTTGTACCCCAAGTTTGGATCCAGTCCCTCATTGGACAAATGATGCCAACTATGCTAATCTATTGGTTCCCTATAGATATGCAGAGTGTGTGCCCATGTGTCCTTTGCTTATGCTCAGGAAGCGTCTAAATGTCTGGGGAAAGAATCTTATCTTTTGGTATGTTTATGTGTAGCCTTCTGGGCCCTGATATATGGCCTTCACTCTCCGGCTCCCTGGTGTGAATGTTTTGGCCTGTCATGGCTGGTTTCCTCCTGCCTGCATTCCAGGACCAGGCCATCTGCCAGGTCAAAAGGTGGATGGGCAAAATTAAAGTGTTACAATGACATTCTATACTATGTGTGAATGTTCCTCTATTTGCCTGAGCTATGTGTGAATGTTCCTGGGCCTAGTTTCTCTGAGGCCTGTGTTTTCTCTGCTAAGGGTTATACTAAAATCTAGTTTGATTCTGCTCCGGTATGAGCGCCATTGCGAAGAACTGTGTTACAAACAATAAACAGGCTCCCCACTTCAATGTCCACATATAGTTATGTCCTTAGCATTTTTAAAAACCCTCTGGCCCTGGGTGAAAAGCTCCCTTTCTTAACCTATCATACAAAAACCCCAGGAGTGTTGCCTACAGAGAACAGGTTTTTTTTTAAAAAAGGAAAAAAGTCTTAGGAAGGAGACTTCATTCCCTGAGTGTGCTGCTTTTGTTTGTGTGTGTGTGTGTGTGCATGCATGCATGCATGGCTCATGAGGTAAGAGGTGAGGGGGAAGGTACTTTGCCAAAGCACAATTTTGCCTGTGTGCATGCATGCCCTCAATTGGACTTTTGTGACCACTTGCTTTGAACCAAAGCAAAAGAATTAGTAGAAGAGTCTTTGCCGGAAAGGGGAAAAAAAACACTATGGATTGTGAGTCTGGGACTCTAGGCTGATTTGCATTTCCCACTGCATCATGTGATCAATGGTTAAAGTGCAAATCAGACCACTCCTAAACCATAGTATTTCCCACACTTTTCCCTGTATAGCCAAGCTCTCACATGAGCTACAGAGAAACTCAAAGCAACCTGGTTGCAATTTGTAAGATAAATAATTCAGACTGAGTTGAAACCTAAAACATACCTAAAATATATCTATAGGTGAGAATTTTGTCTGGCTCCATTTTTTGACAAATATTTTCCAGGATGTGCAATTTTCTTCAAAGGTTCACTAGAAATAAGTTGTGATTTAGAAAAATCCAAATGTGAGAGAAACTGAAACTATAGATTTGCCATCTCCCCCCACCCCACTTTGTCTTCCTCGCAGCCTACTTGACCATAATAGCATCAGGTGAAACAATAGAACCCTCTTCATGCTGGGAATAACTTTACCTATCTGATTTGGTCTCTGCAAATGCTTGAGAATTTTGTTCATCTTTGATAACACTTCATAAATGTTTACAAGTTCCTCATAAGTTTGATTGAAAGGTGTTGAAATTTTCAAATATTCAAATATACGAGAAAATGAAACTGACAGATCTGTCAATCAGTACAATGTCTTCAGCAAACAGCTATATACAGCAATGAACCTATTCTTCTGAAAAAAAAAAATTCACTTTGAACCATTTGGGTTAACAGCCAAAACAATATAATGCTTAGGGGAATGTGTCTGCATGTCCTGAGTGTGTATCTGAAATTATGGGCAGGCCTTGAGATCTTCAGTGTTGTTCTGCATGGATAGGAAATGTGTCCTACATCCAGCTATGTCATTCAGCAGGATAATACACAATAAGATAATAATGATGGGCTATCTTTCTTTCATGGAATTGTGTATGCTACCACTTTTCTTCTGGTCCAGGAACATTTAGATTGGAAGGAATCTGGAGAGTTGTTGAACAATCACCCATCTAAAATGACAGACTTTAGGGGTGGGATTGAATGAATCTGTGCCTTCTGTATGAATGGCACCTTCTTCTCTTAAGGAATAAGGGGGAGGGAGCATTGCCATCCACCTATCCCATTTGGTTCCTGCGTGCAGACATTATTAGAATGGCACAGGACTGGACCAGAAAGAAAGAAGGCCAATAAAACTGTGCAAGTCTTAGTTGTACCCAGGGAGGAAGCATGGAAAATAGTAGGGTGAATTCGTCAGTAGCCTCTTGTTCCTGAGTTTTCATACTATCCTCTTTGGGTGAGCTCTGTTTTGGCTCTGTATGCTGTGGACAAGTCTCACCTAAAGATGCACACAGCCCAAGCCACAACCTGTGTGAGTGTGCCATGTAGTCACTAAAGGACACATGGAAACGGTGGGGAGATAGTATCCTTGCCAGGAATTAAGAAGGGTGCAATACTTTGACATAGAAAGCTTGTTATATGAATTCCCTCATTCCCTAGTTAAAGTAAGGTAAGGATAAAGGTTCCCCTTGACATTTAGTCCAGTCGTGTCCGACTCTAGGGGGCGGTGCTCATCCCCGTTTCCAAGCCGTAGAGCCAGCGTTTGTCTGTAAACAGTTTCTGCGGTCACATGGCCAGCGCGACTAGACACGGAACGCCGTTACCTTCCCACCGAGGTGGTACCTATTTATCTACTCGCATTTTTACATGCTTTTGAACTGCTAGGTTGGCAGGAGTTAGGACAAGCGACGGGAGCTCACTCCGTTGTGTGGATTCGATCTTACGACTGCTGGTCTTCCGACCTTGCAGCACAGAGGTGCTGCAGCTTACCCTTAATTCTGAACGTCCTCAGATTCGCACATCTGCTTCCACTTCAGCCACCTCTACTTTCTCTTTTTTTCAGACAAGAAGTGCCTCCTCATCTGGGAGTGAGTTCTCCATCACTTTAGCTCTCCTTCTGAATAAAGTGTCTTTGACTTTTGCAACATTAACAAAACTAGAAGAAAATGTGGGGGGCAGTACCAAATAATTTAATTAATCTACTGAAGCATTTATACACTTGGAATTTCCCTCAACTGATTTAATATATTTTAACACAAGCCAGAAGCCACATGTTCAAAGATATGCTGCAGTCGCTATGCTAAAGTTGAGCAAATCCAGATCTTGTCAATGCCTACAAAGGAGAATTTCTCAAAATACAGAGGTCCAAATCCTATTGTGTTATATGATCAGGTAAAGGCAACTGTGCAAGCAATGTTAGGTATGATGCCAACCATCTGTCATGTGGCTAAGAACCCCATGGTTATACAATCAGTTGTTCAACTGGTAGTGCAATGGATAGCAAAGAAACTGAAAATAAAACAATTGCTCTTACATTTGTGTATTTTTTACAAGGACATGTGGGCTATCTTGAGTTCTGTGATGGGACAATGACTAGGTATGAACGAACTAAAGAAATAAATATTAAGGGTCATTATAAATAATAATGATGTGTTGTCAAGACAATTCAAACTTGTGGTGACATTTTTTTCAGGGTTTTAAAGCTAGAGAATACTCAGATGTGATTTGCCATTCCCTTCTTGGGGAAGCACCCTGGGACTGTGCAGCTTGCCCAAGGCCACACAGACTGGCTCTATTAGCAAGAGGCACAGTGTGGAATTGAATTCCCAACCTCTGGCTCCACAGCCAAATACCTAACCCACTGAATTATCCAGCCCAGATTGTATTCTTCACTAAAGCAGCAAGGACACTGAAAAGTTCTGTGATTTTCTATCATCCTTAATTTGAATTCCGAATACTTGCCATTTAAAATATTAAATATGAAGGCTTAGGCAGATGAAAATATGTACACTAATCCTGCTTCACTGCACTGCACTTAAAAATGTTTAGCTTTTCAAGCTAGTAATTCAAAGAAAAATAGCTGGAGAGAAAGAAAATAATATTGTTAATGTACTGAAGATCATTGAACAGTATATGTTGAGGTGGCACAGTAATATTTTACTTCATGAGCACTTTCTGTGTGTATTATAAAATCTGAGAAGCAAAGACAATCCACAATGCGGATAGCACAAAGCTGGTCATCACATCTCAGTTTATCATTTTGGTCAGCTACTTCTTTGTGTGTAATTCAGCTCTGTGAATAAAAGGTTTCAATAACAGAAGTGGGCTTTGCTTTAATAGAAACTCTCTGCATTCAAGCTTGAATTGACAATTTTGTCTTCCTATAAAAGCAAAATCAGGCCATTTAAAATAGTGTACGTGTATGCTGTGCAGACATATGGATTTGTGATGATGCATGTAATAGATTGCCTTAGAATCAGCATCTCAAATAAACCATGGAGACAGAATGTCTTGATAATCATGCCAAAGTACACTTTTAGATACAAACATGAAACCCAATCCAAAATTAAAAGCCAGTGCCTGGATTCCATAACAAAATAACCTAGTGAGGAAACAGCTTCTTGAGAAAAAAATTAATTCCAAGTACATGAATTGACAAGAGGAATTTGGTAACTGCTTTACCTTTGAACTGAGGCTAAAGGCAGTTGTAGAGCTTCTAAACAATGCTGGTCATAGGATGAATAATTTAATAATATTTAGCATAATATAACATAACAATTAAAAGACATGGTCAAGTTCATGACCTTCCTGAAGCTTTAAAAATGATATTCACCTTGTAAAAATATGTTTAAAAGCTCAATCACAGCCGGATTTTCTTGTTTTAAGAGTGCGCCTCTAAGCTAGGGTTGCCAGATACATGGGTACCAAAAGGAGGACATAGAAAGACAAAAAAGAGGACAGAGGAGGAGGTATTGAATGTTTCATTTGAATCGTTCCAGATTAAACCCGCAATCAATACAATTTTATTAAAATAGCTGCCAATAAATGTCTCTTAGTGAACCGACCAAGAAACAGTCATGTTAAAAAATAAAAATAAATTCAATTGAGGCTTTTTTTTTTCAAAATACCAAAAAACATTATTTAAACAGCCAATTGTACCCGAACCCACCCTGGCCCAGTTGTGGGATCCCCCGGCTGCTCGCACTCTGCACAGGCTCAGAGCCAACCTTGCTAATCTGGACGCCCCAACAAGTCTCCAGCGCAGGCAGGGGGAAAGCGGTGCCGGGCAAAGCCGAATGAGGCAGCCTCCCCTCCCCCAAGGGTCATAAGTTCAAGGCTGGGGCATGTGGGAGTTGGAGTCCCCGAAAGGGACTTTGAACACACACAGTCCGGGCGCTCGCCTTCCCATCGATGCGCTCGGCCGATGCTTGCTCCTGCCTGGCTTGGCGGGCAGCACTCCGCTCGTGCTGCCTTTCTGGGCTCCACATGGGCTGGGCGGGCATGGCGGATTGCCGAGCAGCCACCGCAGCGCCACCGATGGCAGGTAATGGGGGGCAGGCGGGCGTGGGCGGGGAAAGACAGGGGGAGGGGGGTCCTTCCACCTCTCCCCCTCCCATCCAAAATTATAACATAAAATATACAAAAGCCTGACATTTTAAAGGTTTTTATCTTTGCCTGCCAGACGGAGGACATTAGGCTAAAAAGGAGGACATGTCCTCCTTTTGCCTGACGTCTGGCAACCCTACTCTAAGCGCATCTAATTGAAATGAAGCACTACTGAACTAAATTGGAGTCATTCCTTGAACACACATGCATAAGACTGTCCATCCTATGTGTTACACTTTACCAGCATCTCTGCCTTAACTCTATTTTCTATCTTCAACAAAACATTTATAGAAGGATAGCCAGCATATAACCAAGCACAGCATGCAGCTACCTTTGGCCAGTTTTGCACCCCCAGAGCATCCCAGGCTACTTGCCCACACCTGATTTTTTTAAAAACAGTATAACTTTTTTTGGAGGAGGATGTTTAAAAATTCCTCCAATTTTGCCATGTTTTGATAGGATATACAATTGGAATCATGGGGTCCCCATATCCTTGGAAATTTTAAAATGCAAATACTTTTTGGCGGGCCACTAGAGAGTGCAAGGGGCTTTTATATATATATAAATATATATCTTTTTAAAGTTAAATCTATATTTTCAGGCAGGCAAGAAAGCCATTGTGGCAACCTTCAAAAGACATGACCACTGCATTAATTAAAACAGGCAAATTAGCCCTTGACCACATCTCTCCTCATTTTGCTCGGTACCCTGGAAACTATGGCCCTTAGGCTACTGGCAAATTTGAAAAATGTCCACCTCTGCTGTATGAAGCATATGGTTTGAAGACTGTGATGCTAATCCAGTGCAAGGGATTAGGATCTGATAGCACGATTCAGCATGTGGATCTCTTGCTTAATAAAATCTGGAAGTGTGCAATGTTTAGGGAAAGAGGAGAAATTTGACATTTGATTATGAGTCAAATTAATTCCCACTTCTCTAACAAATATGCAAATCAGAATGCAAGTGTCTTTCAAATTTTGCTCTTCTCCAAATTTTCCAAGGCAACTCACTTACAAAAATATTTCCTGTAGGGAAAGGTGTGTGCAAAAATTAATATATCAAGATCATTAACATATACAATGGAAACACTAGGGCAAACCGCTTGTAAAAAATGTGCATATTTGAGGAAATGATACCAAAATGCATACACATTGTTGTGCACTCAACAATGCACATGGAAAGATGTGCACTTTAGCTATCGTGGATGTTACAAAACAGCAAAATAGGCATTTTTTCCGCAGCCTCGGGGATTTGTTGTCATACCTGATACTGCCATTTTAGTTCCAGTTATTGGATTAAGAATGTGATTCCCAGCACCAAAAAGATTATGTTCACTGTCAGCTTTGATTATACAACCACCTGCCTGCTGTATAAATAGATACAAAACCCACAATGTGCATGTTTCTGAATTACAGCCAAAGAACTTGAGTACCTTGTTCTTCTTGACCACCTGTTTAAGAAACACTACACAGAGCATTTGAAATTCAAGAGTGTGTTAGACACAGCATATTTCTGGAGTCCTACTAAAATATGTATTTGCTTTTTAGGAACACAGGAAACTGCTTCATGCCAAGTTAGATCATTGGACAATATTCAGACTAACAGAGGCCTCTTCCCAGGTATCCTTCCCAACACTATTTAGAAATGCTGTGGACTTGACCTGAAACCTTTGTCATGCACAAAATATACTCTCCCATTAAGCTGGAGTCCCTAATGCACAGCTTTATTAATAGTTGATACACAGACACAACGTGCCTCCCTCCATTCAAAGCTTTATGCAATTCTCATTTTCAGCAAGTTTTCACACATTACAGATGTGTTCATATGAAGAGGATTGTTGACCAGTTATCCCCCCCCCTCACTTTCTTAACATTTTTATTATCAGTATTACTAATATATATTGACACAACATAAGAAAAGATAATAAAAAAAGAAAAATATGTATATCTTAATACAACTAAAAAAAACATATTTAAAATTAGTGCAGCCATCACCAGAACCATATTTCAAAGTGTTAATATAACTTCACACTCCCACCACATATGGAAATAAGGGGCTTCAGGCCTGGTTATGGGACAGAAATTGCTTTGGTTGCCTTGGAGGATGACCTATGCCAGGAACTGGGTAGGGGATCTATATCCCTGTTGGTTTTGATGGACCTCTCTGCAGCTTTTGATACTATTGACCATAGTATCCTCCTGACCTGTCTTTCTGGAATGGGACTTGGGGGCACAGTTTTACGGTGGCTCCAGTCCTTCCTGGAGAAGATAACTCAAAAAGTGATGCTGAGGGATTCCTGTTCAACATCCTGAGGTTCCTCAGGGTTCTGTTTTGTCTCCTATGTTATTTAACATCTACATGAAACCTCTGGGAGAGATTGTCTGGAGTTTTGGGGTTCAGTGTCACCAGTATGCCAATGACACCCAACTCTACCTCTCCTTGCCATCTAAATCCAAGGAAGCTGTTTTGGCTCTATATCAATGTTTGATATCAGTAATGGACTGGATGAGGTAGAATAAATTGAAACTTAATCCAGACAAGACAGAGGTGCTTCTGGTCAGTCAAAAGGCAGATAAAGAAATAAGGATGCAGCCTGTACTAGATGGGGTTATGCTTCCTGTGAAAACACAGATTGAGGGTGCTCCTGGATTCATCTCTGAGCCTGGATGCCCAGGTTTCGGCGATGGCCAGGAGTGCATTTGCACAATTAAAACTAGTACACCAGCTACAGTATGTGTGTTTCTGGAGAGATCTGATCTGGCCACTGTGACACATGCCCTTGTTATTTCCCAGATGGAGTACTATAATGTGCTCTATGTGGGGCTGCTGATGAAAAGTGTCAGGAAACTTCAGCGGGTCCAAAATGCAGCAGCTAGATTGCTGACTGGGGCTGGTTACAAGGAACACATAAATGCCCCCCATTACAGCAGCTCCACTGGCTGCCAATCTATTTCCAGGCATAATTCAAAGTGATGTTTTTAACCTTTAAAAGCCCTAAATGACCTGGGTTCAAGGTATGGATCTCAAAGACCATGTCTCCTATTACGAGCTGGCTTGGGTGTTAAGATAATCAGGAGAGACCCTTCTCTTGGTCCCACCACCTTCACAGGTGTGTCTGATGGGGACACAGGAGGGGGCCTTCTCTGTTGTTACTCCCAGACTTTGGAACTCCCTCCCACAGAAGGCCAGACTGGCCCCATCTTTGCTGTCCTTCCACAAGCAGGCAAAGGCTCTTCTCATCAGGCAAACTTTCCCCCAGTGACTGGCTACATGAGTGTGATTTTTAGAAGGATTGTTATGCATTACTGCTCTGACTGGATCTTTACTACTTGTCTTCATCATCTCTCAGAATGCCATTTGTTCCTTTTAAATATTTGTATACTTATTGTTATAGCTTTAAATATTGTCTTTTAATTATATAAATCACCTTTGTATACTCATTGTTTTCAGCTTCAAATGTTGTATTTCAATGATGTAAACTGCCTTGTGTCCTTTTAAAGGAGAAAATCAAGGTAAAAATATTTTAAATAAATAAATAAAATATGTCCTCTCCACATCTCAAGCATATCTTAGAATATCTAAAATTGATAATATTTAGTTTCATATTTCCATATCATTTCATAACATTTTTCCTTTATTCTGACAGACATGCATTTAAAAGTTCTGTTTTCCATATGGTCTTCCATATGTCAGTACTTAATTCCTTAACTGAATCTGTTTCCCATATTGTTTTAAGAACTTCTTGATAATTTTCTACCCATAACAAAACCTTATAAATCTTAGACACATCCCTTTCAATGACTTATTCTTTTCTTTCTCTCTTTGAATTATAATTTCCTCAAACTTCATCATCTTCAGCATCTGCCATTTTGCTTTTTCCATTCTCTCATCCAATTCTAACTGAATCACATTAATCCATGTTATTCTCTCGCCTTCTAATGTTTTCTTAATTTTTTCTTTAGAATTAATTTTCCTAAACCAATATTTTAGTCTATATACTTGTTTCTTTTTCAGTAAATTCTGAAAAACATCTTTCAAATTTGCTGGAAACATCTCTAATTCAACCACAGGTCTTAAAGGAGAGATCAATGGGAAATTTATTTGTCTATGCTTAGTCCAAATTTGCAATGTATTTTTCAAAAGGCATTTTCCAATTCTTTTATACAAATATTATTATTTATCCTGAAAATAATATTCTGTACATTACTCTTTAATTATTGTGTTTCCAGATTAAGCCAAATCAAAGTATCTGGGGAAGATATAATATCAGGAATGAATCTTAGTTAATTAGTCAAACAATACATTTGAATGTTAGGAAAACCCATCCCTCCCTCTTTTTGAGGTTGACACCATAATTTTTTTTATTAATCCTAACCCCCCTCACTTTGAGAGAAAACAAGAGACAGAGATTTTTTTATTTATAACATACATCTTCTTGACACACTGCATCCTAAGTCATAAAGGAAACCTAACTAGTTTCTTCATTGGCGAACACAATTTAAGTTTAAGAGTTACTGTTATATAAGTTTCTCCTGTAAGGTTCTTCCAGGGCAACAAACTCCTGGATTAACCCCAGAACATCACAATTCATTCGTGTATTTTTCACCATTAGCCAAAAATAAAACTGAATGTTATTTCCCCTAAAGAAATTAGAGTCTTATGAAATATAAAAGGACTAGGAGATCCGACCTAAAAGAAACAGCCACAATTTCCAGATGACCCCAAATCCCTGAAATGTTTAGATAAAACATGAGAGAACATGACATCTTTCCCACCCTACAAATAAATAAACATATCTGCAGTCTTTTTTTGCCCAGTAATCAAAGTAGTTGGAAGAACAATAGTCTTACTGAAGTCAATGTGATTCCTGCTGGTTGAGATGCCCTGAAGATCAGTGTCCAAGAGACTTGTAATATAAATTTGTCTGCCAATACAGAGGTAGGCACATTGCTAGTGAAGGTCTGCACAGCTGGTTGGCTCTTTCTAGTCTTTAATAGAGAATATGGATACTATGAATATATGTGACTTCCTGGTCCCAAAGCAAAAGCTACATATTCACTGTTCTAGATAAAAATGCAAATGCAGGAATAGGCAAGCGAGCTTTCATGGATCAAACACCACTTCATCGGGCTTGTACCACTGTGAAGAACTTAAAAGTCCAAAAGTTCATGACAAGATGGATTTTGCCAGAAAAGTTACTCTTGGATGTAAAGTCTAAAAGTTCTTGGCGCAAAAGCTTTATTTTAAATAAAAAGGTTTCTCAGCCTTTTGGCTAAGATCAAGTGTTATACTGTATTGTATTTTAAATAAATAAATAAAAAGTGATCTTGTTGAAAAAGTCTGTTTACCCCCCTGTCGGCAGATCTACATAGGATCTTGAGGCAATAATAAAGCCACCCAACACACACTGACATTACTTGAGCCAAGCTTCTTGAAGTAGGGCTGGCTTGCAACCTAGGTAAAGGTAAAGGTTCCCCTTGACATTTAGTCCAGTCATGTCCGACTCTAGGGGGCGGTGCTCATCCCCATTTCCAAGCCGTAGAGCCAGTGTTTGTCCGTAGACAGTTTCCGTGGTCACGTGGCCAGCGTGACTAGACACGGAACGCCGTTACCTTCCCACCATGGTGGTACCTATTTATCTACTTGCGTTTTTACATGCTTTCGAACTGCTAGGTTGGCAGGAGCTGGGACAAGCAACGGGAGCTCACTCCGTTGCGTGGATTCAATCTTACGACTGCTGGTCTTCCGACCTTGCAGCACAGAGGCTTCTGTGGTTTAACCCGCAGCGCCGCCGCCACCAGTGCAACCTAGAAGGACCCCAAATAGCAACACCTCCTCACAGGCAGTCATGCCAGCATTGTGCAATTCTCCCTTCTTTGTTTTCATATATATTTGCTAAGATGGCACAATGATACAAAGTGAAGTTCCAGACAATGACACCTGTGATTTGATTAACCAGAGGCTTTGGGCTTCAAAGGAATTCTGGGAAATTAAGGTGGTAGGCAAGATTTCATGGAGCTTGAGTTCATGAGATCCAGCGTAATCACCTTGCAAACACTGTTCTTTTTCTTTTGTAGAAAAACATCATGAAAAGACATTGTGATGACTATCATTACAGAGAGGAGGGAAGACTAACCAGGCAAAGCTCTGATAAATAAGTGCCACTTTCTTCCTTTCCAAACAGAAAATAGTCTTGAACAAAAGCATTGTTCTTGCTGCCTGGTAACCAAGGAGGGGATGGGAAGTGAACGTGCTAATTCTCATACCTCCATTCTAGCTTACCAAACAGAGGGAAAGGAGCTGTTCTTTGCATTCCATTTCCCATATTTCTTAAGAGAGGTTCCAAGCAAAACATCAGGGAAGAGAGAGGAAGCAGCCTGGGACAGGAACAATATCTTGTCTCATGGTGTCACAGACCTAGCATTTCCCTTGCTTGTAAAGGGGAAAAATGTACTACGAGTATCTTCCAATTACAAATATGGTAGTTTCCACTGCTTATACAGTGGTTCTTTTGACTGTGACAGTACACTGTTCTGCTCCTTCATTTGTGGAGATTCCCACTGTGAAATAGAACCTATCAATGTGGTCATACATTACTTGCTTCACACAATTGTCCTGCAAGTCATGTTGGAGAGGGTTTGTTTTTTTTAAAAGAGCACAGGAACTGAGCCATGATCAGCAACAATTTCCTTGATTGTAGTAGCTTTTTTTTCCCTATCGTTGCAATCACAAAAATATTGTTAGCTATTATGTCCATTAGACTGTTCTATTTTTGATGTCCAGCTACTTGTGTGCAACAATTTATCTCCCTGAAGGTCCATTTTGAAAGTGATGAATGGAGTAGCCTACCATAAAGAGTTAAGGCAAACATCAGTGCAGCAATTTAGTGTTTTCTTCAGAGAGGCTGAGAACTTTATTTGAATTATGAATATCTTGTCTTGCAGGAAGTGATTGGAGTGGGGAGAAAGCAGCTACATTGGCCTTGTGTTGTTATCATCCTGCAATATTGTAATATTGATCATGCTTTAGTGTATTATTAAAGGGCAGCAAATTGTTATTAATTCAATTTATTGTGGCTTATTTATTATGAGCAGTCTGTGGTGATTTGATGGAAGCAGGGAAATGTGCAACCATACCTACACAAGTAAGCATGTGCCTCTAGAGAGCAGTAGAGACTTCCTGCTGGTTCCTCTTTATGTTATTTGCTCTGTTGCTTTCATACTTCTACCTGCTCTCATGCCTGATCTTATTTCCCTCAGCACACCTCTTCCTCTTTTGGTCATGCAGCCAATAGTACCAGACCCCATCTTTTCTAACCTAGACAGAAAGTGTAATTTGGTTTAATAAAAACTTTTCATCATTAAAGATAGTCTCCTCCTCCCACCCCCAATAAACACTAGCTTCTATTGTAAAATAACAAGATGAATGTAGGATTCTGTAACAGGTCAGGTGGGGGGAAGACCTGCGACTGGTCCTGGAGTCTCTCGTACTTTGATTTGGGAGGGGACCACTTGCTGCTGCACCTCAGGCAGCAAAATGTCTTGGCCTGGCTGTGATGTGGAAATTCTGTTCAGCATATGGTACTACATATTTCCCACATTATTAAGGTTACTTTCGGTGATCTGCACATCTTATGTCATTTCATATGAGTGAGTATCCAGCAAAGTTCAGCGTTTACTGTATTGATTGTAAAATAGTGTCCTATGAAAGAAAGGCAAACCTATTTTCAACTAGAAAAAGGTTTGGACATTGTGAACACATATTTGTCAGGTTGGCTTACTAATATGCATAACTTATGTTTGCCACATCCCAAGGGCTAAAGCATACGTTAATATAAAACTCCTTTCTGTCCTCTTTCCATAGAGCATTGCCTGCCCAGCCTGGAGTGATGAGGCACTGCACAGGAGTTGGGTTAAAATACGGGCCACACTTTATTGAACATTAACATGTTAACACAACATCCCCTTTCAAAAGGAAGCCTAAAGTAGGGCTGAGTCATGCTGTGTGCCTGGGGCTGGCCTTGCCTTAACTGGCTGAGTTCCAGTAAAATCTGGAAGCCCCCCAAGGACACAGTCGGAATGAGACTCGGGACCCAAGATGATCCACGCCCCAGGGAACCCCACCTCCTCCCTGTCCCAGCACTGAAACCGGCAGGCATTTGATGCTGTGAGGTGGGACGGCTCACACCCCTACCGGGTGCCTGCTTGAACTCACCTTCAAACTCATGACTTCTGCCACTACCCGCCAGTGTGACTAGTAAACATATTCCTTACCTCACCCTTAACAATTAACGTAAGGTTAAGAATGGTATGGGTGAAAACACACCTCCCCCTAATTGCCAAACAAAGGGGCAGGACAAAAATTCCCATTCGGCCCCAAAGTGACTAGCAAAGCTTGTTCTTAACAAGGGTAGGTGGGCGAGCCAATGGCTTCAAGAAAGGAGGTAAAATGGCAGGGGCAGCAACCTTTTAAAGGCTTGCCTTAACCCCCACCCCATCAAACCACTTTGTCCACCTTCCTGAGTGCACCTTGCCGAAGTGGGTCGGCAAAAAGCTGCCGCCGCCGCCGCAAAAATGGCTGCAAAATGAGCCTAAAGATGATCGTAGCAGCAGCAGCACTTCCTTTGTTTCTTATCCTTCAAGCTCTGTTCCTGTAGGCACATATATTTCAGTGTAGAAATAGATATGAATGCCCTCCCATCCCAAAATAAAGAGGTGAGATGCAGAGGATGGGTGAAACGAGGGCCACATTTTATTATATTGAATACATGACTTGAACTTCAAGCTTCAACTTTAAACTTGCACCAATAAAGTAAGGGGCTTGCTGTAGTGCAGAATTAGTGGTCTGGAGCAAGACCATCATGCATGACCATCTCTCCAACCACTCATGGACAAGTCCCAAGCCCCTAAGTCAGTCTGTCCTCACGGTAGGCTGGCCTTGGCCAGAAATGGTTCAAGGGTCTCCCCTGGCACACCAAGCCCCTTGATCTTAGGCAGCCTGCAGCCTGGGAAGGCCCCCAGTGCATTTGCCCCCAGAACTGTAATCTTATGATCCACAGTGCTGAGATGTCAGATGAGCTAGCACATTCAGTGTGCCCTATGGGAACTCACTGATACTGGTCTCTTCTGCACTACCCACCAAGCCCTGACTATGCCTCCCCACCAAGCTGAGAATCTTGGCATGCAGGCCATTCTGTAAATTGCCCGAGAAAATGTCCAAACCCTGCTCCAATCAATGCACACCATCCTCCTCCCAGAAACAACTCCTCCCAGCTCAAAGAGATATTTGAATGTCCCACAACGGACTCCAGCCCCATCATGACAGCTCGGCACACCTGCCGATTGACACTCCACCGGGCCCTATTGATCCAAGTTGGGACATGGGCCAAGAACAAAGCTCATCCCTTTGCCTGACTGATCAGTTTTAGACTGTTGAATGTGTAAGATTAAGCCAGTCTTGGTTACCCCAATGTCATGCCTCTGTAAAGATGTTTTGGATAAATCAAAATTGGAGCCCTCCACAAGCTCACTAACTCACAGTGCCCCAAAGAAGGTGATGAGTGTGGCCACATGAAGCAAAGCCATGTCAAACCTGTCTTAACAGATGTCACCCGATGGCTGACTAATCTTTACCAACATGTCAGGGGAAATTGGATCCTTATCATCTGAGGCCCTCAGCTTCTCCACTCTTCAGTCATCTTCCGAACTCAAAAGTTGTGTGTTGTATCTGAATAGTCATTTATTTTTATGTAAAAGGCCAACACTGACATTTTGTCATGAATAAACCTCAAGGCCAGTCCCTTTCTATGTAATACACCCCAAATTGCGTGAGGTGCTCTACTGGTGCTGGCCACTTGAAGACCTATTCCTGAAGACCTATTCCTTCCTGAAAGGTTTCAAATTCCTTGCAAGCTGCAGCATAGCCACAGCGCATGCAAGGGCAGGACCTAAATTTAAACCCCTATCTGCTTCCCATTTTCAATTTGCCATACCTCAGACAGCAGAACCTCGGGCTGCTCACATGCTCCAGGTGCTAATGGCCTGAACCCGTTGATCTGTTGATGGGACAAGACATCAGCTATAGAGTTTTCAAGCCCAGGGATGTGCCGGGCGTGAACCGTATTGCATACAGCATAAGACAAATGCCCGAACAAGCCCATGACCCCCTCTGAACAGGAAGTTAAATTGTTAATGATGTGTACCACCACTAAGTTGTCACACCAAAATGTAACAACTGAGTTTGCCCATTCTTGGGCACACAACCACAGACATCTCACAAGGGAAAAAATCCAAATATGTAAGGTCCCATATCAGTCCTGAAAGTTGCCAAGCCACCATACCCCAGCACACCAGCAGCCACAAAAATAAATCCCCAAACCCAATGACCCAGATTAATCTGTGTAGACCTGGAACTCGGCACCCAATTGCAGTTTGCTCCTCCAAAAATGGATGCCATTAAATCCTTCTAGAAATTGCAGCCATATCATAAGTCCTGATGCATTCCCTCCATGACTCTTGTCCTATGTAGCGGTCACCAAAGACCACTCATAACACTGTAAAACCTCTGTAAGTAGGCTCTGCTTGGGGCCACTACCCCACAGGCAAAGTTAAGGTGACCACCCCAATAGGCCCTGAAGCTTATTCTTCAATTGAATAAGCTTATCTGCTGGAAGTCTACATGACAGCTGCCAGGTGTCTAACTCTATACCCAAAAATATTAAAACTGAAACTGGCCTCTCCATCTTTTCCCTGGCCAGCAGCACACCAAGTTCTGCTGCTAACACCTGAAAGGCCTCCAGAAGGAGCTGACAGTGCCCTGAGTCCCTCTCACCTGCAAAAAAGAAAATCATCTAAATGATGAGTGGTGTTTGTAAGGCCTGCCCTGTGCCTGAACTCCCACTCGAAAAAAGAGCTCAAACATTCAAAAGCAGCATAAGAAACAGTACATCCCATAAGGAGGACTCTATCCATACAGGAGACTCTCTCAAAGAAAAAAACTAACAGCTCAAAATCATCAGGGTGAAAGGGCAAAATCCAGACCTGGTTCATCACAACACATATTAGGGGTGAATGACATGCCTCATTGTATAAAAACCAAGCGTGGCCAGGGAACTCCACATAAGCCCTATAGATTAAGTTCATATATTGGACCAATTATGAAGTCCTCCACAGTTGCACTTTAACAGTGACCTCCCAAGTAAATAAAAAACCCTGGAATGGTAGCGCTTGGGTTTGTGAAACCTCCTTTTCTCTTTTTCAACCTCATCCTTCTTATCTTTATCTTTAGTCTTAACCTTTCAATTCAGTAAGTCAAGCACATCAACAAAAATTCCCTCACCAATCCGTTCTTTCGCAGCAGGTAGAAGATGGTCCTCAAGGGGCAGTGCGTAGTCCCCAAGGGGCACTGAATTATATCCCATGTCTGGGACTGAACGGTAAGGCCAGACTCCACCCCTTTCACAGTGCCAGAAAGTGTCACCATTGAGTATTGTGGACATGGCACCATCCAAATACTTCTGTTGGACCCTGCCAATGTTGCCTGACTACTCACACTGATGGTTCTACCTCTGGGGTGAGACTGTGAGCTTGGGGTCGAGGTCTCCTGTGTACCTGGCAAACACAGCCAAGCCACCACTTGTATCCACTGTGCTGGCAAGCTCACCTGGCCCAGACGCTCTGCCGTTCTAATGCCCAGTGCTGGCTAGCTCCTCCAACTCAGATGTCATACCTGTGGCTGCATCCCATCTGGCCATTGCCAGGGGAGCTGCTGTCCCCTTGCCACCAATCTTCTGGGTCTGTTGAGACAGCGTTGCCACTGTGACCTGACATTCCTGAAGTAGCAAAGCCTCCAGCCTGCTCATGGCCACTCCGGAAGTATTTGGACATTCTCATTCTAGAACAGCAATGTGAGACAAAAGAGGACAACCTAGCGGCTGTGTGCTTTGATAGTTCTTTACCCTTACTCTTGCTTTGTCCCTTCTTCAGATCCATTTTACCCAGACCAACCAAACAACCAGGGAGGGGAAAAGACTGGTAGACAAACCTAAATACCCTAGGGACAAAAAATTGTGACCTATCAAGGGCTATAGTGCACTAGCCAGCCCTGCTAATGCTGGTATATTCCTATACCTATTAGGATTTTTCATTTTATCACTATTGCGGCTGTTGTTAAAAAAACACCTGGCACAGTCAATCAAAACTATGAAAATATTGACTGGTACTATATGACAGATACAAGTTTTAACAAAAAACCTAAGTATCTGTTAAATATCGGCACAGTATGTATGCTGCTCCTAATATTGCCATTCTTTGTAGTTCTGATGGTGTTATTTCTGAGATCTGCAACTGCTTATAGTACTGTGTGAAATTTCTTGATATTGTTCCCAAAGCCCTCATGACTACAGGGACCACTGAAGTGTTTCATCCACATGCGAGTTGTTTCGATTTCCATAACAACACCAACACCAACACCAACAACCTGTGGGAACATCAGGTAGAGAAGGTGTCAGAAAATGAGGAAGTCAAGATCTTGTGGGATTTTTGGATCCAAACGGATAGACACCTTGAACATAACACACCAGACATAGTAGTAATAGAACGAAGAAATGTCCAGATCATTGACATTGCAATTCCAGGGGATGCCAGAGTTGAAAATAAAGAATTGGAAAAACTAACAAAGTACAGAGACCTGGCAATCGAAACATCTCACCAAAATCACCAAGCCTCACAACCCCTGACTCAATTTCCAAACCCAAATTCACTCAAGACTAGGAGGCCAGGACACTCAGTGCAGCTCAACAGAAATCCTTGCGCAGAAGCCTTCTCTCAGTCTTGCTCACCACTAGAGATGGGGGTATTCGTATTTGAATACAGGTGGAAATAACAAGGGTCTGTGAACGACTGTCCACTCACGATTTTGCCGCTGCTGCTGGCTCCGCAGAGGCTTCCTATCGCACTGTTCTCCACAATGGATTGGCCACTCTCCAACCTAGCAGAGAGGCTTGTCATCCCACCTCCTGCCAGGACTAGGTAATCGATTGTGGACAATGGCACAATAGGAAGGTCCGACAAGCTCGCGTCAGTGGCGAAATCCTGAGTGGACAGTCCGGCCCCATGAGTCCAGACCATTGTTATTTCCACCTGTGCGAGGATATTCGTATTCATATATGAATACGAATACCCCCATCTATACTCACCACACTTAAGAGGCTTGCAGCCACCTGGGGCAGCTTGGAATAGGGCTTTCAAGCCCTGCCCCATCACACCACCTGGGACCAATGGTTCTGCATCTCTCTTTCTTTTGAGCTGGGAGGCAAAGATACCCTTTCTGCTGAGGCTTTGCATGGCGTTGGAGCCAAACCTTGTCATGAAACTTCCTGATATTAATAATAAATATTACTTTTATGTCATATGTCCTACTATCTTTCAGTATTAGAATTATTCCAATGTGCTGCATAAATTGCTATTTTCTGGACATTCAGATTTTTTGTTCAAATTGCAGTGTTTTCTGTACATGCCAAGGAATGTTCAAGTTGGGGAGCTCTAATTTTATATAATGTCTGTAGTCATTGTATAGCTATGATTGCTGACAGTTTTCCATGTTGTTTCACCTGTACAAATGAATGGTAGAATCTGTTTGTTTTGAATTCCTTTTTGGCAATCATTTATATTATGTTCACTGATGTTGCACTCCTACCTGTCAATTCTGCCATCCTTTCAAAGCCGAAGGTCTCTATTTGTACCTTCTATCTAAGCAGACAATGTACAGTGGCAAACATAGGAAGAAAATGATGCCTTCCTAGCCCTCATCCCTTGGATAAATGAGCTTTTGTTGGAACGTTTCTGATCTTAGTATACATTTCCCAAGGGAAACCTTTGAGCAGCAGGAGGGCAGGGCAGGGCAGGGCAGATTTATGATGAACACCTTGTAGTATGCAGCATGTTTCCCATACAGAGACAGGGTCAGTAGATGGAAAGAAAAAGGAGTGCTGGGTTTTAGCCAAAAGTCTAGTCCTTTAAAAATTGCAACTTTGTGGGAGAGGCTGGGGCTTGACACTAGTGATCCTGGCCCAGAGATATAAAAATTACAGCTGAGCTTCAGATCTTGTAGGATTAAAGTGTTCATTTGGAATTTTCTTTTGTTATTATTCTAAAAATGACAAGTAAAACAAAACAATTATGACTCTGAGGAAGTGGACTTATCCACAAAGGCTCACATTAAAATACAGCAGTTAGTCTTTAAGGTGGCACAACATTTTTTCTTTCTTTTTTTCTTTTTAAGTTTATTCCTGATATGCTAGCACAGACTAACATGGTTACTTCTTCTAAAACTCTTAAAACACACACAAATGACCAGGGGGTGCTACACAGCTCTCTAGTTATGTGACCTATTCACTTAATCATCTTCCCACAATCATATTCACTCAATAATCATTGAGTAATGTTTAGTAAACTGAATGGAGCCTCATGGCACAGTGCTTAAAATGCAGTACTGCAGTCAAAGACTCTGCTCACAACTTGAGTTCAGTCTCAACAGGGTCAGGTAGCCATCTCAAGGTTGACTCAGCCTCCTATCCTTCCAAGGTTGATAAATTGAGTATCCAGTTCTGTAGCCTGTAGAATAAAATTGTAAACCACCCAAAGAGTGCTTTAAGTGCTATGGGTCAGTATAGAGCATCACACTTTGCTTTGCTTTGAATGAGAGAACAAAGAGAACACAACACAACATAGCTATGTAAACAGTGACATCAGTCTTTCTCTTCACCTTACAGCTCTGAGAAATATTTGCTGGATTGCCTGCAAGGGGATATATACTGTGTGGAGACCTCAGTCTGAGTCCTTCCTGGGGACGCAGTGCTAGGGAGTTCAGGTGTCATTCACTTTCTCTTTTGCTGCCAGCAACTCAGTCCACAGTATTACTTGTCATTTCTTACTTCCTCAATTCAAATCACTATCATTTTAAACCAACAAAGTGCTGAATGGGAGATAAAGGCTCTTCTGTGGATTTGCTCCAGTGCCTCTTTGCTTTGCTGCATGGTTGCTTAAAAAAATCACACAAGTACTCATGATTTGGTCTTTTTGTGCACATTTCTCCAAGCACCATCGACATGCCTAATAAAAGTGAGAAATAGAAAGAATTAAATGTAGACATCATATTGCCCAGTTGGCTGAATTTTACTCATATTCTACCCATGTCATGTGATACCTGCTTATGAGGCCTAGCTTTCCATCTTTTAGAGAATGCTTTTCCAGTTTAAAAAACACTGTAAGAAAAAAACATTTTGGCAGGAAGACATGGGGATGGGTGCCAACCTCTGAGGATGGAAAGGTGTGACCCGTGGACCTCTGGATATTGTTCAGTTTATATCCTTTGCACCTGTCTTCTCACATCATCTGCAAGGATTATTTTTTCCCCAAGGGGCAAGCATGTTTAGCAAAAGGACACAATAAGTGCAACTTTGTAGTTCAACCTTGTTGGTATTGTTATGTGCCATCAAGTAGCATCCTTATAGACCTAGTCTGACATTCAATCCACTACACCACACTGGCTCTCATAAATTCAGCCTTAGTGGCCACTATCATTTGCTCCACTGGTTTAAGCAGAAATTAAGTGTGACTAGTGTGGTGTAGTGAATAGAGTGACAGACTAGGATTCTGGAGAACATGGTTCAAATCGCCAATTGGCTATGGAAATTCACTGGGGGAGTGGAACTGGTAAAACCATTCCTTAAATATCTCACTTACCTTGAAAGTCCTATTAAGGGTTCCTATAAGTCAGTTCTGACTTGACAGCGCAGAACACACGTAAAAGTGTGACTAATTTTCTCTAGATTGGGTCCTCAGTTATTCACTGTAAGGTAAACACAAAATGTGATGTATATGCCTGAGATTCCTAATTGTAGTACCTCAAGGATGGTCATATTTAAAATGGGTCAGCATCAGAAGCTGGGCAAAATATTATACTAAAGAATATTTCAGATACACAATTTAAAAAAACCTACTTTAACTAAGGAGCACTCATGCAAGAAAGGGAAAGATATTTACATAAATCTCTACTGAATTTCCCAAGCAAAATATGTTAATTCAATAATGTCTTTAAGTAATACTGGAACAACTTGTACATATGTGATTTAAATCAAAGTACTTAACCGTTATACAATGGCATATTTATTTTTAAAACTTAATGTGAGGCAAAAGAAGCACATTACTTAAACCACCTCAAGGCTATATATAAAGTAGCACTATGTGTAACTGTTTTTCAAAGAAATAGGTATAAGCCTTGTTGTCTTAGCTGGTAAATCCGTGGAATCATCATGTGACAGAGGACTGCATATCCACAGGCCCCCATTTCCAAGTATCATAGGGGCTTCAGAAATGTCCATCTTCTGTGTCCAAAACTTTGTAAGTGGACATGTTTTGGCTGTACCATGATAGCCAGTCAGGACATTTGGCTTTTTTAGGATTATACTCTTACTCATTAGAGACTTCTAATGGCCAATGCTAGCAAACTGATTAAAGATGCACAAGAGTGCATCTCCAATATTACACAACTAGTCAAAACAACATTCTGTAAGCAATTTCTGATAGGAGGTTGGCAGTCCAAACAAAATGTTATAACTTTTGAATGGATTCTAGAATCAGGATTGGCAGATTGATTGTAGATACTATGGTTTTGCTTTGTGGCAAAATTGGAGAGGATTGGACAAGTACTTTTAAAGATCTGATTTCTGTTTTTTTTTTTTAACGTATCTTCCCCAGTAACACTTTTTGCTACCTTTTTTTTGGGGGGGGGGGAGGGCAGCTCATAGTGAATTTGGTAATTATTTTTCAAATGTCTACCACTGTTTCCTCAAAAGGAAGTGGCTGCTACTACAAGCTTTTTAAAATCTGAACTTGATCTGTTCTGTCATTTAGGAGATACAGAAACTTAAAGATGCTTATTTTACATATGTAGGAAAAGTTTCATAGATTCTAGCTGCACATACTCACTGAAGAATTTCATAGCCATTTCTTGAACTTCTTGCCAGTGTCTTTGAAGACACAAACACACACAGGGCAGCACAGGATGGGGACAGTAAGAGATGAATGATAAGGAAAATGAGAAAAAGAAAGGTGAAACAAAGAGACAGACAGAAAAAGAGCAAGAAGAACCAAAGAGGTGGGGGAAGACGAAAGGGCAAAGAGAAAGAAAGAGACAGAGAGTGAGAGAGAAGCAAATGGAGAGGAAGCATATAATAGATAGATAGATAGATAGATAGATAGATAGATAGATAGATAGATAGATAGATAGATAGATAGATAGATAGATAGATAGATAGATAGATAGATAGATAGATAGATAGATAGTCCAGAGGGAGAGAGCCGGAAAGAGAGAGAGAGGAGGGACGGGGAGCCATAGGGTGGGGGACAATGGAAGGCAAAGAGAGTGAAAAAGAGAAAAGCCATGGAGCAAATGAGGAGCCAGAGAGAGGGAGAGGGGAGAGGGAAGAGAACCCATGGAAAGGGGTGGGGAGGGAAGGAGAGAGGGAGTGGAGAAAGAGGAAGCAAAGAGAGAGAGGGAGAGAAATGCCTCCAAGAAGAAAGAGAAAGAGAGAGAAACAGTAGACATAGATAGAAAAGCCACAAAGATAGAGAGCAATGCAGAGAGAAAGTGAGAGAAATCAACAGGGGAAACTAGAAGGAGGGAGCTACAGTGAAAGAGGTGTGGAAGTGGGTGTGTGGCCACTGAAGCAAGCCCCTCCCCCTGCCTTTTTTCTTTCTTTCTCAGAGTATTTAGAAAAAAACAAGTCTGGTGAACTTTAAGTTTGGCCCCATTCAGTTTAACAGGGCTTATTACAAAGAAGCAAAAGCCTGCTGTTCTGCACTTGTGAACTCAACAGTGTCTTTTTGAAGTAAAGTGGGCTTACTTCTAGGCAAGATGCTATATTAGGGCTGCTATATTAGCCTTACAACAGGAATAAGTGTCATTGAACTTGTTCCTGAATATAATGGGATGCAGTATCTCTTATGAGACTTATTATCCAGATGCATTTGCTCCTTGGGTTGAAAAAAACTCATGCCAAAAGTACTCCCACTGCATTTTCATGGGAGCCTAGTCAGAGGAAGCCCTACTGAATTTAGTGGGGACTTATTTCCATTTATATATGCTACTGTTTAATATGTAAACCACCCAGAGTGGCCTTGGCAGCCAGATGGGCGGTATAGAAGACAAATAAATAAATAAATAAATACTATAGCCTAGACATCTAAATGATTATATTTGGGTGTATTGTGGGATATTAAACTTACGTTTGAAAAAGCCAGGAAATTCAATCCTTCAAAAATAAAATCTATTGTTTATGAATATAGGATATTGCTTCTGTATGCTCAACTCAAAACACCAGGAATAAGCCCAACATCACTTTGTCTGCAATGCCAGCAGGTAAAATGATGCTAGGCTTTACAACAAAGCATAAACAACAGCACTGTCAGCAGTCAAGATGGACTGCAGGATCCCCTCTTGTGCTCACTAGCATTCACAGAAAAACACTGAGAGAAAATTCCAGAATCTTATTCCCTTTTTTCATCAATTAACCCATTTTCACCTAAACATAAAGCAATTGTCATGACTGTTTTTTAAAAACTGCTCTACCAATTCATTATTTAGAGCAATAAATTATACCTATGTTAGTCTACTCATGTGTTATGCAAGATTTGATGTTAACTGCCCCAAATGCTCTCAGTGCTGCCTGTTATGGGCCAAAACTAACCCTTATCTAGGTTTTACAATTTTAATTATATAAACCAGTTTGTCTCTTATATGTATAGGCTTCTATTTAATTTTATATTGAATTCTATTAGCTGTATTGTGGTGCTTCTGACATGAATAAAAACAGAATCAACTTGCTGTCTCCCTCCTTTTGACCTTCAATTTAATAGATTTATTTGGCACACTCTTATATTTGCATATGTCGGATCCTGCCCAAAGCTTCAGCCAGGATCTAGCTTCAGTTTTGATAGCTTTATAGGGAAATCCAAAAATGCTCAGAAAGCAAGGGAGCAATCCAAAGCAACACTGTACATCTTGGACTTAATTTAAATGCAGTTCATATCCTTACTGTAGATACCATCCAGACCATTTTGGGAGGGAGAGTAGCACAGAAGGATGGTAAAAGAAGAAACAGTGAGGAAATTTTGCCATCATCTTCTTTTTTTTTTATTCATGGTTTATGTTTCCATTCTAAATTTTCTATCTTCCTGATACATACTTCATTTAGAACAGTCTTCTTTTTCCTTAGCTTATGTCACATAAAATAAAATTAATCTTAGCTACGTGGACAATTCTTTGAGATAAATGTCAACAACTTGTTCCTTGGGAAGTAAGCTTTCCCTCTTTCCCCCTCCCCTCCAGCTCCATTGAAATTCAGTTTCTTAGACTTTGTGACCATGAAAGACTGATTTATATTGCTATGGTAGAATGGTTTATGCTGTGGCTGATTCTGGACAAAAGTGACAACAAAAAGACAGCATGCTTACAATATGCAGCAGAACTAATTCAGAAAAATATTGCAAACCTTGAAGCAGAGATTAAGTAGTTGGTCTTGAGAAAGTCAGTGGTTCTAGCAAAAAGAATTCATCTTTAGTTCAACAGAAAATAGCATTGTATGCCTGTGGGTGCATCTAAGTAGGAGAATCAAGATATTGGACAAGAGGAATAATTCAGTGACACACGGAGAAGACACAGGTTACAAAGTACAAATATAGTAGACTCTCATGAAATGGACTCATAGTGGCTTGCCTGATCAGCTTAAAAAAAAATAGAACAAGTCCTTTAAGGAATCAGCATTGCTGTGTTCTACTGTTTCATTTGCCATTTAGTTTACAAATCCATTCTCCCCATCCACTCCTTCCATCTGTTACCTGATCCTGAAGGAGAGAATTTACCAAAGAGATGTCAAGTAGAACTCCTCTCCTTTCTAGAGAAACAGGAGATCATTTTTTTTGTTTACAGTCTACTGAGGTGTATTCTCATATTCTAAAGAGTGCTGGAGAGCTCAGTGGTTTAGGTATCAAGCTGCAGAGCCAGAAGTTGGGAGTTGGATTCCTTACTGTGCCTCCTTGACAGGGTCTGGGTCTCAGTGAGCCATAAGGTCTCTTCTAGCTCTGCAGTTCTAAGATGATAATGATTATGATGATTTACTTGGTCTTCATTGCTTTTGAAAAAAGGGTAGGACTAGGCGCTTGTTACTTTAGAACCACTTGGTAGATTCTAGATGCTGCCACCCTCAACTACCACAACCAGGAATGATGATAAGAATTTGAAAGCAACAACACCCAAAGGAACATAGCTCCCATTATCATGGAACAAAGAACCTATTTCTTAACCAGTTTTAGAAATATCTTCTTTCTTTGCAGCTTTTCAAGTGACTTCCTTCCATAATAAGAAATTATTTTACCTATTACAGGTTTCTGTCATTTTATTTTTATATCCCAGTTTCCCCCAATTGAGCTTAAGGCAGCTTTATCTGGCTACAAGCTTCTGTGATAGGTCAGGCTAAGACAGAATGACTGACCCCATGAGGTTTTTTACAGCTTAGTAGGTAATAGAATTTGATTCTCTATCCTTTAGATCACTTGGAGTCTCCCCAATTTGAACGTCTGTACTTCTGCACCTGCATGTTCAAGCATTCTGCTGCCTAGGATGCCAGTGGTAAATGGATAGAATGACATGGGCCCTGAGAATCACAAATGAGAAAAAGGTCACTGACTGAAAGATTTGTGCTACTGCAGCTCTCTGCCCCTCCTGGAAAGTGCAATATCAAGAGGGTAGGTATGGAAATCTTTTTTTTCCCCTTCCTTACAGACAAAGATAAGAACTGCAAAGTTTTTCTCTTTACCTTATGAGAGGGTGAGGTGTTTACTGGTGATATAGATTAGGCTTTTGTGTGTGTGTGTTAATTGCATATCTTGCACAAATTGCATATTTTTGCACAATTTACATAACTTGTACACTTTGCCAAATTACTGAAAACTACAACACTGCATGGCTTGCTCTGACCACTTTAAAGCAGTCAGCTAGTCCTTCTGGGATTGTGGAGTGTGTGCACATGCGCTCTTGCGTGCATTTTGGTTCTTAAATGGAGTGATCTCTAGATTGGCTCAGAATGGCGCAGAGAGATTGTGCATGCTTATAATATAGTCTCTGTACCACTTTGTTGTTGTTTAGCCGTTAAGTCATGTCCGACTCTTCGTGACCCCATGGACCAGAGCACGCCAGGCCCTCCTGTCTTCCACTGCCTCCCGGAGTTTGGTCAAATTCATCTTGGTAGCTTTGATAACACTGTCCAACCATCTCGTTCTCTGTCGTCCCCTTCTCCTCTTGCCCTCACACTTTCCCAACATCAGGGTCTTTTCGAGGGAGATTTCTCTTCTCATGAGATGGCCAAAGTATTGGAGCCTCAGCTTCAGGATCTGTCCTTCCAGTGAGCACTCAGGGTTGATTTCCTTCAGAATGGATAGGTTTGTTCTCTTTGCAGTCCAGGGGACTCTCAAGAGTCTCCTCCAGCACCACAATTCAAAAGCATCAATTCTTTGGCGGTCAGCCTTCTTTATGGTCCAGCTCTCACTTCCATACATCACTACTGGAAAAACCATAGCTTTGACTATGCGGACTTTTGTCGGCAAGGTGATGTCTCTGCTTTTTAAGATGCTGTCGAGGTTTGTCATCGCTTTCCTCCTAAGAAGCAGGCGTCTTTTAATTTCATGGCTGCTGTCACCATCTGCAGTGATCATGGAGCCCAAGAAGGTAAAATCTGTCACTGCCTCCATATCTTCCCCTTCTATTTGCCAGGAGGTGATGGGACCAGTGGCCACGATCTTCGTTTTTTTGATGTTGAGCTTCAGACCATTTTTTCCGCTCTCCTCTTTCACTCTCATTAATCTGTACCACTACATTTCCCCAAATGTGTTCTTACAATAAAGGCTTCATTTCAACTAGGCTTCACCAAATTTAACCATAGTGTTTTCCTACATTTATCTAGTAACAAGTGAAAGAAGTACATCCAAAAATGCACTGAAGGAAATGGAGAGGGACTCTTGGCAGAATTGGGCTTTAGAGTTTCTCTTTTGAAGAAGAAAGTAGTGTAATACAGATAACCCTGCCCTTACAATAAGTGGCCCAGTCTTTCCAGTCACTTATCACTACACCATGTGCAGTGGTGCCTCGACGTCCGAACATCCTGACTTACGAACAATTCGAGTTACGACCAGCTCCGGCCGCAAAATTTTGCTTCGACTTGAGACCGGCGCTTTGAGTTACGAATGGAAAAAAAAAAGGCGGGGAAGGCGGGGAATTTAAACTGCTTTCAGTTAACCATTGGTAAGCGAAGAGGCTGTTTCTCTGTAGCTCTTTTGCCCCAGCGGTTAGAGAGTGTGGGTTTGGAGAGAGACTTTGGACTGCCTGGTACTGCCTGGTACTGTACTGTACTGTACTGTATTTTTTTGGGCATTTTTGTTTTTTTAAATTTTTGCTTTTTGCTTTTTGACTTTCTTTTTTAAAACAGAGACTGCCTGTTCTGGGTGAGTACTGTATGTACAGGGTTTTTGCAGCATGGGTTTGGGCTGGGGGGGTTATGTTTCTGTGCTCTGATGGGTCTTGCAGTGTGTAGTTGTAGCATTTTTAGTCCCTGCTAGAATGTTTTTTTTATTCTGTGGCTCCTAGGGTTTGTGTACTGTGACCTCTCTTTTGTTTTAAAAGGTGTTTGGTTTAAAATGTGTTGGTTTAAAAGGTGTTGGTTTAACATGTGTGGGTTTAAAATGTGTTTTAGACTCCAAAGTCTCTCCCTCCCCATTGTCTTCTCTCTCTCTATCCTCTCTCTTTTTGTGCTTAAAAGCACAAACCTTTGTCTGAGGGGTCTGTGTGCCCCAGTGATGACCTTCTTTCTTTCCTCTTTTCCCCATTGTTCCCTCCTTCCCTCCTTTCCTGCCCTTTTTTTAACCTAAGTCATCTTAGGTTTTAAAAAAAGTCTCCCCCTAGTGGTAGTGGATGGATTAACCGCTTTTCCATTAGTTCCTATGGGAACGAATGCTTCGATTTGCGACCGGCGCCTTGCGATACGACAAAAAAACGGCCGGAATGGATTAATCGTGTTTCAATGCATTCCTATGGGAAATGGTGCTTCGACTTACGACCATTTCGAGTTACGACCATCTTCTGGAACAGATTAAGTTCGTAAGTCGAGGCACCACTGTAAAGGGTAGCATCCTATTTGGGGTGAGCAGGTAGAACATAATGCAGCACCAGTGGAGCTTCTTCACTGTTTCCATCTTGCTATACTGCAACTGTCGGTTGCCCAATTTAAAACTCTGGGGCTTCTGCTTATGCAAATGCATAGTGAACACCTCTACTGTAATCTCTGGAAGATTATAGACACTTGGACAATGGAACATTGCATGATAAAGCTGGCCTGACTCTTCAGTCACTAAAATGTGTTTTGATTTGGATATAAGCACCTGTCACAAAATGTGGACACAGTTCTTTGTCTGGCTTCTTTCTTCTTGAGAAGCTTATTTTTAATTTGAAAGAAAAATATTTGCAAGCTTCGAATCTTCACTCCTGTTGAAAAAGTTTCAATGGGAGAAAAAGTAGGAAAAGACTCACTTGATAACACAACTGTAAGTCAAAGCATGCAGAAGGGAAAAAGTGTACTGCAAACATCAGGTGAACTTAAAGAACATTAATAGAATCTATTCATCATTTACTTTACTAAACATTTTTTAAAAGATCAGTAAAGAGAACAAGCATGTCTGAAGAGACCAAACACAAGATAAGAGGGAAGAAAATTGTACTGTTAGTCTAGCACAACAGATTACTTCCTCCCAGAACAAGATCAGATTTTTATCCTACAAGCCAAAATACAATGGAGACAATAATACTTTATGTTTATATAATACATTGTATACCGAAAACACAATCTGCCTACACTATTTTTGTAGAGAGTGGGGGGAAAAGGCCCATAAAACTCCCTCCCTGCTCGCACAGATACAATTCCTTTAGCTCTGGAAATGCAGTTTTTGTTTGCCTATTTGTTGTGCCTCAAATGCAAACCTTCTGTTTCACTATTTAACATTCTAATTTTTTGATAGATTTTCTTACAACACTTTCTTTAAAAAGAAAGCCTGCACATGTTATGAACATGCTCCACACTTTTCTACGGTGAGATAAATTTCAAATATAAAAAGGAGTTATTAGCAAAAACTACACTGAGAAATTCTGTGTTAGAACTCACTTAGGATTATTAACAACACTAGAACTATTGTGCTGAATCAGATGAAAGGTCCATCTGGTCCAGCATTCTGTTTCCATCACCTGACCCATAAAAAGTCTTTCAAATATCACAAGCAGCACACAAAACTAACCATCTTCAAAAGCTTGAAGATATTGCGCACTGCCTCAAAAAGCTCATCCCAAGACATGTTGCTTCCTGGGACAAAGAATAAAATTGTGCCAGCCTTCCTGTTCCATCAATGAAAGCCAGCTGAATTGTCAACGGAATCTCTGATCAACATTGGTACTGGATGTTCCTCCACCACACCTCATGGCATGAGGTATTAGACAAGGGAGGCAAGGCAGGCTACTTTTCTCATCACAAAATTAGCTGCCACCTGCTAGTATCTGCCTCCTGAGGCAACTGCCTCACTCTGACTAATGATAGGGACATTCATAGTTGATATGGCTCCCTCCAAGTAACCTGCCTAATAATTTCATAGACTACTGGTCTATTAAACTATTGGTCAACTTCAAATTTTTTGACAGTGACATCTATAAAGGTAGGTTGTAACATTGTCTTCTATGAGTTTAATGAGTGAGCCACATTAAACTCAGTTGGACTTACATTTCTATACGTAGGTAAAGAACGTAGGTAAAGAGTAGACTTCGGTCTAGATGGGCGGGGTATAAATCTAATAAATAAAATAATAAAATAATAAGAACTGCAATGTTAACTACATGTCTGGAAATGCTGAGAAAGGCAATTTACTGCTTGAAGCTGATTTTGAATTCTCTTTCTTCCCTGATTAATAGTTTTGAATTTTGGTTTTGTTTTCTTATGCTATTCACATTATTTTGTCTGCTGCATCACTCAGACACCAGTTTCCTACATTCATGGTGTTACCCAGTGTGATTTTCATGGTGTGATTTTTGTAACTTAAGAAATTTCTAACAACTCAACAACTTAAGAAATTTCCAACAACTCATGAATCGTTTTAGCAAGGCCTGCCAAGACTTTGGACTAACAATCAGCCTGAAGAAAACACAAGTCATGGGCCAGGGCGTGGACTCACCTCCCTCTATTACCATCTCCACACAAGAATTGGAGGTTGTTCATGACTTTGTGTACCTTGGCTCAACGATCTCTGACACTCTCTCTCTAGATGTCGAGCTGGATAAACGCATTGGCAAAGCAGCTACCATGTTCTCTAGACTCACAAAGAGAGTATGGCTCAATAAGAAGCTGACGACATATACCAAGATCCAGGTCTATAGAGCCTGTGTCCTGAGCACACTCCTGTACTGCAGTGAGTCCTGGACCCTTTGTGCACGGCAGGAGAGGAAGCTGAACACGTTCCATATGCGTTGTCTCCGACGCATTTTTGGTATCACCTGGCAGGACAAAGTTCCAAATAGAGTAGTCCTAGAACGAGCTGGAATTTTTAGCATGTATACATTACTGAAACAGCGACGTCTACGTTGGCTTGGGCATGTCGTGAGAATGGCTGATGGTCGGATTCCAAAAGATCTCCTGTATGGAGAATTAGTGGAGGGAAATCCCCCCAGAGGGAGACCACAGCTGCGATACAAGGACATCTGCAAGCCGGATCTGAAGGCCTTAGGAATGGACCTCAACAGATGGGAAACCCTGACATCTGAGCATTCAGCCTGGAGGCAGGCGTTGCATCACGGCCTCTCCCAATTTGAAGAGACCCTTGTCCAGCAGACCGAGGCAAAGAGGCAGTCGGAAGCAGCAAAATCAGGGAGCTGGACAGGGGACAGATTGTATTTGTCTTCAGTGTGGAAGGGATTGTCACTCTCGAATTGGCCTTCTCAGCCACACTAGATGCTGTTCCAAGTCCTCCATACAGAGCACGTTACCATAGTCTTTTGAGACTGAAGGATGCCTAATACTAGGTGTTACCCAGCAATCCGCATGTTGTGTGAAGGAGAACTGTCTCTTTAGAATCCTGAGGTTATACCACTCAGTTTATTGGCTGACCCTGACTTCTAGCATGATGGAGAGGATTGATTTCCCTACCCTTTTAATCTAATTTCTGCGCATCCATTGCATTTTTGCAGACCTCAGTATGTTTTTATTTAACTGCCTTCACTCTAAACTAGAAAGTACCAAATAAATGCAACCTTTCTTGAGATGGTAGATCCTCTAATCTCTCACTGATATTTTCTATGCTGTTTGCACACGATGGGGAAAGATAGATGAGGGGATAGTTTCATGTTTGAAAATGAATCATCAAGGGCCTGTACTGGTGGGCCATCAATGATGATGCTAAATTTCTTATAATAGCCCCAAATAGCCAACTCGGAGATCTATTAGAGAGGCATTCATCCTGATGTTTGGTGTGCTATAGGAGCGGGTTGATTCACTCTTTTTTCTCACTGTCAGATGATCTGATTGCTTGAGTGTACTAATCCATCCCCAGAATGTGCAACCTGCACTTTTTTGAGCCCTTGTCAGGAGCTTTTATTTTTTGGTGCTGGTTGGCACACTCTAGTTTGGTCCATTTCCAGTGCATGTGATTGGTGGGAACAGACTAAAATCAAGCCTTGCAACTGCCAAACCTGCCAAGCCTTCTTCGATTGTCAAATTCTGCTGTCAAAGTGAAGTGGCTTAATAAGCAAGCCACTTCATGATATCGGCAAATTGAACATTTCTCCTGCTCCTTTGTAGAATAATAGGGGCGTTGTTCAGGGGATTGTTTGTTTGTTTGCCTCTGGTAGATCATTGCTGATGAGCAGCACTTAGATTATTATTATTTTTAAATGTTTTTTGCCTTTTGTGATGTGCCAATTGAAACTGTGGCTATAGGCAGTTTCTTGATCAAAACTACACACAAGGCAAATGGAAAAAAATCATTAAATCTAAATGATGCAGTGTATCATGATCCACCAGAGGCAAAAAAATTACTACTAATAATTTCACTTCCCCTGCCCCTCTGCAGAGGAGCAGGGGAAGTGTTTGATTTGTTGATATAGAAGTGACTTGCTTAGGATACCAGAAATTGACAGAGGAAGGAGCTGGACTAAATAGGCTTGAGGCTGATATGCCATTTGGATGCAAAGACCATACCAAATGGCATATTGCTTCTCCCCGCAACCTCAGGTGACCTTACTTAGGCCATACCAGCCGGCTTCAAAAGGGCCAGTGTAGGTGCAGACTCAGTGTGATGTCACTTCATGCCATTGAGGAAAAAATAAAATGATGGAAGGCCGTGAGACCTGGAGTGTTCTGATCCTAACAACTGCCCAGTTTTGCCTGCTGCTGAAACTGGCACTATGTAAACAGTATTCCAAATAAGGCCCATTTTTACCAGGGTTGAGGGATGTGTAAACTTCCAAATATCTTGTGACAGGTTAAAAGACCTTTCTTTTCACTGGAAAATTCTTCTGAATGCATCACCTCTTTGCACCAATCTATCACAACTGCTAATTATCTTTTCATTGACCATTTCTCTACTTTCCTATTACTCCAAAGGAAAAAACTAGATTGTGCTCCAACCCAGCACATGGTAAAAGTCTAGGTTAGGTATCAGGCTTTCTTATCAATGTATTTCCTAAATAAATTATTATTTTTATTATAATATAAGTAATTATTTTTACTTTAAGCTCAGCCTCTGTTTGGTTTATTGCTCCAGAAAATAGAGAAACAAAGAATATTTAAATGTCCACTGGAAATACATCAGCAACCATACTGTTCTACTCCCCTGACAGGGTTCTCCCACAAATAATTAATAACCAAGTCAACACTTTTAAGACAGGCTTTTGGTCATTAAATGAAACAGAAGAAAGGTGCATGCTGTACACTTTTATTTTTGTAGCATTTTTTAACTCTTTAAAAAAATTAGAAATCTTATTGTAGTTGTTATATATTGTATGTTGTGATTAATTGTGATGTTATTTGCAAGCTTTTTAAAACCAGTTTATGAGGTGTTCTAGGTCTCTGTACAGGGAAAAAGTTGACTTAGGCATAAAATAATTGTCACTGGATAGCAGTTCCCATAAGCCCCAGCCAAACTAGGCAATGGTGATGGAGGTTGCATAGTCTGAGGGCTACAGATCTTCTCTGTTTTATTAAAAACAGAATGATAATATATACTTTTGAAATGATATCTCTTTATTAACAATTTCCAATATATTACTTTCACTGTTTTCACTGTCTCCATACAAGCTATTTTCAGCAAAACTCTGGGTGCCACTGTATTGAATTTATGAGGTGCCCATCATGTAATCAGGCACATAACCTATATGTGCCCAGTACCTCATACTTTTCCTGAAGGGGAAGCTGAGGCAAGAGGTAAGCTCTGTTTTGGGAGCACATTTTATTTGGGGAGGTATTTTTTCTAGGCTGACCTTTGCTCTCACTGACCGCATGGTCTGAGGAGGCGACGGAAAGTAGGATCTTAAGCTTTTCTTGTTCAGAATTACTAGAATGTTTTTGTAAAATAGGGTTGAGAAATCTTTCGCGATAGGTCTCTAATAGTGGACAATAGAGCACTACATGTGCCAAATTCTCCACTGATTTTTGGTCACAAGAGCAAACTCTCTCGTGATATGGAATTTGTGTATAGCGTCCTAATAAACTGGCTAGAGGTAACATATCAAAACGTGCCTGAGTAAAAGCTTTTCTATAATCAAAATTCATTAAATCAGTAAAATAAAATGGAAGATTTAAAGGCAAGGGTAAAATGTTCTTACCCTGTTTTCCCAAAAATAAGACCTGACCTGAAAATAAGGCCTAGTATGATTTTTCAGGATGCTCGTAATATAAGCCCTACCCCGAAAATAAGCCCCAGTTAAGTTAAACCCCGCTCTCCACCATTGTGCAGCATTTCAGAATTATTACATTTTAAAATGCTTCTGAAATTGAAATGACAATTGAGATTTAATTTGATCTAAGTTCACTCAGCAACATTTATCAGAGCATATGCTGAGATGGCAGGGCTTGGTCTTTGTCATATAATATACTGGTGAAAAAGTTTGAGATGTTTGTCTGATATGTATCCTCCTACAATACTGACTATCTGCACAAAGACAATCAGTATGTCTGATACCCTGGTATCAAACATTTTAAACCATGCACAATATGTGATAGGATATATTTAAATTACAAAGGTTGCTTTTTTGGTGGTTCTCTGCAAGTAATGTTGAGATATGAAAAAAACATGTTGTTTGGTTTTGTCATACATGGGGCTCGTCAGCCTTGGAAGGCAGCCCATCTAGGAGAAGGAAAACTTCGATTTCAAACCTCCACTGCCTTGCGGCTATATCCACTGATGGAAAAGGCCTCAGGAGTTAACCTCGAGGCAAAATACGTGGGGCTACCTTTGAGGTTGATGTGGAAGCTTCAAATGGTGCAGAATGCAGCAGCCAGATTACTTAGTGGAACGAGAAAATTCCAGCATATCTCTCCCATTCTGGCTGCTTTGCATTGGCTGCCCATTTGTTTCTGCATTGACTTCAGAGTGTTAATGATGACATACAAAGCCCTAAACGGTTTAGGACCTTGATACTTGGCAGAACGCCTTCTCCCACCTAGATCTACCCGAGTCACTCGCCATAGCCAGGAAAGACGGCTGAGGGGCCTGACGCCGAGAGAGGCCTGGAAAGAAAGAACAAGAAACCGGGCCTTCTCGGTGGTGACCCCTCGACTTTGGAACAGCTTGCTGCCAGAGATCTGCCTGGCACCCTCGCTGGGTGTTTTTAAGAGCCAATTAAAAACTTGGCTCTTTAGGCAGGCCTTCCCTCCTGCCAATACTTGATTTTTACTTTTCTTGTTTTTTTGTTGTTTATGCTCCCATCTTGATTATATTATTATTGTAGATTTTAATTGTTGTTTTAAAATCTGTTTTGTGTATAATATATTGTTAGCCGCCCTGAGTAGACTCCTGTCTAGAAGGGCGGGATAAAAATCCAATAATAAATAAAAAATAAATAAAATAAAATCCAGAGCCGGAGTCCCGGAGGCAGTTCGTGTCATTCTGCAAACTCCTGCGACGTCGCTGGAACCAGTTGTATTGGCTCTTGCCTTTCCATTGGACTATTTCAGCGACGTGGAGAGGGGGATTTGCTGCTTGGGTAACAGCCTATCCTCCATATTATCTTACCCAGGCTTTGTGCTCTGGAGAGGACACTCCAGCTTCGCATACAGCGTCGAAACAACATGGGAAGTAGCAGTTCAGTGTGGAAGGGATTGTCACTCTCGAATTGGCCTTCTCAGCCACACTAGATGCTGTTCCAAGTTCTTGAAAGCCTTGTGAGTAGTGGGCTAAAATGATGAAAAACAGTGGTTCCCAACCTTTTTTCACTTGCGTAACCTTGGCAGCACCTTTCTGTAAATTGTAATAATAATATAATAATAATATTTATTTATATTGCTCTCTATACCAGAGTGCATTCCAATAGTCAAAAACAGTTAAAATGCAACCATAACATAATTACAATGATAAAAACATACAGTAAGCAATTATCATTAAATAAGGCAATAAACAAACAATCAAAATAGCTATAATAACAATATAATTAAAGTACAGCAATTCTATCTTTCCATGGTCAACCCCTATGGTTCCAGGTTAACCCTTCATATTAACAAAATGTTTGTAATTAATATGGTTGCTGTTATTTTAATTTTATATGTTGTAACTACAAATAAATAGCCCAATGATTGGATTTAAAAGCAATGGAACAATCAGGTGAACATACAGTGCATATATTCAAAACTCAGGAGATACAATGAATTCATGTAAATACATCACAGACGACCCAGAAGAACTCACTCATTGAACACTGCTCACAGGACTGACTAAGGTGCCCACTTATACTGTATATACACCAATACCAGCATGACAGCACTCAAATATTCACCAAATGGAAGAGAGTGAAGAGAGCTTTTGAGAGGAGCATCACCAAGCACCCACACTGTAGTGCCATGTTTGCAACACATATTTTAGGGAGGTACTTTTTGTTATTTGCCAAAATAACAAAATGAGGAAACGGGACTTTTCTCAAGTTTAAATAATGAAGAAAACCCGCTCTGCCACTTGTCATAACATTCAATTTGTTTAACAACTTTTGATGTGTATCTTGTCTTACACTGTTGATATATGTGCCTTTTCCTTCCATTATTTAACTTTTTTTCACGTAACCCTAAATATCCTGGTTGATACCCCTGAAGGTACATGTGCCCCAGGTTGAGAATCACTGTTCTACAATATGACCGTTCATATAAACATTTTGACTATACTGCCCTTTCCAATAATGCTACTACCATTCTTTCTGTATTGACTTTTTGTTTTCATTAGCAGAGGGTAAGCTTTTCTATAGCAGTGCTACAAACATAACTTAAAGTGGAACTCTGTGGAGGAAATGCTGACAGTCCTTTAAATGGAGTACAATCATTGTGTGGCACCAGCATAATTGAACTATATCAATAATTTCAACACCAAATCTCCCACTGAGACCAGTGAAGAATTTTAGCAATTTCAATTCCTAGGCTGCATTTTGCACTGAAAATTATTTTTCCCCACACTTTACTGACAGGTAAATAACCAGTTTCCTTTAATTAGGCTCGATTATGGGAAATGAAAATGTTATTGAAAACAGCCATACAGTAGAACACTGTTTTTCATCAAGATCAGCACCATGTAAATGTCTTTAACTTGTCTAGTTGCTATGATAAATAGGTTATGGTGCATGCTTATTTTAATTGCTACCAGAAAAAATCTGCTGAAATTTAAGCATTGCTTTCAGTACAAGCGTCTAATGCTGAAATGACCCACTTACAAGTGACCCATGCTATTAGAGTTATGGATTTAAATTGGTAATTAATAAAAGTGCATTTCTGAAAATGCTAACACGAGGAGCTCAATAAAAATGCTAACTATGCCTCAAGTGCTGCAGACAGGTTATTGACATGTTAATACCTATTACTTATGGTAAAGACTTTTGTAGACTTAAAACTGAGGATGAAGAGATGACAATGGTCTTGTTTTCAGCTCAGCACTCAGAAGATCAGTGGTAAAAGTAGTGGACTAGTTCATTTCTGCAGTTCCTAATCCTGCTTATAATGGAGAAACATATTGCAATTTCTTTTTGAAGCTGTATTATATCAAATGAATTCTCCTCTTTTCAAATCTAAAAATTCAGAGGACAAGAATTCTGACAGAAGAAAAAAAAATGGTCTCACAGGGTAATATTTTAATGTCCAATATATAATAATGAAAAAGTAAGGGCAAGAGTTTATGTGAAAGGAATAGTGGTAGATAATCCAGCAAACTGTTTGAGGCGTTCTTTTAGAGAGGCCCCCTATGGCGTCCTTTTCCCAGAAATACTAAGCAAATATAATTAAAGTTGAGTTGAGCTTTGATCCTCTAGAAATTTGTCTGAAGTCTGTATAAAACATAAGGGACCAGCCCATTGGTTCCTTTGGTATCTTTTTTCCCCTCAAAGTAAAAAGCTTTTATGTTTGAAAGTTCAAGGATCATGAACATCATGGCATTTGTCTATAGTGTGCGAAAACAGGTCATCACTGCAGGTACGATCTTAAAGTCAATACTACTCACACATCTGCTTTACTACGTATACTATGGATGTGCTTCAGATTGTATGTATGTATGTATGTAGCGTGTTTCCCCGAAAATAAGACAGGGTCTTGTATTAATTTTTGCTCCAAAAAACGCATTAAGGCTTATTTTCAGGGGATGTTTTATTTTTTTCATGTACAACCATCTACATTTATTAAAATACAGTCACGTCATCTTCTTCTGGTTGGTGCACAATGGTGGAGGGCGGGGTTTCACTTAACTGGGGCTTATTTTTGGGGTAGGGCTTATATTATGAGCATCCTGAAAAATCATACTAGGGCTTATTTATTTATTATATAAAAATCATACTAGGGCTTATTTATTTATTATAATCATACTAGGACTTATTTATTTATTATATATAAAATCAAGATGGTGACCCGATAGCAGGAGGTTGTGTTTTTCCTCCTGCTGGGTCAGCTTTTTCTTTTTGGTCTCTTTCCTTTTGCTTTCTTTGTTTATTCTTTGTTTCTTGCCTCCCTCCTTTGATGTAGCTGCTTTTTATTCTCTTATCTCTGCTGCAACAGCAACAAACATTACAACTACAATTGTTGCTGCTTCCACCACTATTACCTGAGAGTAAGAACAACAACATCGTTGCAGCTGCTGCCGTTGGGGAAACAGGCAGGCAGGTTGGAATACAGTGAGCTGGAGTTCTCCAAGGGGGAAAGAAAAGGGAAGGAAGAAAAGGACCTGTTGAGGAGGTGTGGGACCCATTGAGGAGGTGTGGGACTGTTTGGCTGCCCAACCCTCTCCCCACCCTTGCCACTGCCATCCGCCCGCTCCTGAGCTTCCGTATGACTGCTTGGTCTCGTGGTTCCTGGGCTTAATGTACTGTCTGCCTCGGTGGTCCTCTGTGTCATCCTGCAGGTTTTCTCCGTTTAGCTTGCAGTTTTACTTGGGCGAGCTTCCTGGCATGGACCCATGCTCGAGCGACCTAGTCAGGCGGTGGTGCTCCGCCAGGGTTGTCTTATCGCCCACTGTGCTGGGGGTGTCTCAATGCCCGCTTCCCGACCTCCATTGCCACCACTGCGAGGTGCAGACCAAGCTCTACTGGTGGTTGGGAGTTGTATTTCATCTGGGAGTGTGTGCTGGCCTCGCATTGCCACCAAGGCCCTGTGCTCCTCAGCGAGGAGGAGGACCACCTGGCACCTAACGTCTGCATGTGCTACAGCGAATGTGGACACACCGGGCTTGTGATTATCCAGTCTGCCAAGTGCTCCCACTGGACACCTACGTGCTTGTGCGTGGATGCTCAGTCAGCCACAACGACAGGATGGCCCTTAAGATCTGGAAGTCGAGCGAACTCAACGTGGGCCTGGCTTTTGGCCACAATGATTCTAAGCAGCCGCTGGCCTATTTCAAGGTTTCCTGTACCTATGACAATTACAACTGGGTCTGGACCTTGCAGTACCTAACACCTAGGCGTGGTTTGGGAGTGGTTTGGGCAGGGGGAGAAATTTTTTGTGTGTGTTTTTTTGTTGTTGTTTGTTTGTTTTGTTTTTTCTTTTTTCTTTTTCCGTTGCTTTATTTTTTCCTTATTTACTTTTTCTTTCTCTGGGTGTGACAGGGGGGTGGTCTGGGGGGAGTGGTTTCTTGTTTGTATTTATTTTCTTTTTAAAGTTTTAATTTTTAAGTTGTTTATTTGATTATTGTTTAATTTAAATGTGTATTTTAATGTTATGGTTTGGATTAATTTTGTTAACCTTGTTACCACTGTATTGTTTACTTTTATTAATTTGGTATATTTTTGGTCTCTTCTTTTTCTTTTCTTTTCTTTTGTTTGACATGGAGTGGAAGGCTTGCCCCCCCCCCCCAACGGGGGTCCTTTGAACATCCGAGTGATTACGGGTAGAGGGAGGTATGGCGATGGTACAGTTCCTACTCATTTCAGAAGAATGGTGAACAGATGTTTGAAGGCTGTTCACTGTTCTGGCACTGTGACCAACTGTCAGTCTCGAGGTAGTCAGATCAGCCGTCCCTCCACTGTAAATCTGGTGCTGTTGAATGCCAGGTCTGTATCCAACAAATCCCAGATTATCCAAGACCTTATTCTGGAGGAGGATGCAGACCTGGCATGCATAACCGAAACTTGGATGGGCGGGGAAGGGGGTGTTCCCTTGACTCTTGCCTGTCCTCCTGGTTATGCAGTCCAGCACCAGGGTAGACTGGAGGGGCGGGGGGGGCAGTAGCCATTGTTTATAGAAACACTCTGGAGGTTGCTAGGCACTCTACGGTGGTGAAGCCAGGTCTGGAGGCCCTCCACATGTCTATTGGGGCCAGGGATGGTATTGGGATCTTGCTGGGTTACCACGCTCCCCGCGACCCAGCCATTTCCTTACCGGAGCTGGCCTCCCTATTTTCCTGGATTAATTATACAATGTGTATTCCGGAGGACTGGGGATTAGCCATCATAGTACCAATATTTAAACGAGGCAATAGAGGAGACCCTGCTAATTACCATCCGATAAGCCTACTTAGTACAATCAGTAAGTTGTACGCAAGATATCTACTGGGGAGGCTTTCGGACTGGCTTCAAGCAGAAAATATATTGACCGATGTGCAGGCAGTATTTAGGCCAGGAAAGTCTACCTTGGATCAGGGCTTTATCCTACAACATCTAGCTCATAAATACTCCTCCCCCCCAAGGAGGCGCCTTGTATGCAGCCTTTATTGATTTAAAGTCCGCCTTCAATTTTATCCCAAGAAATAAACTTTGGGCCAAATTTGAATCTACAAACATAGACAGACGACTGCTTCTGCTAATGAGACGACTGTATGAAAATACCCACCTGAGAGTCCTCTGTAATTCAGCTGGAGTTCTATCCAATCCAATCCCAGTTTTCAATGGGGTCAAACAGGGTTGTATACTGGCGCCCACCTTGTTTAACTTCTATATTAATAACATAATAGAAGATTTATCAAAGCCTGAATTTCATCCCCCCAAGCTGCACTTATGTCGTGTATCAATGCTGCTTTATGCAGACGATGCGGTTCTACTCTCATTAACATGTGTGGGACTGAGAAGACTCTTGAGGGAGTTTTCTTCTTACTGTAATCGAGAGCAGTTAGTAATTAATTACCAGAAGACCAAAGTTCTCGTGGTCAGTAGAGGAAGAGTAAAGCACAATTGGACTATCAATGGTCATCCCATAGAGCAGGTTTCCAGCTACAAATATTTGGGCATAATCTTTCACACCTCGGGTTCCTGGGCCCCCCACATAAAGCATGCAGCACTGAATGCTCATAAAACTGCAGTGGCATTAACAAGATTTTTCACACCAAAGGGGGTCACCATATCCCCTCAGCCGTTCAGGTTTTCAAGGCTAAAGTTGTTGCTCAAATGCTCTACGGGTGCCAATTGTTTGCTTTATCTGACCTACGTCCTCTTGAGGTAGTACAAACTAAATTTTTGAGATCTATTTTGACTGTACCCCCCTGTACACCTAATGTAGCCCTTCGACTGGAGGCTGTCCTAATCGCCATAAGAGCACGCTCCAAAGTCCACATGTTTAATTACTGGCTAAAGCTTCTCTTCTCTTCAGAAGGCTTGGTACAGATGCCACTTTTTGACTCCTTTCAATCAGCGTGGAAACTGCAACTTACAAAAGAAATAAGGCAAATGGGCTTTTCCACCAATGCTCTTTTGGCGATGGGGCATGTCAGCGCTAAAGCAGCACTCAAACAAAGAATCTGGGACATAGAACTTCAAGAGCATATGAGCCAGGTAGGCAAATACAGTGTTGTCACTAATAATGCCTTTACAATATCTGCATATTTGACAAGCACAATGTCAACAAAGACCAGAAGAGCCTTCACATTAGCGAGACTTAATGTTTTACCCTCTAAGCTCATGGAGGGAAGATTTCAACATATACCGTATTTGCCGGCGTATAAGACGACTGGGCATATAAGACGACCCCCCAACATTTCCACTCAAAATATAGAGTTTATTATATACTTGCTGTATAAGACTACCCCCTCTTATGTGACCGGCCCGTTCTGCTCGGCGGGAAGCAGCGGCCTCCGGCCCGCCCCTGCATCTCCCTGTGACCGGCACTAGTGCGCAAGTGCGCATGTGTGAGCTCTGCGTAGACAAGGGGCGGGCCGGAGCGCTGCTGCTTCCCGCCGAGCAGAACGGGCTGGTCACGCCGAAAAGGCTGGCACCCCTGTCTCGCTGCTGATGCTCGCCGCGGCCACGCTGGATACCGCGCGATACTGGACGTATACTGCACCCGGCGTATAAGACGACCCCCCCACTTGGAGGCATGTTTTTCAGGGCAAAAAAGTCATCTTATACGCCGGCAAATACGGTACCTATCTCGGATTGCCTGTGTCCGTGTAATGATGGCCAAGTGGAAACAGTAGGTCATGTTTTACTGTATTGTCTTTTCTATTGAGATCTACGCACCAACCTCCTGAGCCCAATCATTCTCAGATATCCAGGGAGATCAGATGAATTTTACATCAAGTTACTTCTTTCTGATCAAGACTCCCTTATTACATGCTCTGCAGCAAGATTTTGTGCAGCAGCAATGGCACAGCACTCCCTTGTAGTCTCCTGAGCTCACGGGTTGACTGGTTTTGGCATGGGGTGGTTTATTGTCTAGCATGGAGAGGTGTTATGGTCCCAACCGAAGGGACAATGGCCCGGGGGATAGCTGTAGAGGTGCTGTGTTTTATTCTCCCCGTGTTCTACAATCAGTGCACGGTTGATTCCCTGTTGTGCACTTTTTTAATTGCATTTTGTGTGTTTTGACCATGTAGTGTGTTTTATGGATTGGCTATACACTCTTGAACTGCATTTTGTGTATTTTGGCCACATGGTATGTTTTGTGAATTGTTTGTATATTTTTGAACTGTATTTTGTATGTTTTAGCCATGGATATGTTTCGTGGGCTGGTCACCTGACCGTAATAAATAAATTCTATTCTATTCTACCGGAGCTGGCGGACTTTGTCTCCGCGGCACTGTTGGAATCCCCGAGGCTTCTGGTCTTGGGTGATTTCAACATCCATGTGGAGGCGGAGATTTCTGGTCCGGCTCTTGAGTTCTTGGAAACCATGGCTTCCTTGGACATGTCCCAACATGTTAACGGCGCCACCCACGTGGGTGGTCACATGCTAGACCTGGTGTTCTTCACTGAGCAGAGTGAGTGTGGTCTGATGGTAACTGACCTTGTGTCAGTTCCCTTGTCATGGTCAGATCACCACCTAATAAAATGTAACCTCTCAGTGGCTCTCCCTCCCTGCAGGGAGCAAAGACCTATTTTAATGGCTACTGGATCCTATAGGATTCCAGGACTCCATGAGAGGGATTCCGGCTGATCTGACTGGCGCTTCTGTCGAGGCTCTGGTTGATGGCTGGCTTGCTGCCGCCACCAGGGCTGTTGACACGATCGCTCCTAAACATCCTCTCCGTTGCAGAGCTCGGCCAGCGCCCTGGTTTAACCAGGAGCTGCGAGCTATGAAGCAAAACAGGAGAAGGCTAGAGTGCATTTGGAGACGGAACCCGACGGATTATAATCGGAAAGCTGTCAGGATCGCAACTAACCACTACCTTACTAAGGTGAGGGCTGCCAGTCGAGCTCACTTCGCTGTCCGGATAAGCGAAGCTTCAAATCAGCGGGCGGAACTTTTCCGTATAGTTCGCGATCTATCCGGAATTGGTCTAAGTGATGGGCCTCCTACTAGTATTTCACCTGACCAATTTGCAGCATTTTTAAAATCTAAAGCGGAGGCCATCCACCGGGAGCTCTCTCCTTTTTTGAACACAGTAGATCGAGCAGAGATGTCCAGCGCTCCGCCTTGCCCAATGAGACTTGATCTCTTTCAGCCTGTGATGCCAGATATGGTGGACAAAGCACTTGACCGCTGTCGTGCCACCACCTCCTCCCTTGACCCTTGCCCGGCCTGGCTAATCAAAGCAGCCAGGCCTACAACAACCGAATGGGCCACGGCAATAATTAATGGGTCTCTCCAGGAGGGCAAAGTTCCCCTTGCCCTCAAGGAGACACTCATTAGGCCCATAAGGAAGAAACCAAGTTTGGCGGTGGACAATATTGGCAATTATAGGCCCATCGCCAATATTTCTTTCCTCAGCACAGTGGTAGAGAGGGTGGTGGCTGACCAGCTCCAGGCTCTTTTGGATGAAACCAATGCCTTGGATCCATTCCAGTCGGGCTTCAGGCCGCGCCACGGTACGGAAACGGCATTGGTCGCCCTGTTTGATGACCTGCTGAGGGAGGCTGATGGGCAAAATGTCTTTGTTGGTCCTCCTCGATATCTCAGCCGCCTTCGATACCGTCGACCACGGTATCCTCCTGGGGAGGCTCTCCGAGCTGGGAATCGGTGGTCTGGTGCTTGCCTGGCTCTGATCCTTCTTGGAGGACCGTCCTCAGAGAGTACAGCTTGGGGAGAGTGTTTCGGCCCCGTGGAGTCTCAATTGTGGGGTTCCGCAGGGCTCGATTATCTCCCCAATGCTGTTTAATATCTAGATGAGGCCGCTGGGTCAGGTCATCAGGGGGTGTGGGGCTTCGTACCATCAGTACGCTGATGACACCCAGCTCTACATCTCCTTTTCTCCAACCACAGTGGATGCCGTTCCGTCCCTTCAGCGCTGCCTGGAGGCTGTACTGCAATGGATGCAGGAGAATGGACTGAGGCTGAACCCGGACAAGACGGAGGTACTGAGGGTGGGTGGTCCCTCCATTGGTGGTTTGGGAAACTCCCTCTCTTTTGGGGGAGTGACTCTCACCACGAAGAGTGAGGTTCACAGCTTGGGGGTCCATCTGGATCCGGCGCTCACCATGGAAACCCAGGTGGCATCAGTGGTCCGCTCTGCCTATTTCCATCTGTGGCGGATTGCCCAGCTGCGTCCCTATCTTGATGTTGGGGCACTCACCACTCTGGTCCATGCGCTTGTAGTCTCGAGATTAGACTACTGTAATGCACTCTACATGGTGCTACCTTTGAGATTGATGCGGAAGCTTCAAATAGTGCAGAATGAGGCGGCCAGACTTCTCAGTGGGACAAGAAAATATCAGCATATTTCCCCCACTCTGGCTGCCTTGCATTGGCTGCCCATTGGTTTCTGCATTGATTTCAAAGTGTTAATGATGACATATAAAGCCTCCTCCCACCTAGATCTACCCGAATCACTCATTCTAGCCAGGAAGGGCGGATGAGGGGCCTAATGCCGAGGGAGGCCCAGAGAGAAAGAACAAGAAACCGGGCCTTCTCGGCAGTGGCCCCTCGCCTTTGGAACAGTCTGCCCCCAGAGATCTGTCTGGCTCCCTCGCTGGGTGTTTTTAAGAGCAAACTTAAGACCTGGATCTTTAGGCAGACTTTCCCTCCTGTCATCACTTGAATATTTTTTCCCCCATCTTGAACTATATTACTATTGTTGTTTTTTATTTTATTATATTGTTTTTATTTTATTTTTTATTGTTAGCCACCCAGAGTAGACTTCGGTCTAGATGGGAGGGGTATAAATTTAATAAATAAATAAATAAATAAATAAATATTTCCAGGGAAACAGGGTATGTATGTATGTATGTATGTATGTATGTATGTATGTATGTATGTATGTATGTATGTATGTATGTATGTATGTATGTATGTATGTAAAATATTTTTTACACCCCCTTTCTCCTTGAAAAGGACCCAAGGTGGCTTACAACAGTGAAAGTCAATATTGAAAGTAGAAAACAATGAGTACACAATGGTGGTTAACATCATTAAAAGACAATATTTAAAGCTAAGAACAGTACATACACAATTTAAAAAAGATAAACCAAATGCTATTATGAGAAATGGAAAACACAAAAATGAAAAACACAAGTAGTACTAGAAATCCAGTCAAAGCAGTAATGCATAACAATCCATCTAAAGAATCACACACAGGAAGCTAGTTACTGAGGGAAGGTTTGCTTGAAGAGAACTGTTTTTGCCTGCTTGCAGGACAACAAAGATGGGGCCAGCCTGGCCTCCTGTGGGAGGGAGTTCCAAAGTGTGGAGCAGCAACAGAGAGGGTCCTCTCCTGTGTCCCCATCAGACATACCTGTGATGGTGGTGGGACCAGGCGGAAGACCTCTCCTGATGATCTTAACACCTAAGTCAGCTCATAATAGGAAATATGGTCTTTGAGATAGCTTGGATCCAGGCCGTTTAGGGCTTTATAGGTTAAAGCACTTTGATGGTGGAACAGCTGTGCATGCTGGTGGACCAGGTGCTGGTGGGAGAACATCAGGCAGCCGCAATGTTGCAAGCTATGCCAGCTACACCCGGGTCCTGGATCACACACCCCTCCTATTCCCATGCAAAATCATGATGCCTGAAAATGACTCTGAGGCCTTCTTTAATACATTGAGCAGGTTGCCAGGGTGGCAGCTGAAGGAACATTGGGCTCTCATTATTACACTGTGCCTTACTGAAGTATCCCAGGAGGTAGTCAATGCCCTGGAGCCAGCAGATGCCTCTTATTACAACAAAGTATGACAAGCAGTTCTGAGAATCTTGAACCTTTCCAAGGAGACCTACCTCAAGCAGATTCTGGACTTGTGGCTGAACGGTAATCTTCACCTAAGGACAGTGACCCCCAAAATGGGGCATACACCACCAGGTGGCTAAAGGCCACTACTAACACTGTTGATAAAATAATTGAGTTGCTGGTGGTGGAGCAAATAGTGTCTACCCTCCCATTGGGTCCCTGTAATTTGGTGACCCGGCTGCAACCCAGGTTGATAAAAAAAAGCTGTTGCCATGTTAGAAGCCTACTTGGGTGTGGAGGAGACATGGACTCCTAAGGGGTCTGTTTCCATTGACAAAGGACCACAAAATCCATTTACACCACATTCTCAAGCTGATTAGAGTAGAGCACCGGTCCTGGGCCTGGCTCAAGGGACTCTGCCTCATGCAGCTGGTTCTACCATGAACCACCCAAAATTGGGGCCTTAAAAGCCCCACCTGTTTTTCCTGTGGCAAAGAAGACCATCTGAGGAAGGACTGCTTGCTAATGAACTGTTCTTGGGCCAATGCCTATATTGCTGCTATGCGGGTAGGCAACCTCCTGGGTCCCAGATGAGAGGTGGACACCTTGGTTAATGAGAGGTGAATAAAGGCCTTAGTAGATACTGGTTGTGACACCACCTTACTCCGACCACAGCTGTGTTGGCCCCGGGAGGGCTTAGTGAAAATCCATTGTATTCATGGGGATGCTAAATCTTATGCCACCACAACTGTTTGGGTTACCATAAGGAAGGAGAAGAGGTGGCTGAAGGTTGGTGCCAAACTTGTATTGTTCTCTGCTTCTAGTATGGAACTAGGAGGGGGTAGAAAAGTTAATGTAACCAAGGATAGCAGCAGCAGGGGATGCTGATGAAATGGCTGAGCTGAGAGATGTCTCCTGAGCCCTGTTGTGAGCCTAGTGGGAGGACCCTGCCCTAGCCCAGTCCCTGGTGAAAGCCAAACCTGATGGGGAAACCCCCAGCAAGCAATTGGGTTTTGAAGTGTGCAATGGGTTACTCTATCACATTACCCAATTGTTTCCTTTCCCAGGAGTACAGTTCGTGGTACCAGAGCGACTGTGCCATTTGGTATTGAAATTAGCTCAAGACTTACCCCTAGCAGAGCATTTAGCGGCTGACAAAATGAGCACCTGCATATGCCTGTGGTTTTTCTGGCCAGGATTATATGCAGAGGTAGACTGGTACTGCAAATCCTTTCTGGTGTGGCAGAGAATACAGACGCACCCCTGCCTAGGGCCCCTCATGCCCCTACCCACTGTAGACTGACCGCATAGCCATGGACTTTGTGAGGCCGCTTTCTAAATCTATGGGTGGACTTACACACATTTTGGTAATAATTGACTATGCCACCCACTACCCAGAGGCTGTAGTTCTCCAGTCTACCACAGCCAAGGTACTGGCTGGAGAGCTGTTGGGAGTATTTTCTCGAATGAGGTTCCCGAGCACCATTTTAATGGACCAGGATATCAACTTTCTGAGCCAGACGTTGAAGGAAATGTGGGCCCTGCTAGGCATAAAACCTGTCTGCATTTCAGCCTACCACCTGCGGGCGAATGGCCTAGTAGAGTGGTTCAATAAAACCCTCAAGGTCATGCTGTGCAAGTTGGTGCAGGACCAGCCCACCTAGTGGCACCAAATGGTAGCCCTGTTAATGTTTATTGTACAGGAGGTGCCCCAAGCATCTTTAAACTTCTCTCCATTTGGGCTGCTATATGGATGACAACCCCAATTCTCCATTTGGTCCGAGACCAGTGGGAGTCTGGAGAAGATCTTTTCCAAAGCACAGTCTTCCAGGTGCTGGAGATGCACGGGCATCTACAGACTTCCTCAGACTTAGCTCAACAGCATTTGTGGGAAACACAGGCCTCCCAGAAACATCAATATGATGCTCAGGTTACAACCCCATCAGTTTATCCCAAGACAAAAGGTTATCTTGCTTTTGCCCTCAGAAATGGCCAAACTCTTTGCTCAGTGGCAAGGACCTTGTAAGGTTGTGAGGAGGATAGGCCCAGCAGACTATGAAGTCTGGGTTCTGGACCATTGTAGACCCACTCAGATCTTCCATGTCAACCTTTAAAAGGAATGGCAGAACAGGGAGGTCCTCTTAGAAGTGGTCCTGAAGCCAAGCTGGTTTCCGGAGGATGAGTGAGACTTTGCCGAGTCATTGGGGCCCCAGAATTATTCTCTGTCTCTATGATTCTATGAGGTATACAATTTGAAGGCTGGAATGTGAAGTATTTAATACTGAATGATATATGATAGCTGGTACGTTGTAGTATCTCCCCACCCCCGCATTGTAGCACCTAGTGAATAATTATTCACTATCAACAGATGAATAATTAACCAGCAACTGACAGCTTGTAGAAACTCATTGATGATGCCTGGAAAATGAAAACAATGGTACAATATCAAGAAATCTAACATATCCACATCCTTGAATGAAAACTTCACATTCAAAATCTACATGGCAAAACTTAAGAATTATCTGAATTTTGAAAAGTCAAAGATCTCCACTTTAGCTTCAGCTGGAAGCTCTATATATACTAATCATTTTTTGAGCAACTTGCTACTATGATATTTCTTATTATCTACATTATATTTTGATACTGTTGTCTCATAATACCCTGCAGTGCTTCTAGCACTCATCTCTTCTGCTCTCTCTTAACTGTGGTTTTCCATGACCTTCCTTGGATTTTAAATGTGTTTACTCTCATTTTGTCTTGTTATTTACCCACCCTTTGCTTCCGCCACTGTTCTGCCATTTGTGAGTGAAAAGCGATCAACAACGTTTATACAAATATGTGCTATGTTCTATCCATTATTTGCTGAGCTTTTGTATCAAGGGCTGCTTCCTGGAGGCATGGAATGACTGATAAGAAACACAGTACTCCTGTGACATTATATCAGCCAAAAGGGGTGGTGGCAAACTTTAATGGGAATACAGAATAACAACACAGTGAATTGTCCCTAGGTAAAATCTGTTTGGAGGTATGATGAGAAAGGGAAAAGAGTAAGAGAGTGGTGCCAAAGGAATCAGCGATAGTGGTATGAAGTCCATTTATGTATCAGTAAAAGAGAGGAAGCATATCATGGTGAAGGAGGAACTGATTTGCATACAATTTACATTATAATTTATATGTTCAGATAAAACAATTGTGTATAGTCTAAACAAAAGTCAACAATGGAGGAGAGTGTGCCTCTATTACTTGTGTACCTGCATAGTTGTCTATTCATCTGCTAATAACTGAATTTCTGAAATCCAGAAATTTCACTTTTTTATTATGACCAGAATGCATGTTTATTTAGTCAACATAAGGGTAGCTGAAATCAGCTGTTCATACAAGATTATCTCCTCTGTGTATCTCCCTGACTTTGTTTTCCATTTCAAGATTCCCTTGAGAGTTTTGGACAGGGGTCTATGCTTGTCCCTAGTTCTAAATTACCTGGGAAACTTTGCATTTCCACTCACAGCAATTCTGTGGAAAAGGCAGCCCCTTTTCAGCTTACCTGACACTATGCCCTTTCTCACATCAACACATCACCTCCAGTTGCCTTTTCCTGTCACTACAGCATTTGGACCCACAGTTGACTGTATCTCACAGAATTTCTGTGTTCCTCAAGGTTTCTGTTGTGCCCGCCATATCTGTTTTCCCATTAAATGAAACAGTCCAACTTGATTAGTCTGCACAACAAGACAGTTATAGTAGTTGCACATTTGGTACATTTAAAGAAATGTGCAGGAACCACTCTTGCAAATATATGCACATTCACTCTGTGACCAACAATAATAGCAGCAAATGTCACCATCTGACCACAGAGAAAAAAGGGGATTTCTTATTTAGAGCAAGAGGAAAAACCAGGTCACATTTTACATCCCTAAGTTACACACATGTGATGTAATAGTTAGAACTGCAGGGGAGGACTTGGGACAATAAAGTATAGAGCCTCACTCAGACATGAAACTCACTAGAGGAAGTTGATACAGGTGTTATATTTTAATCTAACTATTTCAAAGTATTACTGCCCTGTTTCCCTGAAAATAAGACCTAACCTGAAAATAAGCCCTAGTATGATTTTTCAGGATGCTCGTAATATAAGTCCTACCCCAAAAATAAGCCCTAGTTAAGTGAAACCCCGCCCTCCACCATTGTGCAGCATCCAGAAGATGACATGACTGTATTTTAATAAATGTAGATTGTTGTACATGAAAAAAATAAAACATTCCCTGAAAATAAGCCCTACTGCGTTTTTTGGAGCAAAAATTAATATAAGACCCTGTCTTATTTTCGGGGAAACACGGTATAAAAATGTACAAAATAGTGTCCATCTAATGAAGGGGACACTAAACCACAAAAGCTTGTTCCATAACTAATTTCTAAGTCTTTGTTGCCACAAAACTTGACTGCCCCTTGGCAAACTATTTAAAATGGAATAAGCCCTATTCTTTGTGTTATATTGTTTCTTCCTCTCTCTCTCTTTTTTTTAAATCATTAGAGCTTTCATTGTTCGAACCCATTAGTACCCTCCTTAAGCACTAATATATTCAGCAGTTTAGTGACCTTTTCAAATTTGACCTTTTTGGATTTCTTTCCAGAGGCTACGAGGCAAAATGATTTTACCAGCTGCTTCTACTTGCATTAGAAAATAATTGTGCAAAAGACACTTGATTAAGAATAAAGTTAAACTTTGCTCTTTAGCAAATGGGTTGATCCACCTTGAAAGAAACCTGTTTAACCCCATTGTTTCATACATAATTCCTTCTTTCCCTAAATTGATAAATGATTTTTTTATTTAAAAAATCTACATAAATCTTGAATTTATTATTTTTTTGAAATGTCAGCAGTGAAAATATTTCTAACAAAAAAGATTTAAATTGTTTTTCTACATGGGGCAGGAGGTGAAAATAAAAATAAAATATTTTTAAAAACCTTCCCTGATGCCTGAACTTTGAAAGAATGGAAAATTCTGTATAGAATTCCCCCACAATAGACCAAGGATAAAAGAGTAGAAAGAATAATTGTATAATAGACTATATTCTGAAGAAAACCACATATAAAAATGTTTTGATAGTTTTCATTCTTTCCATGAATTTGTAATAATGTTCCTATTTGTTTTAACTTTATATACCACTCTTAGCATGCAATCACTGTTTTATCTCATTTGAGGTTTGATTCCTCAAAACATGTCACATTCCTATCTGATTTAATTAGGAGCAGCTTTGTGACTGGATATTCATCAATACTACACCATTTTCTAAATGGTTTCTTATTAGTTTGTGTGAAATGTTTATTTTTTTCACTACCTGGCTAATCATAGGTATCAACTGCTTTGTCCTAAAAGGGCATCAATTTTCCAGATCAAGGCTGAAACCCCAAACATGGAAATATGACTTCCTTGAACTGCAACTGGCAGAGTTCCTTACACATGGGTCAATTAAGTTTTGCTCCAAAAAAGCAATGGTTGAGATTAGGTAACTTTTGGAAATGAATTCCTGTAAGTTAAGAAACTCTGGGTAGTGCAACTTGGCATGCAAAAGATAAGGTCTACAGAGATTTCTTAATTTATTCATTTAAAATATTTTAATCTTCTTTTCTCCTTAAAAAGGACCAAAGGCAGCTTACAACAATTAGAAGACAGTATTTGAGTTAGTATATAATAGTATCAAAGTACATAAGTAACACCAAAAGACATTCAATGCAGTAAGGTACAACAATCCATTGAAAAAACTCAATTCAGCAGCCATTCACTCAGAAAAAGTTTGCCAGAAGAGAAAGATCTTTGCCTGCTTGCAGAACAACAGTAAAGATGGAGGCAGTCCAGCAAGTTTGCCTCTAAATGTTATGCCATTTGTGTACCTGTGCGGCATGAATTTCAGTCAATATTTTCAAGCTCTGGAAGAACAACATATTCCTGGACCATTGTATGCCAAAGCAGAGAAACACAAAATTAATTTACAACAAAGGTTTCTAGATACTTAGCAAGCCATCTCATTTCTGATATTTGAGAAAAATTCATGCCTCCTAGTTTCTCCTTTATTATCATCCAATCCCCTTTTACCAAAAAATAAATAAATTATAATTTAAAATTAGTAGTATGTACAGACACAGTAGAATATTTTAAATTAAATAAGCACAAATAGTTTTCCTGTTACAAAAGTTAATTTGTCTTATCAGTACAAGTAAATTACTTTAATTTGAAGGATGAGGAAAGTCTCACAATATCAGAATACCATGTCCCACTTGGAATTTCTTCACATGCACATACCCACACACCAGGATGATCCTCTGCTTGAGAACCAATGACCTATCAGATTTGCCTGCTGCCCCCAAGCACTTTTCCTCTTTACAAGTTAAACTGGTACTTGCAGTGTCCCCACAGTTTGATAAATATTTGGTGGAGCCTTCAGGGAACTGGAGACTTGCTGGAGGGGTCAGATATAATTTATTGTGTGTGTGTGTCCAATTGTGCACACTGTGAGGTCCATGGAGTTGAAATCAGACCCATCTCAATCACACAGTTCTGTTTTCTTTGCTGAAATTCACAAGTTTAATAAGCAGAGTGTTCTGTTTATATAGGGGCCTTGTAATGCAGTGGTTAAAACGCAGTACTGCAGTGAAGTACAAGCTGGATTTCGAAGGGACAGAGGAACTAGAGACCAAATTGCTAACATGTGCTGGATTATGGAGAAAACCAGAGAGTTCCAGAAAAACATCTACTTCTGCTTCATTGACTACGCAAAAGCCTTTGACTGTGTGGACCACAGCAAACTATGGCAAGTCCTTAAAAAATGGGAGTGCCTGACCACCTTATCTGTCTCCTGAGAAATCTATATGTGGGACAGGAAGCAACAGTTAGAACTGGATATGGAACAACTGATTGGTTCAAAACTGGGAAAGGAGTACAACAAGGCTGTATATTGTCTCCCTGTTTATTTAACTTATATGCAGAATACATCATGCGAAAGGTTGGACTGCAGGAATCCCAAGCCGGAATTAAGATTGCCGGAAGAAATATCAACAACCTCAGATATGCAGATGATACCACTCTGATGGCAGAAAGTGAGGAGGAATTAAAGAAGCTCTTAATGAGGATGAAAGAGGAGAGCGCCAAAAATGGTCTGAAGCTCAACATCAAAAAAACTAAGATCATGGCCACTGGTCCCATCACCTCCTAGCAAATAGAAGGGGAAGATATGGAGGCAGTGACAGATTTTACTTTCTTGGGCTCCATGATCACTGCAGATGGTGACAGCAGCCACGAAATTAAAAGACACCTGCTTCTTGGGAGGAAAGCGATGACAAAGCTAGACAGCATCTTAAAAAGCAGAGACATCACCTTGCCGACAAAGGTCCACATAGTCAAAGCTATGGTTTTTCCAGTAGTGATATATGGAAGTGAGAGCTGGACCATAAAGAAGGCTGACCGCCAAAGAATTGATGCTTTTGAATTGTGGTGCTGGGGGAGACTCTTGAGAGTCCCCTGGACTGCAAGGAGAACAAACCTATCCATTTTGAAGGAAATCAACCCGGAGTGCTCACTGGAAGGACAGATCCTGAAGCTGAGGCTCCAAAACTTTGGCCATCTCATGAGAAGAGAAATCTCCCTGGAAAAGACCCTGATGTTGGGAAAGTGTGAAGGCAAGAGGAGAAGGGGACGACAGAGGACGAGATGGCTGGACAGTGTCATTGAAGCTACCAACATGAATTTGACCCAACTCCGGGAGGCAGTGGAAGACAGGAGGGCCTGGCGTGCTCTGGTCCATGGGGTCATGAAGAGTCGGACATGACTTAACGACTAAACAACAACTGCAGTGGAGATTCTGCTCATGACCCGAGTTAATCCTGGGCTCAGGTAGCTAGATCAAGATTGACTCAACCTTCCAAGGCCAGAAAATTGAGTACTCAGCTTGTGGAGAAGGGGGGAATTTGTAGCTTGCATAATTAAATTGTATACCGCCCAGAGAGTGCTTTAAGCACTATGAGGTGGTGGATAAGCAGAAGTTTACTAAGCTCCTTCAGAACAGCTTGCTTGCTTTCATGTTGATAGAACATCAGTGAAAGTGGGAGGATTAAAGGAGGGGTGGGTAGCATGTGCCCCATGCTACCATCATCAATTTTTCACCCCACCAAAAGCCATCCCACTGAAACACAGTGCCAGACTTCTAAAAGGCATTATGACAAAAATACAAGCGTATTTATATTGTAATACATATTAGAAGTCATTACACACACACACACACACACAGCGTTACAATATAAATGAGTGTGTTTGTGGTTGGTGCACGTAGTGCAAAACACTAGTTCTCCTTCCCAGAGGGAGAAATTACATACAACACACAATCCAAATGTGAGGGTAGACCACATAATATAGCAAGTAGAAGCTAGCTGTTGATGCCTGCAAGAGTCTTCATCAGACTGGATATTATCAAGTTGGAAGTGGTGCAGAACAAATATATATAGGAGTATGTTCTAAAAATCATGGCTATATGTACATACTAAGTTCCTTTGTTTATAGCAAGTTCAAAAACAGACGCTGCAGCATCAGTTCCAGGGTAAGAGTTTCAGACTTCACCTCCAAGTCTGTAGATTAGAATGTGCCTCCCAATCTGGTTAGGCAAAGAACTGTGGTAACTCTATACATGAAACACTTTTAATGAAGCAAAACTAGGTAACTTTTACTGATAACCACCATACTCTTCTCTTCTCCCTTCCAGGACTTCTCCTTTTTCCATCACCTTCAATTGAGAACAGTCTTTCCCTGGGCTTTTCAATGACTATGCCTGGATGGATTGGTGCAGGAGTTTGCACAGCAGGGATGGCTTATAACTAGAAATTGGGGTATTTGTATTCGTATACAAATATGAATATCCCCGTGCAGCTGGATTTAACGAGGGTCCACCCCTGGGGCCAGACTCTCCACTCATGTGTCCGGTGGCAGCGGCAGCCCAGCTCATCCTTCCAATCATGCCTGGAGCGCTGCTCTCTTCTTGCTCAGCTGGCCACTCAGCAGCCATGCAGGAAGATTCTTTCTCCCTCCCCCTGCCTGAAGTGGCCAACCGAGCAGGAAGAGAGCAGCGCTCTGGGCACAATTCTCTACTTATAATCCTGCACCCTGAGCACACCCATGATTTCACAGATTCCCTCTTGCCTTCCTGAGATGGTGGCTTCTGTTGTGTCAGCCCTAATTCTCTCCAAGGTGTGTGTTCGGAGTCCAAGAACCCCCTTGCCTCCCTCTCTTGATACAGCCTCTCTCATATTTCTATCTCACCCAGTAAAAGGGGTTTGGTAGTTTAAAGGGGTTATGATGTTTTTTAACTTTCTCCCAGGGAACTTTCAAGATTCACCAAGATTCTAGTCTAGAGATCCTCTTTAAAAATGTACTTCCACTTTAAAGATGTTAGAACATAAGAAGAACCCTGCTGGATCAGGCCAAGGGCCCATCTAGTCCAGCTTCCTGTATCTCACAGTGGCCCCACCAGATGCCTCTGGGAGCACACGAGACAACTAGAAACCTGTCTCCTGATACCACTGCCCTGCATCTGGCATTTTGAGGTACCTTCTTTTTAAGCCTCGAGATTATAGATCCCCATTATGGCTTGTAATCTGTGATGGACTTTTCGTCCAGGAATCTGTCCAATCCCCTTTCAAAGGCATCTAGGCCAGATGCCATCACTACATACTGTGGCAAGGAGTTCCACAGACTAACAACACGCTAGGGAAAGAAATATTTTCTTTTGTCTGTTCTCACTCTCGCAACACTCAATTTGAGTGGATGTCCCCTGGTTCTGGTATTGTGTGAGAGGGAAAAGAGCTTCCCTCTATCCACTTTATCCATCCCATGCATAATGCTCTGGTTCCTTAGGACCCTCATTATCCGGGTAGTAAGTCCCTGTCTCTGGGTCGAGTAAAATGTCCTCCCAGTGCTCTTTCTCCTCTAACACCTTAAAGCTTCTTTGTACAGATGCCTCTGCTTGTGCCCTTTTCTCCATGCCAGGCCCTACTACCATTTCCTGTTGCCTCCAGAGCCTCTTTTATATTTTCCTCATCCTCAAGTTGCCCTTGTTAGAGATCATTGTGTATTCTGACCAATTATCTTCAATGAGCTAAATTAAGTACAGAGTCAAAAACATGGAGTTAACTTGTAATAACTTTAGAAAAAGGTTTATTAAGTACAGACTTTAGTTTCAGTAGGAAAGGTCAAAATATAGCATTTGAGTGAAAAACAAAAGAAGGCATTTGTCTTACATATTCCAGGTAAGTTTCCTTAGCTTTAAAGAACGTTTCTAAACTGGGTAAACCACCCGCTAAAGCTGGATGGCATGGATGCAAGTGTGGATGGAGAGAGAGCAATCATAGCATGTGCTCAGGCAATCTCTATCTTGGAAAAGGGCCTTCTTCAAGGAAGAAGGCACACAAGAGAGAGGAGGGGCAGGAAGTGACCAATGCACAATAGCGCCCCAATAGCAGGGTAGAACTGAGTGATTGGCAGAATCACCCACTGCATACTGGGACACAATTGATCTGCATACTCCAACAGCCCTTTCCTTGTTGGTGGTGATGATTCCTCAATTGGACTGCTTCCTTTCTTCACCGTTTTTGAATCAGTTCCCACCTTTTCAGTTGTCTTTATATTCTCTATATTCTCTGATTCCCTGCTTAAGTCCTTTTTTAAATCATATTCTCCCCCAAATCCACTGGAGAGCTTGAAATGATTAATTCAGCAGGTCCTGAGGACAGGCATGACAGTCCACTGACAGGGGTCCATGGGCCTCTGTCCCCATCTTCATGGTCAGTACTAGAGATGGGGACGAATGTAAAAACGGATCGTTTTTTCTGACGAATATAGCCGATTCGTTAAATATTCGTTGATCCGTATTTGTGGGTTCCAGAGACCCCCACGAATATGAAGGGATGAATATTTACCCATTTTTATTCGTCCTTCGTATTTAAAAAAACAAACAAACACACCATTCTGCCTACTGGCCGCCAATCATCTGATTGGCAGCAGAAAGGCATCCACCACCCCACACAGCCACCCAATACCACAGCCTACCCCCACCCCTTCCTTTCCCTACCTTAGACCCCATGCCACCCCACCCCCACTGACACCCTCTTACCTTAATTGCTGCTGCCGAGGTCTTCTGGCCTTGGAGCCACGCATGTAAAAATGGAGACTGGCTGCCCTTTGCAAAGATGGTGGCTGCAGCTTCATTTAGGGTAGGGAAGATGCAGCTGCCATCTTTGCAAAGAGCAGCCTGGATTCCCTTAGCCTGCCTTAAGGGAATCCAGGCTGCCCTTTGCAAAGATGGCAGCTGCAGCTTCCCTACCCTAAATGAAGCCACAGCCGCCATCTTTGCAAACGGCAGCCAGTCTCCCTTCGTGGCTGCGAAGGCCTGATGGAGACCTCAGCAGCAGCTATTAAGGTAAGGGGGTGTTGGTGGGAGTGGGGTGGGGGCTAAGGTAGGGAAAGGAAGGGTGTGTGGGGGTAGGCTGTTGGGGTGGCTGGCTGTGTGTGTGGTGGCTGCCTATGAGCTTCTGATCAGCTGATCGGCAGCAAGTAGGCAGAATGGGCTTCTGTGCCTTGTGGTAAACTCTCCTGGGGGGACCCAATTTGTGGATGAATAACTCAGCTGTCCGATATCCAATCTTCACCAAAATTTGCAGGCTTGTTGGGGAATGACATAGGAAGCTCCGTTGTGATTCTGGAGTCTCTAAGTACCTGGGGGGAGCATTCCTGGAGGGGTGTTCTCTTTGTGACTACATAACTCAGGGGTCCGTAATCCAATGTTCACCAAGCTTTCAGGAGTTGTAGAAAGGCATCTGAAGAAGCTTCCCTGCAAATTTGGTGTCTCTAGGTGGTTGGGGGCCAGTATTATAGCCATTTAAAGTGCAGACAAATTGACAGATCGATCCGTTGATTCGTCGAAGAATATTCGTATTCATTGATCCGTTAACCTTGACGAATAACGGATCAAAACGAATCACCATTATTATTTTTTGTCCCCATCTCTAGTCAGTACCTGTTGCATTATATCAAAATAGGTGGATCCTTTTTGGCTGGGAACAGAGGCATACATAGTAAACCCCACAGCAGAAAAGATGGAATAAGATTTAGTCTACACACTAGGTAAATCATTTGCAGCCATATTGAAAGGGTTATATAATGTATGGAGAAGATCTTGTCCTCAGTTCACAATTGTGCTTGTGTAATGTTAAATTTCCTTGCTTTGTTGTGGATACTGCCCTGGTACTGCATGCATGATTGGAATGCAACCACAAGAGGAAGCAGGGAACGACATGGATGTGTGGAATTTATGATTCTGAATTCACCAGAATAATTATTTCATTCATAGCTATGTGCAGACTATTTTACTTTAGTAGCATAAAACATTATTGTATGGAAGGAGAGAGATAAGTATAACTATTATTTATCATCAGTGTGTACCAAAAGCTGGCCTATTGATATTCCATAGAACCAAGACATAGCCATTTATTTATACTGTATTACTGCCAACCTAGCAGTTCGAAAGCATGCAAATGCAAGTAGATAAATAGGTACCACCTCGGTGGGAAGGTAACAGCATTCCGTGTCTAGTCGCGCTGGCCACGTGACCACGGAAACTGTCTTCGGACAAAACGCTGGCTCTATGGCTTGGAAACGGGGATGAGCACCGCGCCCTAGAGTCGGACACGACTGGACTAAATGTCAAGGGGAACCTTTACCTTACTGAACCCAGAACAGCTTCCTAAGTGTGCCATTATTAGAAAAGAGAATATAGCTGTACAAGACCTATACAACATTTTACAATAGATATCCCTAATGAAAAAATGCACAAAACACACATATGGTCCAATCAGCTATCCGCAAGTTCATATCTGTCTTCATACATTCCTCAGTGCTATAGTCAGTCTCTATGACAAGGGAATGTATCTGGTATCTTTTTTAAGTGACAGCTTCCCATTAGTACATTCAACCACTGCAGAATGTTACCAGCTATGTTGCTGAGCAGGAAAAAAAATTGCTTTGGAAATTTCCCTGTCGGCTTGGATGGGGGTTGTCTTGAGTCGCTGGATCATATGTCATTGTAATTTCCCTTGGATCTGAGAGAGAAAGTTGCCTTGCCTCATTTGCCAGTACCTTGAATATCTCATCCATTGACCACAGTGGTGAATCAACAAATGTCTATCATTTTTGTTTTGATTTTGAAGCAAAAAGTAAATGAAATTTATGGTTGTTGTAGGTTTTTCGGGCTGTTTGGCCGTGTTCTGAAAGTTTTTCTTCCTAATGTTTTGCCAGTCTCTATGGCTGGCATCTTCAGAGGAGAGGAGTTAGAACTCTGTCTGTCAGAGGAGTTGTTGTTGTTGTTGTTGTTGTTATACAAGTTTTAACCAAAAACCTAAGTATCTGTTAAATATTGGCAAAGTATGCTGTTCCTAATATTGCCATACTTTGTAGCTCTGGTGGTGTTATTTTTGAGATCTGCAACTTCTTATAATACTGTGTGAAATTTCTTCATATTGTTCCCAAAGCCCCAATGACGACGAGGACCACTGAAGTGCGTTTCATCCACAAGCAAGCTGTTTCGATTGCCAGGTCTCTGTATTTTGTTAGTTTTTCCTAGCTTTTGTCTATCAGTTTGAATCAGGAAACCCCACAAGATCTTGACTTCCTCATTTTCTGACACCTTCTCTACCTGATGTTCCCACGGGTTTTTGGAGGCTGGCAAGTTATATTTTTTGCATAAAGACCAGTATACTAATTTGGTCACACTATCATGTCTAATTTTGAAATTTGTTTGTGTAATCTTTGGACATTCACAGATGAGGTGTGGTACAGTTTCATCCTCTTCTTGCCAGAGTCGACATTTGCTGTTAGCACTAATTCCTTGGATCTTAGCTTTCATCATGTTGGTTTGGAGTGCTTGTTCTTGTGCAGCAAAAATAAAGCCTTTGGTTTCTTTCTTAAGGGTCCCCAGTTTTAGCCATGCCCATGTTATGATCATGCTTCCCATCAATATTTCTCAGGTGTTGTCCATACAGTGGTTTATTTTTCCAGCTGTTTAATTTATTTTCAAATTGTTGTTTCTTATATTGAGCCTTGTTTTCTTTTGTTTTCAACATATTCTCCATTTTCACTGCCTTAAGTATTTTTTTTCCTGCTTGTACTGATATAATTATTTAGGCTTCTTTTTTCCTCCTCTACTACCTGCTGTATTTGCAGTAATCCATGGCCTCTGATTTTTCATGATAAATATAGTCTGTAAACATCAATTTTTGGTTATGGTACGTGATGCATGTTCATTAGTTTCCGTGTTTTTCGATTCAATTCTTCTAATTCATGTTGGGTCCTATCTATTATTCCAGTTGGGTATCTAATTACTGGAACTGTCCATGTGTTTATGGCTTTGATTGTATTTCCACCATTTAATTTTGATTTTAAGATCTTCCGCAGTCTTTTGATATATTTCCTTTCTGTCAGTTCTTTAATTTTTGTGTAAAGGATATTGTCTGCTTCTAGTATTCCAATGTATTTATAATTTTCATCACTTGATAGTGATTTTATAATATTGCCATTTTTAGAACTCTATTCCATCTAGTTTTTGGATCTTCCCAGGTTGTACAGACAGAGCACATTTGTGCACATTTGTCAATTCCAAATTTCATTTGAATATTTTCACTAAATATTTTCACTGTGTTTAACAGTGATTCTATCTCAGTGGAACTTTTTGCATATAGTTTTAGGCCATCCATGTATAAAAGATGATTGATTTTTCCTGCTTGTTCTGAAATACAGTAGCCCAACCCAGTTTCATTTAAAATTATTGACAAGGGTTTAGTGAAATTAGTGAGATGGTAAACAGCAGTGGTGACAAAGAATCCCCTTGAAATATTCCTCTTTTGATGATAACTCCCCCAATTACTTCACCATAAGACATTTTTCTGGGTAGGTGCCAGGTAGGTGGGACTTGTCAGCCTTGGAAGGCGGCCCATCTAGGAGAAGGAAAACTCCGATTTCAAATCTCCACTGCCTTGTGGCTATGTCCACTGATGGAAAAGGCTTCAGGAGTCAACCTCGAGGCAAAATCCGGAGCCGGAGGCCCGAAGACAGTTCGTGTCATTCTGGCAACTCTTGCGACGTCGCTGGAACCAGTTGTATTGGCTCTTGCCTTTCCATTGGACTATTTCAGCGATGTGAAGAGGGGGGATTTGCTGCTTGGGTAACAGCCTATCCTCCATATAATTTTACTCAGGCTTTGTGCTCTGGAGAGGACACTCCAGCTTCACATACAGCGTCGAAACAACACGGGAAGTAGCAGTTACCGGTTATAAGTCTTTGCTCGATTGGCATAGAGCATGACGCCAGGGGCTACTTCCGATTGTGGGAGAGGTCATTGCACCTCACTAGGTAGCTACCATCCGCCTTAAGCTGGGCAGTCCCCAGCCAGTAAGGTGCTACCTCACCACAGTCTGTTAACCTCAAGAGGTGCGTGGGGTTTAGGGTGTAAGCCGACAAGCAGATCGATAACCCTGCACCATGCAACAATCATAAGAAAACTTCTGCCCTAAAGTTGGGGACCTGGAATGTTCGGACAATGACCCTTGGCTTTTCTGACAACCTGCAGGAAATAGACAACATGTGCAAGACAGTTGTCATCGACATGGAACTGAGTAGGCTGCAGATGGACATTGTTGCCCTGCAAGAGAAGAGATTGCCAGACATGGGATTTGTCAAAGAAAAAAAACTTCTCATTCTTCTGGCAGGGAAAACCACTGAATGAGACCAGGGAATATGGTGTTGGCTTTGCGGTCAGAAATACCCTGCTGAGATCCATTGTTCCACCTACTGTGGGGAGTGAAAGAATCCTGTCTCTGCAGCTCCACTCATCAGGGGGACCGGTCACCCTCATTAGTGCATATGCACCAACACTGTCGTCTACAACAGAAGTCAAAGACAAATTCTACGACGATCTGGCAGCTACTATCAAAAAAATCCCCGAGAGAGAGCTGCTATTCATTTTCGGAGACTTTAACGCTAGAGTTGGTGCTGATCACAATTCTTGGCCCACTTGTCTAGGCCATTTTGGCATTGGGAAGATGAACAAAAATGGCCAACGCTTGCTGGAGTTTTGCTGTTATTATGGTCTTTGTGTCAGCAACACGTTCTTTAATACGAAGCTTCAACATAGAGTTTCCTGGAGACATCCAAGATTGAAGCATTGGCATCAGCTCGATTTGATCCTCACTAGACGTTCTGGCCTTCCTAGTATTACGATCACACACAATTATCAGAGTGCTGACTGCGATACTGATCACTCCCTGGTGTGTAATAGAGTAAAACTACGAACAAAGAGATTGTATCACATGAAAAAGGAAGGAAGACCACGTATTGACATCAACAAGATTTGCAATCAAAGAAAAGTGGAGGAATTTGCCCAAGCGCTTGAGGAAACCCTTCCAGGCCTGGCTGATGCAAATGCACCTGAACGATGGGAACATTTCAAGAACGCTGTTTATAACACCGCCTTGTCCACATTTGGCAAGAAGACCAAAAAGACATCAGACTGGTTCGAAGCCCATTCGGAGGAGTTGATGCCAGCCATCGAGGATAAGAGGAGAACTCTAGCAGCATACAATGCCTGTCCTAGTGAGTACAACTTGCAGGCTCTTTGAGTTCCTCGTAGCAAAGTCCAACAGGCTGCCAGGAGATGTTCCAACGATTATTGGCTTCAGCTCTGCTCCCAGATACAGATAGCAGCGGACACAGGTAACATCAAGGGAATGTATGACGATATCAAGCAGGCTTTAGGTCCAATACAGAAGAAATCTGCTCCTTTGAAGTCTGCTACAGGAGTGATCATCCAGGACCGAGCACAGCAGATGGAACGCTGGGTGCAGCACTACTCTGAGCTATATTCCAGAGAGAATGTAGTAACCGAAGAGGCACTAAATAACATCGAGTGCCTGCCTGTCTTGGAAGAGTTGGACAGCGAACTAACTTTAGCAAAAATAAAAGTGGCCTTGGATTCCCTTGCCTCAGGCTGGAGGGAAGGTGGAGTACCACAGGACATGAAGGATGCAAACATTGTCACATTGTATAAAAACAAAGGAGACAGGGGCGACTGCAATAGCTATCATGGCATCTCTCTTCTCAGCATTGTAGGGAAGCTGCTTGCCCGTGTTGTGCTGAAGAGACTCCAGGTGCTTGCAGACAGAGTCTATCCAGAATCACAGTGTGGATTTCGAGCTAATAGATCCACCACTGACATGGTATTTTCCCTCAGACAGTTGCAGGAGAAATGTAGGGAACAACGACAGCCACTCTTTGTGGCCTTCATCGATCTTACAAAGGCCTTTGATTTGGTTAGCAGGGACGGCCTTTTTAAAATACTTCCCAAGATTGGATGTCCACCTCGACTCCTTAACATCATCAGGTCCTTTCATGAGGAAATGAAGGGCACTGTAGTTTTTGATAGCTCAACGTCAGATCCCTTTGACATCCGAAGCGGAGTGAAACAGGGCTGTGTCCTCGCGCCGACCCTGTTTGGGATCTTTTTTGCTGTCATTCTTAAACACGTTTTTGGAACTGCAACAGAAGGTGTCTATCTCCAGACTAGATCAGATGGAAAGCTCTTTAATCTCTCTAGATTGAGAGTGAAGACCAAAGTCCAGTTGAAATGCATGCGGGACTTCCTCTTTGCTGATGATGCAGCTGTTGTTGCCCACTCTGCAGAAGACCTCCAACAACTCATGAATTGTTTCAGGAAGGCCTGCCAAGACTTTGGATTAACAATCAGCCCGAAGGAAACACAATTCATGGGCCAGGGCGTGGACACACCTCCCTCTATTACCATCTCCACACAAGAATTGGAGGTTGTTCATGACTTTGTGTACCTTGGCTCAACGATCTCTGACACTGTCTCCCTAGATGTCGAGTGGATAAACGCATTGGCAAAGTACTACCATGTTCTCCAGACTCACAAAGAGAGTATGGCTTAATAAGAAGCTGACGGCATATACCAAGATCCAGGTCTATAGAGCCTGTGTCCTGAGCACACTTCTGTACTGCAGTGAGTCCTGGACCCTTTGTGCATGGCAGGAGAGGAAGCTGAACACATTCCATATGCGTTGTCTCTGACGCAGTTTTGGTATCACCTGGCAGGACAAAGTTCCAAATAGAGTAGTCCTAGAACGAGCTGGAATTTTTAGCATGTATACATTACGGAAACAGTGTCGTCTACATTGGCTTCGGCATGTCGTGAGAATGGCTGATGGTTGGATTCCAAAAGATCTCCTGTATGGAGAATTAGTGCAGGGAAATCGCCCCAGAGGGAGACCACAGCTGTGATACAAGGATATCTGCAAGTGGGATCTGAAGGCCTTAGGAATGGACCTCAACAGATGGGAAACTTTGACATCTGAGCGTTCAGCCTGGAGGCAGGCGGTGCATCATGGCCTCTCCCATTTTGAAGAGACACTTGTCCATTTTTCCATTTTTCCATGTTTTTCTTGAGGAACTTCTTGTTAATCCCCAACATTTTTAGACAGGTGTTAATTGAACTGTGTGTCAATGAGTCAAATGCCTTTTTATAGTCTATCCAGGCCATGGTAAGATTTGTTTTTCATCTTTTTGCATTCTTCATTTTATCTATAATCTTTCGTGCCTCTTGATTTTTTAAAGTTCCCTTTATGTTCAGTTGGGTATAGGGACTTTTCAATTAAGTAATTATATATTGATCTTGCAAGTACTCCTGTGAGGAGCTTGAACATTGTTGAAAGACATGTAATTGGCCGATAATTACTGGGTTCATAGCTCTTTTGATTATCTTTTATTATCAGAAATGTGTGGCCTATTGTCATCGAATCTTCAGTTGTAGAATTTTGAAGTAAGTGATTCAGTTGCACTGCTATATGTTGATGGAGACTTGTTAAATGCTTTAACCGAAATCCATGCAGCTCATCTGGACCAGGTGCACTCCAATTTTTCACAGCCTTTACTTGCCACTCAATCATTTCAGTTGTTATTACAATACCATCCATATGTTTTCCTTGAGTTTCTTTAAAATGTCTTTAATCCACAAGGCGTTTTTGTTATGTCTGGTTGGGCTTTCCCACATTTCTTTCCAAAATTTTAGAGCATCATCTTTACATGGGCCTAATTTCTTTTGCTCTACATTTTCTCCTACTGATTTATAGAATAATCATAGGTTATTTTGAAATTGCATGTTTTCTCTGTATTCTCTATAGTGTTCCAAGCGTCCATCATATCTTTTAATTTTCTTTGCCGTAGCTGTTACCCATTGTTCCAATTTCAACAATTGTTTTCTTTTCTAGGTCATATATTTTGCATAGTCTGGCTTTTACTTTTTTATTTTTAAATTCTGAATGTTTCAAGTGTTTTAATTTGCATATGTCTGCACGCAATTTGTTTATATATCTTTCCAGCTGAGTTTTTTATTTTGGAGTGCTAGAAGTTTCCTGGGGGTTTTGCAGCTTGTTACCAAGTTCCATAGTCATTATGGTTGTTGTGCTATACCGGAGCTGGTTTGTTTCCTTTAGCATATTAGTTGGGATTGTTCTGATTACTGTATTTGCATATGTCAGTAGATCTTTTACTGGTTTACTTTGTAATTGGAACAAAATGGGGAGTCTTTGTCTTTCTGTGTTCTGCCTAATATGGGTTACTATTTTTCCCTCAGTGATGTCTGCCATTCTGTCAACTTGCAATTTCTTGGTTGTTCCATAAGTAATTTCTTTACTAAAACATTTTCTTCCATGATTGTGTCTACTTCTACTCTCCATTTGTCTTCCACACTATGGTCATTGTTCTATGTGGATTTTTCTTTTTCCACCTTTTCTAGTTGTTGCAATTCCAGTTCTGAAAACACTTTACTCTGGATGATAAACCTTCTCTGGTCCATTAATTGTTGTTCAGTTATGTCACTACATGGGCATTTCCTTTTCCAAATTTCCATCATTCTCTTTTTAAAACCACAAGCTGTTGGGTTTGCCTTGTATTAACATTTCATAATTTCTTGATTTTTGGTGAGAGTCCCAGTTTTGTGTTTATGTTGTTCCAGTAGCTTTGCAGCAGCCTGTCCTGGTTCCTCAACAGCATCTGCTGAGCCCTGTAGCCCATTTGCTACCAGATGTCCAGGGGCTATAGCATCTGACGTGGTCCTTGTTGACCTGGGTTATGATCCAGTATGGATTTCTGTTTATTTTCTCTCATTATAAGTGATCGTTGGTGGACACAGTTAGTCTGGCTTCTCATCGGAGACCTGTCTGACTTGTGAGACCTTTCAGGTAGTGACACTAGCGCCAACATAGCTCTCAACCTCACTGAAGCACACAAGCCCCTCTGCCTCAACAAGGTATATGTCCATGCATGGGATGATGATGATGATGATGATATACTCATGGATGGGAAAACTACCACATTTTAGATGAGTATTTTGAGCTGTCTTGTCCTCAAAAAATATAAAGGAAGGATGGACAACACACAACTAACCAGACATTTGTATTAGGAGTAGTTAAAAATAAGGAACTAAGGAAGCAATAATATTTGGTCTGTAGCTGCCTTACAAAGTACTGAAAACTGTTTGCAAAACTGCCTCCAAGCATACATAAAAAACATGAAGCCATACCAATAAGTACTGTCTGGGGAATTATGCTAAGTAGAGATGGGCTCCAGAATTCTCCAAGAATTCTCCAGGTTGAATTCCAGAAGCCTCAACCCATGAATACAAATCTACAAACCTCTAAATTTTGCCTCCATAGAGAAGGACTTTCAGGTTATTTACTGCTGACATTGCTTTGCTTCCACCATATTGGCTGCCTTCACTAAATGTTCATGCTCTATTCTGAACCAGAGTCCTCTGTACAATGTAGCCCATAGCAGTAACTGAAAACAGCAGCTCATGAAGGCGGGAAATAGCTTATTGGATTGGAACCTAGCTATAAATGTGTGTGCATGTGTGTCTGCATATATGAAAAGTCATACACTTTGGATTCTTTGGGAAGAAAGGTAGGATATAAATAAATAAATAAATAAATAAATAAATAAATAAATAAATAAATAAATAAATAAATAAATAAATAAATAAATAAATAAATAAATATTTTCTAGTTCTACTTTTCTATATGCAAATAAGAGTGAATGGATTTGAAGAACTGGAAGTAATGGAATATGACAGCTCTGTAAAGAATGGACACATAAGGCAAATTTCCCTGGCAAGCCACAATCCCACATTTTTGCTAATCCTTATTTTCTCATCTCTGTGGGCTCTGAGTGAAAAGAATGGTTGTTTCTTCTGCCCTAGGTTCGGATTGAATCTGAGAAATAAATCTCCTAAATAACCCCCTTCCCCTTGTATACACGAGAATACTATTTATGATGGCATAACAATTTTTAAAAAATGTCTCAGTCATTGCCAAGAGTTATCATATCTGACACTAGGATGCTGTGTGGAGTTCATTTCAAAAGAAAGGAAATGTCTTATGAGACAGCGCACACAGTTTTTTGCTACCCTATTGCTAATGTCTTCAAAGTAAATCATTGGCACTGAGGTCTTATAATGCTGCACCCTAATGTGAGTCTTGAAGGTGATGGATCAAGACAAGGTCAGGGTAATGTTGCTTTTCTGTTTGCATGTCTATACAACAATTACACATCTTTTACAGAATGTCATTCCATTGGCTTGAAGTACTGCCCAACTGACAGAAGGCAAGGAAGTCTCTCTCTTTTCCTATTAACATGAATTTGCCAAGATTTCTCTGAGCATGACACCATGCCTTGCTTGGAAGCCATATGCTCTCATTTAATTCTTGCATCTGGCTGCTACAATGTGTTTTTCAAACATGCTCTGATTTTGGTTAGTTACAATTCGCCTTTGAGTCCATGCCGTCTACTTCTTGCCTGCCTCTCTGATTTAGTCAAACCTGAAATGCCTGATACTGGAAGAAATAATTGTTTGTGCCCAAATGAGGAAGTAACACGCATCAATAGGGGGCAATTCTAGAAAAAGTCAGCTATAAATTAACAGTGATACGTGCCTTAGTTACATCCTGGCTGGATTACTGCAACACACTCTATGTGGGACTGCATTTGGACAGTGTTCTAAAACTTCAGCAGGTCCAAAAAAGCTGCAGCCAGATTGTTAACTGGGGATGGTTACAAGGATTGCATTAACTCCCCTATTTCAGCAGCTCCACTGATGCCTGGTCTGTTTTCAGGCACAATTCAAAGTGCTGATTTTGACCTATGAAGCATTAAATGGCTTGTTTCAAGCTATCTCAAGCTATATGAGCCTGCCTGGGTTTTAGGATTCACAAGTGAAGTACTTTTTATAGGTGCTTTTGCTAAGAACACGAGTGAGGGCTTTCCCTATCACTGCTTTCAAACTCCGGAACTCCCTCCCACGGGAGGCCAGGCTGGTCCCATATTTACCATCCTTCCACAAGCAGGCAAAGACCAGTCTCTTCAGGCAGTCTTTCATAACTGGGTTCTTAAAACTGGACTATGCTTTTGTTATATTATCTGTATTTTTAGAACTCTTTTAACTGCTATTTTTAATATTGTATTTGTTTAATACTTACTAAAATATGAAAATAATTTATTGGTTTTAGTTTTTAATATTGTTTGTTTTTAATACTTTAAGCCACCATGTGTCCTTTCAGGATCAAGATGAGGTATGAATGTGTCTTATAAATAAATAAATAAATAAATAAATAAATAAATAAATAAATAAATGATAGATAGATAGATAGATAGATAGATAGATAGATAGATAGATAGATAGATAGATAGATAGATAGATAGATAGATTTTTGTTTAGTCGTTAAGTCATGTCCGACTCCGTGACCCCATGGACCAGAGCACGCCAGGCCCTCCTGTCTTCCACTGCCTCCCGGAGTTTGATCAAATTCATGTTGATAGATAGATAGATAGATAGATAGATAGATAGATAGATAGATAGATAGATAGATAGATAGATAGATAGATAGATAGATAGATAGATAGATAGATAGATAGATAGATAGATAAAACATTTTGTTTGAGTTTGCCTTTGAAATTTAAAAGTGAGAAGCTAATGATGAAGGTATGAATTGGAGTAATAATTTTAAAAAGCACTAGAAAATAAATTGAAGTTGTGCTGCAGAGTTGTAGAAGAAAGCTATCTGTTAGAGATGTACCCTATCTTTGGCCAAATGTGCAAAAACAGGTGAAATATATGTATTTGTGTACTTTTAGGGCAACCCCTGGGTAGATCAGAGCATTTGGTCTCCCATGAATCAGAGAAATACCCCCCAAAATCCTATATGTTCCATCTGACATTTATTCAATCAAAGGTCCCAGACGCTGGACAAGCGGTACTTACCGTTTTGGAACAGCGTCTGGCGTTTGCCCCATGTACCGGAAGACGTGAGACTGTCTGGGGTCACGTGGTTGCTGGGTGGCGAGCGCGACTATTTAGAGGAGCGCTCGCCTCCATTTCGCCCTCTTTCTGTTCGGGCACTGGAGCAAGAAGGAGTGACTGCGTCAGCCGAGGCTTTCGGTTTTGGAGAGTGCGGCTGACGTGGTTTCGAGCAGCGATTTCGTTGGTGTTGGGGAGGGAAGCCTTCCGCTCCCTCCCTTTGGTTGTATTGTGTTCAACTGATTTACAGCTTTTTCTCCCTTAGTGGACCGGTTGCTCATTTGTTTTGGTGGGAGAAGAGCGGGAACCAGCGGGGCGTTTGCGCCCCGCTGCAGCGGGGCGTGGAGTTTGCTAGCCTAGGATAGCAGGGTTTAGTTGTGTGGACTGGGGTGCAGATTAGGGTATTTTTGGAGTTGTTAATTCAGGGGTTTGAATTTTTCAGTCCAGTAGTGTAAAAGGGGATTAGGTTTCGTTACGCCCATTTTGTTTTTGTTGTGTTTTGCGCCTCTTTTTTCCTGCGCCCGCCATTTTGTTTTTAATTAAGGACTAGCGTAATTTTATAGTTATATATTTAAATAAGTAGGGTTGTTTCTATTGCAAGCTGATTGTTATTATTATATTCCTGTTTATAGAGTTTGGGTTCTCATTTAGTAATTGTAGTTTTACAGTGTAATTAATAAGAATTTTCTCTTTAATAATTCATTTATTGCATTTGGTTAAGGCTAAAGTTAGTTGTTTTAGAATAGGAAATTTCTTGTGTACACAGAATATAGGAATTTTATAAGGAGAATTGAGTGGATTTATATATTTCATTTATAGAGTATTTTATAATATACTGTTTTATGTAGTATTTATGTAGGCTGTAATAATTCATAGTGTTAGTATATAAAGTTGTTGTATTTACAGTTAAATCTTTGAAGTATTTGTGTTGTTATATTTGAAAGGATTTGATTAGACTCCTTAGCCCCACAGTTCAGTGGAAACCTAGTGGGGCTGAGCGCCATCTGGTGGTTCAGGGGGTCCATAGTAGCACTTATAGTTATATATACATTTAAAAAATAAATAAATAAATAAATAAATAAATAAAATAAATAAAATTATATATATATATATATATTAAAGATAACAATAATAAATGAACAAGGCACTTAAGTGTATATATTTTTTAAAAAAAAACATTGATAAATAAGTTACAATCTGAGTTAAGTCAGATATAATTAATAAATTAGCTTTAGTTAGTTGGGCTAGGAGTTTATTAGAGCATAATGGCTTCGAGGAAAGGACGTGGCCCTAGCAAGGGAAAAACTCCTGCGAAAAAGAGGCCTGCAGTGCAGGTTTCACCAGTAGTCTTCTTCTGATGATGAGTCATGGTCGTTGGTGCAAGATCTACAGGAAAAAATTGCTGCTCTAGAAGCGAAAAGGTCAACGCATTACACGCCCCCGCAGTCGGAGGCTTCTACTCGTAGGTCTGTTAGGGAAACAAAGAGTCGTCGCAAGGCTAATTTAAAAGCGTTGGTTCAAGATCTCATGGGTAGATGTGTTGCTCTAGAATCTCCACAGGCGGCGGTACGTGTCGAGCATGCGACGCAGGAGGACGTGGACGAACCCAATCGTGCAATCGGCCGTCGGAAGCAGGGTCGGAAGGAGACCGTTGAGGCAAGCAAAGCTGTTGAGTGTCAAATGGGACAGGAAGTTGTAGACGAGATCGGCAGCGGGTCCGCCCCTGCATGTGCGGTGCCCAGTACTTCCGTGGCTTCTGCTGGTGAGTCTATCTTTTATAACAACACTCAGCCACACTGTTCTGCTTGGCCTTGGCAAGGCGGTTTGTCGTGTCATCACATGGCATCCACACCCTACAATACACCGCCCACGGGGTGTCACAATTTGTACTGGCCTCCCGTGAATACGCATAGTTGTGGGGGGGGCTCGTCTTGTTCGGCCCCTCCCTCAGCAGGGTTAGCCAGCGCTGGGGTTAGTGTGGGTACTTGTCAACACCCATCTGTGCCTAACACAGGTTACAATGCGGTGCCCTTATCTGTATTACCGGGTGGTGATTACTCCACGCAGTTAGGAGCTCATTTAACATCCGCCATTAAGGAAAAGATATGGAAAGGCGAATTTGTGGATTTCTTTAGTCTCCTTAATCGAGACTCGGATATTAAGGACATTGACAAGGATGATGAAACTGAAAAGGAGAAACGTCGGCGTAAAAAACCTGACAGGACATGGGCCAACTGGGTCCCTGGTTTTATTATATACGCAGGGGTGTTGGTCATGGTCCAACCTTGGCGGGCGTTCTCAATATTAAAGTATTTTGACATCATTTATCGGGCTTATACGGATTTTACGGGGATGGCCTGGCTCTTGTATGATGAAGCTTTTCGCATGACAAGTGCCATTCAGCCCAACTTGCGTTGGGAGGAGCCACACCTGGGTCTATGGCTGCAGTACATGACTCCAGCTAGACCCAACTTAGGTGATAGATTTGATAGTGGACATTTAAATAAAAAAGGCCCTGTTACTCATAATACCCGCACTGGTGCGGGGCAGGTGGTTCAACCCCACTTGCCCTGCTACGAATATAATAACAAGGGTTTCTGTGCAAGGACCCCATGCAGGTTTCGGCATGAATGTCTTACCTGCGGAGGGAAACATCCAAACTCCACCTGTTTTAAAGCCGGGGCACAGCGTCAAAGTAAGGGAGTTGGGGGCGGTAAAAAGCCCCCGGGGCGTACAGGTCCACCTGGAAAGGGGACCCACCCCAATTAATATCGATGTGTTAGAGGCTTGGGTCAGGAATTACCCTCGAAAGGGCGAGGCGGAGTATTTATGCCAGGGTTTTAGGCATGGCTTTAGGATCCCAGCAGTAGGGGAGAGGAAAGCATTCATGGCAAAAAACCTTCGATCCACATTGGGTTTGGAGGCTATTGTCCAGAGTAAAATAGATAAGGAAGTTAGTGAAGGCAGGGTATTGGGACCTTTTACAGAGCCACCCGTAGCAAATTTAAGGGTTTCGCCACTGGGAATAGTTCCCAAGAAGGCCCCTGGGGAATTTCGTTTGATCCATCATTTGTCCTTTCCAGAGGGATCATCGGTTAACGCCGCCATCCCTCCTGAACTTTGTTCAGTTCGATACACCTCATTTGATGAGGCTGTGAATATGGTAAGGGCTTGTGGAGTGGGGGCGGAGCTGGCAAAATGTGATATTAAATCAGCATTTTGGATTTTGCCTGTCCACCCCCTGGACTTTGATTTGCTAGGATTTCAATTTCAAGGGTTTTATTATATAGATAGGGCTTTACCTATGGGATGCTCCATATCATGCTCTGCATTTGAGAAATTCAGCACCTTCATTGAATGGAAGGTCAGACAGAGGGTGGGCAGTAATTCCACTGCCCATTATCTCGATGATTTTCTTTTCTGTGGTAAGGCAAATTCAGGGAAATGTAGAATGATGTTAGATAATTTTCAAGAGTTAGCGGCAGAATTGGGCTTGCCACTCGCTGAGGAGAAAACGGAAGGACCAGCCACGGCCCTCACTTTTTTAGGGATTGGACTTGATACGACGCGACAGACATCAAAGTTGCCTCACGATAAATTAAAGGACCTTAAGGCCAGAATTGGCCAGTTGTTGGATAGAAGAAAAGTGACACTTAAAGAGCTACAGGTGGTCATAGGACACTTGAATTTTGCATGTAGGGTGGTAGCTCCAGGTAGGGCTTTTCTTCGGCGATTGTGTAATGCTATGTCTGGTCTGAAACGGCCTACACATAAGACTAGAGTAACTAAAGGGATGAAAGATGATTTGCAGGTTTGGAGTCAGTTCTTAGAGAAGTTTAACGGTATTTCCTTTTGGAGATCCGAAATTAGCCTTAAGGCGGAATTTCAGGTACATTCTGATGCGGCTGGAGCGCTAGGTTTTGGAATTTATTTCCGTGGCCGGTGGTGTGCCGGAAGATGGCCCGATGCATGGCACCGGGATGGCATTACTAGGGACTTGACTTATTTGGAGTTTTTTCCAATTGTAGGAGCGCTGTGGTTGTGGGCCGAGGAATGGGCCAATTCAGTGGTCCATTTTTGGTGTGACAACCAAGCGGTTGTCCACATAATTAATAACCTGACATCTCATTCGGATAGGGTGATGGAGTTGGTTAGGGCTTTTACATTGAGGGCGCTGCAATTTAATGTAATGGTGCACGCCCGTCATGTACCCGGAATTGATAATAGGATAGCTGATGCCCTCTCCCGCCAACAGATCAAGCGGTTCAGGGAGCTAGCCACAGATGCCAGGGAGCTGCCAGAAGTGCTTCCAGCGGAGGTATGGCAGATTGGCGGGAAGAAGCTGCAAGAGCGATAGGTATGGCATTGGCTCCTAGGACGCGAAAGGGTTATTTAGCTGCTTGCAAGGAGTTTCGGGAATTTAGAAGTGTAGAGGAGTTGGAGCAGGTTTGGCCAGCACCAGTAGAGCAGCTTCAACAATTCATTGTGTTTCTGCACGGGAAGGGCTTAGCGCCTGGCACCATTCAGGGACGATTATCTGCTTTGGCTTTCTATGCTAAGCTTAATGGTCACGAGGACTTGTCTGGCGACTTTAGGATAAAGAAAATGTTGGAAGGGTAGTCTAGAGAGAGGGGACGGGTTAACGATGTGCGGACACCCATATCGCCATCCCTCTTGGAGAAATTATGTCAGCAGTGGGCGTCGTTATGTACGGATAGGTACGAGACAGTATTGTTTGAAGCGGCAGCCCTGGTGGCCTTTTTCGGGGCACTGAGAATCAGCGAGTTGGTGGCTATGGGGAAGTCAGACACTTCTAAAAGGGCGTTACAACAGGGAGATGTGATGGTACAGGACAATTCATTGAAAATTAAAATCCGGAGATCCAAGGCAGATCAGATAGGTCAAGGAAGGCAGCTCTTCTTGGGACAATGCAGCATTAGGCGCCTTTGTCCGGTGAGGGCCGTTCGATCATTTTTGCAGTTTAGGGGTCAAGGCGAAGGATATTTTTTCCAACATGCTGATGGGTCACCTTTGACGAAATATCAGTTTTGGAAAATTACAGGCACGGCCTTGGAGAGAATAGGTGTGAAAGATTTGAGGTTTGGTACGCATTCCTTTAGAATAGGGGCGGCATCGACGGCTGCAGCTTTAGGCTATAGCAGAGATCAAATTAAGCAATTGGGACGTTGGTCTTCTACTAGTTATCAACGGTACATTAGACCTTTACCTAACGTGTAGGCAAGGGCCACTTTTGTCGTTACAGGTCCCAGGATCCATGAAGGTCGATGGCACGTGATGATCCTCGGCCACAGTTTTGTATACTGGGCAGCACGATATGCTGCGTCTTCCCCGTGGGGGAATGACTTGGGGCTTGGTGCCCATGCGCATATTTCTTGGAATGGCATGCGTGGCATGCAATGGATGCAGCTGGGTAGATTGACGGCATTTGAGCAATCTACCCCTGATATTTTGGTACTCCACTTGGGAGGCAATGATTTACCTACAGTGCCTGGTAAGGCCTTGATCATTGATATTATGAGAGACCTCAATAGGTTGAAGGCCAAGTATACAGTAATGAGGATCGTGTGGTCTACAATTATTCCGCGGTTAGCCTGGCAGGGCGCTCGGAATATTGATGATGTTAATAAGGCCAGACGGCGGGTTAATCAGGAAGTATGTAGAGGCGTCTGCATGGGCGGCCTCGGATCCGTTGTTAACCATCAGAGGATCAAAATGAGCACGCCTGAATATTTTCGGAGCGATGGGGTTCACCTGTCTGACGCAGGTATGGAAATATTTCTGGAGGATATTAAGGGGGGCCTGCTTTTGGAGCTGGAGAGGCTCGGTGGCGGGCATGGAACTTAGCTAGGCTAGTTCCTATGCTGTGGCGGGTAGCGCGAAACAGGTAGTCTCGGTGTGTCCCAATTTTAATTCAGGTAAGCCAACAGAGCATCCGACCTCCCGGCTCTGCGGATCGTGCGATTACAGGGCCGGTGCGGGGAAGATGCGCTGGGCCACTTCCGGACCAACATTCATCAATTAAAGATGTATTGAGGTCTGGGGGTGTTTATTAGCGGCCGGCCAGGTTCCTGCGGTCTTGAAGACCGAGGGAACCTGGGGCTGGGGACTCGCCCAATGACTGATATATGGGTAATTGTATACCCAGTTTTGTACCTGTTTTCACACTACAGCAGGCCCCTCCTTTGATAATATCGTTAACTACAATTTGACCTGATTTAATAAAGTGTGGCCCATATTTTAATCCATAACTTGGTCTCGCGTCTTTATTCCGGGAATGGGTGGGCAAGATCCTCAGGGATTTGACCTGGAGAAGGGGAAAGTAATACCCACCATCCAATATGCTGAGCTACTGACCCTGAAGAAGGTAGCACATAACAACTGGATTTCCCCAATAAAGTTCTCCCCTGGACATTCCAACCATCAAGGCACAAGGAAGGCTTTATATTGTGGTCACTGTATGTTATATACAGTATCTCCTTGCAACCACTCTACTAGCCGTTTCACCTAGCCGGAAGAAGCTTGTATTGTCATTGCTAGCCAGGACAAGCCTGCTATAATTTTCTTGTTTCATTCTAATCTAACTCAATTAGTTTACTAGAACAGTTTATGTCCAGGACTGAATGTGTGAGTGATTGTGGAAGAATGCCTGCATTTGTCATGTATATACTTTGATTGGCTAGGACAGAATTAGTGCACTAGAGTCTGTCTTTCCACCTCTTTCAACTTTGCTTTTTTTCTTCTTTATGGCCATGCAGATTCCCTTTCCTTTTGGCCTTTGTTTAGTTGCTACATGAAACATAGACTCATAATTGGGAAGAAAAAATGTGAAAGCGACTAGCAAAGAATCTCTATGTAGGGCATCATTCAGTTCAAGAATTAGTTTCTCCACCTGAGGGGCTAATCTAGAAAGTGACTCAGAACCAATATTAACCCATTTTTTATTTTGAAACTTGCTGGGAATGGATATATGCTGAACCTCTACAGACTCTTAATCAAAATTATGTGGCAAAATCATAGAAGTTGTGTGAAGCTTGAATATTAAACACTCAAATACAATGATTCAGTGACAAATGTGTGTGATTTTTTTCATGTAGTTTTTGCACTGATAAAAATACTCCTAGAAACCTTACAGAAATGTTTCTCTATTTGTAAGATCAAATTATTTATTTCAGATGTGTGGCTCCATTCAAAGTTAACAAAAAACTGCTTTATGATATAGTGAAACTGGCTGACAGACTGCATTTTAAAAACAATAACAAGAAAATAAAAAGTGACGATGAGCTTCTGTAAAGTTTTCACTTAAAATATGTCACGTGAACAAATTCCAAAAAAGTGTGAAACTAAGATATATCACCTAAAGCACATTTCTGCATTATTGTTACTAAAATTTAAGATTCCTCAAGGAAAAACAATATTTGTGTTACTTTCAAATTTAGAATTTATTAATAAATGAGGTTGGATTATGATAAAGGATAGCAGGAGAAACATGAGGTTTTCTCAACACTAAAAAGTGGCATGATGCCAAAAGGTTTGGGAACTATTGGTTTAGGAGAGTATTTTTTGAAAGGAAAAACAGTAGAAGGAGAAAGGATTAAGAAACTGCTCCCTCCCCCTCATAGTTTTTATTCTGTAGAGTACAGCCTCCGCAGCCAAATGTTATCAAAGAAAAGAGGAAAATTATATGTGACTGAGCATTGCCTGTGAACAGAGCTGTTGCTGTTCTCGCTCCTTAACTTTCCCACATTTCAAACTGATAGATGTTTCTGCAGCCATATTTCTCCTGTTTCATTTACCTATTGGGTTTCTGTTAGCACTTGCTCTAAGAAGTGCATGTTTGCGCATATAAAAAATCCAGTCCTTTCTCCATAGAGCTCATAGCATTGCAGCCAAGAATGGCAAGCCGTTCTGCCATTGAGGTATTAGCCAGGCCTAAAATATTGCCTCAGCAGTGATTCGTCTTTCAGGGGAACATACACAAGGATAATCTCACAACAGTCCTTTCAAGCACGTTAGGATGGAAAATTATGGCCAGCCCAAAGTCATAACGTGAGCTTCACAGCTCATTCAGGAATTTGAATCTAAGTCACATCCCTCCTCTGCTCAGTTCAGTTTCACTACCCAATTCATCATATTGACAGACCTGTACCATGTGACTTTGCAGTGCCCTCAGGCGTGGAGAGTCCTACAGATGATTGCAGTAAACTAGTTTCCTACTGCTCCCTCAATCTATTTGCTATCATGTTTACGAAATTAATACGTTCTCGGTTTACGAAATTAATACGTTCTCCGGAACATTACGTAATGCAGAAATTTCGTAAACCAAAACACGGATTGCCATAGCAACGGCGGTGGCGCTACAAACCTCCAGGCACGGGGAAACTTCCTTCACAAACTGAAAGAAACCAAAAAAAAACCACATAAACCGAGGCATTATTTCGAACGGATTTCCGTTCGTAAACTGAAAATTACATAAACCGAGGCGTACGTAAACCGAGGTACTACTGTACCTTCTCTCACTTGCCCCTTTGAATATGCAGCATTTCACTAACGATGTATTTGTTATTATGACAGGTGGAGTCCACTTGTTTATTGAAAGGATCTCTCAAGACCATTGTTATATATTGGCAATAGTCCACTGGGTTAAACCTGGGGGTGGAGGTGAGGAAGTGAAGTTGCTGTAGTCTATTGTGATCCTATCCCCTCAACAGATGCCCTATCCCACAATTTGTTGGGTTTGAGTGTGTAAACCTGAAAGTGTGTACCCTCCTGGGATTCTGTTGGTGTACTGCCCGCCACACTGCTCGAAAGTCTCCCTTCCTGAGCTGGCAGAGTTGATATTGAAAGTAATGCCGGAATCCTCTAGGCTTGTGGTACTGGGGGATTTAAATGTCCATGATGAGGCCAATGTGTTAAAAGCAGCTCAGGAATTCACATCCTCCATGATGACCAAGGGTCTGTCCTAAGTGGTATTTGGCCCCACACATGTTGTGAGGCACATTCTGGACCTAGTTTTCTGTGCTGGGCAGGATGATGGTGATCCCTCTGTAGTTCTGTTGTCATGGACAGATCACTACCTGGTCAGGCTTAAACTTACTGGAATTCTTAACCTCTGCAGGAGTGTTGGACCAATTAGAATGGCCCACCCCAGGAGACTGACGAATCCACCTGATTTTATGATAGCTCTTGGGGAATCTCCTCCTACCTCAGCAGACAATTCTGTCAAAGCCCTGGCTGACCTCTGTTCCCACAAAATAGTTTCAGACAAGCCCCCTTGTTTACCAGGAAGCTGACAGCAATGAAACAAGTCAAATGGAGACTAGGGTGGTGGAATACTCAGAGTGAATCCAACCAAACATGGGCTAGAGTTTATTTGAAGGCATATTCCATGGCAGTGGCTGCAGCAAAGAAAGGTTTCTTTTCTGCTGCCATTGCATCTGTGCAGAGTCATCCAGTGGAGTTATTTTGAGTGGTAAGGGGTTTAGGACATATCCCATCAAAAGAACAAGATGTTGACTAGTCAGCAGCCTGCTGTGAGAAACGCACATGACATTTTGCAGGCAAAGTTGCTCGTATCTGCTCTGACTTGAGTGCTGTAATTGATACAGGTCCTGTGGATACAACTATGCCCCCTGTTTGTCCCATTATAATGGATACATTTCAATTGGTACAACCTGATGATGGGTACAAGATTCTTAGAGAGGTGAATGCCGCCAAATGTGTGCTAGACTCTTGCACCTCCGGGCTTATAAAAGCAGCCAGAGAGAGAATGACTGAATGGGTAAGGGTGGTGGTGAATGCCTCCTTGCATCAGGTTAGGATCCCAGCATGTTTAAAGGAGGCAATAATAAGATCAGGCAAAATCTAAAGAAACAAAACAAAACAAAGGACAAAAACATGTGACATCTTAAAGACTAATTGTTATAATTTAATATTAGCTTTCATAGTCATGTCCACAAAAGCTTACATTAAACTCTAATAGTTAATCTTAAAGGTGTCACATGGTTGTTGTTATTGTTTTCCTTTAGATTTTGCCTGATATGCTTGCACAGACTAACATAGCTACATCTTCTAGACTTAATAAGATCATTATTGAAAATGCCCTCCCTGGATCCAAATTTACTGGACAACTATCGGGCAGTTTCAAATATTCCATTTCTGGGCAAAGTACTGGAGCATGTGGTGTTTTCTCAGCTCCAAGGATTCCTGGAGGAAGTGGATTATCTAGACCCATTTCAGTTTGGTTTCAGGCCTGGCTATGGGATGGAGACAGCTTTGGTCACTTTGGTAGATGACCTACACCAGGAACTAGACAGGGAAGTGTGTCCCTATTGGTTCTGCTGGACTTCTCAGCAGCTTTTGATACCATCAGTCATGGTATCCTTCCAGACCATATCTCTGGGAAGAGACTTGGAGGCACTGTTTTACAATGGCTCCAGTCTTTCCTGGAAGAGACAACTGTGACGTTCTCCTCCTTGAGGCACCTATGTTTTGTGCCCTCACAAAGGTTCCAGTTGTGTTTTCCTCTCACTGCCACGATATATCACTGCCTCTCACTATCCACGATATAAATGATGTTTGATCAGACACTTGTTTGGTGAATGCAAACAAAACTTATTTATTGAAGTGCAGCCAATTTAATAATCACAGACGTTCTTCAGATGTACATACTTTTCTCTTGCCATATAATTTCCACCTTCTCTATCTATTTATCTTAACCAGTCTCTAACTCTATCTCTATCTCTTCTGACTCTCTCTCTCTCTCTCTGACTCTCTGACTAACCACTCTGACTAACTCTCTCTGGCTCACTCTGACTGACTCCTCCTCTCAGGCTCCGCCTTTTAACCTCTCTCTCGGCTCCGCCTCTCAACCACATAGCATAGACCATGAATAATACATGATTTATACCTAACAAAGGGTGAACGCTACATACCTCCCCCCTTAAATATGTTTGTTTGGGAGGGGAAACACGTTTTTCATCCTAAACAAACATCTATCATTGCATAAAAACTACTTACCCTCTGGCACAATTTTGCAAACAATACATCATATATACATAACACAATATCTTCTCACTTTAAACATTCCAATACAATTCAATAATATACTTTACCTTTTGATGTACACTTACAACATTTAATTTTACAATCCTACAGAAATATAACATTTTCATGAACATATTACATAGATAATTAAACAGTTAATCAATAGTCCATTCCAGTTTATTTTACTAGTCCTTGAATCATTCTCCATGTCTCAGTTCATCAATATTCAATTTTTTTTCACAAAAAGAACATTTATTATACATTACTAATTTTATTTATCCCCCCCCCCCCCCATCAGTCATTTGGCTTTCGAGGCAAGGTACCAGCATCCACGATCTGAGTCCCTTTTTTGCTGTCATCTGCTTGGCACAGTACCTCTCCAAGTCCAATACTTGATGTATCTGTGAGGATGGTGAACTCCCGGCTGTAGTCAGGTGCTCTGTAGACTGGTCCGGTCGTTACCACCTCCTTCAGCTGGTCACATGACTGCTGGCACTCAGGGGTCCCTCTGATGATCTCTGGCTCCTTTTTCTGCGTTTTCTTCAGTCAGCTGGCAGTCATCGGGCCCTCTGATGTCCACTGGACGTCCTCTGCTTGCCGTTTCTTAGTGAAGCCTGCTTTCATTCTGGCTCGGGGCTTCAGTTTCTCAGCTAGGGAAAGGGTAGGCAGTTCCCTCTCCTCCTCCCGAACATCTCTGGATGCGTCCTTCTTTAAGAGGTCAGGGCTTACGCATTCCTCCTCACTCACAAATTCACCCACAGGTACTTTTATTGCAAAGTTTTCCCTATGTGGGGGACCACTATCACGGGTCATCTCCAAACTCACAGGCAGATTTCCTTTAAGTGCACTCTCCAACACTTGGTTTATTTTAGATGCCCAGAGGTTCTCCTCTGGTTCTATTTCTTTTTTTATTGATAAGCTAGGTAGGGGTTTGCCTTTTCCTCTGTATGGGGTGGCTAAAACTTCCCTATACAAAAGATCCTTATCCATGCAAAATCTCTCAGGGCACTCAGGAGACAATAACGTGAGTGAACTGGTCGCCTCAAAGCAACTCACAAAACTAAAGTCCTCCTTCTGCTCCTGAGCAAAACTATTTTTATTTGGATTCTTCAGAATCATAATCTCGGCTTCTGGATGGCTATTAAACTGACTTTCTAAGGAGCTTTCTCCTGCCAGGCTTCCCTCTGCTACTGTATCCATTTCTGCTGCAGTGGGTGATTTCTGGGGCCCCTTTGAGCGTGTAAGTACAAAAGCACTCTTAACATGCTCTATTAAGTCCCATCCGATGAGAAAAGCAGCTGGTATTTCATCTGAAATGGCCACTTGCCACTTTCCAGGCCAATTCCCATAAGTTATTTGAACCTCTGCCACTTTCAACACTAGTTTCCTTCCCAATTCCTTTTACGGTCATAGTTCTGCTTGGAATTATGTTGTCCTGAGCCATCAGCTCTGAATGTGCGATGGAAATTTGAGAACCTGTGTCCCTTAGAGCAATGTACTTCTTTCTACCCACAACTATCTCTTCCCCAGCGTTGTTAAGAAGAGTATTGTCATTTTTGATGTAAAAACAATGGACTATAGGGGCTACAGGAATGTCCTCTGGCTCAGCTGCCGTGGTTGCCATGGAGACAGAACTATGGTTACTGCTCCCTTCAGAGGTTTCTATGGGTTTTAAACAATATACAGTGGTGCCTCGCTAGACGATTGCCTCGTTAAACGACGAATCCGCTAGACGATGAGGTTTTGCGATCGCTGTTGCGCTTCGCAAAACGATTTCCTATGGGCGCTTTTCGCTGGACGATGTTTGGGGGCCTCTCCCGTGACCCCCCCACCCCTTTCAGAAGCCTCCCGGGGCACAGGGGAAAAGCGGAATTTTTTTATTTCCAGCTTTTCCCCCTGAATTTTCAGGGCAGAGAAAGCCTCTTTTTAGCCCGCCCATCAGCTGTTCGTCGGGAGAGGGGAGGGGGAAGGAGTGGAGAAGAGGACAAAATGGCTGCTGGGGCTTCTTCAGCAGGTAAACATGCAGTGGAAATGCACCCGGCAAGCCTCTGAAAGCAGCGCTTTGCAGTGGGGGTGGTGTGGGGGGGGTGGCAGGCCTGCCCCTGCCACCTCACCCCCACCCCCACCCCCACCCACTCACCCCTTGGCAAAGCGCCGCTTTCAGAAGCCTCTGGGGTGCTTTTCCACTGCCTGTTTCCCTGCTGGGAAAGCCCGCAGAAGCCTCAGAAACCCTGCTCCTATCAGCTGTTGGTCGGGAGATGGGAGGGGGAAGGAGCGGAGAAGAGCACAAAATGGCTGCCGGCTGCCTGCCGGCTTTTAGCTGTTTGGTGCTCTTTTCTGGATGTTCCGCTGCTACCAGGCACTATGAGAAGCCGGGCTCAGTCTACAGTACCTGGTAAGTGACTTTCTTTTAATTTTTTTTTAAGTTTCTGTGCTTTTCTTTCCCATCGGAACACATTAATTAAATTCCAATGCATTCCTATGGGAAATTTGGTTTCGCAAGACGATGTTTTCGCATGACAGTGATTTGTCTGGAATGGATTAACATTGTCTTGCGAGGCACCACTGTACTTCCTTGGTCTGATTATCATCTTTCACATTTTTACTTTTGTTTTTCATACTATTGAATTGTAAATGACCAGACTCGCCGCATTTGTAACATTTGTAAGACCTTCTCTCATTCTGAGGAGATCTGTTAAACTTTAACTTTTCCTCAGGGTTCATTTAGGTCTGAGAACTAGGCCGTGCTAATTTTGGTGAAGTACTACCCTGCCTTCTTTCCCTGATGCTTTGCTGAGGTAATTTTTATTAAAGGGTTTCTTATGGTTGTCCCAGTTTTGCCTGTTAAAATTTACCTCAGAGAACCTGTGGTTTCGAATCTCCCCAATGTAATCAGCTGATTCACCTGCTTCTAATAGATTTTTAGGATTTTTATCTTTAACTAAATAACGCAATTCCCCAGGCAAAATAGAATAAAATTGTTCTAACCCAATCACATTTTTCATCTGCTCTCGAGAAGTGACATTCTCACGTTCCATCCATTTATCCAAACATTGAAGAAGTTTAGTCCCTATCTGGGAATAAGATTCCTCAGGCTTTTTGGTAAGGGAACAAAATTTTCTCCTCAGGTGTTCTGCATTGATGCCAAATCTAGAATATACCATTTTTCTATATGCTTCAAAATATCTAGCCTGCTCCAGAGGCATCTGAGAATACAGCTCAGCTAAATCTCCACTTATTTGGGATCTCAAAACTATCATCCTTTCATCATCCTTAACATTAAAGTCCCAGCATGCTCTTTCAAATGATATGAGAAAAGATTCAGGGCAGTCTCCTTTTCTATATTGGGGAAATTTCTTTAAGTCGATTTTTGAGAGATTTCCCTCACTAGAGTAGTTATTGTTATTACTATTATTGTTTTGAGCAGCCAATTCTAATCTTTTCATTTCCATTTGAAATTCCATTTGTTTTAACTCCATTTGTCTGTTTTCTTGCTCAGCTTTTTCTCGCATCTCTAGTAGTCTTTTTTTCCTGCTCAAATGCCATTTCTCTCTCTCTTAATTCTATTTGTCTGGCCTCAGCTCTCTCATTTTCCCTTGCTTTTTCCAATTCGAATTGGTTTTTCATGGCTAGCTCCTTCAATTTAAATTCCTGTTCCAGCTTCCATTTTTCAAAATCTGGGGAGCTTAGAACACCTTCTCTCCCTGAGGCACCCTCATGAGTCTCCTCCTGTTCCAGAGCTAGAGGGTCTCCATTTCCCTCCACTTCCTGAGGTAAATTTTGTGCCTCTTGAGGATCAATTACCTCCATTACTAGCTTTCTAATTCTTTTGGGTGGCATAAGTATGTGTACTTCTTTGATAAGAGCTGGTTTCTATTGCAGAGTTAGTCAGGCCTCTTTTTAAAACACTTTTTAACTGTTGTTTTCTTTTCCCAGTGTTTTTCTGGGGTACTATGTAGCTCTCACTTGGCAGCTAAAGATGGCTACACTTTTTCTGGCACCACGCCAGCCACGATATTTCTTGGTCTGAGACAACCTTCTTGCCTCCAGACACAAAACAAATTCTGTTTCCAAACCTCTGCCTTTTATGTTCCTTTCACCTCAGATCTGTTCTGACCCTGGCTTCTGCTTTATCCACAAGTGCTCCCTTAACTCTCAGAGCCTTGGATTTTAAGCTAGCCCACTGGGTCTGTTCAAATCCTGAGGTAACCTCAAAAGGAATTTTCCCTTCAGAGTCGTTCCCTTTCTTTAGTCCCCCCAAGATCTGGGATCAGAAGCCCCGCCACTAAGCTTTTCCACAAAAGCTCTAGCAGGTAACCCACTTCTTTACCACAGACCTCTGACTAAAAGGTACCCTTGACTCAAAGAAAATTCACTTTTAACTCTGGCTTGACTGGATTCTTTCGTATCCTGCCGCTGGATACCAATTGTGACATTCACCTCCTTGAGGCACCTACGTTTTGTGCCCTCACAAAGGTTCCAGTTGTGTTTTCCTCTCACTGCCACCAGTGGATTACCTCTATCCACGATATAAATGACGTTTGATCAGACACTTGTTTGGTGAATGCAAACAAAACTTATTTATTGAAGTGCAGCCAATTTAATAATCACAGACATTCTTCAGATGTACATACTTTTCTCTTGCCAAATAATTTCCACCTTCTCTATCTATTTATCTTAACCAGTCTCTAACTCTATCTCTATCTCTTCTGACTCTCTCTCTCTCTGACTCTCTGACTCTGACTAACTAACCACTCTGACTAACTCTCTCCGGCTCACTCTGACTGACCCCTCCTCTCAGGCTCCGCCTTTTAACCTCTCTCTCGGCTCCGCCTCTCAACCACATTAGCATAGACATGAATAATACATGACTTATACCTAACAAAGGGTGAACGCTACAACAACTGAAGGTAATGCTGGGTGGGGGGTGTTCCTGTTTGATACCCTGGACATTGGCCTGTAGCATCCCCCAGGTTCTGATTTCATCCCCATACTTTTAAACATCTACATGAAACTGCTGGGAGAGTTTGTCCAGTATTTTGGGCTTTGGTGTCACTAGTATGCCATCTCTCCTTTCCATCCAATTCCAAGGAAGCTTTCTTGGTTCTAAACCAGTGCCAGATATCAGTGATGGGCTGGATGAGGGAAAACAAACTGAAACTTAGTCCAGACAAGACAAATATGTTCTTATTCAGAAGAGGATAGGGATATAACCTCTGCTGGATGGGGTTACACTCCCCATGAAAAAAATGTTTGCAGCTTGGATGTACTCCTGGATACATCCCTGAGCCTGGATGCCCAGATTTCAGCCAGGCCAAGAATTATTATTATTATTATTATTATTATTATTATTATTATTATTATTATTATTATTATTATTATTATTATTATTATTATTATTATTATTATTATTATTATTATTATTATTAGTTTTGTTTATATGCCACATTTCACCCAACAAGGGACCCAAAGTGGCTCACAACATTAAAATTCACACAATTTAAAAACACATTTTTTTTATTTTTTTATTTATTAGATTTCTATCCCGCCCTTTTAGACAGAGTCTACTCCGGGCGGGTTTATTTAACAATAAGTTAAATACTAAAAGATAAATTAAACAATATATGATTTAAAATTAAATTAAAAGATTAAAACGTTAAAACATAGAAAAGATTAAAATTACTTGCTGAAATGGGGTTCAGGGATTCAGTTGTAATTGTTAAAAGCCTGCCTGAAGAGATGGGTCTTAAGCTTTTTTCAGAAGGATAACAGGGAAAGGGCCACCCTGATCTCCCAAGGGAGAGTGTTCCGTAGCCTAGGAGCTGCCACAGAGAAGGCCCTCTCATGTGTCTCCATCAGCTGTGCTTGTGCTGGCAATGGGACCGAGAGGAGGGTCTCCTCTGCTGATCATAATCGCCAAGAAGGCGCATATAGGGAGATACAGTCCTTCAGGTAGCCTGGACCCAAGCTGTATAGGGCTTTATAGGTAATGACCAGCACTTTGAATTGGGCCTGGAAATGGACTGGTAGCCAGTGCAGTTCTTGTAACAGGTGCGTTATATCCTCCCTGTAGCTGGCCCCAGTCAGTAGTCTGGTTGCAGAGTTTTGCACCAGCTGAAGTTTCCGAACCGTCTTCAAAGGCAGCCCCACATAGAGCGTGTTACAGTAATCCAAACAGGATGTAACTAAGGCATGTGTCACTGTAGCCAGATCAGACATCTCAAGGAATGGGTGCAGCTGGCACACCAGTTTTAGCTGTGCAAGTGCACTCCTGGCCACCGCCGAGACCTGGGCATCCAAGCTTAGGGATGAATTCAGGAGTACACCCAAGTTGTGGACCTGAGTTTTTAGGGGGAGTGTAACCCCATCCAGCACAGGTAATATCCCTATTCCTTCATCTACCTTCCGACTAACTAGGAGCACCTCTGTCTTGTCTGGAGTATGTTTCAGTTTGTTTGCCCTCATCCAGCCCATTACTGATGCCAAGCATTGTTTTAGAGTCAAGACAGCTTCCCTGGAATTAGGTGGAAAGGAGAGATAGAGATGGGTGTCATCCGCATACTAGTGACACCGAACCCCAAAACTCCAGACAACCTCTCCCAGGGGTTTAATGTAGATGTTAAAAGCATGGGTGACAAAGGAGAACCCTGAGGAACGCCACAGGCCAATGGCCATGTCGTTGAGCAGGAGTCACCCATCACCACCTTCTGCATTCTCCCCTCCAGCTGTAAAAGAGTGGAGCCATTGTAAAACAGTGCCTCTGAGTCCCATCCCAGAGAGACGACCCAGAAGGATACCATGGTCGATGGTATTGAAAGCCACTGAGAGATCCAGCAGAACCAACAGGGACACACTCCCCCTGTCTAGTTCCCGGCGTAGGTCACCCACCAAGGCAACCAAAGCTGTCTCTGTCCCATAGCCGGGCCTGAAATCAGATTGAAATGGGTCTAGATAATCCGCTTCCTCCAGGAATCCCTGGAGCTGAGAAACCACCACACGCTCCAGTACCTTGCCCAGGAATTGGATGCATGAGACTGGCCAGTAGTTATCCAATACACTGGGATCCAGGGAGGGCTTCTTCAGTAGCAGTCTTATTACTGCCTCCTTTAAGCAAGCAGGGATCCTACCCTGCTGCAAGGAGGCATTTACCACTCCCCATACCCAATCAACCATTCCTCCTCTGGCAGCTTTTATGAGCCAGGAAGGGCAAGGGTTCAGCACACATTTAGTGGCATTCACCTCTCCAAGAATCCTGTCCACATCATCAGGCTGCACCAACTGAAAATGCATTCAAACAGTTAAAACCAGTGTGCTAGTTGTGCCTGTTCCTTGAGATGTCTGATTTGGCTACAGTGGAGCATGGCTTAGTTACATATTTGTTTATTATTTATTTAATAAAAATATTTTTACCCTGCCTTTCTCCTTAAAAAGGACCGAAGTTGGCTTACATCACTGAAAGAGAATATTTAAAGCTGAAAAACAATGAGTATACAATGGTGGTTTACATCATTAAAGGATAATATTTAAAGCTAAAAACAGTAAGTATACAAATATTAAAAAGGAACAAACAAATACTACTCTGAGAAATGGAAAACGCAAGTAGTGCTAAAAACCCTGTCAAAGCAGTAATGCATAACAATCCACCTAGAAATCACACTCCGGTAGCCAGCCACTGAAGGAAGGCTTGCCTGAAGAGAAAGGTCTTTGCCTGCTTGTGGAGGGACAGCAAAGATGAGGCCAGCCTGGCCTCTTGTGAGAAGGAGTTCCAAAGCTTGGGGGCAGCAACAGAGAAGGCCCTCTCTGTGTCCCCATGAGACTCACCTGTGAAGGTGGTGCGGCCAAGAGAAAATCCTCTTCTGATGATCTTAGATTACTCTAATATGCTCTATGTGGGGATGCCTTTGATGATGGTTTCAAAACTTCAGCTGGTTGACACTGCAGAAGCCACAAGAAACTGCTACAACAACTGCACTAGCTACCAGACCATTTCTAGGCTCAATTCAAAGTGCAAGTCATTATCTATGAAGTCCTATAGGACTACCTGAAGGACCATATCTCCCCATATGACCTTTCTCAGATAATTAGAGGAGGCCCTCCTCTTGGCCTTATTGCCGGTGCAGGCATGGTTGATGGAGACACCAGGGAAAGCCTTCTTTGTGGCTGCTCCTCATTAATGGAATGCTCTCTCTTAGGAAGTCAGTTTGGCCCCCTCCCTTTTATCGTTTTGCTGATAGCTGAAAGCCACCTTTCCATGCAGGCTTTTAAAGATCATGGCTTTTAACAGGGACTGAGCCCCTGAATGTCATTTTGTAGTTAAGATAATTCAAAACATTTTATATGTTTTAATCATTTAATGTATTTTAATCAGTGTTATAGTTTAATTGTTTTTTAATATATAACTTACTGTATTTTCAATTCTATTCCATTTAATACTTTGAGCCTCCTTGAGTCCCATTATCAGTTGAAAGGTGACCTATGAATAAGACAAATAAATAAATAAATTCTGTACACAGAGACACATTGTACTCCCTGAGATATTCATGCTAAATTCACATCCAGACCACCCAGTGAAAGGGCTCAGAGGGAGATTTCAGCCTCACCACAATCTTATCCCAAACTGGATCACTTTACTTTTCTCACATTAATCAGTGACACCTGAAATTCAAATTCATTCTGACCTGGATAGTTTTTCCACTTCATCTGAACATCTTTGTCTGGGTTTTCCATGTCATTTGCATACGCACATGTGTGACAGACTGTTGGGTTCAGACATACAGTAAAAAATACTAGTTTGATGGATGGGAGCAAGGGTTTAATAGGAAGTTATGGTAGTTTCCCTAGTGCTACCCACTTGTATTTACTTTGGTCTTGACGTTCATTCTACACACTATCAGAGCAAACACAGAAACCTAAACTCTTCCACCAATCCACTGTTCCAGCATCTCCCACTCAAGATTTTATCAAAGGTGGAGTCTGGGCTGGAAGTAGCCTGACCTGCTACCCACCTATGAGATCCAAGCTTGGAGAAAGAAAAGGTCTCCACATAGGAAGGATCTGAGTCCTGGATTGTGTTTCTTGGTGTCATTTGCGATGGAATATTGGAAACTTTCATAGACAAATACCCTCTCTCACTTTTAATTTTAATTTTGTTCCTATCAAAATGGTATGCAAAGAATAAAATTTCTACAATAGCTGCAATCTCTCTTCAAAAAACTCAATTATACAAGCACACAGTTTCACCTTGAAAAAAGTCAGATATAGCTTGTTCTTTTGAAAAACATGATTTGCCCTTGGATATGATTTCTAAAAAGATAGCCAGTCAAAAGATTAATAGAATTAAAATCTTAGTAGAATAAGCCCATTCTTGCTGACAGCTAACTCACTCCCCCCGCTTCATTTCAGAAGACAGTAAACAGAAACAAAGCCTGCAGCAATAGAAAGTAAGCAAGCACATTAAAGAAGGATTAGCTTCAGGAGGCTATGACAGATGTAAAGTGCTTTGCACACGTTGCTATGTGATGTTCAACATATGTTGTCAATTAAAAATTGCTTAGGAAATATTTAACAAGGCAAATCTTACATAGCTCTGGTTTGTAAGAATATACTATGTTTCTGCTTCACTGCTTTTCATTTCATTTTGGTATTTTACTGTGAGCAAAAGAAGATCCCTTGTACACCGTGGTTGCTAGCTAGTCTAATTTACTTCCCAGAGTGGTGTTTTAATTACGTGTCTCAGAGAGCTAACATTAATCTGCCTCTTTAGGGAAGTATCAGGCTGCCTTTTTCTAAGTCAGACCATGGGTTCACACAGCCCAGTATTGTCTCTGGCAACTGGATCACCAGATTCTTGCATGGTGGTCTTCCCTGCTATGCTTCCCAAGACCTTTTTACCTGGAGATGACAATGCTTGACCATGGTGGCAATTTCTGTAACAGGAGTGTCAGACTTCAGAGAACACAAACTCACTTCTTTTTCTTCACACTTTTTTTTTCCAGCTCACATTCAGCTGAGCACTTTCCTTGTGTTCAAGGACAAGATGGAGCATGTGCTTATTAGTGGTACATTGAAGGCAGGTGCTCCTTGGAATAGAAGAATCCAAAAAAGCACACCAGTTCTAGAATTTTGTGCCTCAGTCTGATCCTCTTGTAAAGGAAATGGTTTTAAATTCTCTGTTCAAAACCAATCCACCTGCTATTATTTAACAATGCAAGAAGGGTCAGATAGCAAAACCCATAGAGAAGAGCAGGCACTCCATTTTTCTCCCAAATATTGTGAAACCTGTTGCAAAGCTTGGAACAATGGTTTTCTGGCTTTAGTCCTCTAGCAATTTCAGAGCTCATGTCCCAGAATGCCTTACCATTCACCGGAGCCTTTAGAAGCTGAAGTCCAAAAGCTTGAGAACCATTTGTTCAGAGCTATCTGAGGTACTGGAGGTTGGTAGCAGATGGCATCATCATTTCTGCTGATAAAGAAGACCCAGTGTTCTGACCCTGGAAACCTATGCTCCACTATATCATAGTTGCTCATATGCCCACAGCTTGACTTGAGGTATGACCATATGTATACATTATTTGTGCAGTGCATTCCTCTCAGAAATCAGTATTTGGGTATGGGGAAAGATTCTGTAAATCAGCATGAATTTCCATTGCTTCAATTTGGCATGTGACTCCAGGAAATGCACAGGTTGTATAAAAATACCATGCCCTTTATTTCCAATGCATTTCAAGGGTAAACCTTTCCTTGAGGCATATCTACTTTGCAAATAAATGAAGGCATTTAGAATATGCTCATCCCATCCCTTAATATACTACTGAAAACAATGTTCAAAAATTATTCCTTTTTTGTTGTTCTTTGCTGTTTCATTCCCACTGTAAACAGATTCTGCCCTTTCTCATCTTTGGGACCCATTCATCAATCTTTTTAGAACACTTCTTCCAACATCTTATTTTCTGTAGATTGTTGTCAACCTTTTTGTTTGAAACCACATGTCTCTGTGTTCTTTACATTGCTGTGAAAATTGGTGGTGTTAAATAATACAGAACTGATAATAATAAATGGAAATTCCATTTTCATCCCAGGAAAATAAAACATAGCATTGAGAATTAAGGTGATTGTGTGGTGACAATGTTTTTATACAGAATATTAAAAAACAGGTATGTCAGAGGCTGAAAGCAGGGAGCTGTGGGGGACATCCTACCCCAGTGAACTTAGACTGAATTTGTTCATTCCTGAGAACTCCTGCTAGGTGCCAAAGTGAATAGAGATGTTAGTCTGTATAAGTGGCAGAAATATGAACACTGCGGGGTGGGCAGGCCCAATATAAAACTGGGTGGGAGCTTGTCTATCTACCTTCACTTTGCAAAAGAGTAGTACTTCTGTTTCATAAGAACATTAGATCACAAGAAGAGCCCTAGTGGATTTCACCAAGGGTTTCTTTCTTTCAACTTTCTTTCAAAGAATCAAAAACCTATGGAAAGCCCATGAAAAGATCATGAATTTTTTAAAAAAAATCCCACTTACCTTCTTCAGCAACTGAAATTCAAATGCATAGTGTCCTTCTGTAACAGTAGTTAGGATAGGTCTATATCTGAGAGTCATAGATAGTTCTGCCCCCCCCCCCCCGAGATGTTTAATTCTTTCTGAACAGAAATGCAGAGGCCTGTGCTTTGGCAGACACTCTCTTGGACCGACATGGGCTTGGATGTCCTTCAGAGCCACAGCCAGGGACACTAAGAGCAAGGCCAACCAGCAGCTCCTTTTCCTGCTGCCCCTGCTTGTTCCTGACCTTCAGCACTGCCACAAACATTTCACCGGGGCCACCGGACATGTACGTGGAAGGGCAGAAATCACGGCTCCCAGCAAAGCACCAAAACCACTTTCACTTCTGCTGGAGCAGAGATCATCCTGTTTCTACGCTCAGAAGATTGAATCTATATTCTGCTGCACCCCCTACAGGACAACCCTGTTCAAAAAGTACTTCTCTCTCTCTCTCTCTCTTTATGTACATAATAAACACATTTAAAAGCACTCACATTCATTTTTGATGAACAGTTTGAACAAAGTCCTCTCTAGCTGCTTTGCACCTCCTCCTACAGCTCTCTCTCTCTGTCACTGACCCCAGAAGACAGAAGAAGAGAAGGAAGCACTAGGTGACAGCAGAAGTGTCCTAAACAAACATAACCAGGTCTTTACATGTCACTTTAGAGAAAGCTGCTAGAATGCTGGCGAAAACCACATCTTGGGACTGGGAAGCATCAATGGCTCTATGGATCCCATGTCTCTAGTAGTAATCGATCAGCGGCAAGGTCTGAGTGTTGTAGGACTTCAGGCGAGTCTTCAAGGCAGTTTCATTGTCATCTGAGTGGAGAATCAAGGGCTCTCCAGTGACATCATCCTTCAAGGGGACCTTGGGAGGGTTGAACTCCTCGTGGTACAAGTGGCCGCTTGCTGGGTGGATCAGCTGTCCAGTGATCCTCCGGGTCAGTAGTGAGTCATCAACCTTGAACTCAATGACAGAATCTAGCTTCTCTCATCTCTTCTCCATGAGATCATCCAGCATCTCCGCTTGCCTCACTGTGCGCGGGAACCTGTCCAAAAGGAAGCCATTTTTGCAAGGGGGAGTTTCCAGGTTTTTCTCAATCAGCTCCACCACCATTTCATCTCTCACCACCATCCATGGTCTCCTTCAGTCTCTTCCCCAGCTCTGAGCTGGAAGCCACCATGGCCCTCAGCATGTCCCCCGTTGCCAAGTGACACACACAGTAGGTTTTGGCAAGCTGAGGAGCCTGAGTGCCCTTCCCAGCCCCCAGAGGGCCCAGCAGCCCTGCGCAGATGCATTTGCGGACCCCGTGGCCCAGGCTCCCTTCTTGCCTGCCTTCCACGTTGGAAGCCATCGTAGCAGCCCCCCCCCCCCACCATTATTTTGTTTCAAGCCCTTTTAAAGGCATCCAGGGGAGAGGTGCAGAGGCCCTTGCATACCCTTTCAATTGGAATATGACAATTATGATTAATTATGTTAATATTAGATCATTGCTATCTAATCCAGCAATTTTTTCTGTCACTCAGTTAATTTTTGTACAAGGGTTACCTACGCTAGAAGTGACACTGATTTGCTGATGGAAAGGAAATTGTTTGCTTTTGCATTTCTCCTTTTGAGCACTGGCAACTTCTCTTTTGTATTGCCATACCAAATGCCCAAATATACAGAAAAACAAAATATATGCTTTTAGCTTCTAAACTGGATTAATGTAGCCGTTTTAGGAAAGTGAGTAATAACAATATGTCCTCTAGATTTCAGAATGAGTGGGAGTCAGCTTGAAGAACTGATTTCATGTCCTGGTTGGGTGCATGATGAGCTTCCTTTAGATGATCCAATAATCATGCAGATTTGTGCATGATTAGATTTCAGAAAAGTTACACGAGACCACTATGGTCCTCAGTGGTAGAGTTGAGTAAATATCTGTGAAGTTACAGGTGTTGTCTCTTTCCATGTCTCATTTTCAAGGGCTTTGAAACATCACCCACAGCCATATGTATTCTGACCAAGTTTGTAAGGGCTCACATTGTACTGTTATACTTTTATTCTAAATAAACCTTATATAATTTAACTGACTCTCCTACTGTTTCTGATTCCCTTTAGTCAGTGGCTGGCAGACCTACACATTTATTATTAATGAAAGTATGTTAAAACATTCTTCCTTGATTATTTATTGGTCCAACAATGGTTTTCACTATCTCTTAGAAGTTCCAGGGCTTAACTTACTTCCAATTGTCTATCTTATATATTTTAAAGAGGTACATCATTCAACTTCACCCCAGGCTGGAATCCGGGGCTGTAAACATAAACATTTAAAAAAGCAACTTAAAATTTGAACAGTAATAAAACCACTGAGATTCTTGAAACTGTGGCAAGAGGAAACATGTCAATTAGGTTATGGTTGGGTTTGTTTCCTCTGGATCATGTTTCAACTTTCATTGTGTCATTGCTGAGACAAGTTTCACGACACAAGAAAGTACTGTTTCTTTTTGTACTTGATTTGGAAGTTGACACATCGTTTGGGAGGGGAATCTATAAAACTCAATGGAAAGGCATAAGAGGATACAATGCCCTTTCTATAACTTTTTAATTTTGACAGCTGTGACACAAATTCGGAGAAGAATAGATACACATATACTTCTAACCTGTTTCCCAGGAATAGAAAATTTAATGTATTGATTGTGACATGGAAGCTTCCGTAACTTCTGCCTCTATGTAGACCTGTGACAAATCAATCTTGTGGAATCATTTTCCACCTACCAATGGAGCCAATATATCTTCTGTTTGTCACAAGGCATATTTTTTTTTACTTTCAAGAATGGGTTCATAATACTCCTGACATGTTCTACTGTTAGAAAATAATTTTTACTAACCATATTAATCAAGAAGTGTATTAATAACAGGCACATAGGACTTATAGTTTGAACTTTCTTACAAAGCTTCTGAGAAAGAAGCTATTGAGAAAAACTGATACAGCAGTCTCGAAATTAACCACAGAAACTGATGGCTACAACAGATGTTAAAAAGAGGAATTTAACCAGAAGTTTACCCCAAACCACAAAACATACTATCTAAAATGTGTTGTGACTTAGAAAGTTGATCTTTGCTCTTGCACAGTTTTGCACACCTTCTGAAGTGGCAGAGGCTTTTCTACTCATGGAGCTATTTAGGACCCTGCAGACTAATGTGAGGGACTTAAGGAGCACAGGAGACTCCCTGTGGATGCAGTTAGGATGAATGATATTTTTTCAGGGGTTGAGATAAACATGGAATTCTGCTGCCCCCTTCACCATATGTACCCTGTTTACACCAGTCATTGAAGAAGAAGGTTCTTTGAATTCAAGAAACATTCAAATGTGCCAGCTGAAGAGATAATATCTTGTTTGCATTAGATTAATATCAATTGATTAAAAGTCTGACAAACAAGGTATTGCTGGTCACGTAACCAGGCCATTATGATGCATATTGGAAACAGCATTTTTGCTTATCAGATAGAAATTCTGAGAAAGAGCTTTAATCTGAATTGACAAAAAAGTATGAAACCATTTCTGTTACTGCTGCATATGTTCCTTACTCTTTGAGCACAACCAAGTTGTGCCCATTGGTATCTACCATAGATAGTTACACCTTAAGATTGGTAGTTATGCAGACATTGTGTCCGCAGTAGTTATGATAGCCTGAGATGAAAGTGCCATCCACAAAGCTCTTCTGCCCTTGAACTGTTCAATCAGTCAGAATGGGGACACACAACTGAATGTGCAACTGAATTGTGCAATTCGTCATTGCTGGGTGTAATTCCCAGTGCATTTACATTGGTATCAAAAGGATTTTGCTCATAGAAACATTTCCATTTTCACATTTTTTCCCAAGTTTTGACAGAGTTGTTCTCTGCCCAAGGGCTCACTGCTAGCTCATTATTTTTAAATACTATTTATTAAAAATACTGAAGACATGGTTCTTCAATATGGATTGTTGTGCTTCCTTTGTGCAACCTCCACAATTGTGTAACATCACTTTTTAAATTTCTTTCACTGAACCATGGTAATGGTTTGTAAACTCCTTGCTTTATTCAGGATATTTACTTGTAGCTGTGAATGTTCAATTTTCATTTTAGAAAATGAAAAGCACAAATGTTGGATCCTTACTTATGTTTAATCCTCTTTTCTCTCATGTTACCTACAGTGCCCCTTTGAAGCGACAGGATAATAACTGCTAAAAGGGAGAAATTAAATGTATAAACATGCTCCAAACATAATAAATGACAGCATGTGTTCTTTTAGAAAGCATAGATTAGGGTTCATCAACCAATTCCTTCTGTGCATGATATTTTTGTTTTTGGTGTCTTAACTGGATTATTATTAATTTAGTTTAACTAAGTGACTAAAAACTGGTATTTAAGATACCATTAATACCTATTGCCTTTCATTATGTTGGTAGAGATAGCAATTCAGTTGTTTCCTTTTTAAAGAAGTTAGGTTTTTAGAAGTGCAGTAACTATGGGGGAAATGAAGGAATACAAGTAGCTGTCAATCGTCATTTCCCTTCCATACAGACACATGTGCAAAAACATCATTCTTCACTGCTTGATGCTTCAATATATAATTAGATAACATAACATTCAAAACAATATTTATCAGTTAGACCAATAAAGTTTTTTTTTAAAGTGGGGTTATGGACCCAGTGGGGTTAAGGGAGTTTGGATAGGGGTTAAGTGCAAAATAAATACATAAAATTTAAAAATACTGAAATTGATACAGATATAGTTTTAAAAGGGGGGAGGAAGAAGGAAGATGATAACACATAACCCAAGTATTTTTGGCTGCAGACAAGTAGCAGATCATGGGACCCAAGAAGGGTCTGGGCAGCAAAAAAGGTAAGCAACCCATGAAGTGAAGGGCCCCAGCTCGATCGCCTACAACAATTTCTTCTTCAGAGGATGAGAACTGGCCCAATTATGGCACCATTCCTGAATGTGAAAAGGCACTTCCTAAAGTGGTGGCAGGTTTGGCTACACCTAGGAGGTCACATAGGGACTCCAAGGCCCATAGAATAGTTGAGTTGAGACAGTTGGGTGGTGTGATGCTGTCCCGCATTGCTCTTTCGAAGTGAGTGCCTGCCCCCCTCTGGAGCACCCTCAACGATGACTTCACCCAGTGAGCTGAGAACCATGTTTTCAGGCACTCAGTCCAGAGTGACCCTTGTAGTCCATAGCTGGTGCCCAGACAGAGGAGGCAATCATGGAAGAGTGCAGGGCAGCCATTCCAGAAGTGTCAGTGATGAACCAGAGGGAGAGATCAGGTGCTATGGTGGATGGCAGCATGTGAGGGACAGATGGAACCAGTGGAGGAACATGCCTTGGAGGGCAGTGAGCCCACTGCCACCTGACGTGGAGACCATTCCTCATTTGACAGCTGACAAGGGGAAGGGCACACCCACAGCAGTAGCGCCCAGACTGGCTTCAAAGCATTGAACAGCCTTAACCACAGTGGTCCCTTCCTAGTCAGACTCCAGGTTTTCTAGATGGGGCTAAGCTCCAGTCACTCCCCTCCATGTGGACATGGGACATAACTCTGTAACACATGGTGCTCTCCCTTATGGAGATCAGTCCTGCTACTGGGGGATTACTTCCTGCTGGCTACAGTTGAAAATATATGGAAAGAGGAATTTGTAGACTTTTTGAGCTTCTTAACAGAGAGCTGGAAGAGAAAAGGGGAGGCAAAGACAGGGAAAGAAAGAGATTCAGAAGAAAGAAACCAGAGAGGTGTTGGGCCAATTGGCTTCCCAGTTTGTTTGTTTGTTTGTTTGTTTTCATTTATGCTGGGATCATTGTGAAGGCACAGCTTTCATGAGCCTTTTCATTGATTCAACACATGGATTTGATCTAGAGGGCATACTTTGATTTTCTGGGGCATGCTTTGCTGCTCTATGATGAGGGATTCTGTATGAGGGCAGCAATTAATCCCCAGTGCTCCATCTACTCCATCTGTGGAGCACTGCATGCATCAGGTACCTGTTTCAGAGGACGCCTGGGGACAGGGGGAGGAGAACCAAAGAAGCCACCCCCGGAGCCAGCTAATAATTCAAAAGGGCCCCAGTCTAATTAGGATTCCAGTCCTGGAAAAGTGATTGAGTCTTATGCAGACAGAGAAGCTGCCAGATATTTACAAGAAGGTTTTAGGTTTGGTTTTACGATCCTAAAATGGGGAAAGGGGTTGCCACTATGACAGAAAAATTGAAATAAGTTCAAGGGCTATAAAATGTAGAATGAAGGAAGTTTCAGAAGGGACGGTGGTTGGCCTCTTTGTTGAACCTCCAGTAACAAGTCTGAGGGTTTCTCCATTGGAGGTAGTGCCTAAAAAGGACCTGGGTAAATTTCAGTTGATTCACCATTTGTCACATCCAGCTGGGGATTCAGTTAATGATAGGATTCCTCAGGAGCTATGCACTGTCCAATACAAGTAATTTGATGTGTCTGTGTGCACGGTTAGAGCATGTGGGCACAGTTCTGAGTTGGCTAAATGAGACATCAAGTCCACATTTTGCTTGCTACCAGTACATCCTAGGGATTTTGAGGTTTTGGGCTTTGTTTTTTATGGTTTCTACTACATGGATAGGGCATTGCCTATGGGGTGCTCCATATCTTGCACTGCATTCAAGTGTTTCAGTTCCTTTTTGGAGCAGACACTCAAGTGCAGAGTGGGACTACCCCATGTGGTACATTATTTGGATTATTTTCTTATTTTCTTTTTTTGGAAAGCATGGAACTTCCCATTGCAAGTGCATTAAGGGTTTTTTTCAGGAGCTAACTAAGGTGCTGGGCATCCCCCTTCCGGGGGGGGGGGGGCGGGGACAAAGGACCATGCATGGTCTAGGAGTTGAATTGGCCACTGTCCATCAATCCTGTAGGTTGCCGAAGTATAAATTAACAGACCTTAGCAGTGAATTTGGAGCATGTTAGTCTATGCCAAGGTCACCTTGAGGGAGCTTCAAGAGGTGGTTGGGCACCTCAGTTTTAAATGTAAGGTAGTTGCACCCAGTAGGGCTTTTCTTAGGCAGCTTTGTGAGGCCATGAAAGGCCTGTCAAAGTGTCATTATTGTCAGAGACTCTCCACCAGGATGAAGGAAGATCTAAAGGTCTGATTGATGTTCCTTGATGGATTAAATGGAGTATCATTTTGGAGGGGTGAAGTACAATTGAATTTCAAGTTCATTCAGATGTAGCCAGGTCACAAGGTTATGAGATTTACATTAGGGGTAGATGGTGGACTGGATTCTGGCCAGCTGAGTGGCAAGATTCCAAAATCACCCAGGATCTTACTTTTTTAGAATTTTTTTCTCATAGTTGGGGCAACATGGCTGTGGGCAGACATCTGGGCCAATTCCACTTTCACCTTTTGGTGTGACAACCAGGTGATTAATTCCCTATCATCTAGACCCAGGAGGGTGATGCAGTTAGTGTGGGTCTTTAAACTATGTTGTTTCTGTTATAATATAGTTTTCCAGGTATGATACTTGACTGCCTGGTGTAGACAATATTCTGGCTGATGCCCTGTCCCATCAACAGATTGACCATTTTAGGGTGTTGGCCCCGGCACGACAGGATCAGCCAGATGTCTTACCAGAGGAGGGCTGAAGCCAACAGGGCCATAAGTTTAGCTGTGGCACCGAGCACTAGGCACCACTACGCAGCAGCCTATAAGGATTTTTTTTTTTTATGTTAGGGAAGGCTTGAGTTGGCCATGGCTGCTTACAGTGGTCCACCTTCAGCAATCTGGCATGTATTTGCACCATAATGGACTGGCTTCTCAATCTATTCAGGGCAGAATGTTGGCCCTAGCATTTTATGCTAAGACGCAAGGGTGCTCAAGACCCCCCAAATAATTTACACATTTGGAAAATAATAGAGGGATGGAGTAAGGAGCAGGGTAGACAGGAAGATAAGAGTATGCCGATTTTCCTGAATATTTTAGTCCAGCTAGGCAAGACATTGGAGATGGTTTGCAAGGACTTCTATGAGGTTGCCTTATTTAAGGCGGCTACACTCCTTGCATTTTTCGGGACATTTCGGGTAAGTGAGCTAGTTAGTGCATTTAAATCAGACCTGTCTCTATTGGCCTTAGAGATGGAGGATGCAGTGGTCTCCAAAGATGGAGTCATTATTCATCTGCAAAAATCTAAGACTGATCAGATGGGAAAAGGTCAGGTTATCTGCTTAGGACAGTGTTCAGTTTTAGACTTGTGTCCTGTATGGGCTATCTCAAGTTACTTGTGCATGCAGGGGGAAGCAGCTGGGGGATTATTTTGTCACAAGGATGCATCCCCTTTGACGAAGTATCAATTTTGGAATGTTACCTCTCATGCAGTGCAAAAAGCTGGCATTTGGGGCTGAAAATTTGGTATCCATTCATTTCACATTGGTACTGCATCCACAGCGATGGCCTTAGGTTATGGTGAAGAAAAGATTAAGAAGGTGGGAAGGTGGTCCTCCCAAAGATACTGGGCTTATGTTTGTTCTCTACCACAGTAGGTGCTGGTGTTCTGTTTTTTCTCTCTCTCTTTTTAGGTTTGCAGTTCCTGTTGGCTTGGACGCGAGTTTTGTTATGCGGTCATAGTTTTATATTTTGGGCAGCCAGATATGCTTCCTGGATCAGTTGGGGTCATAATTTGGGCCTAGGTACCTGGGATGCACTTGAAAGGAGGGGACAGAGAGGTATGTTCTGGAATGGGTTCTTCAAACTGTCATCCCAGGGTACTCTGGACATGCCTCCTGAAATTGTTGTAGTTCACCTAGGTGGAAATGACTTGGCTTGGATGATGGGCAAGTCATTTATTATACAGGTGATCAATGATTTGCAGGCCATCAAAGCCATATTCCCAAGAACACGTATTGTATGGACAAACATAATACCCAGATTGGTATGGCGGGTGAAATGTGACCCCAGATGTATTGACCATGCTAGATGGAGAATGAATTGTGAAGTTTGTAGGGCCTGGGGTAGGTGGTGAAGCATCCAGATATACATGTGGAGCAGCCCAAGTTATACAGAGCTGATAGTGTCCATCTGTCAGATTTGGACCTCAATATTTTCTTGTGTGATTTGCACTGGGGCCTAAGGGTCAAAATTTTCAGCATAGGTGGCAGGCATGGGGCATACGAGTAACCCCTATGCTGTGGTGGGTTGTGTGAAGGTAAGAGCTTTAAATGAGTTCCATGGGGACACCTGAGAGGGGTGACAGTCATCCACCTTCCTGATTTGTCCAGACAGAAGTTTATGTTTGGGGAGGGTGGGATTTAAGTAGATCTCCTAGGCAGCAGTGCACCTAGGCTCAGGAGGCTCAGGTGGGCTGAGGCATCGGGACTATTCCTATAGCTGGGTGTTTGACATACTGTACAGAGACAGTGCATTTCGGGGCCAGGCACTTCCCCTTGGGAGGTTTGGTCCAGAGGTCAAAGGTACACTGGATTCAGATCAGATATCGCATTTTGGTAGACCCCCTTGTGGAGGGGGAATTGAACATTAATAGTTTAATAAAGTTGTCCAGTTTAACCCAATCTCTGTGTCTCACCTATTTATTCTGGGCTGGTGAGCAATGACCAGAATTCAGATAGATGACTTTAGTCAGCCTATTTTGTCATTTCCTTTTTTTGGACTTTCATCATGCAGATATGCAAATTTAATCCCACACCCATATCCAACTTCCAAAGTAGAAAATTAGTCCAAAGGAGAGGTGGACCGATCAGTCTGTTTCCTGTTCTTGACCATTTTACCTGAGTTCATTCATAAGTCTTTCATACAATTATAAGCTCTCATCCCATCTCCACATCATCCTGCAGAATAAAACATGGATACAAAATAAAACAATTTTAAAAAATCATATTTGGAAGGTGAAATATAATTTCTGACCCATGTAGTAGTCCAGGAAATATGAAATAGATCAGTTAACTTTAAAATATGAACCAGAAAAAACAAATCTTCAAGCATCCCTATCCTTTAAACGTTTTCATTTATTAGACAGGTAGCCACTATGACTTGTCACAATGTACCATTAGAAATTTTCTCATTTTCAAGAATGGTTTATTATGTTGCACCAGGAACTGATGACTGAGAGTTACACTGAGCACATATACCCATTTCTGTGTTGTTTTGTATCCCAGCCAACAAAGGGTATAGCAATAATAATGTGCATGTATTGTCAAAAAACTTTCACATTATTAAGGATCCTGAAGCCCTATGCCAGCTGTTTAAAACATCATTATCAGGTCAAGGGGGAGAAATATTTTCATGCTTATGCACATCTCCCTCACAAAGTAGGCTGAAGTAAAAGCCTGACTTCACTATACAAGCCAGAGAACTGAGGAAGAGTGCACGGTTACTCATTGTGGAGTCCTATGACCATTCAAAATTTGTGAACTCAAAGTCATGGCACTGCAGTATAAGCCTTCTCTGCAGCAGACACATCTCCTACCCACATCACTAGTATGTGTGCACATGCACTTGTGTGTGTGCACACAAAGCTGAAGATAGGGAATTGTGTCTGAATGATGAAAGGAGACTCTGTAAAATGTTGGTTGTAGAAAGAGGTATTTTGCACTTCAGACAGTACTGTCTCCTTATACTTTCATTAAACCCCCCAACAAAACAAAAGAAAACAAAACAAAACAAAACTCAGTTATGCATGCAAAGCAAAACAGAGTGGGAAATGAAGACACTGACGAGTGAAGAATGTTTCAATCTTGATTCCCTCCCTAAATAAGGTTTGAACAATGCAATCTCCCAGTCTTAGATTCAACAGGGAGCAAGTCATCTTCTTTGATCTAGAACACTCCTGCATGTTTCTGCCATTTCTTCCATTTTTTCCCTCATTGTTTTAAGGCAAATTATTTTACTATTTTTAATTATGTGATTTTAAAGGGTTTTAATTTTAATTGTATTTTAATTATGTATTTTAATGTTTGTGATTTTGCTGTATTTCAGTCTTCTGTTATTTTAGAGAATCATTACAGCTCCCCAGTGCAAGGAGTCCTTCATCTGGAAGCACCCTCTATGACAGTTACCTGATTCAAGTAGTACATGTGGATGATATATAGTGAGCACTGAATTCCCCTCTTAAAATGAACAAGTCTGGTAAATATCCATTCATATCACTGTACAAAAGCTTGACTAGATATAATCAGCCAGACCTATCAGCTATTATCTGAAAAACTGCTGAAGGAAACCAAAGCCTGTTTTTTTGGTGTGTCACCTGGTGTCTGATCCTTTTTGACTACAGAGATTTGCAGCTTTGAATGGTCATATGCTACTTAATATATTTGTGAGTACAGTATATATTTTCTTCTGTCATGACTAAACCATAGCAAATTATATCATTTTGATTCATAGCATTAGAATTAGAGTAAAGTTTGTTATTTGCTATCTCATGAAAAGAAAGGAAAATGCAAAACATAAATTGAACATCATGAAATATCTGGTGGAGGGACTATGGGTGAAACTACATGAGACTTTAAAGTCATTTCTGTAGTTCTGAAAAAAAAATATCTTTTTCTGAAGCTAGTATTCAGCAGGGATTTAACTCCAATGTTGGTAATTCTGGTTTTCTCCATCTCAACACTAGATCTATGATAGATCCACAGAAGAAGGGGCTTTTCTCAGAACCTCAGTGGAAGATGAAAGGGTGACTCCCTCCCCCAGCTCTAATACTATCAATTATCAGTCCTCCCTGTTAACTGAATTTACATTAGATAAAATGTAATGCCATGTCAAAAAGGGATGCAGGAGCACTTCAGGTTAAACCACTGAGCCACTGGGGTGTCGATTAAAAGGTTGGCAGTTTGAATCTGCGTGATGGGGTTAACTCCTGTTGCTTGTCCCAGCTTCTGCCAACCTAGCATTTCTAAAGCATACAAATGTGATTAGATGAATAGGCACCACCTTGGTGGGAAGGTAACAGCATTCCATGTCTAGTCATGCCAGTCATATGACCATGGAAAATGTCTACAGACAAACACTGGCTCTTCAGCTTACAAATGGGGATGAGCACTGGCCCTTAGAGTCGGACACAACTGTCAAGGCGAACCTTCACCTTTTTAATATCATGTCCTGTTTGGCTTAAGTTTCTGTTTTGGGGGTTTGGATCAATTTTTTCATTTTGCATTCTTGGGCAATAACACTACGATTGCAAGATTAGCAAAGGTGGGGTGAAAATAATAAAATGACTTGTCAAACTCCCTCAACAATGTAGGTTCATGTTTCACTCAATAACCTAGAGCATTTGAACACTGGAAAATTGTTTTATTAGATTTACCCCAATTAAATAGACATGGTTTCCCCAAAGAATACTGAGAATAGCAGTTTGATGAAGTACCAAAAAAAAATCCCTTTGAGAGATTCCTAACAGCCTGACAGAGTTTCAGTGCTTACTTTAGTGATGGAATAACTACCCAAGACACTTCATGTGAGGTTACAATCTGTCGCACTGATTTAGGACAAGGAAGTCCAGTTTAACTAATCATCATCATGTGCTGTCAAGTCAATTCTGACTTACGATGACTCTTTTCAGGGTTTTCTAAGTAGAGAGCACTCAGAAGTGGTTTGCCATTCCCTTCCTTTGGGGGTGCCCTGGGACTGTGCAGCTTGTCCAAGGACACAAGATGGCTCTTCTGGTATGCACAATGGGGAACTGAACTCCTAACCTCTGGCTCTGTAGTCAGATACCTAATTTACTGAGCTATCCAGTCTGTTCCAGCTTTAAATAGATAGATATTAACACAATGCAATCATTTACAAACATTTTCTTCACATATGGTTCAAAAACATGCAACACCTGTTGTGCTAGAGATGGCAATGGAAAGAAATAACCTTTCATATTAGTATGTGCGAGTATCATCTAGTTCAGTGTGCAAACTAATTTTAGGCTGATTAATGGGTTCTTCCTGTCAGATGGTTTAAACATGTCATGTAAGGTAAAGGTAAAGGTTCCCCTTGACAATTAGTCCAGTCATGTCTGACTCCAGGGGGCGGTGCTCATCCCCGTTTCCAAGTCGTAGAGCCAGCGTTTTGTCCATAGACAATCTTCCGTGGTCACGTGGCCAGCGTGCTGTTACCTTCCCACCGTGGTGGTACCTATTTATCTACTTGCGTTTTTTACATGCTTTCGAACGGCTAGGTTGGCAGGAGCTGGGACAAGCGACAGGAGCTCACTCCGACGCGTGGATTCGAACTGCTGATCTTTCGACCTTGCAGCTCAGAGGCCTCTGCAGTTTAACCCACAGCGCCACCACGTCCCTAAAAACATGTCATGTAGCTGGGTATAAATGAGGTTGGGAACCTATGGTTAGGGATGGAAATGAATTCTGCTGGAAGCAAATTTTACCATCACAGTATCTATTTCACACCTTGCAAGATCTCATGTGAAACCTGGTCTTGGAAATTTGTACTTTTGTGACAGCTGTTTTGCATTTCAGATAATAAAATGTGCATAGAAAACCACTTGTGCATTTTCAAAATGCACATGACCAAACACACACTGTAAATGCTTTCTACCAGAAATGCTGGAGATATTTTGTAAAAGTTGGATTGCATGTTACAGTGTTCACATGTGTGAAGAGGCATACTTGATCCTATACATCTTTGGTACATCCTCCCAGTTCAAAATATGTGTATGGACTTGCTTTTATGTGTCATCAAGTCAGTTATGATTTATGAAAATCTGTTAGGGTTTTCAAAGCATGTGAGATATTCAAGGAGTAGTTTCACCATTGCCACCTCTCAGTCATTTCCCATGGACCAATAGGGATTTGAACCCAGAGTCTTAATCTCACACCCTACCTGGTAGACCACACTGATTCTCATGTTCAGACAAATGTTGAATATACATGCCGATTGCCCATTTGAACATATGCAATAAGTGATTTTTGTTGTTGTTGTTGTTGTTTTATGGAATATTATGGAAACCCCCTTTTAATAACAATATTACCCTTTCTTGTTTTGTTAACAGGAAAGTCTGTGCGCTAAACAGTTGTAAATAATACACAAACCAATACCAACTCATCCACCCATATACACAACACCTTGCTTGTCTTGGAGACCATTTCTTTTTTCCCATTTTCTCATCTCAGTTTTTCTTCTTTTGTAAATAATGATCCATTTTCTTTCTTTGCAGGCCACAGCTGTGCCTCCTGCCTCTTTATTCTGCTACACTCCACCCGCTCTTTTGTTCTTCCTACCTCCAATCTCACCTTGGCTTTTCATCTTCATAGCATGTTGAATTTTTTTAGCTCTCTTTCCATCACAAGAACCTTGAGGGTCAAAAGCTAAGGCAAATGAAGAAAATCTGGAGCATAGCAAGAACCATCAAATCCATAAGTGAATGTCAGAATGGTAAGTATGTGCGTATGAGAGAGAGACAGAACTGAGAAAAGAAGAGATCACATGCACACACAGGGGGAGAGGAATACATTATATGTACTTTGCCTAAACCAGCTTATTGGTATACTCATGCAACATTTTATGAAGTATAAAGGAGAAAATATGCAGAGACTATTTAAGAAACAACCTAGATGGGGAGTTTCAAGTGACAGAATACACTGCAAGTACATCGACTGATTTTTTTTAAAAAAAGAAGCATTTATGAGCTTCAGTTAATGAAGCAGATATAAATGCAGTAATAAATTAGATAATTGCAGAAGAACAAGAGAAATCAGGATGACATAGCATATCCCTGAAAGCTGAGTAATCCGTGGGTCATTTCATAAGGCAGCAACCAACACAGAAGGGGTTTCTGAGGTAGAACACAGTTTAGATGAATGCTCTGGCATATCCAATGAAAATGTGATCAAGAAGCAGAGTCGTATCTGCATCTCAGACCCCTTGGATGTCAGTGCACCTGCTATCTGTGCAGTCTAGTAGCCAAACATTTAGCACCAAGAAGAAAAAAGACCTGTATGTTTACAGATACTTATCAGTTAGGCCCTCCTTTTTAAAAAAAAATTAATTTCCCAAAACAAAAACAAACAGAAAGAAAAATCTAATAAATAAATATCTAAATACACAGTGCTCCCACTCCCGTTGGACTTTCTTAGATACAAAACAAATCTAGCTAGGGGTGTGAAGAATATTGGAAAAATTTCTAATTTTTGGTGATTTTCTGAATCTTGCATGCCAAGACTTCTCACGGAGACATCCTCCTGAAATAGAGAGCTTTCTCAGCTTTCCACAAAAACAGGAGCCCAATTTTATTTTTCCTCTTTACATTATTATTATTATTATTATTATTATTATTATTATTATTATTATTATTATTATTATTATTATTATTATTATTATTTAGGCATCCTTCAGTCTCGAAAGACTATGGTAACGTGCTCTGTATGGAGGACTTGGAACAGCGTCTAGTGTGGCTGAGAAGGCCAATTCGAGAGTGACAATCCCTTCCACACTGAAGACAAATACAATCTGTCCCCTGTCCAGCTCCCTGATTTTGCTGCTTCCGTGACTGCCTCTTTGCCTCGGTCTGCTGGACAAGGGTCTCTTCAAAATGGGAGAGGCCATGATGCAATGCCTGCCTCCAGGCTGAACGCTCAGATGTCAGGGTTTCCCATCTGTTGAGGTCCATTCCTAAGGCCTTCAGATCCCGCTTGCAGATGTCCTTGTATCGCAGCTGTGGTCTCCCTCTGGGGCGATTTCCCTGCACTAATTCTCCATACAGGAGATCTTTTGGAATCCGACCATCAGCCATTCTCACGACATTCTCTCATTAATTAATAATAATAATAATAATAATAATTATTATTATTATTATTGTTATTGTTGTTGTTGTTGTAGTAGTAGTAGTAGTAGTAGTAGTAGTAGTAGTAGTAGTAGTAGTAGTAGTAGTAAGTGCTGAAATGTCTGGAAATTAAAGGTGTTAAGAGTCACAGCAGATGCACTCTTAGGCAATCTAATGGAGCTGTATGGCTGTCATTAGCAAATTGTTGGACCTAATTCCCCAATTTGTCTGTTTATTGGAATTGACACACTGAGTCTATGAAACTCAAGGTACCATGTGACTGAAGCTGCTGTTCCATGTTATTAGTATCCAACTGGGAATCAATACCACCCAATGACAAGGCAGAAAAAGATATAATTATAACCCTACTAGCACAAATCTCTGATAGATGTATAGACTTCTAACTTAGAGAAAGCATATTGACTCAAATATCTTCTGGAACTTCTCAGTTTAGTAGCAGAAGTGTTATCCTCCTGTTCTTACTGGAACCTTCTGCTGGTTTGTGTTTCTGTTACCTCTTCTGCAACCAACTGGCTGACTTGTTAACTTGTTCAACTACACAGAAAAAGTCAGCACAAGCTAAGGAATTCTAGCACGCAGAGTTCTGGACCTTAATTTCAAACATGAAAAATCTGCAGCTCAATCCTGTTTAGAATTCAGTCCTGTATAAGATTAATCCTATTTGTTTAGAAAGTAACTTGGGGATGGTAAAAGAAATGTGCAGAGTTAGCATATGTATTAGTGCAGGTTCTAGTGATTCTGTGGCAGAGATGTAACTCTTGACTTCATGTGATAAACAAAAAAGTGTGAGAATTGTTCTCTTTTTACTGTTAGCTAGCAATAAGACAGGGTGTGTGGTTTTTTGGTGTGTCTCAGAGAGATGTACTTTTGTGAGACTAAGTTTTGCATATTTCTGAAAAACCAGGATTCTTGGAAAATGTTTTAACTAACAAACGTAGCAGCATTAGATGGGTTCTTTATGTCTTTTTGAGCAATGAGTCTGTTCTTTTGTTTTTGCCATTTCTGTATACTTTGGAGGAAGACACTCCTGCAATGCTGCATTCTTTGCAAAATCAAGAAATCAGAACCAAAAAGGATACCTTTCACATGTTGGAGGTCTAAATTGATTGAGTTAGAGAATTCTTGACAGACCATCTAACCTTAACAGGACGCCTTGTCTCAACAACAAATTGATCAGATTTCTTTACATTCCCACTCTGTGGTGAATGGGGCAAGACACTCTGTATATGTCCAAGGCATTTCTTCTTCTTTAACATGTTCTATAGAATGTAACCTAGTAGTAGGTGGTGAGAGATTCACTATAGAAGGGGTTGAAAAAACAAGTTCATTTTTCCCTTCCTTTTCTTCGGGTGGACCAGAAGTAATCTCCTTCACCTTTCTTCAAATCCAAACAAACTCACTCTCTTCCTTAGGTTTTTTTTTCAAAGAAAAACCTTTGCATTACATGAGGTAGGTAAGTCATAATTTGACATAGTGAATGGGGAGGGAGGAATAAATGTAAAAGTTAAAAAAAGAAAGAAAAAAAAACACACCTGAAAATAAGTAGACAAGACACAGTTAACATAAGAACATAAGAAGAGCCCTGCTGGATCAGGCCAAGGCCCCATCTAGTCCAGCTTCCTGTATCTCACAGTGGCCCCACCAGATGCCTCTGGGAGCACACAAGACAACTAGAGACCTGTCTCCTGATACCCCTCCCCTGCATCTGGCTTTTTGATGGGTTTAACTATAGCCACAACTTTATGAACACATTAACTGGTAGTGTTCTATCTCCTGCAGAGAGGCCAACCATAGTGCGGATACCTGGGGCAGGCACCAGGTGTATCTGACTACCCCTGCCTTGATCCCCCATAGTGTCCATTATGTCCAATCGACTGCCTGTTCCCAGCCAAATACTCCTGGATGACCCTCCTGGACACCAGCTGCCCAAGCCTCATGACCCTAAATGGCCCGCAGCCATGGGTTGCTACCCTTGCTTACCCATTCTGGCAATAGAATTTCAGGAGCCATGGTGCCAAGATGCTGGATGCAATATCATCCCCAAGTGACCCTTGGGAACTCACCACTACTGACTTTCCCATCCACACTACTCACCATGTCAGGGGGCTAACCTTCAGTAAATCCCCCACCCACCCCCAGCTATTAATCAGAGTCCGTAGACCCTGAAAAAAATTAATCAGTGCCTACCTTGGACAAACGAGACCCATCACCATGATATAGCCTCAGACTTGATATTTTAATGTCTGGGTGCTGAAAAATGGAACCCAAACCAACTAACATGGAATTAGAAATTTATCTATTAATGCTGTGCCTAGTACAATTGATACACCTGGGGTCATATAGAATCATATAATCAAAGAATAATTGAGTTGGAAGCGGTCTATAAAGCCATCAAGTCCAATCCACTGCTCAATGAAGGAATCCAAATTGAAGCAGATCTGACAGATAGTTGTCTAATTTTCTCTTGAATGCTTCCAGCATTGGAACACTCACCACCTCCTGAGGTTATTGATTCCATTGCCATACTTCTCTAACAGTTAAGACGTTGCTCCTGCTATTCAGCCTAAATCTGGCTTCCCATAGCTTGAGCACATTATTACATGTCCTGCACTACATATGTGTGTGTGTGTGTGTGTGTGTGTGTGTATACTGCCCTTCACATGCTACTGGATCACAACGTCTAGCATTCCTCACCATTGAGTCCACTATTACATATCCTACACTCTTTAAGGTGTGTATATAAGGGAAGATGAAGTCTACATTGATAGAACTCTTGAGCAGCAGCAGCTGTCAGAGGGGGCAATGCTGATGGAAGAAAACCAAAACATTGCAGTGGAGGAAAATGCTATAGAGGCTGCAAACATAGTGGAGGAACCACCATGGAAAAGAATCACGGTTAGGAGCAAAAGAAGGAGACAACACTATTTCCCGGTGGAACTACAAAACCTCTTTCAGTTACTTGAAGAAGAGTCGGTCGGACAGCATGCAGAGAAGACCCCACAGGAGGACATGAGTAGGGCTGAAGTGCAGCAGAATACAGTCACTGAACCCACACCCTACAAAAAGAAGAAGAGGAGAGTAGTTGTAGTATGGGACTCCCTACTACGTGGAATTGAGACCAAAATATGCTGGGAGGATCCATGGACTTGCCGGGTATGCTGTCTTCCTGGAGGATAGATAAGGGATGTGATGGAAGGATTGCCATCACTCATAAAACCTACAGATACATATCTCTTTCTTCTTGTCCACGTGAGAACAAACGACACAACCAAGAGGAGCTACCGAGAAATCACGTCTGACTTTGAAGCTCTGGAAAGGAAACTCAAGGACTTTGGGGCCCAGATAGTTTTTTCATCCATCCTACTGGTGCTTTGAAGAGGAATCAAAAGCGAAAGGAAGGTCCTCTGGGTGAATGACTGGCTACGAAGATGGTGTCGACAAGAGGGATTTGGTTATTGGGACTACGGGCTAAGCTTCCTGGAAGAAGGACTGCTAGCAAGAGATGGCTTGCATCTAACAAGTATTGGGAAAAATGTGTTTGCCCACAGCATGAAGAACTTCATCAGGAGGGCTATAAACTGAATTGGAAGGGGGAGGGAGATTCAAGCACGGAGTTAAGGGTAGATGAAGCCTTAGACACAATAAGAGCAATGAACCAAACTGATCAAAGGACAACAATAATAACATTAACAATAATAATCACAATAATAATCATAACAATAATCATCATAATAATCATAATAATATTCATAAAAATGTACAAACAGGCCACAAATCATACAACCTCCGGTGTCTGTATACAAATGCCAGGAGTATGGGAAACAAACAAGAAGAACTAAAAAATTTAATTCAGGAGTGTAACTATGACTTGATAGGAATAACTGAAACTTGGTGGGATGACTCCCATGACTGGAATACAGAATACTGAAGGATATAAACTGATGAAAAAGAAAAGTGAGAATAAAAAAGTAGGTGGAGTGGCATTCTGACGTGCCCCTTGCGTGTCCCTGGATTATTTCACTAATCTAAGGCCCACACCACATTCCTATTTACACTGCCACCAGTTGATCTCTGTCAACATTATTTACTTGGAAAGACTGAGGTCCATACTGCATGTAACTTTTAACAAAACAAGTTTATTGAATATTTGAAAGGCTGTCATACAGAGGAGTGGCAAGATCTGTTCTCCATCATCCCAGAGTGCAGGATACGCAACAATGGGCTCAAGTTAAGGGAAGCCAGATTTCGGTTGAATATCAGGAAAAACTTCCTAACTGTTAGAGTAGTATGACATTGGAACCAGTTACCTTGGGAGTTGGTGAGTGCTCCAACACTGGAGGCATTCAAGAAAAACTTGGATAATCACCTGGCAGATATCCTTTGATTGTATTCCTTCATTGAGCAAGGGGTTGGACTTGATGGCCTTGTAGGCCCCCTCCAACTTCACTTTTCTATGTTTCTATGATTCTATGAAAGTAGTAAGGTACTCTTTAACTATTTATTTATAAATCTCAAGCTGCAATCTTATCCCATCCCCTTGTACTTCACATTTGCCTGGAGGAGAATAGATTTTATTTTGGGAAAAGACTGAGCTAAAGTAGGAATTGAGCAATTTTGCCTTTTCTGTTATCATTTTCCCATCCTCAGTGAGTAGCTGAGCCACTGTTTCTTTTCTGTCTTTTGCTACGCACATACCTCAAGAATGCTTTTTTGTTACTTTTACACCTCTTGCTAACCTCAGCTCATTCTCAGCTTTTGCCTTCCTAATGCCATCCTTGAAATTCTTTGCTACTTGTCTATATTCTTCCTTTGTAGCTTGGCCTTCCTTCCACTTCCTATATGTAAATAATGGACCGCATGGGACTACTCTGCTCTATACCTCAAGGCCCATTCCAAAAAGGAGCTAAAACACAAAAATGCTGCACAGGATATGGAACATCTCACGAGCAGGGCCCTATCCATGTAGGGGGGAAAATCATCAAATACAAATCCCAGGAATTTTGAAATTGTTGGGATTCACTGGTAGCAGGCAAAATGCTGATTTCATGATGCATTTTGGCTGCTCTGCCCCTATCCTACAGGCCCTGACCATGTACAGAACAGCATCAAAGCATGTGTAATGAATAGTACAAAGCTCCTGAGGAACAGCATCATTTACTCAATCACCTTCAGAGAAGGTAAAGTGATGTATGAGCCTGAATTTCCCTGGAGCCTTCTTGGACATACACCCAATGGGGAAATCTGCAAGTCCCTAATGTGTGTGTGTGTGTCTGTAAGGGGCCTAAAACTCTGACTTCCTGCACTACCTTGGCAATTTCATGCCAAACTACATCCTAGAAGCTTTGATCAACTTCAAATTATCAGCCCAATGCACTGCCCTCTTCCCAACTACTGGAATTTAAAACCCAAATCTAAAAACATCTAACAGGTAACAAGAATCTGCCCACCTTGGGTGACCATGCAGTAAGTTAGCTAACACCTTGGCTTTGACTTGACTGAACCTCTTTTGGAGGATTAATGCCCCACCATCTGAGGCTTTTTTCCTCCTCTTGTGTCTGTATCACCAACCTCATTAGGCCATCACTTGAAGCACCCTGTAAAGCGGTGCCCCCACACAGATGGTACATTTGTATATAAATTTGAAGGCTTCCTTCTGAAAAAGCCCTATGTACTAAATTCCAAACACAACAGTTGGGGTTGTACCAGCTGCCCTGTCAGCACAAAAGATGTGTTGGGCGGCCCCGACCTCTGTACCAAGTGTCCACTATCATGCCACTCACCAAGAGAAGGCCTGTAGGTGTCATGTACTGGAGTCAGAGCTGGGGATGTTGCTCATCCCAACATATGATGTAGTGAATGGCTGCATGCATGTGAATGTTCTCATCATATACAAACCATACATGTCCCAGAAAGTCCACGTAAACCAGATAAATTAAGTCCATTTACTGGAACAAAGAAAGTGCTCTCCAAAGTGCACCCTAACTATGATCCCTACATTAAAAAAAATGGAGAGTCAATTTGCCCATGAATGATCTGGCCTCTGTCACTGTGCCTGCTTCTTTGCTCTGTTATCATCTTTCTCTTTGCTCTCTGATTCCTGTTTCAGGAGACTATAGATATTTATGTACTCATTCCTCCAAATCTTCTTCTTTGTGGTTGGCAATAAATGATCCCCTAGAGGCAAATCCCCAAATGGTAAGGCATGTATAAGCACTGAATTGTAACTCATGTCAGGAACTGAGGGGTAAGGCCAAGAGCATACCCTAGGTGTAATCTCCCCACTATGGCCAGGAAATGGCCACTGTGACTAAGGGGCAGTTCACGGAGGTGGGCCATAAGGGATGGGGAATGCATATACATCTCTCCCTATGCTCCTATAGGTGGCTACTGCTAACCTGAGGGCTCAGAATGGCCTGGTTCCTGGTGTCCCAGGGCCACACAGCACCTGCTTCATCGGTGTCTGGAGCAGACACAATCTCACCTGGCCAAGAGGACTCCGCTGCATCCTGCACAGATTCTAAAGTGCCAGACACCGTTGTTGCTTTTGCAGCTGTGGTTTGAGTGCTAGATGGCATCTCAGGGGCCAAACCCACTGACTGGGAATTCTGCTGCTGCAGTGCCATCTGCTAAGAAGAGTCTCCATGTTTATGTTTAGGGTTTGCACCTCGTTGTCTGGCTCAACCATCAAGATCAGGGCCCTCTTAACTGAGGCCTGCTGTCCAGAAGTCCCAGCCTGCACTGATTCCAAAGTAAAACACACTCTATTAAATCTCTTGCCAGATCATGTAGTTGCATAGCCCTCTGATGCTTAATGTCCCTACCAGAAGGCCTAGGTGGAGGGGAGGGGAGGCCCAGGGCAGCCATAGCCAGAATCAGGGACTGAAGAGTGACAAGTATATCTGAAAATTCATGTAGATCTTCATCATCTGAGGAAGATAGGCAATGGCTGGTGAGGTGGCCTGTGCTACTCGGGCTGCTTCCTCTTACTATTCCCTGACCCCTTCTTGGGTCCTATTATAGTACTCCAAGTCCTACCACCACTACCAACAATCCCAAGCCCAGCCTAAACGGCCACACGAAACCCCCAAAAGTAAAGGCAGCAAATCCAGCCCAGATCCTCCCAGACAAACCAATATCACTAGGCCCACCAGACCCTCAGAATAAATACATATAGGCAGCAGGGGTAAGGGGGCATAGATTGAAATACTATCACTGAAATGTGGGAGGTAGGCAGTATGAAGGAAGCGGTGGTAGACAAAGTCACTTCAGGATTCAACAGGCCAATGGCCAGGAATAAAGTGAGGGAAGGACTTTATGCTTTAATACAAGGGCCAATCCACAGGATGGTGGTATGGACAGATACCCCGTCTCCACTGCCAGACCAGTTGGGCTGTGGTGCAGATCAAACTGCATCAGATTGAGGGGCCAGTGTGGACATTGGCTCCAAAACAATCCATGGTCTGTGTGATTGCTTAATTCAAACAGAAACAGAAAATAGACTGCAAACCAAGATGCAGCAAAGCCGAATCACTGATTCCACTAGCCAGTGTAGTTGCACCGTAAGACAGCATGTGCTTAACTGTTTTTCATTGAAACCAATGTGACTTTAAAGTACTAAGCTTCAGCTGGCTGGTGTTATACGCTAATTCTGCAACTGTTAAGTGACCCAATTTAATAATTCAAAAATATTCATAGCCATTGTAATGAATTCATGTTGTAAGTGTGTAACAGGAAGATTAATGAAAAGCGATTATGTTAAAAGGCAAGTGATTTAATGCAAAATATGTTGATATCACACTGTTCTTTATGCTTATATTCGGAAGTGCTTGTGACAGTGGCAAAATTAACAATAAATAAATAGTGGATTGTACTATATAACATAGAACACTTGGAGCTGTTAATTAGTTGAAGTCCATACAAAGGATATGTATATAATAAATTACAGTTATCACATTGCTATGAAGGACATAAACTTTTTCAGAAAATGCACTTTGAAAACCATGCAAAATAATATGTCTCAATTAATATTCCCTCATCCCAAATCAAAATCTCAAGCATTCCTAAAATTACATGTGAGGAAGTAAGCTGAACAACAGCAAGTTCTCTGTCTGACATATTTTCTCCATGTAGATCATTATGAAAGAATGGGAAAGGAGAAAATTCAAATTTCCCTCATCACCATCACTGTACATGTATGTGGAATTTGTATAGTCTACCAGGAAGAAGAGTTCACCATATGTTTAAAGTGGATATGTAGATAAGTTTTGGTTCATATACAGTGCAATCTTATGCATTCCTACTGAGAAATCCAACTGAATTCAATCATACTCACTTCAAGGGAAGAGTATATAAAGCTTCTAAGCTGAAGCTTTGGACTTTTGTTTGTTAACTTCTTTAAGAAGGTGTTTCTCTATATCTGGAGAATTTTGAAGAGTGGTATATGTTGTCAGGGTTTGTCATGTCCCACATTAGTAAAAGGCACTCTGTTCTACATATTTTGGATTCTTTGGATCAGAGGTGTGTCCCGTCACATCCCAATAATTTTGGCATCACCTTTAACATAGAAAATGAGAATTCTGACCCATTCCATTCCATTCCAGCTTTAACTAGTCCCATAAAATAAAGCTCCTATACTCTTTTTTCCATTTGAGAATGTAAGAAATCTCACCAACTATTTTTGTGCCAAGTGTTTAATCTATGTCAGCAATGAAACTGAAAGAAAATGTGTGCCATATTGAGAAAGGCACTATCATTCCACAGATGATGTGTCCATTAAATATTTAGTGTGTTGCCTATGCTAACTTGGGGGTGATACTACCACATTTCTCACACTTGTTGTGAGGGATTGATAAGCAGTTATCACAGTTCTTTTTAAGAAGGAAAACATTAACTCCAGTGATCAGTGAATAGCAGCAATAAAGAAGCTGGCATTAACAGCTGTCTTCCAGCGTTTAATGTAATGGCAACCATCATTAAATTCACATTTTAATTAAAATATAAAATACTATCTAAAAATAAAAATGATTTCTGCCACATGGAACTGAGAAATAGTCATCAACAGTAGTTACAGAATTAGAAGAAAATGCTATTAAAAATAAAATAGATTCCTTTGATGCTGCTGTGCACTGCATGATGAGCAATGAATCTTAATCTCCTTTTTAAACTACCATGTGTGTATTGAATCCTCCAAAGATAGCCGTCAAGGTTTCCCAAAATTATCCTCACAATAACTTTGGGAGGGACTCAGGGTAAGAAATTCTGACCAGTCTAAAATTAACATAATACTGATGACTATTGACATACCACTCTCTTCACAGCGTGAACCTCTGCATCAGCAGGGACTCTTTGCCTGCCCTTCCCATGGGGCAGGTAGAGACACCTATTGGCATCTAACATGTGGCTTGCTGGGGGCGGGACTAGCTGAGCCTCATATAGGGCTTGACCGCCCCCAGTCAGTCCTCTTTCAAATTTGACAAGGAAAGCAGGCTCTAGCCTCTTCCCTGCCTTTTTTGGGACACACGGTCAGCATTTCCTGCATTGAAAGAGTGGTGGGTTTGCAGTGATGGAAGGGTGTTTGGGGCTTGTGGCTACAGCAGTGGTGCTTCAGTAGCACTGTGTGGTGATTTGGGTCCTGTAGGGTGTCTTGGGTTGTTGTAGAGGGTCCTCAGTTAGGGTTGCCATACGTCGGGCAAAAGGAGGACATGTCCTCCTTTTTAGCCTAATGTTCTACGTCCGGCAGGCAAAGATAAAAACCTTTAAAATGTCAGGCTTTTGTATATTTTATGTTATAATTTTGGATGGGAGGGGGAGAGGTGGAAGGACTCCCCTCCCCCTATCTTTCCCCACCCCCCCACCCACCTGCCCCTTGTTACCTGCCGCCGGCACCAGAGCGCAGCCCTCACCCCCTCCCGCCGCGGTGGCACTGCTCGGCTATCTGCCATGCCCGCCCAGCCCACGTAAAGCCCAGAAAGGCAGCGCGAGCGGAGCGCCACCCGCCGAGCCAGGCAGGAGCAAGCAGCGCCCAAGCGCATCGATGGGAAAGCGAGCACCCAGACTGTGTGTGTTCAAAGTCCCTTTCAGGGACTCCAACTCCAACACTCCCCAGCCTTGAACGTATGACCCTCGAGGGAGGGCAGGCTGCCTCGTTCGGCTTTGCCCGGCATTGCTTTCCCCCTGCCTGCGCCGGAGCCTTGTTTGGGCATCCAGATTAGCAAGGTTGCCTCTGAGCCTGTGCAGAGTGAGAGCAGGGGGATCCCGCAGCCGGGCCGGGGTGGGTTCGGGTACAATTGGCTGTTTAAATAATGTTTTTTGGTATTTTGAAAAAAAGCCTCCATTGAATTTATTTTTATTTTTTAACATGACTGTTTCTTGATCGGTTCACTAAGAGACATTTATTGGCAGCTATTGTAATAAAATTGTATTGATTGCGGGTTTAATCCGGAACGATTCAAATGAAACATTCAATACCTCCTCCTCTGTCCTCTTTTTTGTCTTTCTATGTCCTCCTTTTGGTACCCATGTATCTGGCAACCCTATCCTTAGTTGGTTATGTCATGGAGACAGCAGTTTGAGGCCATTGTTGGTGGCAGGAAGTTCTGATGAGTTTAGCCTCACTTCACTTTTTGCCCCCTTTACACGGTTGTTTGGTTCAATTTTTAAAAAAAATCAGTTGAGGCTGAGGTGTGTTTGGGTCAGCTTGCTGGTGGCGCTTGTTCCCTCCTTTTGTTATGTATAATTCCTTAATGAATTATAATAAAAACAAAAACAGAATATAATAAAATTAAATAACTAACACAAATAAAATAAACATTTCATTAATATTTATCTGTATATATTAACAAATTAAATTAAAATTATTTAATTTATAAGGCACAAATAAATGAAATAATTAATTACAGTTGATTAAATAAGTAAATATTGGTAAATAAATATTTGTAGATAAGGTTTAACAGTTGGAGTGAAGCTTTTCATTGACACCCCTCCCACCTCACCCCGTTTTTCCTTGAGAGCCATAATAATAATAATAATAATAATAATAATAATAATAATAATAATAATAATAATAATAATAATAATAATAATAATAATAATAATAATAATAATAATAATAAATTTTCTTCTGGGGCTCCTTGGTTGTGTGAAGGACATCTTTTTGGGCCTGCTTCACAGTTTGCCCAGATTAGAGGTTTTTTGCCTGGCCAAGTGCCAGAGAACCATATTGGTTCTCTGCTAAAGTTGACGTGGTTAGGGCATGGCCTTAAACCTCCATTTGATCCTTTGGTTAGTGTAATCTGCCTTCATTTTCTTTTTGGTTTGTTGGCGTTACTGTTGCACTTATTAGGTATGGACACTAGGTGGAGCAGATATGCTGAGAGTTTAGTTCATGATGGCACCCAAAAAAGGTGTGAATAATAAGAAAGGAAAGCAGCCTGCTAGAGGGCAGCATCTTGTAAATCCCCACTGGCTATATCTTCATCTTTGGACAGAGATGATTCTCCTGATCTGGCTGCAGTCATTGATAGGATTCAGGCATTGGAAAGAGAAAAGGAGTTGGCTACGGTGCAGACAAAGGGATGCATAGTCAAAGCTATGGTTTTTCCAGTAGCGATGTATGGAAGTGAGAGCTGGATCATAAAGAAGGCTGACTGCTGAAGAATTGATGCTTTTGAATTGTGGTGCTGGAGGAGACTCTTGAGAGTCCCCTGGACTGCAGGCAGAACAAACCTATCCATTCTGAAGGAAATCAACCCTGAGTGCTCACTGGAAGGACAGATCCTGAAGCTGAGGCTCCAATACTTTGGCCATCTCATGAGAAGAGAAGACTCCCTGGAAAAGACCCTGATGCTGGGAAAGTGTGAAGGCAAGAGGAGAAGGGGACGACAGAGGATGAGATGGTTGGACAGTGTCATCGAAGCTACCAACATGAATTTGACCCAACTCCGGGAGGCAGTGGGAGACAGGAGGGCCTGGCGTGCTCTGGTCCATGGGGTCATGAAGAGTCGGACATGACTTAACGACTAAACAACAACAACAAAGGTGGTCCCAGGGCCCCAATCCCAGCCCAGATGTTCTTTTAGGGAAATGAATGCTTGCAGAAAGGCCAAGCATAAGGTTGCAAAATTGATGGAATGCGTTGCTATTTTGGAGCAGGTTTATGGAGGCCCTTCCTCAAGGGGACAGGAGATTGAGAGACAAGCCTGCAACAGTGTGGCATTGGTTTTGGCCAGCTATGGGGATGAGATGGTGGTGTAATCTTCTTTAGCGTGTTTGGGGTTGGCTGCTTCCACACCGGGCTCAATAGTGAAGGCCAACATGGTGACACCAGGTGGTGTTCTGGATACAATGCATGCCATCCAGCCAGGTGAGGCTGCAGCTACACTAGACACAGTTGGGGAATGCAGTTTGGCCTTGGGCCACTGTGAGTCAGATGGCACTGGCACCTATGGCTTTCGGATTCTATTATCCAACTAAACATAGGGAGAGTGGTCTACATTACCCATGCCCTTTCAGTCCTCCTGTGTGGGCCTCATATAATCAGTAGCCTTATGCTACTATGGGGACAAATGCTACTCTTGGGGTTAGTGTGTGGATGTTCTGGAGACAGGATATAATTCTGTACCGGCTCGTGCTTTACCTTTTGGTGGGCAATTGCTGCCTTTGGGTGATCACCTTCTTCCTGCCACCAAGGAAAAGATTTGGAACGGGGGATTGTGTTGTCCTGTTTAGCCTCCTTAATAAGGAATCTGAAAAGAAAGAGAAAGTCAGGGAGGACAAGAAGGGGAAGAAGGCCTGCAGGAAGGAACCAGATAGATCCTGGGCTAATTAGATTCCCATGTTTATCATGTACATGGGAGTCATTGTGAAAGCACAGCCATGGCAGGCATCTTCTCTTCTGCAATACTTGGGTCTCATTTATCAGGTATATGTCAATTTCCCAGAGCACTCATGATTATTGTGCGATGAGGCCTTTCATATGTATGCAGAAATGAATCCTGTAATGTGATGGGATGGCCAACACTCATAGTTGTGGCTGCAGTAGATGACCCCGGAGTGATTTGTGTTGGGAGAACGTTATGACAGTGGGCATATAGTTCAGAGGGTGGGGCAGCTCAGCACTTCCCACATGTCCACGGATTAGTCAGTTTAACCCCTACTACTGTGGTGGGAATTTAGTGCTCGTGGCTTCTGTAAGAAGAATCTGCAAGTTTAGACACAAATATGTTCCATTTGTGTTTAGAGGGCATCCCTTTACAAGATGCCCAAGGTTGCTTCATCAAGAGTGGCACAAAGGATGCTGCAGGGGCAAAGAAACACCCAGAGGGTGGCCCTCAGCTTCCAAAAGGGCCCAGTCCCATTAAGCTAGATGTGTTAGCTCAGTTACTAAAGAGTTATCTACGATGTGAGGGTGTGGATTATTTGTTACAAGGTTTTGAATTTGGTTTTTGTATCCCAGTTTTGGGAAAATGTGTTGCATTTTATGCAGACAATTTAAAGTTGATAAATGGAATGGAGGAAGTGGTTAGGAGTAAGACTGAGTTATGAAGGGCTGTGTGTTGGGCCCATTTAGAAGCTCCCCTTTAAGGAATCTCAGGGTATCTCCTCTGGGAGTGGTGCCTAATTCATCATTCATCTTATTCATCATTTATTGTTCTCAGAAGGGAATCTGGTCAATGATGCCATACCATGAGAGTGTTCGTTGCACAGCCTTTGATGAGGCAGTGCATATGGTTAAGGCATGTGGCTCTGGGGTGGAGCTGGTGAAATGTGACACTAAGTCTTCATTTGTTTTCCTCCTGGTGAACCCTGAGGACTTTAGCTTGTTGGGATTTACGTTTGATGGGTTCTTCTATGTTGTTAGGGCTTTGCCAATGGGATGTTTGGTACCTTGTGCTGCATTTGAGAGGTTCAGCAGGTTTTTTGAGTGGGCCTTGAAACACAGGACCAGATTGTCCTATGTGCACCTAGATGATTTTCTCCTGGTTGGGAAAAGTAGTTGTGGTCAGTGCCAGCACCTGCTTCTGGCATTTATTTATTTATTTATTTATTTCATTTATACCCCGCCTATCTGGTCAATTGTGACCACTCTAGGCGGCTTACAACACACACTAAAAACAATAAACAGATAACATACACATAACATAACATAATTTTCCCAAAGATGGCAAGAAACAAGGTGTATTATAGTGGAAAAAGAAAAAAGAGTAATAGGAGTTAACTGGAAAGGGGGAAGGCCTGCCTAAACATCCATGTTTTCAGTTGTTTCTTGAAAATACCCAGCGAGGGAGCTGCGCGAATCTCAGGAGGTAAGCGGTTCCAGAGGCGAGGAGCCACCGCCGAGAAGGCCCGGTTTCTTGTTTTTTCCTTCCGGGCCTCCCTCGGCGTCAGGCTCCTCAACCTCACCTCCTGACTCGCGCGAGTGACACGGGTAGAACTGGGTGGGAGTAAGCGTTCCGACAAGTATCGAGGTCCTAAACCGTTTAGGGCTTTAAACGTAAGCATCAAAACTTTGAAGTCAACGCGGAACCGAATGGGCAGCCAATGCAACGTGGCCAGAGTAGGGGAGATGTGATGGTGTCTTCTCACTCCACTTAGGAGTCTGGCCGCTGCATTCTGCACCACTTGGAGTTTCCGCGTCAGCCTCAAAGGTAGCCCCACGTAGAGCGCGTTACAGTGGTCTAATCTTGAGATTACGAGCGCATGGACCAAGGTGGTGAGCACCCCCACATCGAGATAGGGTCGCAGCCAGGCTATCTGCCAGAGGTGAAAAAAGGCGGTGCGGACCACCGACGCCACCTGAGTCTCCATGGAGAGCGCCGGGTCCAGATGGATCCCCAGACAGCGAACCCCACTCTTTGCGGCCAGGGTCACCCCCCCAAACGAGAGGGAGTCGCCCAAGCCGCCAACAGTGGGGACACCCACCCTCAAGACCTCCGTCTTGTCCGGGTTCAGCCTCAGCCCATTCTCCTGCATCCATTCCAGTACAGTCCCCAGGCAGCGCTGAAGGGACAGGACGGCATCACCTGCAGTTGGTGAAAAGGCGATATAGAGCTGGGTGTCATCCGCATACTGATGACACGATGCCCCACATCCCCTGATGACCCCACCCAGCGGCCTCATGAAGATATTGAACAGCATTGGGGAGATAATCGACCCCTGTGGAACCCCACAATTGAGACTCCACGGGGCCGAGACACTCTCCCCAAGCTGTACTCTCTGGGGACGGTCCTCCAAGAAGGAACGGAGCCAGGCAAGCGCCAGGCCACCAATTCCCAGATCGGAGAGCCTCCCCAGGAGGATACCGTGGTCGACGGTATCAAAGGCCGCCGAGCTGTTGAGAAGGACTAACAGAGAGATTTTTCCCCTGTCAGCCTCCCTCAATAGGTCATCGTACAGGGCGACCAATACCGTCTCTGTTCCGTGGCGTGGCCTGAAGCCCGACTGAAATGGATCCAGGGCATCCGCTTCTTCCAAGAGAGCTTGAAGCTGGTCAGCCACCACCCTCTCCACCACTTTGCTCATGAAAGAAACATTGGTGACGGGCCTATAATTGCCAATTTCGTCCGCCGCCAAACTAGGTTTCTTTCTTATGGGCCTAATGAGTGTTTCCTTGAGGGCAGAAGGAAACCTGCCCTCAAGGAAAGACCCATTTATTATTACAGTGGCCCATTCTGTTGTTATCGGCCTGGCTGCTTTGATTAGCCAGGCCGGGCAAGGGTCAAGGGAGGAGGTGGTGGCTCGACAGCGATCAAGGACCTTGGCCACAGAATCGGGCGTGAGAGGCTGAAAGGTGTCAAGAGTTACCGGGCAAGATGGAGCGCTGGACATCTCTGCTCGACTCACTGTGTTCAAAAAAGGAGAGAGGTCCCGGCGGACGGCCTCCACTTTAGATTTTAAAAAGGCTGCAAACTGGTCAGGTGAGAAACTAGGGGGAGGCCTATCACCCGGACCAGTTCCGGATAGGTCGCGCACTATACGGAATAACTCCGCCTGCTGGTCGCCGGGCGGGTTCTGCGATGGAGAGGGCGTTTAGGCGCGATCATATCTACGGCCCTGGTGGCAGCCGTGGACCAGCTGTCAACCAGAGCGTTGACAGAAGCGCTAGCCAGGTCAGCCGTAACACCTCTCATGGCATCCTGGAATCCAACCGGATCCAGTAGCCTTCGAGGGCGGACCATAGAAATAGGTCCCTGCTCCCTGCGAGGGGGGAGAGCCATGGAGACATTACATTTTACCAGATGATGATCTGACCATGACAAGGGGAGTGACACAATGTCGGTCACCACCAGACCACACTCGCTCCAATTGGTGGAAAAGACCAGGTCCAACGTATGGCCACCCACGTGTGTGGGGACGTTGACATGTTGGGACATGTTCAAGGAAGCCATGGTTTCCAGGAACTCAAGAGCTGGCCCAGTAACCTCTGCCTCCGCATGCACGTTGAAATCGCCCAAGACCAAGAGCCTCGGGGATCCCAACAATGCCGCGGAGACAAAGTCGGCCAGCTCCGGAAGGGAAGTGGCTGGGTTACAGGGAGCGCGATAACACAGCAAAATCCCAATTCCATCCCTGGTCCCAATTGACACGTGGAGTGCCTCTAGACCTGGCTTCACCACAAAGGAGCGCCTAGTAACCTATAAGCTGGATTTATAAACAATGGCTACTCCCCCCCCCGCCCCTCCAGTCTACCCTGGTGCTGGACGGCATAACCGGGCAGACAGATGAGGGCCGGGGAGGACCCCCCTCCCCACCAATCCACGTCTCGGTTATGCATGCCAGGTCTGCATCCTCCTCCAGGATAAGGTCGTAGATTACCTGGGATTTATTAGACACAGACCTGACATTCAACAGCAGCAAGGATAGAGTGGAAGGCTGGCTGGGCTGGCTACTTCGATACTGAGGGTTGGTCACAGTCTCAGAACAATGAACAGCCTTCACACATCTGTTCATTGTTCTTCTAACACGAGTAGGGACTGTGCCAACGCCATATCTCCCACTACCCGTGATCACTGGGATGTTAAAAGGCCCCTCGCTGGGGGGGCAGGCCTTCCAATCCATGTCAGGGAGAGGGAGGGGGAAAGAGAGCAAAAGAAAAAGAAAGAAAGAGGAAAAGAAAAAAAAATCAAATTACAATTAAATACAAAATTCAAAATACCAAAATTAACAGAAAACAGTGCAGTCAAATTATATAAATTAATTAATATGCATATAATAAAAATACATAGCCCATTTCAGGAGCTGGCTAGGGACCTTGGGGTCCCTCTGGCTGAGGATAAAAATTGAGGGCCCCTCCTTCAAGTTTACATCTTTGCGTGTTGAGCTTGACACAGTACGTCAGTTGGCTGCCACAATCTAAGTTAGATGACTTCCAAAGGAGAGTCAGTGTAATGTTGGGCAAGCATAAGGTTACTTTATGTGAACTTCAAGAGATGGTAGGACATATTAATTTTTCCTGTAGGTTGGTGGCACTGGGTAGGGCCTTCCTACAGTGGTTATGTGATGTAATGGTCGGGCTTAACAAACCTCATCATCATCACAGGGTCACTGAGGAGATGAGAGAGGATCTGAAGGTATGACAGCAGTTTTAATTGAATTTAGTGGGGTGTCTTTTTGGTCCTCAGAGCTGCTAATCGGGGCTGAGCTTCAGCTGCACACAGATTCTGTGGGGTCATTAGGTTTTGGCATTTATTTCAGGGGACATTGGTGTTCAGAGCAATGGCTACAAGAATGGCATGAGTTGGGTGTCACCAGAGACCTAACTTTCTTGGAATTCATCCCCAGATCACCATGGGTTATGAATTTAGTGCAGGCTTTCATGCTCCATTGCCTACGTTACAACATTGTATTTTCTGTGCAACACTTTTCCAGTGTGAACAATGATCTAGCTGATGCCCTGTCCCGCCAACAGATCAGGAGGTTCAGTACATTTAGCTCCAGATGTGCTGACCCAGCCTGAGGCTCGTCCTGTGGAGGTGTGGCTTCTTGGAATGGTGAGGTAGATAGGGCAATCCTGTTTTCTATAGCACCCAGTACATGTCGCAGTTATGCAGCAGTGTGAGCCAAGTTCCAGGAATTTCAGGTTATAGGGGGCCTGTCATGTGTTTGGCCTGCTCCATTGGACCATCTTTTACAATTTTGTGTTGCACTTTATATCAGAGGGTTAGCACCCAGGTCCATTCAAAGGAGAATGTTGCCCTAGCATTTTATGCAAAGGTTCAGGGTTGGGCTGATATGACAGGGGATTTTTGGATTTGCAGGATTATTGAGGGATGGACGAGGGAGAGGTGAGTTGCCAAAGATGACAGGTATCCCTTCTCCCCTGCCATTCTCATTTGTATGACCAGTTGTTGACCTATGATATGTAGGGATGGATTTGAAGTTGCCTTATTTAACTCGGCTGCTCTACTGGCATTATTTGGTGCATTCTGCATTGGTGATCACATCTCAATGCAACTTGTCGGGGAGTGGTCTCATGCTGTCTAATGTATTTCTCATAGACACTAGTGTGACAGTGCTTTTGAGGTGGTCCAAAACAAACCAGAGGGGTAGAGGAACTTACATTTCATTACATAACTGTTCTGTTGACAGTGTATGCCTGGTTAAGGCAGTGTGGGCCTACCTAGGTTTGCGGGGAAGGTACCCAGTACTTTGTTTGTTCACATGGATGGTAAATTGTTAACTAAGTTCCAATTTTGGAGAGTTATGTCCAAGGCTTTGAACTGGGTGGGCTTAGTAGGCTGGCGAATCGGAACCCACTCATTCTGGATTGGAGCAGCCTCCTCAGCTGCTGTTTTGGGCTATATGCCTGGGGATATCTAGAGAATTGGGCATTGGTCTTCAGATCGTTTTAGAATGTACATACAACTTTCCCCCCACTGAAGAATACTTTCCTGTGGTTGTTTTTTCTGCTGTTTTGTTACAGGTTCATGCTTACCATGGTCAAGATTCCAGATCCTGATAATTGGTCACCATTTTGTTTTTTGGGCTTCCTGTTACGCCGTTAAATCAGCTTGGTATCCAAACCTAGGTCTGGGGGTGCAGGCTGCATTGGAATGGAAAGACAAGTGCTCTGGGAAAAGCTACTTTCAATGCTCTTAGGAAATGGAGCTGATGTCCAGCCTGATATATTGCTGTTGCATTTTGGGGGAAATGATTTGGGTAGGAGAAGAGGTATGTCCCTGATTTTGCAGATGTTGCAAGGTTTGAGAACCTTACAGCAAACATGGTGCAGTGTTCGTATTTTGTAGTCAGCCTTTATTCCATGGTTGTTTGATTGTTATCCTAGGTTAATTGACCACACAAGGTGGAGAGTGAATCATGAAGTTCAGAAAGAGCTGGTGAAGGGCCTGGGATCTGTAGTAGAGCATTTGGACGTCATGTTTGAATGCCCAGAGCTCTACAGAGATGATGGAGTTTACTTATTACAATTAGCGCTAGAAAATGTTTTGACAGGCCTTTGGGCTGAAATGTGCAGCCTGGTGGGGGTGGGGGCATACCTTAGGTAACCCTGCTGTGGTGATAGTGCAACATGGAAAGTCAGCTGAGGAGTGTCTCTGGGGCCTATCCTGGCTGCTGGCTGTCCACGGTAAGGAGGATTGGATGGCTGGCAAGGGACCCCCAATTTTAGCTGGCTCGGTAAGAGCTGCCTGGGGACTGCTTGGACCAGGGGCATGTGATTTGCCCACAAGGGGTTAGGAAAGGGGTGAGAGGTACCTGTGGAGCCTGCCCCAGGAATGTGCACTACGTTCAAGGCCCTCTGCAGGTTGAGGGTGGGAAATTTGTAGTTAATAAAAGTGGTCCTAGTTAAATCCAATACCTGTGTCCGTCTCTTTATTTTGGGAGTGGGTCGGCAAAATCTATTTAGCATTAATATTAATATTATACATATAATTTATCAAGTTACCATTCATGTTTTTATACCTATCCAAGGGACATCTAGTGTAGAGTTCCTCTGCCAACTCACTGACCTTAAATGGGGAAGGCAAAAAAAAAAAAGCATGGTGAAGCTTTCTGTACCTTCACCTCTCATTCTGTCTAATCCGTGTGTGTGTGACCACATTGATAAAAATTGTGAGAAATGCTCCAGGATCAGGACACCCTCATCCCCCCCTTTTCCCCTTGGACAACAGTCTTTTCTTTATATCTCAATGACCATGTTGGCTAGAGAAAAGGGGAGTTGTACTCTGGAAGACATCAAATTAGCATAAGCAAGATTCACATCACTTTGTTAATTTCAGTAGTCCTTTCCATTATGGTTTATTTGATGTTTCTACTCTTAACTAATTCACCTACAATCTCCTTACATTTCTGATGTTCCAATCAAGAGAACAAAACTTGCCTTCATTCGAGACTTTGTAGGTATGAGGTTTCTTTCATCCCTATTTCTTTTTTGACACTAGAAGCAAGGAGAAAAGTAATTTATCATTTGCTGCTTTTTTTAGCAACTCCCTGAAATTTATCATTTGATCATATTACTGTTTCCAAAATAATGCCATTACATTTTAACAACAAAAAAGGTTTATTGTGTGCATAAAAATCCAAAGAGATATGTATGCAAGTATCAGTATCACAATACTAGAAAAGATTTCATCTGTCATTATTTCAACTTTAAGATGATTAGTATCTGAGCCAAGCCCTTCAAATTTGCATTTCGTGAGCTTCTGTAAATTTGGTAGAGTTTCTGACTTAAAATAGATATCTGCAGAATATATATAACCCCAGAAAAATATGCCAGTTGTTGAAGCTTTCTTTGCTTGAAATTTCTTGAGTATTTTCTAGTAAGAAAGTACATTCTTATAATTTTATTTGAGGAAAAATTTGGTAGCAACTCCATTTCCAGACCTTTTGTCTACAGTCTATTTGCCCCAGTCTATTTTGTCTATAGGCTACATTGCTACATGAGCTCAAGGTGGGCTGCCAGGTTTGCTTAGTTTTTCTGGGGATAAGCCTTCTCTAGGCATTCTCCAAGAAGTGTGGCTCTCAGCTTCCACCCTCCTGAATCATTTTGCTCTCTTGCTGGCTGCAAGGGTTGTGTGCTTCACTGAAGTGTCAGACCCATTTGCAAATTTAAAGATGGGGAGAATCTTACATACCATAAAGGAGAGACACAACACTCCTTCCAGCACCCAACCCATGGATGGTTAATGCAACACATTGCTAATTAACAATGAAAACATGTTACCTTGCCTGCCACCACAGTGAGTAACACTCAGGAAGTAATAGGATGAATTACGTTTTAAAAATAATATTCTTTAATACCTGGTTACTACCACTACTACCACATACTGGTGTTTTCTGTATGTCAGGGATATTTTAGATTATTTTCTGTCACAAATCTGCCTAAATAACCTTTAGCTGTTTGGAGCATCTGAAACTTACATTCGAAGGCTGTTGTGAGGGAAAATGGAATAAATCTCACACATGAAAGATGTCACTCTGGGCATTTTGGCAGAAGGGTAAGATGCAAATATAGTACGAGTACTATAATAACATCTCCTATTGCCATGATCAAATATATTTCCCTTTAACAGGAACAGTGACACAGAATTCTTTCCTATGAAAAATCTCAACTCTGTGTTCCTTCTACCTTCTCTTATATTCTGTTGTCATCAACAAAGCTAAGGAAAGTCCAGTGCATTAGGAAAATAAAATAAATTCACATTAAATTCACATGTGTCCTTTTAAGGAGAAAGGTGGGGTAAAAACTATTTTAAATAAATAAATAAGATTTTTAAAAATTAGGTTAATGCATTTTTGGTCTAGAAGAGTATAACAAAAGTGTGAACTTTTCTTTTAGTTTCCCATCACTGGAAAGAGACTACAGACATTATATCTCTCCATCTACCTGTTAGAGTTATAAATACACATGACCAAAAATGTATGTTTTGAAATGCATGCACAAACATGGTGTGGTCCATAAGAAAAATGCATCAAAAAGGAGGAAGAGAAGCATTACAAATGCATAGATTAAGTTCAGAGTGCTCCAAAATATGCACATATTTAAATGTCAGGGAAAATAAAAGGATCAGAACCTAATATGGAGATTGGACAGGATCAGAATATTGATGGGATTCTAAGAAATTCAATGAGAATGAAACTCAGATTTGAGATCCCTAATCATAATCATTATGTCCTGTCAAGACAGTTCTGATGTATAGAGACCTTTTTGAGGGCTTTCCAAATAGAGTACTCAGAAGTAGTTTACCATTCTTTTCTGGATGTGTCCTGGGACTGTGCACATTGCCCAAGGCCACACAGGCTGGCTGTACTCACAAGAGACACATTGGGGAATTGAACTCCCAACTAGAGATGGAAATGAACCACCATGGTTCATGCTGGTTCGTTTATTGGCCAAACAGGTGTTTGGCAGTTCCCAGCCTCACCTTCTCCAGTGAGCACTCACTCAGAGCCCCAGCTTCCCTGTCCTACCTTCTCGGGTGCTGCCTCTGTGTGGGTGCCTGCCAGAGGAGGAAGGGCTGGGAATGGAAAAACACCTGTTTGGCCGATAAACAGACCAGCCTGATTCGCTGAACTGGCAGTTCATGTCCATCTCTACTAACAACCTCTGGCTCCGCAGCCAGATGCCTAAACCATTGAGCTATCCAGCCAGTTCATTATTGAGATCCCTACCATAAACATATCCCACCATGGATATCTAATCTATTTGCTGTTCTTTGTTGTAACTGGCCTAACCATTTACAGTCTGTAGCTCCTACAATGGCTTACATAATTTCCTTCTTCTCTGTCTTTCTCTCTCTCTCAAAAAAAAAAAAAAAAAAAAAGAAAGAAAGAAAGAAAGAAAAGGAAAAAAGTCTGTGCAGTCAAACTTCCCAGAGTAATTACAGCTTTGCTTTAAAGTCTTGCCTCTTGATTCACACCAGAATTTCTGGAAAATTAAAGCTGTCAAAAATATCCACAATTAAAATTTGTAAAATTAATGGACTGCAAAGAGTAAAGGGTTTGCAGTAGGCAGTCCAGATGATCCGGTCAACAGGAGATGCTATTAAAGTGATCATGATAAATGGTGACAGGTAAAGATTTCCTAGGCTGAAAATCTTACCTGTTGGAAACACCAAGGGCAGCCTCGAAAGAGCTTTATAGTTGAAAAGTGATAGTTTTAATTTTCAGTAGTTAAACTGAACAATATGAAGAGAAGTTAGAGCGCTCATACTGGTGGCCAAGAGGAGCATCAGAAATACTGATGTTTTGACTATGAATATCACAAACTGAATCTGGGATATCCTCTGTTCAGAGGATGTTCGGGTCTCAGGGTCCTTTTAACTCAGCCAGTCCTTCCACATATAACAGACAGAGTAAGTCACTATTCAGGTGTTTTGTAATCCACAAATTTCAAGAAGGTTACTTTTGCTCCCCTACCCCCAATTTCTTTGTTCATGCTAGTAGTGACATGTCTAAAGAGAAGAAGTCTCTGATAATATGTAGGTTCTACAGGTAAGCAAGGACCCTGGGAAATCTGAACAAGACCCTTCTCCACTTCAAACATATGTAGCACTGGTAATGTGGGGAGAGTGACAAGGAAGAGGGCAGGGTTTGGTGCTCCTCTGTAATTGTGTTAATGTTTCTGGATTAAAGTGCAACTAAGTACTGTTTAAGTCCTGGGTGCTAGAGTGCTGACTCATGCTGGTTGCAGGTAGCATGTAACTCCCTTATTACAACAACTTCACTGACCGTCAGTCTGTTTCTGGGGCCATTTCACAGTGCTGGTTATTATGTATAAAAACCTATATGGTTTGGGTCCAGGCTACTTGAAGGTTCATATCAGCTCATATGAGCTTACTTGGCTTTTAAGTTCTCCTGGGGAGGCCCTTCACAGTTCCATCACCTTCTGAAGCTTGTTTGGTGAAGACACACAAAGGAGTCTTCCAAGTGGCTGCTCCCAGGCTTTGGAATGAAGCCAGATAGACCCCTTCCCTCTTGTCCTTCTGTAGTCAGGGAAATACATTTATTTTCAGGTAGACTTTTAAGTGATAAGTGTCTAGGGAATCTCTATTTTTAAAATTTAGATATTGCAAGTAAGCAAGTAAGTTCCCCACTGAAACCTCTCCCCATATTATCAAGATTTCCTGGCTTCCAGTTTGGGGGTGTGTTCCAATCCAGTCTCACTTTCTCTTCCTACCACTAGTTCTTTGAAGGGAATTGGAAAACTCTATGCTGATTAACCTTTCTTGTGAATCCTGCAAAGGAATGATGGCATCCTGCACAGGAATTCTAACAATCCTATACAATCCTGGTGTTTCTTCTGCCTTTTCCAGATGATTCCTGCTCAGTAAATATGCCATTGGGTGCAGAAATTATAATAATTTGGCACATTTTAATGTTTCTTCCAGGAAAAAAATGACCAGGAAATTCTGACAAATTCCATGATGTTTCCTTTACTGTATATCTTTCTCTAAGGAACAGTGTCCCTCTGCCCTGCTTCTTGGTTTCTCTATTAGAAGAAGAGGCTGTAAGTTTTACATCCCTATCACATGACAGGAGGGGAGGTAGAGTGGCTGTCTGGCTGTTGGGGGTAGCTTCACATGATGGGGTGACATGATGGCTTGTTTCCCACCTCAGGTGGCAGAAGAGATCAAGCCAGCCTTGGCTTTCAAGTGCAGAGAAGAAGAGGTTCCTTGTTGCTAACTAATTCACTCATGATAATGATCTAGTGTAAGGCCACTGACACAGATTGGCAAAACCTGGAATGAAGCTAAACAATGAATGGCTTGGTTTTGTTTCAACTGTGATTCCTAAAGAAAACTAATTTGATTTTGTGAAAGAACATTAGTACAAATATATGACAAATTAATTAGTATGTGTCTTTGAATCTTCTTTCCTTTAAGACTTGAGACCTGCTTTGGCAGAAGAGACTCACTAGGGGTTGCACACTAAATAAGACATTTGCCTTTAAATGAAGAGTTATTTCCCAATTAGGCTACACCAACTGCTCAAAGTTACTGCAGGATGGTAAGTGGAAATGCTTTCAAGAGCATCTTAATGCAGACTGAATGTACTTTGGGTTTAATGGTTCTTTTTTGCATTCTTCCTTTAAGCATTGGATTAATCTTTTAAAAGTATAATTACTTTGTCCTCACAAAAATTGAAGAAAATATTAAATTTAAATGTTATCTAATAAGAAAAGAAATGGTTCTCTTTGTCTAGTAGCCAACACTGGTGAGCAGATTGGGAGCAATTCTGGCCATGGAAAGACTGGCAACATACAAACCAGAAATGCTGTTTTATATCTTAGCCCACTTTCTTTTCTGGAAAAAAAAGTTATTAAGTGTTTACATATTGACAGGATTCCTGAAGTCAAAAGCATTCATTCAAGTGAAAGCATATTATCGCCCAGGAGTTTCAGAAATAGTACCTCATCATTTAACCAACTACTGCAATATCCTAATAGCACCTCTTGTGAGGTAGTTTATGATGAGAGATGTGGTTGGTCCTCTGGATGTTGAGGGAGGTAAAGGAGAGGTAAAGGGGGACTTGGAGATTGCAGAGAAATTCAATGAGTTCTTCGCATCTGTCTTCACGACAGAAGACTTTGGGCAGATTTCGCTGCCCAAACGGCCCCTCCTGACTAATAATTTAAATCAGATACAGGTTAAAAGAGAGGATGTTTTAGACCTAATGGATAAATTGAGGATCAATAAGTCACCGGGCCCAGATGGCATGCACCCAAGGGTTATTATGGAACTGAGGAATGAAGTTGGTGATCTCTTAACTAAAATATACAACTTGTCCCTTAAAACAGCCACAGTGGCAGAGGACTGGAGGATAGTACATGTTACACCAATCTTTTAAAAGGGAAGGAGGGGGGACCTGGGAAACTACAGGCCGGTTAGCCTAAGATCTGTTCCAGGGAAGATGGTGGAAAAGCCTCATCCAACACATAGAAGAACAAGCCTTGCTGAGGGAAAATCAGCATGTCTTCTGTAAGGGTAAGTCTTGCCTCACAAACCTTTTAGAATTCTTTGAAAAAGTCAACAGGCATGTGGATGTGGGCAAACCAGTGGATATTGTCTATCTGGATTTTCAGAAGGCGTTTGACACGGTCCCTCACCAAAGGCTGCTGAGAAAACTCCACAGTCAGGGGATAAGAGGGCAGGTCCTCTTATGGATTGAGAATTGGTTAAGAACCAGGAACCAGAGAGTAGGTGTCAATGGGCAATTTTCACAATGGAGAGAGGTGAAGAGCGGTGTGCCCCAGGGATCTGTCCTGGGACTGGTGCTTTTCAACCTGTACATAAATGACCTGGAGACAGGGATAAGCAGTAAAGTGGCCAAGTTTGCAGATGACATGAAACTTTTCTGGGTGGTGAAGACCAGAAGGGATTGTGAAAAAGCTACAGAAGGATCTCTCCAAACTGGGAGAATGGGTGGCAAAATGGCAAATGCATTTCAATATAAGAAAATGTAAAGTAATGTACATTGGGGCAAAAAAAATCAAAACTTTAGTTATCAGTTAATGGGTTCTGAGCTGTCTGTGACGGATCAGGAAAGAGATCTTGGTGTGCTGGTGGACAGCTCGATGAAAATGCGGCGGCAGTGAAGAAGGCCAATTCCATGCTAGGTATCATTAAAAAGGGGATTGAAAATAAAACAGCCAACATTATAATGCCATTATACAAAATGCTGGTAAGGCCACACCTGGAGTATTGCATACAGTTCTGGTCGCCACGCCTCAAAAAAGGCATAGTGGAACTGGAAAAGGTGCAGAAGAGAACGACTAAAATTATTACTGGGCTGGGGCACCTCTCTTATGAGGAAAGGCTACAGTGTTTGGGGCTCTTTAGTCTAGACAAAAGGCGCCTGAGGGGGGACATGATTGAGATGTATAAAATTATGCACGGGATGGATAAAGTGGATAGAGGGAAGCTCTTTTCCCTCTCACGCAATACTAGAACCAGGGGACATCCACTCAAATTGAGTGTTAGGAGAGTGAGAACAGACAAAAGAAAATATTTCTTTACCCAGCGTGTTGTTAGTCTGTGAAACTCCTTGCCACAGGATGTGGTGATGGCTGACACACAAGCTTCAACTGTGCAAATGCACTACTCTTCACTGCTGAAATCTGAGCATCTAGGCTTTGGAATGAATCCAGGCGTACTCCCAAGATACAAACCTGAGTTTTTACGGGAATGTAATCCCATCCAGGTTGGGTTGAGTCCTTATTTCCTCATCTGACTTTCAAATGATCAGAAGCACCTCTCTCTTGTCTGGATTAAGTTTCTTTCTTTCTTCTTTTCTTTTTCTTTGTTGTCTTCATCCTATCAATTACTGACAACAGACACCAATTTAGACCTGAAACAGCTTCCTCAGATTTGGATGGAAAGGAGAGAAAGAGTTGTTTTTCATTTGTACACTGCTCACATTGAACCCCAAAATGTCAAACATCCTCTCTCAGTAGTTCCATGTTAAATAGCATGGGTGACAAAAAAGGATCCTGAGGGATGCCACAGGCCAAATGACCAGGCTACTGAACAGGAGTTTCCGAAGACCACCTTCTGAAGACTTTTTCCAGAGAGATGGCCAAAAGGATCCCTTGGTCGTATTGCAATCACAGAGAGGTCCAGCAGAACCAGCAGGTATACACACACCCTGTCCAGTTACCAGAGGAGGTTATCCACCAAGGCAAGCAAAGTTGTTTCCATCTCAAAGCCAGGCCAGAAGCCAGACTGAAATATATCTAGATAATACACTTAATCCAAGAATTGTTGGCACTGAGAAAGTACTACATAGTCCAGTACCTTGCCACAAAATATTGGAGACTGGCTGGTAGTTGCCCCATATACTGGAATTCAAGGAGGGGTTCTTCAGTAATGGTCTTAATACTGACTCCTTTAAATATGCTGGAAGCCTGTCTTGCTGTGAGGAGGCATACAGCACTTCTCTTACCCACTTGACCAGTTGCCCTCTGGCTTCTTTTACAAGCCAGGAAGGGCAAAGATCGAGCACAAGTGTTTTCTATATGGAAACATCAATTTTGTACCTTCTGAAATTGCTAATGGAATGCACTGTGCCTCAGATGTTTCTGTATTTGTGAAGCTTGTGATGCATTTCAGAGAAAATTGCATAAAAGCATGCAAGGATTTTAAAAATGTGTGTAACACATTAGAATATTTTTTTTTGAAAGTGCAAAATCTTTAAAAAATATATTTGTAATCTCCCCTCAACAAAAAGTACCACAATCTGACACAGAAGTATTATCAGCCAACTGGTGGGAGAGATGGAGAAACAAAACCAATATAGGATTGACAGAGTTGCCCCCTCACTCTTGTCCTGCCCTCATCAGGCTTTTAAGCACTAATTTGTCTCAGGAATGCTGGATTTTAATTCACAGATTTGTAAATGTTTTGAAATTGTTTTTAAACTTGATTTTTAAAATCTTAATATATGTTTGTTTTTATATATGATATTTATGTAGTGCTTTTAAATCTGTTGTTTGTTGTTGTGAATTGCCTTGGGTCCCATATGAGGAGAAAGGCAGCATATAAATAATATGAATGCATGAATGAATTGTCACATATGTAAAATAAGCAGAGATTAGAACCTGGAATTCGCCATTTCATGTCTGTTGTGCTGAGATATACCATGCTATTTAACATGAAACCACAGGGAGAGGACAAAATAGCCATAAGGTACACATCAAGTGTTTGACAAAAATTTAAACAATTGAGACAAAAGTTAGAAAATCCATGACACTAGCCCAATTTGGCAGTCTCATCTTCAAGCACAATCTTTTGTTTCATTTTAGAAATTGAGGACATCATACTTTGGGTACATTATGAGGAAACAATTTTCACTGGAGAACACAACAATTTTGAGGTAAGCTGACAGCAGCAGAAAAAATGGAAGACCAATTATAAGATGGACTAACTTAATAAAGGGAGAGATAGATTTGAGTTTGCAAAACACAATGAGGGTTGTTAATAGGATATTTTTGGAGGTCACTAATTCACAGAGCCATAAGTTGGCAGTGACCATAAGATAGCTCTGATGGCACAGAACAATCACAAAAGTAGCCTTATCTGAGACACATGGACTTTGACACATGCGTCAAATCTTATTCCTTTTATATGAGTTATCTCTTCCTTCTCTTACATTCCCTCCCTCTCTCCCTTTGATAATACAGCTGTTACTCTTTGTTCCACTTCCGAATTGCCTGTTTTAGCAGCTGTGAAGAGAAACAAAAGCATAGAAGAAGCCATCTCTGCCTATCCAAGCATTATTCATTAAAAGTTAGTAGCTGAAATCCTGTTGCTTAGTGTAGTAATTCACAACTAGAGTAAACCCACTGAATCAGTGGAACATACAGAGGACCTGAGTCAATGAATTCAGTAGACTGACTCTAGCTGTGATTTACTAAGCAACTGGATTTCAGCCATTGGTACTTTTAATACAATTATCAGAAAACACTCTCGAGAAATATAGGATCATGACAACATTTGTACATGTTTTCATCTTTCTTGCATATATGTTTGAGAAGAATGTCATCTTTCAATACAAAACCATGATGGTATTGATGGTTATAAGAAAGAATCTGCAGCCATATGCAAACCTAGTCAGGGACCAATGCCTTTAAAACTATTGACGTAACTTCACCAATATATCCACACTGGGGAAAAATACGTATAGAAGGGCAGTCGTGCTGCAGTAGTGGTGTTCCCCTTCCCCAGTGAATTTACTTTGAAAAAGTATCAATAGGATTGTACACACATGCCATACCCCTGAGGAATATATCAAAATGCCATCAGAGCAACAACAACAACAACGAACATACGCCTTTCAGTGAGGGAACTGAACCACAGTTATACCACTAGCCGATTAAATGAATCACTAATGGCCTTGCGTTGTGTGTCCTCAATTTTATGTTACAATCTAACTTGAGCATAAGTAGGAAACCATTCTGTCATATGATCATGCTCTACAACATGGACTGGGGGTTGGGTTGCATAGCATGATCACTTTTGGGAATGTGGTAGACAGGATGGTTTTACTTTTACCAAGATGAATCCCTATAGCAATTGCACAACAGCAGGTTGTGCATCCCTATAGCACATAGTGGCTTCAGTTAGAGCCCTCAGTGGTTGGAGTGTACAGGTAAGATCTTGGGCTTTGTTGGTTGGATCAGCTATCACTTGCCTTTTCCTTTGATGCTAGGAGCTCAACCATTTCCATTTCTTCTGTTCCACCTCTGAAAGCCTTTGGTTAAAATACCAGACAGAATATGAAGGATCTGTAAAGGTGTTGCTTGGCCCATGGGGACCAGAGACTCTTTCTTCCACCCCATAGTTGTTTCACCTCAGAACTGCACAATGCCCTTTATTTAGTGAAATTTTTCACATTTCTCTAAAGACAGTGTACATCAGTGGTGATGATGATGTCAATGATGATGATGATGATGTAGGTTACCACTTGCACCCATCACTGTTAAATTATCTTACTAAATAATCTCCTATTTTTTATTAGAGAGAATTACTAAATATAATTATATGCATTCTATCTGGTTAGAATATTTGTTGATTTGATCAAATGTAGTCTAATTTGACTAGCAGCAGTTCTGTAGTATGTCAGGAAAGGAATCAAGGGTTCTAAATTACTACAGATTCCATTCTTATTAATCCCTTGGTTTTAGAATTGCAGAAATTAAATCTCTGAATGTGAATTGAGAGATTCACCTCCTCTTTATTCAAACATGTCAGCATAAATACTGAAGTACCAAATTGTGGACTACCTAGGCATTATGCCCTTTCATAGCAAACGAGATTGCTTTTAACCTAACACCAAAAGTGAACACCAAACCCAAATGAAACATTGTGGTAGCGCCTTGAAGATGAATACCCGAGTATAAGCCGACCCAAATATAAGCAGAGGCACCCAATTTTACCACAAGAAACTGGGAAAACTTATTGACTTGAGTATAAGCCGAGGTACTGATACAGATGATGTTGATAGTATGCTTGCCTTCAGTATGATTTTTTTGGTATCAGTATGGTTGTTGGGGTTTTCTGCGCCTGCGCAGGACGTATTGAGGGTAAAATAGAAGATAATAGAAGAGAATACTCGCTGTTAGCTCTGTGTGTTCCCATACGTCTTTCCAACGCGGCGGAAAAAAAGGAACTGAGGGGAAGATTGGAGGGCGGAGCTTGCGCTCCAAAGGGGGGATGTCTCATTGTCATTTGGACATAGACTGCTATTATCCTCCCAGCACGGTGTCTGCCTGTGGAGTCTGAAAAATGCAGTGTACTTAACACGGGTCATCGGACCACCCACAGAGGCTGCAGGTGCCCGTAGATGAGCGGGGGAGTCCGGAGAACACCCACACTGCAGGAGAGAACATGTAATTTTGACACTGACTCGAGTATAAGCCAGGGGGGTGCTTTTTCAGCAAACAAATTGTGCTGAAAAACTCAGCTTATACTCGAGTATATATGGTACATTTATTTTGGCATGAGCTTTCAAGGATTTTCTGCCAACCTAGCAGTTCGAAAGCATGTAAAAATGTGAGTAGATAAATAGGTACCACCTTGGTGGGAAGGTAACGGCGTTCTGTGTCTAGTCGCGCTGGCCACGTGACCATGGAAACTGTCTATGGATAAACGCTGGCTCTACACCTTGGAAACAGGGATGAGCACTGGCCCCTAGAGTCGGACATGATTGTTTGTCAAGGGGAACCTTTACCTTTACCTTTTTTCATGGATTAGAACCCACTTCTTCAGACACATTTGAACCTGTTAGTAAGATATTAGAAGACAACTGTGTTTTTCAAATATGTCCAGTGAAAAGAATGAGTATGATTTTTCACTCAAAATCAGTGCATGACAGACTACTCTCCATAGCAGGTAGAGAAGAAACTTATATAACTTGTATATTAGGAAGGGGACATTAGGTGGTCAGGTGTGGGGTAAGACAAAGGTGTTACAATTTCACTACAGTATCCCTTGTTTTGTCTGTGAAATGCTAGCAATGTAGGAAGTATGTTGCAGGTTAATTATAGACCCTGTGACATCGCAGCAGTCAGACTGATTATCCATCTTCTGAAATGCTGATTTGATCTCACCTTGGAACTCAAAGTGTATTATCACCAGTAGACACTCACACATTTGAAAGTCCGTTAATGCAGGGGGAGGACTAGGTGTCTAGCTACCTGAATGACTACCTCCTACCTTTGCAATATACATTTTTTTCCTGGAAGAGAGTAAATCTATATCTGACCTTCAGAAAGCATTCATGCAGTATATTAAGGCTGATTCTGTAAGGAATAGGTTACATTCCTTGTTTCAACTCTTGGGAATAGATTAGGCAATTAGAAGGACCTAGATGCAATCTTCCTTCATCTGCAAGTTAATAATGTTCCTGACATTAAAAACAAGTGTATTATTCAGTTTAAAATCTAGGGGAAAGATATTGCACAGGATGTTAAATGTTTCTTTAACAATTTACTTGCAAAAGTCAGCTGTTGGAATTAGCAGTCATACCTCAAAATGGCAAAAAAACACTATAGGTTGTTTATGCTGCATAAGTGCAGTGGTGTAAATCACAGTGATGAGTTGCCACTTGTTAATGAGTGGCATGCAATGTTATCAGTAGAAGGCTTGTATCCCTCATTGCATGCCACTTTCTGGAAGGAACTTCCTTGTGACATTTTGCCATGCATCACCTAGAATCTCATCAATATGAGAATTCTTTCAATCTCTATTAAACATAAGCATAGCTGCCATTGGTTTCAGTAGATATACTCTACTTAGGACTAAAATTTGATTCAGCCCACTACATTCTGGAGATGAAAACTCTTGCAGGGTCTGAATTGGATGAGACATTGTCTGAACTGACAAGAATAAGGAATTTAGTGAATATTCTTCATATGTCTTGTCAGCTAGCCAGTCCCTAAAGCTCTTCCCTTACTGAGTGGGAACCCCTTTGCTTCCTGAAAATTCCAAATACAAAAGCAAAGTCTGCCATCTATTCATTGGAAAATTTGAAAAATGCACCATTATCTTTTAAAAATGAGAAGTGAAATAATTAGGATAAACCAGTTTGTAACATAAGGACTTCAATACACATATTTCTCTCCTTGTTCCAACTTCTAGAGAAAAATGTCGTAGAGTATTTATAAACAGACTTTATTTACTTTAAATATTCAAATGCCTGATGAGCTAAATCATATGAATTAGTTAAATGAACTTATTTCACAGCTGTCTATAGCTGCAAATGTCTGGGTAATTTACTTAAAATTTCAGCTAATCATATTATTGCCTTAAGTTTATGTAACTGTAACTTCAGTCATTAAAACTAAATTGATTACAGAATGACTGGTATTAAGAAGTTATGAAGAACACTCTGCTCCATTATTTCTTAACCTGGGTCAAATGTATTTCCTTGAGAAAGGATCTCTAATGTTACTAAGCAAGAACATTAGCGAGAGAAAGAAAGAAATTAACACAGAAAAAAAACATTAAAAGGAAATGATCACAGAATGTTGCAAATGAGAAAATTAATCTGTTTATTTTTCTTAATTCATTGGAATTAGCCTCTAGCAGTGCAATTCCATATCTACTCATGTATCAGTCCCTTTCAGTTGTACATCTCTTACTCAAAAGTGCATAAGTATAGGCTTCCAGTTTAAAAGGAACCTAGATCTTTGGGTATCGTACAATTGCACTCATTTCACACGCTAGCAAGGTTATGCTCAAAATCCTACAAGGTAGGTTTCAGCAGTATGTGGACCAAGAACTCCCAGAAGTACAAGCTGGATTTCGAAGGGGCAGAGGAACTAGAGACCAAATTGCTAACATGCGCTGGATTATGGAGAAAGCCAGAGAGTTCCAGAAAAACATCTACTTCTGCTTCATTGACTATGCAAAAGCATTTGACTGTGTGGACCACAGCAAACTATGGCAAGTTCTTAAAGAAATGGGAGTGCCTGACCACCTTATCTACCTCCTGAGAAATCTATATGTGGGACAGGAAGCAACAGTTAGAACTGGATATGGAACAACTGATTGGTTCAAAATTGGGAAAGGAGTACGACAAGGCTGTATATTGTCTCCCTGCTTATTTAACTTATATGCAGAATCCATCATGCGAAAGGCTGGACTGGATGAATCCCAAAATGGAATTAAGATTACCGGAAGAAATATCAACAACCTCAGATATGCAGATGATACCACTCTGATGGCAGAAAGTGAGGAGGAATTAAAGAACCTCTTCATGAGGGTGAAAGAGGAGAGCGCCAAAAATGGTCTGAAGCTCAACATCAAAAAAACTAAGATCATGGCCACTGGCCCCATCACCTCCTCGCAAATAGAAGGGGAAGATATGGAGGCAGTGACAGATTTTACTTTCTTGGGCTCCATGATCACTGCAGATGGTGACAGCAGCCACGAAATTAAAAGACGCCTGCTTCTTGGGAGGAAAGCGATGACAAACCTACACAGCATCTTAAAAAGCAGAGACATCACCTTGCTGACAAAGGTCCGCATAGTCAAAGCTCTTGAGAGTCCCCTGGACTGCAAGGAGAACAAACCTATCCATTTTGAAGGAAATCAACCCTGAGTGCTCACTGGAAGGACAGATTCTGAAGCAGAGGCTCCAATACTTTGGCCATCTCATGAGAAGAGAAGACTCCCTGGAAAAGACCCTGTTGTTGGGAAAGTGTGAAGGCAAGAGGAGAAGGGGACGACAGAGGACGAGATGGATGGACAGTGTCATCGAAGCTACCAACATGAATTTGACCAAACTCCGGGAGGCAGTGGAAGACAGGAGGGCCTGGCGTGCTCTGGTCCATGGGGTCACAAAGAGTCGGACACGACTTAACGACTAAACAACAACAAGATATTTGAGATCCTCCTTTGATCCTTTCTCATTAAAGGATGAGCTAAAATAGTGATGGAATGAGAGGAATAAACCAAAATGAAACAGATGTACCAAATTTACTTTTTTCCCCTCCCAGACATATTTGAGCATGTAAGCATCTTCTCCCAGAAGCCCAGGTGCTGGAGGTGGTGTGGGGAGGAGTAGCGGAACCTCACTACAGCAAAACAGTTAAAACTGCACAGGTTCATTTGGACAGATAGAATGGTTTTCTGAAAGAAAGTGGCAACGTTTCTGAAGGACAGGTACAGGGACTAGGGATTTATTATACTTGGAAACTGGTCTAAGGCTTTTAAATATTGAAGTGGAACGATACTGAAAAAAATAGCTTGGCTATTTCTTGATCCCCTCCTTGTCCTAGCTGAAAGAACATTGATTTGGATAGCCCATTATAAAATGTGTCATAGATTTACACGATGAAATCATCACTCATTCAACCCAACTCCCTCCTTCTCCAATCCCTCACCCTGGGAGTTTTTCACAGAAACAAATCCTAAAAGGCACTATTGGATGGGACTACCTTTCCAAAACCAGAAGCCTTCATAACTCTTTAATTGCCTTCAAAAGAAAGCTTGCTTCACTTTAGAAAGCACTTGTACTGTGCAAATTGGCCCAATTTGGCTTCCTCAAGTTTCAGTGGGCATCCCACTTCATATCTATTCCATCTGGAGCAAATAAGTAGAATAAATCTGAATCCATAAGGAGTTTATGGCAACAATTTGTTTAAGAAGTGAGCATAACATAGATAATACTGGCCATAGCCAGTCTCTCTTTCCTTTGTGGCAAGGACACAGGGCAGTAGGTCAGTATGGGTTAACTGAAGAGTGTGATCTCCTCTGGCACAGGAAATTCATCTTGAATTCCAAACACTACACAAGAACAAGGTAACCAGAATTCTGGTGTATTTTTTTTTAACAGGGAGGAGATAATAGAGACAAAGTAATAAAAGATAAGTTTTAGCTCCCAAGCTTGTTGCCATGGCAAAAATTTCTGAATGACATTGTTATTTTCTAGGAGATACACTCAAAAAGCAAAATAGCTTCCCTGCTGATTGTTCGACTGAACTGTGCAAGATAATACTTTGCTCTTCTTGACACAGGTAGTTTTCAGGAGCTATCTGCCTTCATGGTACAAGTGTCCTCAGTTCAGAAGGGCACTGTGGCAGCTACTGTGGGAAGAGTAACAACTGAAGCATTTGTTCAAACTTTACCTTTATGTTATGTGACAAAGTGAGAGGAAAATACCTCCTGAGATAGTGAACCCCTGATCTTATGGTCCACCACATTTTCAGATCTGGAGTCCTTCACATCATAGCAGATGGAAGCAGGTGACAGAATTGTGTAAACTATGGAAAAATACAGCTGACACGTCTATTGCTTGTACATGAAAATCTTTCCACATTGTGAACTGGCAACCATGTGCTCAATTAATCCATGGAGCACAGAGTAATAAACTGAAGGTCTCTGTGCCACAAAAGCTGACTCTTCATGCCTATTTCGCTTGTGAAATAATTCAGATGTGATCAGTTGGAGTCTGTGCTACTTACAAGATGTTAAGCAGACATTTGTTACTTAATTTTAAAACCACTTTTCAAAAACATGTAACATGCTGCATTAAACGCTTTCTACCTGAACTCTGAAATGCCAGGAAACTGCAGCTGTGTGCTTATGTGTCCACATGTGCCTGTGCACAAATTGCCATGGGGATACATAGACCCATTTTTGTGTGTGTATATATTTTATTTATTTATTTATTTATTTATTTATTTATTTATTGGATTTCTATCCCGCCCATCTAGACCAAAGGTCTACTCTATATAAATGTCTGAGTGCGCATATACAAATATTAGGGCTCTGAAAAAACTCTTCCAATTATATATATCTGGGTGGGACCTGTGTAGAAATGATGCTTGGGCCCTCTATAGGCTTAAAAGACATTTGACATTGAGTTATCCTGATTTGTTACAGCTGGCATAATACTGCAGAGCCTTTTTTTAACCAGTTGATTGAAAGTTCTAATATACTCCGACTTTCCTTTCATAAGACGTTAATTAAGACCAATTCTACATATTGAGACTGCATGGAAAAATTCTGCACTGGACTAACTCTGGTGAAAGGCTATTATGGTTTTGATCCCCGTCCCACCCAACATAGAAAGCTGCCTGCATGAAGTGAACCAGTATACCAAAGGGAGCCATGTTGAACTTCCTTATGTGAAGGCAACATTCAACAATGGGCACTCACTACCAGCCGTCAGATGTATTACAGTCTGCAGAGTTATGTCTCAGTCTTCTAGTACTGTGTACCATAAAGATCAGATTTTGTCTGATAAAAGGAGGGAGGTGCACTGCAGAATAATTTGCAACCTGCATTTTTGAGGAAAAACAAATAATGAAATAAGATGAGTGAAAACAGAAATCTGAAAAAAGAGGGAGTGAAAAGTTGTAAAAGGATGTGTAGCCTATATAAGAATTCATGTCCATTTACTTTTTTTACCTCCTTCTCCCTACCCACCCCCAGATTCCTGTCTTCTCTCATTTTATTTTATTATTCCTTTGCACTGAATAGCAGGACGTGCATGTATTTGTCTTGCACATGTGCAGCCAGAAGAGGAAAGACGGAAAGAAGCATATGCAGGAATAAGATGGAATGTTCATGTGATGGATGGGAAAAACACAGCCGCTGCAAAAAAAATGGGTGGAGATGGATCATGAGAGACGTAGCTAAATGCTTATAAAGGGTTACAAAATGTCTACAGTTGCCCCTCAACATAAGCCGGTTTCTCATAAAGAGCAGTGACCTCTGTTCACTTTCCAAATAGTCCACTTTGCCAGGTATAAATGGCTCCCTGTGCATTCCTGAGGCTGCTGACAAAGGTTATAATCAGAGACATAGAAGTTCATAGTCTGCCAAGCATGAGCTATTGCTGCCTAGGGCTGCCCTAACTTGCAGTGTTGTAATGGCTTATGTTGGTTTTACAGGCCGTCACAGAGAGCATTTATTGATTTTCCTGACACCTTTCACCTTCTCACAAACCACCTTCTTTCTTTGTTGGTTTTGATCTGGTCATGCATAATAACGTGGTTTGTGCTGCAGCATGGCCCCATGCCAGTTTCTGTAAATCTTAAGACATGTTCAGCGACGATACTTAAAATGCCTGGTGTTCGTCCTCAAGCAGGACACATAGCCTGCAGCATGTAGCCCTTTGGCTGAAGATTAAAGATACATCCTTTCTATTCCCCCTCCCCCATAAATAGGATGTGGAGAATATGAAGAGACTCATTCCTTTTTTAGACCACCAACCATTATCATTCAAAAACACCTACATACATCTCTACACTGCTTGACTAAGAAGAATTAAATGGCCCTAAATAGTACTGACACTAATAAAGCTCATAATATAAGGACAGTTGTGCATAACAAAGGCTGAAATCTATCAGCATCCTTAAAGGATTGTTGACATCTATTCATAATTTACTATAAGTTGCATTTCCCCCTCCCCCGACTCTTCTGAGGAACACTGGGGGTCTTTGAAGACTTACGAAAGGTTAGGATGCCTGCTTATGCATTGCTAAAGAGAAAAGGGGGGGCACAGAAGAGAAGACGTGTGTCATCAACAACAAAGTAAAAAGGAAGATACATTAGCATAACATGTATATACAGAAATTTGGAAGTAATTGTCCAAAATTAAAATTTATTACTGTAAGTTGAACCATTCATTTCACTATAGTAATGGTGAATGGATGGCCAATCTGCCAGGTGCTCACTAATAGACAACAATCAAGGTCCTTGCTTTTCCTTCTTATAACTGTTATCTCTCACCTTCACTCAAGTGGGTTAAAAAAACAACAACAACCTTGCACTGAGTGACTTCTGAGACATTTTATGACCCCATAGGAATTTTGATGTATTGCAGAGTCGGGAAAGACTTGCCACAGTTCATCTGCTGAGTGTAATATTCTCTGATGAAGGGTCAATCTCTGTGCTAGGCACCCTACCAAAATTTCGAATGCATCACTCTGTGGTCCTTGCATTTCCTACATGTGTTCTATTGTTAGTTTCATTACCTGTTATTATCAGTGCAGATGTACAAGGCTGAGGGAGATGAATATATGCTTTTTTATGTTAAACAGTGCCAATATATACTAGGTATTTGCGAACATTTTGCCACATTTTGTCCAGTGTGGAAATAGGGTTCAAACAATGTTATCACTAGATTGTAACCAAGATGCATTGGTATAGTTAATTCACAAATCATGTGGTAAAGAATGTTTCCTGTGATGAACTGTACAGTGTGTTCTAATACTGCATTTTTATTTGCATTATTCTTTGGTCCTGGACGTTCCTTAATAATGCCTTAGACTGCCCTACATTGGACTGTCTGAATGTCTTCCACAGTTCCTTCCATTCCTGCTTCTTGCAACTTTGTCTGGTCCTTTCTGAACAAGATTGGATAAGCACTAACATGCTTCCTTGTGTGTACATTCCACAAAATGAAACTGCATTTTATGGAGGAAAACATTCCATGGTACTGCATGAGAACTAAACCAGAGGAATGTTTACTATCAAAGACATGCCAAAACTACTCTCAAAGTTTTATTACAAATGTAAATGGAACCAAATATATAATTAAAATACAGAGTGATGAGATTGATCAAGTTAGACAGGAACCAGTAACTAAGCGTAATTGAGAAGCAAGTCAGGGTGGGAAAAGATTCCTAACTAGAAGCAAAATGCTGGAAACTAAATTATAGTTTTATACTATAATTTTATACTATGGCATGGCTGAGATATGCCCAGGGTCTAGAATCTAGGTCTTAATGTCATGTTGACAGCTGTTCCTTCTTCATTCCTACAACAGGGAACTGGAGTTATAAGTCCCCTTCCAAAGCTAAAGTGTATGTTTCCTCAAAATCCTAGATGAACTTACAGCAAACTTACAGAGAGGTAGAGTGAGTTAAAAGCATTGGAGAAAGAATAGAGTTAACTAACAGAATGCTGAGCAATGAGATCTCACTCCAGTCTAGCACATTATCTGAAGACTCTGGCCATAGTCACACCAGCCAAATGTTCCTCAGTTATCCTCCAGTTACTTCAGAGCTTACATTTCTGGTCACACAATGCATGCCCATTAGTGAATCATTTTACTGGCAAGCAGTGTAACTGCTGATCATTTCCCCCTCACCGGGAAGCTTCTACTGTTTTTGTTCCAGTGGCATTTTGATATATTCCTTAGTGGTATGCCATGTGTGTACAATCCTGTGTGTACCAGGAAGGCAGCTGCCTTTAGTGCCTCATGGCTGCCTTTATATACATATTTTTTCTGTGGCCAGAGTACCAATGCGTTGGTAAACTTCTGTCAATGGGCTTAAAACACAAGCACTCCACCTACTTTCTGACAAGCAGCAAAGCGCTGGTGGAGGGTGCTGGGTCCATTGAGTGCAATGCATTGTTTCTAGAGGTGCCTGTGCAACAGAGGGAAGTCTACCCATTAGGAAACCCTACCCAACATATTGATGTATTATTTAATTTTTAAAAAAAATTAAAGTTGAGGGTCTTCAGTGCTCCATAAAACAAGAGAGAGAATAAATCAATAACGTGTTGTAGCCAACCATAAAAATTCAAATGCAAGGAAATGAACCAATAACATTAACATGCATTGGGATGCTCATCCAGGTATATATACCATGTGACCATGAAGAACAACAAGAAAGGGATGAAAAGTCTTGTTACCAGAGGGACACATTTCGCTGGGGTGACCATGGCCTTAATTAGGGATAGCTGATATTTTGAAAAGAAAGCAGATCAGAAGATTCAAGAGTACAAGTAAGATGTTAGGGTACATATTAGTATCAGAAATAATAGCTACTGCCAACAACTATTCTGCCCCAACTCATCCTGTCTTTTGCAACAAAACTGAGAATATGGAATGAAGTTTTGAAAAGGAGCAGGGTAATTGTGTTGCCTCCTCTTGTTAGTAATAAGTGTTCATTTGTGTTTTGTATTATATGAATTATATTATATCTGTATCATCCTCCTGAAATCTCCACATTGCCACTACTTGGGCCTGTGATGCCAGATTGCGCATAGCCTATTTGGTTTAATAACTCCAATGGAACACCCGGATAGGAATGGTCGGTCCAAAAGAAGCTTCTGGAGGAGTCAGCAAGAAGGAAGACAAGTAGGTTAGGGGATAAAATTAGAAGAAATTCTTGACAGGCATCAAAGCTCTATTGTAGGTAGTTTTTGTGTGATGCTACCTGTGGTAGAAAAAATTAATAAAATAAGAGTGAAACAGACCTACCGTAGAAAGACAAGAAGTCTCTTTTCCTTCACATAAAACGTTATCTTCATTTCTCCTTTTCCTCTGTGTAGTATATTTAGCTCTTATTTCCTGTCTGAACTGATAAATATGTTGTTCTAACTTTAGTATTTTATTAAATAAAAATTCCTCTCAGCCTCTTGGGGCTAATTCAAATATTTCAGTCATGCCCTGTTTTTTGTTTTTGTTTTTTTAATAGCTGTTTCTCTCATACCTTCTTTTCTTGGGCTTCCATTTCTCAAAGGTGTAAGTTAAACAGAAATAGAGGAAATATATATATTGCAGTGCTGGTAGAAAAAGGGACAAATCTAAAATAAATATCATCTCTCTATTGCTCATGAGTACAGAAACAAAATATTTCACTAGAAGCCAGAATCTCTTCCGTTTACCTGTCATTCCTGGTAATAAGTCTTTTTACTTTCACTGAGAACAGATATATAAGATGTCCTCCCTCCACCCATGAGGTAGGGGCAGCTTTATGTGTATAATATTCCAGCCATATTTAAAAAATGCCCACATTAGTCAGAGGTCAGTGTATTATAATGACATGAACAGACAATCATCCAAGTTATTTTGCTTAGATAAAAAGGAAACAGAACGAAAGTGGGGTCCAATTAAACACCATATGTTTATTACAGCTAGTTGCTTAAAACTGATATGAACTGATCTTTACTTTCCTTGGGTCACAGTCAAAACAGTGCCTTCTTCCTATATCTTCCTACACGGACTGAAACTACATATATAGAAGGGGACAGTGGTTTCCCCATGTTCTAGGGGTCTCACAGTTTCTGGGTCCTTGATTCCAACATCTTCATATTGAGTGTGGATATCTGCCTACATGAAGCCTATATATACAGACCTTTGTGGGAGCTGAAATCCCGTTCATTTCATATTCCCATTCGTACAGGAGTCTAAATGTTTAGATGTGTACTGATATCATGTTCATTGTTGAGTTGCTGAGGAAAGGGTCAAAGGTTCTGCACCACTTCTGAAGTTTGGCCAGCAGTGCATTTCCATTATCCATGTACCTATGGAGCACCTCCATGCAATTCATGCACAGAAGCTTCTAGTGTCAAATATAATTTTCTTATCATCCTTTTGATAGAAGACCATAGCTATTCTTCTTACCTTTCATTCCTACTAATACATCTTTACCAGGGTGCTACGAAATTCAGTAAGCCATGCCAATTTATTTTCCCATTTATATCTTAACTAAGACAAAACAATGCAAAATACTGTAAACATGGAAATATGTGTATTAAATTCCAGGATCCTTTTTAAAAAATTCAAAAGCAGATGTAAGGTATTTATGTGTGTGGGAGGGGAGTATATCATTTTAAGTAAAGATACATTTTCTTCCTTGTTTTCCTGCTCTAAATTGCACTTCTTAAGCAATCCTTCCCCCAGGCAGAGTTTCGGGTACGTGTTTGCTCTTGCATTAAGGGGATGGGAGAGTCAGTGAAAGCTGAAACAAGAGAATGGCTATAAACACTAGAAAATAGGAAGATGGCGGCAGTCATTAAACCAATGGCATTATTTTATTTAGGCACATCTTTAAGGAATTGGAAATGTGTGTATAGGGTTCTAATATACAATGCAACTGATAATTAGGTAAGTCATCACCACCTGAACAGCCAGTTACTTGAGAAGAGACTAAGGTCAGGCTCTCCATACACCTCACAAGACAAATCTGGCTGGAAATTCTGCCTACACAAGTCAAGTTTTATCTGCATCGAATATCTTGTTACTGTTGCAGAGTTTTGAACTTTAGTTAAAAAACTCTAGAAGAAATGCAGGGACTTACACAGCAGAAGTAACTTCAAGTCTTCCCAGAGTGGACCACACCTTTTTTTGTCTCATCAACTGACACTTACAGACTCAATAACTCACTCTGAGAAATAATAAAAAGATTTCATTTACTCACAGTTGAACTTATCAAAAATAGCATGCTGTACCGAAATGACGGCTTACAACAACAGGCCTCAACGGGCCTCAACAGCCTCCAGCAGACTTCTGCAGACTACATTCTAACTGCATACGAACTGAATATCTACTTACTGCATGCTAACTGCCAGCCAACTGAAAAGAGAAGGAAAAAAGACACTTAAGCAGAGAGGTGTGGCTGTCTTTGAAATGAGAGGCAGGAAAGACACACTAGGTTACTGCTAGATTTATTGACAGTCATCCCAGCCCAGAAAAGTACCCCCCCCCCCCACAGCCAAACCTATGAAAGGCAGCATATAAGACTGAAATAACTCCAACAGTTATATTCCTTCTCACATTTTTTTGTTCTACAGTGGTGCCTCGACTTACGACCATAATCCGTTCCAGAAGATGGACGTAACTCGAAATGGTCGTAAGTCGAAGCACCATTTCCCATAGGAATGCATTGAAATGCAATTAATCCATTCCGGCCAAAGAAAAAAATCACCAAAATAAAAAAATCACTGCAAGACTCATTGGAAATGCGATTAATTCCTTCTGGCCAAAGGGGGGGGGGGGAGAAAAGCTATCAAGCGTGCAAGACCCATCAGAAATGCACAGAAAACAAACAGAGCAGATTGAAAATGCACAGAGAACAAAGGGACCAGGTCGGAAATGCACAGAAAACAAAGGGACCAGGTCGGAAATGCAAAGAAAACAAAAGAAAAAGCAAGGGAAGCATGCAAGACCTATCGGAAATGAAAAAAACAACAACCCAAAAGCAACCAAACCCCCCAAGACCCATTGGAAATGGGAAAAAACACTCCAAAAAGCAACCAAACCCCCCCAAGACCCATCGGAAATGGGGGGGGAACCAAAAAACAAAAAAAAACCCCAAAACCCATCACAGCACAGAAACATAACCCCCCCAGCCCAAAACCACGCTGCAAAAACACCCAGAACAGTTTTTAAAAAGCAGAAAGCAGCACCTTACCTTACCAGGCAGTCCAAAGCCTCCCTGCAAACACACACACGCTCACTCAGAAGCAGAAGTGAGGCAGTCCCAAGCCTCCTCCGATCGCACAATCTCTAACTGCTGGGGCGAAAGAGCTACAAAGAAGCAGCCTCGTCGCCACTTACAATTAGCAATTTGAATTTCCCCCCTTTTTCCCCTGCCTTTTTCTGTTTGTAAGTGGAAGCTCCGGTCGCAAGTAGAAGCAAAATTTTGCAGCCGGAGCTGGTCGTAACTCGAAATGGTCGTAAGTAGGGACGTTCGTAAGTCGAGGCACCACTGTATTTATTTACAGCTAGTCAGAACAGATATCTGAGAATAACAGTGGGGTTTTTAAATGTGTTGTGCTGCTTTGAATGTCTTTTTGGTGTTTATTAATAATTTTTAGTACTGTATTTGTTTCTTTTTAAATATTTGTATACTGACTATTTTTAGAGTTTAAATGCAGTCTTTCAATTATGCAAGCCACCTTGGGTCTTTTTTTAAGGAGAAAGGTGGGGTGGAAACAAACAAACAAATAAATAAAATAAGACTTCACAAGTGTGTGAGAAAAATATTTCCTATAGAAATTTAAAATATTTCATCCCATAAAGGTGTTCTACCATGAAGGCTATGTGATATGGACCTGAATTTTCAAAGATGTCTGCATATATTCAGAGTCTCCTGGTTGTTCAAACTTTAAGCCTTTTGAAAAATCCTCCTAGTGCAGCTGTGCATATGAAGTTGTCATCCTCTGTGGATTTTTAATTATTATTGTAAGTGACCAGCCCAGGAAAAAATAAGCTAAAGGCTTTAAACAGGTATAAACACAAATCCTTGCTAAATCAATATATATTAAATGAGTCCAAAATTAGTTATTTCATATGTATACTGTCTGTGCTGCTCCTCTGAGACTTTATTAAGGCTCTTAATGTAAAAAAATAAAATCTTTTAGAAAAATGCAGTACTTAATGGCTATTGCTATTTATATACTTCCATTAAGAAGGAAATGAGTAGAAATGTTTTCAATTGACATGCTAATAGAGAGGAGGAAAAAACTTAATTTTCCATGAAGGAAAAGACATTTCTGCTTATATTAAGTATCTCTTTGAAATATTATTCTTCACATCCAGAGATTTTTTTTCTAATTAAATAAATCCACATTTGCCTCTTCTAGTTATCAGAATAGTTTTCATAGCCGTTGTCAACTGTCAAAAATACTTGTAACTTCTTTGAATTTCATCCATGAAAACATGCATATAATATATGTTGACTAAGATTTGAAACTAACAATAGTGGTGAGCATGTCCCTTTTCAAAGGTTCCCCCAAATGGACTAAAAGCAGAAAATTATGTAACTGTAACAGAACTGCTTCACTTCAAAGCTCATTGCAGATGTTATTATTAGCTTTTTTAAACTCAGTTTGCTCAGCAACAATTATTTGCTGGCCAGGTTGGCCTAAGTGCATCCTTTCCCTTATTGTTGCTGTGTTTGAATGTAAAACTACATAAAGTCATTAATTTAGGGATGAGCAGCAACTCTCATGTTGTTTGCACACAACGCCTGATCAGGAGTTACCCTATGGACTGTCTGGTTGTTAAAGAAGAATCCAAATGACCTGTCTCATATACCTGTGAAGATTCTCAGACATCCAGGTGAAGTAATCATGGCAACTGGACTTCTTTCTTATTAGGCCTCCAGCGGGGGCTTCAAGAACATACAGGTGATTATGGGTAGGGGAAGATATGGTGTTGGTACAGCTGTTAGTCGTTCCAGAAGAACGGTGAACAGATGCCTGAAAGCTGTCCATTGTTCTGGCACTGCTACCACCTGCCAGGCTCCAGGTAGCCAGCTCAGTCGTCCCTCCACTCTAACTTTGGTGCTGTTGAATGCCAGGTCTATATCCAATAAAGCCCAGCTAATACAAGATCTTATTCTGGAAAAGGATGCAGATCTGGCTTGCATAACCGAGACGTGGATGGGTAGTGAAGGGGGTGTACCCATGTCTCTTGCCTATCCCCCCAGTTATGCTGTCCAGCACCAGGGTAGACCGGAGGGTCAGGGGGGAGTTGCCATTGTTTATAATGACACCCTTGAGGTTGTCAGGCTCTCTGCTGTGGCGATGCTGGGCCTAGAGGGCCTCCACATGTCGATTGGGGCCAGGGACGGTATTGGGATCTTGCTGTCATGCCGTGCTCCCCGCGATCCAGCTACCTCCCTACCGGCGCTAACTGACTTTGTCTCCACGGCTCTGTTGGGATCCCCAAGACTGATTGTCTTGGGTGATTTCAACATCCACGCAGAGGTGGAGGTTACCAGTCCGGCTCTTGAGTTCTTGGAAACCATGGCTTCCTTGGACATGTCCCAACATGTGAACGGCCCCACACACGTGGGTGGCCACACTTTGGACCTGGTTTTCTCCACTGAGCAGAGAGAGTGTGGCCTGATGGTGACTGAGCTTTGGTTGGTCCCCTTGTCGTGGTCGGACCACCACCTGATAAAGTGCAACCTCACGGTGGCCCTCCCTTCCCGTGGGCAGCAGAGACCTATTTTCATGGTCTGCCCTTGCAGGCTATTGGATTCCAGGACGCCATGTGTGGGATTCCAAATGACCTGGCTGGTGCTCCTGTTGAGGCCCTGGTGGATGGCTGGTATGCCACCGCTGCAATGGCTGTAGACATGATCGCTCCTAAACGCCCTCTTCACTGCGGAGCCCGACCAGCACCTTGGTTTAACCAGCAGCTGCGGGCTATGAAGCAGAATAGGAGAAGGCTAGAGAGCATATGGAGGCGGAACCCAACGGAAAGTAACTTAAAAGCTGCCAAGGTCATGTCTAACCTCTACCTTGCTAAGATAGAGGCTGCTAGAAAAGCCTACTTCGCTGTCCGGATAAGCAAAGCATCCAATCATCAGGCGGAACTTTTCCATATAGTATGTGACCTATCTGGAATTGGCCACAATGATTGGCCTCCATCTAGCATTTCTTGTGACCAATTTGCAGCATTTTTCAAATCAAAAGTGGAGATCATTCACCGGGATCTTGCACCCTATTTGGATCGAGCTGAGACATCCAGCGCAGCACCTTGTCTATTGAGAATTACTCAATTTCAACCTGTGATGTCCGCAGAGGTGGACAAGGTCCTTGATCGCTGCTGAGCCACCACCTCCTCCCTTGACCCTTGCCCGGCCTGGCTAATCAAAGCTGCCAGGCCGGTGATAACTGAATAGACCACTGAAATAATAAATGGGTCTCTTCTTGAGGGCAAGGTTCCTCTTGCCCTTAAGTAAATGCTCATTAGGCCCATTAGAAAGAAACTGAGCTTGGTGGCAGACAACATTGGCAATTATAGGCCCGTTGCCAATGTTTCGTTTCTTAGCAAGGTAGTTGAGAGGGTGGTGGCCGACCAGCTTCAGGCTCTCTTGGATGAAACCGATGCACTGGATCTGTTTCAGTTGGGCTTCAGACCGTGCCATGGCACAGAAACAGCATTGGTCACCTTGCTGAATGACCTACTTAGGGAGGCCAACAGGGGCAAAATGTCCTTGCTCATCCTCCTTGATATCTCAGCTGCCTTTGATACCATTGTGGCTGAATGCCCACGTCACTCCTGTCTATCAAAGCCGAAGCTCAAGGGCAGGAGCCTATGAGAAGACAGGAGGGGCAGAGTCAAAGACAGAGTAAGACAGAGGGAGACAGTTAGACAGAGGGAGACAGTTAGAGAAGAGAATTGGAGAGTGAAGGAGAGAGAATTGGAAAGTTGGAGAGTTAGAGAGAATGAGAAGGAGATAAATGGAATAGTAAAGTTAAATAGATAGTCAGAGAGTATTAATGAGTTGGTTAATGTGAATAAGAAAATACAATACCTGAATAAGCAAACGTGTAATCATATATAAGAAGTTTAATGAGTGATCCTAAACAATAATAAAAGAACATCTGTGATTTAACAACCAAAAGATAAATAAACAAGTTATATTGGCAGCACGTGTCTGAAGCATATATGGTGCAGTGTGGATGAGAGATCCACTGGTGGTAGCGGAAAAGAGAATAAACGTATCCAGAGAGTGAACCTGTGTTTGGGGAAAACAAACAGGGAACACTGGGTGGAACGCCACAACCGTCAACTACGGTATCCTCCTGGGGAGGCTCTCCGAGTTGGGGATTGGTGGCCTTGCTCTCGCTTGGCTCCGGTCCTTCTTGGAGGGCTGTCCCCAGAGAGTTCAGCTTGGGGAGAATGTATTGGCCCCGTGGTCCCTCAGTTGTGGGCTTCTGTAGGGTTCGATCATCTCCTCAATGCTGTTTAATATATATATGAGGCCATGGGGGGGGGGGTCATCCAGGGATGTGGAGCTTCATGTCACCAATATGCTGATGACACCCAGCTCTACATCTCCTTTTTTCCATCTGCAGTGGATGCCGTTCCATCCCTTGGACACTGCATGGAGGCCATTCTGCAATGGATATAGTCGAATGGACTAAGGTTGAACCCAGAGAAGACGGAGGTCCTGTGGGTGGGTGGCCCCATTGTCAGTGGTTTGGGGAACTCCCTCTCTTTGGGGGGGGACTCTCACCACCAAGAATTCAGTTCGCAGTCTGGGGGTCCATCTTGACCCAGTGCTTACCATGGAGACCCAGGTAGCATCTGTGGTTCGGTCTGCCCATTTACATCTTCAGTGGATTGCCCAGCTGCGTCCCTATCTAGACACGAGGATGCTCACCATGCTGGTCCATGCGCTCGTAGTCTCAAGAATAGACTACTATAACGCTCTCTACGTGGGGCTTCCTTTGAGACTGATGCAGAAGCTCCAGAAGGTCCAGAACACGGCGGCCAGGCTATTAACAGGGGTGAAAAGATTTCACCATATTTCCCCCACCTTGGCCGCCTTACACTGGCTACCTACCCACTTCTGCATTGATTTCAAGGTGCTAACCATTACATACAAAGCCCTTAATGGTTTAGGCCCTCGATGCCTGGCAGAGCGCCTTCTTCCTCCCAGTTCTACCCATATCACCAGTCAGGCTGGACAGTTGAGGGGCCTAATGCCAAAAGAGGCCGGGTGGGAAAAAACTAGAAATCGGGCCTTCTCGGCAGTGGCCCCTCGCCTCTGGAACAACTTACCTGTAGAGATCCGCCTGACTCCCTCACTGAGTGCCTTCAAGACTAACTTGAAGACATGGCTATACAGGCAGGCCTTCCCTACAGCCATTACCTAGCCTATCTCCCCTTTCTCTCTCTCTCTCTCTTTCTTCTCTTTCTTCTTTTCTTCCTTTCCCATCTTGGACTCTGTGATCAACCTGGATTTTATTTTTATATTATATGTAAACCGCCCAGAGTAGACACGTCCTAGATGGGTGGTATACAAATCTAATAAATAAATAAATAATAAATAAATACGTTGAAACATTTCGCTACTCATCCAAGTAGCTTCTTCAGTCTGAGGAGAGTTGGTAGGAGACCCCTGATATATCCTCCATATTGGTTTCACTTCCCCCTGTTCTGAATAGGCTCATTAGAAGGACAAAGTACGGGGGCGGGGTGAGTGAAAATCCCATGTCTGCAGCCCTTCTCCATCCATTGTCATGGGTCGTTAACAGTTGTTAACAGTGATCTTTCTGGTGGGTGTGGTCCTGATATTTCTGAGGATGGATGAAAGGACAGCATAATAAATGGGCGACACCTCTGTTGACCTGTCTCATGCTTCTAACTCTTGGAAGTCCATCCAACAAGCTCACAGCATTTGGGGGCAACTTCTTTAAAATGTGTAAGTTATATAATTTGTGCAAGGTACACAACTTGCACAAAAATCATGGTGTCGAGACCATCCAGAAATATTTCAACTTCTCACAAGGCAAAAAGGAAATGTTTGCCATCCTTCCTCCTCACCTGCAAAGATGAGACATGCAATAATTTGCATCTCTATTGAGGAAATCTCATCCCTGTTGGGGATTTTCCATCCCTCCTCACAAAGGTTCTCATTTCCAGGGAAGGCCACGATAAAAGCACATTTTTTCCTTGTCATGTTTTCCTCATTTTGCACAAAATGTACTAACAAAAAACTAATGCCTTCTTCCTAAGCACAAACATACACAACACACACACCAGTTTAAGATGCCACCAACCAATCCGTTAGGCTTGCTACTTCATTAAAGAAGCAAACACTTCTTACATTTTCTGATAAAGCATATTTTACAGAAACACAAAATTAGTCTTGTAAAAGAGCAAAATCTCTCTGAAATGAACCCACTTCCAGATCTAAATATCTCACTATGAGGAGGAAAAGGTACCTTTTCATCTACCAAGCAAAGGTGCACTAGATCAAATTGTTTTAAAATAGAAGTGTGGAAATATTTGCAGCTGATGCACTGCCAAATTTTGGTGCCACAGAATAAAATTGGGCTCGAAGGGCTCCACTTCTGCACTTAATCCATCAAATATGGTAGCTCTTTACTCTAGCTAGCCAAAGCTCTTCATCTCAGATGGAGGTCTTTCTCAAAGCTGAGATCCTTTTTACTGGACATGGCAGAGACTGAAAGTGGAACCATCTACATGCAAAGAATGTTCTTCCACTGAGTTCCAGATGCTCACTGCCATGTTACAGTTATCATCATTAGGGAGTCAACTTTCTTAGTGTCAGTTATACGGCCAGGCTACAGTTCATGTAGTTCAACAGGCTGCTGGTTCCAGCATAATTTAGTTGACAATTTAATTAATAAAAGTTCAATTCCTGATTAAATTTGCCACACAGTTTATGTATAGCTTCTGGTATCTTCTTTTCCCTGAGGGCTAAATTGTTAGTACTGAAGAATTTTTTTAAAAAAATACACAAAATCAACAATTTAAAAAATAGTAAAACCAACCAACCAACCAACCAACCAACCAACCAACCAACCAACCAACCAACCAACCAACCAACCAACCAACCAACCAACCAACCAACCAACCAACCAACCAACCAACCCTAAATCTTTAAGAGAACAGCTATAAAGTCACTTTTAATATTCCTTACACACAAGTAAAAGCAAAGCTATAGTGGACAGCCAGTGACAGCAATTTTTACAGCACAATTCTATGTAGGCCTTTTCAAATGTAAGTCAAATTGGTAAAATTCTGCTGCTTAATGTAGTAAATCACACTAAAGTAAGCCCAGTGAATCCACAGGGATTCAGTAAGTCAACTCGTCTGTAAGTTCCATTGATAGAAATGGCCTACTCTACCTGTGACTTACTATGCTAAAGTAAATCACAATTAGAGTAGACCCATTTGAATAAATGGAACTTATAGATTTTGATCCAATGGGCCTATTCTAGTACAATTTCCTATGCCAAGTGACAGGATTTTGGCCAATATGTTAGGTGGGAAGTACTCCCAGATAGGTGTGTACAAATCAAGGTGAACTGGGTTGTTACTAGAGGAGTTGCAGTGGTTGCTAGTTTCAGGGTCAATTCAAAATTCTGTCTTTAAGAGCCCTGTGTTATTTGTCCTTGATAATGTGAAGTAATGCCTTAGAATTATTTCTTACCCCATATAAGGTGATCAGGAAAGGATCTGCTGAGGGCTGGGCCATCATATGAAAATCAGAACCTCCATACCTCTGGAACGCCCTCTCTAGACAGAGCTAGCTCATTGTTGATTCTTCAGAGACTGCTCTGTTTAGGAACTAAACATAGAGACTTAGGAGAGTTTTCTCATTCCCTCATTTAATTTATAATTAATCTGTAATTTTCCAATGTTAAAGTTAAACTGTATGTGTGCATATGTGAGATTGTTTTGTTATGGCGTTTCACTGAAGCATATTTCATGTGAGCTGAAGCTTATACATGTGTTTAAATATTTTGTCTGATGTATAGCAAAATTTTTGAACAATATCCAGTGACTCAGGATGGTGATCCAAAGCAGACAATAACAATTCTGAAAGGATCTATAAACACTTTGAACAGGATAAGGAGGACAGAAATAAAGGGAATATGCTTGGGTAAAACAAATTCTGAACTTCACATATAAGTCAATGGGCCTAAATTGAATAAATTTTAATAAGAGCAGCTTGCGTTATGCATATCCTCACCAAGGAAATCCCTGAACAATGGCTCCAGTGCAAGTAAAAGCAATTGACGGTGAAGACCGAAAATAAATTGTATCACTTAAAAGGAAGGAAAAAGAAGAGTCTGAACTATGTGCAGAAACCTCAGTTATCTCAGATGTGTCTAGACAAAGAAATTACCTTGGCTTGGACTGGGTCAAATAAGACTCAAAAGGTTGGCTTGGAAGTGCACTGTGGCATTTAAATTAATCCTTCCATTCAGACACAAATGTATACTTTTCCCATGTTTTGGGACAAGTAAACACACAGCACCTCAAATCAATCCAATTCTCAAAAATACAGAACTTATCTACTACTCCCTCCCCACTTTTCTGGAGAGGCACAGTGCTGATTTGACCAAGTACTGAAGATGTATAGTGATTATCTGACACAACACCGAGCAACTAATTATTTTTAAAAAATAAGCAGAGTGGAGCAGAGAGCCAGGGAAAGAAGGAGAAAAAGAAATAGGCATCAGAGTTTGCCTTTGTTGTGTGCACTCTTGCTGCTGCTGTGCTTCATAAGTCTCCTCCTCCTCTCTGTGGAATGGAATGTGGTTGTATCTACTATCACCAGCAGCAGCTTTAGCAGCTCCTTGGACTGCTAGCAATTTGTTAGCTAGCCATAGGCTCCCTCTCTCAGCTCTCCTATCTGGGGAAGGAGGAGAGAGAGAGAGAGAGAGAAAGAGGATAGTTGCACCTAGAGGGAGTGTGTGACATAAATAAATAAATGCATCTCTGTGAAAGAGTCAAAATTTGATGACAGAACACATGCTTTGAAAATTCTAGGTTCAATCATTGCTATGTCCACTCAGAGAACATTGCTGAGAAAGACATTATCCAGTGTCCTTTTATTGTTTGGATGAGCAGTACTCAGTCTAGGGTAGCTTCAAGTACATTATTATTCTGCCTCCCCAAGACATACACAGTTTTACCAAGTTTAAACCTAGTATTTGTGCCTACCTTCTTCTTTGAACCGCTTCGTGAGAGTATTAGACTAGGCATGAGACACGTCCTTCTTGAGGAGTTAGTGAACAATCCACCATGATTCCCTAGTGGATTAAAAGAATATCCAAAGGACTGTAAAATAATCCTATAAATCTCAATCACAGGCTGTGCTGTTTTAAAAGATCTGGCAGGGACTAAAAAGTGTTATAGTGTAAGGTCTGCAAAGCCTCCTTACAATGAATTTGTCCCTGCTGAAATTTATTTCGGTTTTTGAAGCAGAAATCTGGGACATCTGTTCATGTGTGTTTGTATTTTTGTGTGTGTGTGTGTGCGTAAGTGTGTGTGTGTGTGTGTGTGTGTTAAGTGTGAAATAGAGCTCATTTGCAGCCCATACTTATTATTCTCCTAAAATTTTATCATTACATGTATTGCCACAAGCTGAATCAGTTGTGTGAAAGCATTTATTGGTATTATGTCAGTTTTATAACAATTAAGCAGTATAGCTCCACCTGAAGTATCTGTGGAACTCTCCTTAATTAGGAATCCAAAATCTTTTATATTTTAGAATGATGAATCCCTGGGATCCCAAAGAAAAGGGACATATACAACTGTTAAAGCAACTTAATATTATCGTTTTACAACATACTTTTTATTGCACATAGCTGGGATCCCTTGCTGCACAAACTCTGAAATCCATATTGTGGCTGATATTTTTTCCATCTCTATTTCCGATATCTCTCTAACTGGACATACCAGTGATTGGATCCAGGATTTTCAAAAGTTGTGTTCTAGAAGGAAGGAAGGAAGGAAGGAAGGAAGGAAGGAAGGAAGGAAGATGCACAGCAATTGTTGCAACTTTCTGAGATCACAGATTTCTTCATCAAGCATTGTGTTACAAAGCAGACAGGAAGGGGCTTGCAATCTGTAGTAATGCTGAGGAAGTACCTGCATATTATCCAGTTGGGTTCAGAGATATCATAGATAGCAGGTTTTACCACAAATGGACTTGAAACTCTCTTGAAATGTAAAAAGGAACAAAGAGTGGCACTTAACCTGCTTTTTTTTATTGTAGCATTGCACTTCAGAAAGAGATGTGTGATTTTAAAAAATGTGCGCAGACAATTGTACCTTGTTGGGTGGTCTAAAAAACATATTACCACAATAGGGATTTGGGGATGCACCTTGTGTTCAGCAGGCTATCCCTACTTTTGCCTGTTTCACAAGCAGTTGAGCCAGCATCTAAAGAGGACATCTGGCATACATTCAGAAATCGCATACATGCTGCGTTGCATCCAGAATTAGTTCTACTTCCAACAGATCTGGATACCCAGTGTGATGTAGTGGACAGAGAGTTGAACTAGGACTCAGGAGGCCTGGGTTTGAATCTCTACTGAGCCAACACACTGGGGGAGTAGAACTAGTAAAACCACTCCTTAAATATCCTTGAAAACCCTATTAAGGTTGGTGTTAGTGATTCCAACTTGATGGCACAGAACAACAACAACAAGTAGACCCATTGAAATCCATAGGTTTAGTTGTAACAAACTTCTCCCATTGTTATAAACAGGTCTACTCTAAGCATGATTGTCTCTAGCTATAATCCATTCTTGTTGTCAAATTTATCAGGTATTTTACTTTATTTTTGATGATGTGGTGATTGTTATCACAAGCATTTAGAATCCTCAACTCATGTGAAAGATGAGGAGTTGACAACCAGATTAGAAACAGCTTCTTTTCTGTCAATTTTAATCCTATAGAAAACAGGGTTTCAATTAGATCATTTTTCTCTCAATCAAATATATGATCTTGCTTTTAGGCTTTAGCAAAATTGTACATTTAAGAATGTGAGTTAGAATCCCATGATCTTAAGATATGGCAAATAGGATGATTATCTGTATTCCTCCAGTGCAATTAATTTTAGCAAGCTTTCCTGTGCAACTGGCTTTTAATACTATCCAGTACCCATCCTCTCTATAGGCAAAGAAATTGGTAGATCAGTTTCACCAAATGTCTCCTAAGAAAGAAAAAGATCCTGCTACAGATAGTCAGAGGGGATTCTCAAGATTATTAGTGGTTACAGAACAGCTTTGTTCCCCCCCAAAAAAAGTATTCTAAATTATTATTATTATTATTATTATTATTATTATTATTATTATTATTATTATTATTATTATTATTATTATTATTATTATTATTATTATTATTATTATCATCACTCCATAGGAGAGCAAAAAGAACTTTCTTGGTAGCCTGGTTAAATTTTTTTTGCTTCTCCCACAGTCCCTTCTGCCTACTGATGTTTTAGGGGATGGTGGTGGTCGTGCAAAATGGCCAACAAGTAATTGTGCAGAAGTGTTGGAAATAATTCTGCAATGTGACCTTCTTTTTCTAGGGGAGAATATTTAAAATTAAAGGCCTCTCAGAAGGCCCAACACTTGTTTCTCTTCATCATCTCAAGGCCTCTTAGTTTTATATTCTGGAAAGGCCACTGTACATGCATAGTCTCTACTGTAGATACTTACAATACATCTCCTTCCCTGTAAGTGCTACAACAAGGAAAGGCACTGCAATGTTTAATCAAGGAAAAAAGTGAACCCAATGTTGTGTCATAATTCATCCTCCAATATCCTAAAAGTTTTATTTTTTAGTGAAAGGAGCTCCAATTTTTCTGCTTCACTCGAATAGCCCTGTGGAATTTTGTTTGGGTATATTTTTGAGTGTTATGTAACTGTATGAAGTGCTAGAGGATGCTGCCTTAATTTGTTCCTTTCTTTCTGCTATACTTTCTGCTATTCTGCTACCACTGCCACTCGTACATCCCTCCATCACTGTACAGCTTTTTTGGCTACCCACTCTTCTTAACTTGAAAAAGCCCCAAAGGAGGATTTACATTATGATATCTTCTTGGGGAATTCTGGGAAGGTGGGGGCTCGCAGCTATCACAGAGATTATTGTACAGGAAAGGGCATGATATGCACTCTTTCAGAAAACTCATAAATAATACAAGAACAAGAACTCTCCACCTTACCCATTAGAATTTCTCCAAAATTTCTCCTCTTTTGAAATTATTTTCTTGGGGAATTTCTTGTCTATCAAATCAATGGCTAATATCCTGTTGGTAGCATAAACTCAAGTGTAACTTTACATTTGCTCCTCCTGGGTAAACAGATTGCTGTTGTCACATTTAGACATGGGGATGTACAAAAAAATGAATTGTGATATTTGTCAGAAATTGCTGATTTGTGTAATATTCATCACTTTGTATTCGTCAGTTCCAGAGGCCCTAACTAGTATAAAACGATGAATATTTAACCTTTTTATTTTTCCCTTCGTTGGGCTTGAGCCGAAAGAGCAAGCTAGGTTGCTGGAACGGCTGTTCTGGCAGCCTAGTTTGCTCTCTCTGCCTATGGAACCACAGAACAGCTATTTAGTTGACCCGCACCCTCTGCCCCCACAGACTGCCCCTTGTCCCCTTCCCACTGTTCCTTGTTGCCTCCGAAACTTGTCCTGTCACAATTGCTGCCACTGCTGCCTTTGTTGCTGTTGCTGCCCGTGGAACAGAAGCTAGGCCACCAGAAAGGAAACCATGGTTCCAGTGGGCTAACCTGATCTTTCTGCCTCTGCAGGCGCCAATCAGCTGATCGGCACCCACAGAGACAGAGAGAGCCTGCCGGCACGGTTCTACCCAACTAGATTCTGCCCATAGGCAAAGAGAACGGGCTAGCTGGCCAGAACTGTGCTGGCTGGCTAGCCTGCTCTCTCTGCCTCTACAGGCACTGATCAGCTGATTGGTGCCTACAGAGGCAGAGAAAGCAGGCTTGCCCAGCAGAACCATGGCTTCCATTCCAGGGCTGTCACTACCACTGCCACCGCCAGCAGGCCAAGGTAAGGAGGCAAAAGGGGCAGTGGGAAGGGGGTAGAGGGCAGGGGGGATCAGCTTTAAAAAAAACACCCTACAAACCAATTTGTGGTTCATCAGAAAAAAATCTCAATGAACTGACAAATCAGTTCATGGTTCATCAGAAATCCCTAGGGAAATTTGTGAGTTATTTTGGTGGTTCATCCCTATCTCTAATCACAATTCTTGGTGGGTGGGTGCATGTGTCCACATATGCACCTCCCCAAAACCATGACCACTGCACTTTATTTACCAGCGAGGAATGGATGGGAAGGTATGCTTGGGCTTACTCTACAAAGAGGAAGGGATCAAAATTCTCATAGGAGAAATATTTGTCCTAGCACCACTTAATATCTCACTATTTTTTTCCTCAAACCCAAAAGAGGTCTTACTCTTTTTCTATTGATTATCAGGGTTCCAAAATTGGCATCAGTAGATTTAATCTTTCATACTAAATTCAAGTTCAGACATTTTTCTGAACAGGAGGTCCCATTGATAGCAGTGCCCCTGGGGAAATGGTCCTTCCCTTTAAAAGACATAATGTCTGTCTGAGTTCATTGACATTTTCCTCTGATGCATAATATCCCTTCCTTGGTTTTCAGTTTCTTACTGTCCTTAGAAATAATTTCATTTGCACCTTTTTTGTGCCCGAGAAACCGATCACACCCAGCCCTGTTAGCTCTGGTTTCTTACTTACCTTTGTCTAACTTTCTCAGCTAGTTTTTACATTGATGCTTGTGTTCTTCTCCCCAAATGATATCATAGTTTGAAACTGTTTGGAATTCAAAGAGATAAGAAAAGCCTTTACAGCTGTACACTTGTGTTAGTACATGCCTAATGTAAGAAAAATCAAATTGTAATGCAGATTTAAATCTAAAGACAATAAGGCACTGTAATAGATCTGAGTAACTGTTGTGCAATGCATACCCAATTTACATAGTTATACAACAGCTTCCATATCTGTTTTCTCTTCTATACCACCGTCCTGATGGTACTGTCAAACCTCTTAAATTATCTGAATTTCTTTCATGCAGTTACCTTTAACATAGAACTGCAAGTCAAACTGATAATGAAATTGCTACTAGCATTTCACTAAAGCAAAATATGAGAATTCTTTCTCCAGTGAGATTGTAGCAACTGATTGCGTTTATTAGCACATAGACTATTGATTACACTACTGATATTATAACTCTGTTGGTTGTTTTGAATCACTTCTCTACATTTCAGACATCCTTTTGGACCAGAACAAAATATTTCCTGTTCCAAATACTAGTGATGGACCAAACAAAAAATGTTCTCATCTTGCAAATCTGAGGATGTACATGTTGGGTTCTCTCAGTATATCCTCTGATCAACCACATCCCTCCTTCCCTCTCTCCATAGAAATCTGATTTTAATCTAACAAACGCAGACATAGAACTTCCTGGGAGCAGTTATCAAAATTTGTGAAGGAAAGTGAGTTCTTAGCCAGCATGTTCATGATTAAGAATACAAGATAGAAACTACCAGGGAATTTGGTTGCCCTCTGACAAGAATTTCTGTCCCTAATGGTCACTAGTATTTCCTTTGTCTCTCCCCTTCTTTTTAATGTATATAATCTCTTAAATTCATTTTACTCATCTTCATTCCACTCATGATGAATAGCACAGTATATTTTCATCTTTCAATCAGCTGTATTTAAAACTATAATTTCAATTTATGTTGAAAGAAAGGGAATAGGGGCTTAAGGAAATTCAGACCCCTGTCCTCTAAACTGTCCTCAGCTTTAACTATGTAATGCTTTCCCATTACCTCATAGAAAAACAATAGGCAATAGGACTGTATGAGAAGGTGAGAGCCTCCTCTATCAACCTATAATTCAATAATATAACAGACTGTCTTTAGCAGTTAGAAAATGTGTTAAAATTCTGTGGCAGCTTAGCCCAATGCCCAGTGACATGATGATGTTATCCAGTTTCTGATTTTTTAAATATTTAAGATAATATGCAAAAATGAATAGGTTTACATCCAATTAAATATCCTTACAGTCATTTAAATAAAAGTGTAGTGTATAGTGCAGTGCAGTGTAAGTGCAGTGAATACAAAGGTATTTTTCCTATGTAGAATACTTTAGCCAAAAGTGTTTTTTGTTCCTTAAAACTTTGAATTTCTAAATTAATAGCTAAAAGTGATAAGATAAACAAAAGGCAGAGTAAAACATGGCTTATGTAAGCTACTGCCTGCCCTTTAAAATGATGGAATTCTTTAAAATTATTATTAATCATTTGGTGATTGCCAAAAGAGTATACTGTAGCTTATTGCAGAGAAGAAGGCACAGTCGCCTCGAGGAGCTTCTTATCTTTTGTGAGATCTTCATTTATATTTTGAACACAGATGGGAAGAGTGTGAGATCAGCATAAATAAATAAATAAATAAATAAATAACAAATTGCAACAGTCAACTAGTTTCAACCCCTCCTGCTTAGAATGGTCTTCAACTGAATTTAAGACACAAATAGCAGATTTCTTTTTAAAGCTGTCAGAACATAAAGCTTATTGGAATAAGGAGGATCTCATATTCCCTAGTGATGCATCCGGATTGTCCATATTATTTAACAAATGATAAAACAAAGTGATTTGCCTTGAAAACAGTTTTATCTTTTTGCCTTAGTTCTGAACATTTTCTATAGGAGTTGAGATACAGCAACAGAATGTTAAGTAACAGGAGCTTGGGGAAAGGGGTATGTGCGTGCGTGCGTGTGTTTCCAACCAAGGCCTCTTCATTCCTTTATGATAGGAGAGCAACACATTGCAGCAAAGAGTGCTTGAGAACAGACATGTAAGTCAGAGGACTTCTTTGTTGGCAATGATCCCAGAGTATAATTTATGAGAAAGGGAGAGAAGGTTTTGCATCTCTTGACTACTTTCTAATTGGCATTCCAGGAGGTTCAGAGTGCACAGTAAAGCTTCAACAAAAGATTCATGCCAAAACATAATGTGCCATAATCAGAAAAAATTAACATAAATATATAAATATATTTATTAGAAACACAGATGTAAGTAAAACATATATTCATTTAACTAATTCAGGCTGAAGGTTTCTAATAACAAATCACCATCAGGACAGTTGAATGTGATGTATGATGGGACTCAGGAAAAGCCCAAAGTGGATCCACAATATGCAAATGAGCCCGTGGTTGCTCAGATTTGGGCCACTGGAATATAGCAACACTACTCAATCTGCATTTGGCCAAATAGCTTTCTTTAATTTTGTAATTGATCAGTTCAGAGAGAATATGGCTTTGTCTCAAACATGTAGGACTGAAAAATTTTCATGCCTCAAGGGATAATGTTGTACAAGCACAAAGTTCATATGATTTGACCTTTTACCAAATCTATAGTGCTGAATTAAGATGCAAATTGCATATTTTCACTTTATGCAACATAAGCACATTAATTGTTATATTTCTTTGCTACCAATATATGTCAGCCTCAGCATCATTTATATAGCATCCACCATTCTGAAAAAGGCAGTATAAGTGTAATGGCTAGAGGGTAGACTGGAAACAGGTAGACCACAATTGAAATTCCCACTTCATTCAAAAGCTGCGTTGTGTCATTTGGTGTTTCTCATTTAAACCTACTTTATAGATTGTTTTCAAAGTAAAATGGCAGAGATATACCACACAAAGTTGCCATGTATGTAACTGGTACAAAGAAATATATTTGGCTGAAGACATTATCTTCTTGATTCGCCTAATGTTTTTATTTACCAATTGTTAACCATTTATTGATGGAACAAAAAACAAAAACAAACACACAAACAAATGAAAACAAACTACAGATTCATGAGAATACCACAGGACATGTGACAGTCATCCTGCTTTGCAGGAAAAACAACTTTAATATAGTTGACTTTTCATGCACAGAGATACACACACACACACACACAAACAAACACACACAAACATACAAGTATAAGTCTAAAGTGACATCTCAGTATTAAACCTCTACCTTACCACCTGCTGTTTTGTTTCACTGCTATGGCATTTAATATAGTAGGGGATGCAACTCATAGCAGAACTTGAAAATTTACACTATTTAGAAGTCTTCAGCCTGAATAGTGATTGACCAAGTTAACTAGGGGATTCTGGGAGATGCATTTGAAGAAAGTAACCTTGCTAATCTCTGCTTCCCAAAAAGTACAGATATATCAATTTCCTATGCATATTTACTGATGAGTAGGACTCATTTACATTAGCAGGGATATATATTGGAGTCAGTGGTTTAAAGAGCCATACCATGACAAACTCATGTAGAATTAGTTCTTCAAAGAGGACAATATATTTTACTTATTACTCCATGAAACCTTCACCTAGAACTTTAAAATTCACAGCATCCATAAGTTCAAGAAGAACAGCAACAGCATTAATAACAAAAAAAAAGCTTATAATAATTTATACCACTTCCTCTCCCTCTCTCCTCCTCTTGTTTTTCCCCACTCTTCCATTCCTTAGGGCAGTACCTACAACAACTCCCAAAATGTTATGGAAGATAAAATCAAACTTCCGTCCTTTCTGGAAGCCATAGAATCAATTAGTCATAGACTCATAGAATTGTAGGCCTAGAAGGTATCCCTAGGGTCATTGAGTCAACCTCCTGCCAAAGAATGAAGTACAGTTATGGTGCATAACAGTAGAGCTTTAAATAATTCCTTTTTCAAACTGTGGCTCCTAGAATTCCCTGGCTAGTGTCCATTGCTATGGCTTAGCTGCTTTCTACACACTGTTTAAAGGCAGCTCTGCAAGCAGATTTCAGCTGTTTGCTGAACAGTTGGAGACCAAATATTCCCACAATTGCAACTTTCACCCTATAAAACTTTCATGTCAGTAAAATCCTGTCAAACTATGGGTGGATTCATGGACTGGCTAATTACAGAGAAAATGTTATTTCTTTCTATGCTCATGTTACTTGATGGATCTGGTTCTGCAGAGGCTAGAGCAGAGATCAGTAGTAACACAAATAAATGGAATTAACCAACTGAGACAATTTGGGGGAGGTTGTAATAAAATGGAAACTCAATTTGCATATTATTTAAACTGAAATTATTCATTAATTGCTAGAAATAAATTATAACTTAAACTGATCCAAAGTTAAGTTGGAACTCAAAGTAGGTTTATGTTAGCTCATCACACTGAAGAAAGACCTGAGAAGGAGCATTCATGACTGCACGTTCTGCCTGCTGGCTTCTCCACAGGGTCTCCACTTCATCCCATCTCACACCTTTGTCAAAGACAGCAAAGTTTGAGAAACTAATATCACAGGCAGACTGAGCTCCTGTCCCTCCTAAGCAGTTTGCTTTCTAGAGAAAGGGATGAAGGTGTAAGCCATCTGTTCAGTCCGCTGGCGAGCCCCACTTCATCAGCGCGGACCGCCATTGTCTCCTTCCCAGGATATCGCGAGATGCTGGAAGTCTCGCAAGAGTGACCCAGGAAGGGAGGGGGGAATGGGTTAGCTATTTAAGAGGTGTCCCCCCTCCTTCAGCCTCTTCCTTGCTGGCAACAGATGAGGACGGAGCTCCGCTATTTCCGATATCTCTTTTAACTGCGTAGCTCCAATTTGGCTGCGTGGGCGATTTTGCTGCTTTGAAGGGGGGGGTTGCATTGGCACACATGCCCACATGGTTTGCTTGCTGAGTTTCAGCTCCCGGATTTCGGAGCTGTTTAAACGAGGAATTCAAATTTAATTTTAAATCTAATCTTATTTAATTTACAGTCATCTTTTGAAAGCGGGAACTGAGAGCAGGTTCAAGCAGGGAAGTGCAGCCGCTTGGGCCTGGCCAGGCAGGGGCCTGAGCACCCGTTAAGCTCAGCGAAAGCAACTGGTTTTATTTTAATTAGGAATAATAATTAATTTATATTTGGTAATATTTGAATTGACTTATAATTAATTTTATAGGCAATAAAAAAAGAAGCAGAAATTTATTATTATTGAAGCAAGCGGGCCAGTCCGCTCTGTGAGTGGGCGCGCAGCCCTCCTGGCCAGCAAGAGTAGGCTGGAAGTGCCTGCACTTTGGAGTTAAAATATTAGGATAAATAATTAAATAATAAATAAATTCAGTTGAATTAATTAGACAGTGGTAACTCAGTTCCAAGTATTTATAAATAATCGATTGCATTTCACATCGGGTGTGGGGGTGAATTTGATTTGGTTCCTCATTGGAGATGGGACGAATTAACCCAGTGGGTCCAACAATAAGATTTATAATAATATTAATACATAAAATAAACTAGATTAAATAGATAAAATAGAAGGCTTGGTAGAGGAGGCTTTAGGAGGACTATTTACATTATTTTTCATCATTAATTGACTTATTGTTTGAAGTTCGCTGGGGTGCTGTATAATAATAGTTAATTGGTAGTATTAAACTTGAGGTGACATTAGGTGATTGGAAGTAACCAATTGGGGAGGTAGACGTATAAAGGACTGAATCTGTGTGGTTAAAATGGCTTCCAGGAAGGGCCAAGGCAATAAGAAGGGCAAGCAGCCTGCTAAGAAGCGCGCAGCTCCTCAAGTTTCACCTCCTCCATCATCCTCAGATGAGGAGACTTGGGCTATTTGGCAACAGCTGCAGGACAAGATTTCGGTGTTAGAGGCCAAAAGAGCAGCACAAAGGGTTTCACAGCATAGCAAGCCGCAACCACACCACTTGGCGAGAGGCGCCAAGAGCCATAGGAGAGCTAAGCTTAAGGCCACGGTGGAAAATTTTATGTCTCGCTTTGCTGATTTAGAGGCAGATCAGCAGGCCTTGGGGCCATCCAGAAGAGAATCAGATGCCTCAACATTAACACCTCAGCACCAGCGTGAGGATGAGGAACAAGGGACACCGATGCCAGAGGTTGATGGGTCATCTGCAGCGGCTAGAGGTTGGCAGGAGGGAGTGGAAGAGTCAGCAACAGGTTACTGGCATGGCAGGGATGAACATGATTCAGTGCCACCTCTAGCAGCAGGTGAGCTGGCGGTTGCACCAGACACCCTCCTGATATTGCCTGCCTGGCTATGGCCGGGCAGTGGACAGGGTAGTTTACCATTCCACATGACACACAATATACAGGGGTTTAGGGCCCCAGCCAAATCTTGGCCAAGTACAAGCACACCAGTAGGAAACTGGGCGGCTCCCTATACACAAATTCCCTTCCCAGCAGCACTGGGTTTGACATCCAGTGTGGGGGTTTGGCCCTACCCATCGGTACCCGACACTGGTTACAACTCTGTCCCTTTAAAGGCTCTGCCTTTTGGGGATCATGCCATGCCATTGGGCGATGATCTCACTCCAGCTACTAAAGAAAAAAATATGAGAAGGTAACTATATGGACTTGTTCGAGCTCCTTAATATGGATGTAGACAAAAAGGAGCTTGAAAAAGAGGATGAAAGGGAGAAAGAGAAGCGTAGGAGGCGTAGGCCGGAACGGACATGGGCAAACTGGCTCCCCGGCTTCCTAATTTATGCTGGGGTGGTGGTGAAGGCACAGCCTTGGAGAGCTCAGTCAATGTTTCAATACCTTGACTTGATCTACAGGGCATATGTAGACTTCGCAGGACAGGCTTGGTTGCTTTACGATGAATCATTCCATATGAGAAGTGCGATTCACCCGAATTTACACTGGGATGAGCCTTTACCAGGCCTCTGGTTGCAGTATATGATGCCAGCCAGGCCAAACTCAGGTGACAGGTTTGATAGTGGGCATCTCATTCGCAGAGCTGAACAGAATTTGAATCCCCGTGTAGACACGGGGCAGGCGGTTCAACCCTGCTTGCTCTGATGGGACTATAATGCGAAGGGCGCATGTTCACGTAAAGCATGCCGGTTCAGACACGAGTGCTCGGTGTGTGGTGGCCAGCACCCCAGCGTATCGTGTTTTAGGTCCAGAACACACAGAAACAACAGCAGAGATGCTGGAGGCAACAAAAAGGCAAAGGGTTGAGGGGGCCCCATTAACAAAGGGCCACAGCCCAATTAAGATTCCGGTATTAGAGGCATGGTTACAGGACTACCCCAGGTGGACATACACAGCTTACCTTTTGGAAGGTTTTAAGAATGGTTTCAGGATACCGGCGTTAGGGGAGCATAAGGCGTTTTTTGCACAAAATTTGAAATCAGTAAATGGGATGGAAGGCATAGTTAGGGACAAAATTGAAAATAAAATAAAAGAAGTTAGGGTGTTGGGACCTTTTCCAAACACTCCGTTGGAGAACCTACAGGTATCACCACTGGGCATTGTGCCCAAAAAGAACCAGCGAGAGTTTAGGCTCATCCATCATTTGTCATACCCAGATGGGGAGTCAGTGAACGATGCAATTCCTCCAGAATTACGCACGGTGCATTGCACCTCATTTGATGAGGTGGTGCGTATGGTCCGTAGGTGTGGAGTAGGGGTGGAGCTTGTGAAATGCAACATTAAATCAGTGTTTCGTATTCTCCTGGTTCATCCCCAGGATTTTGACTTATTGGGTTTTCATTTTCAAGGATTTTACTACATTGATCGGGCCTTGCCTATGGACTGTTCTGTATTGTGCACTGCATTTGAGCGTTTCAGTTTGTTTTTGGAATGGAAGCTCAGGAGTAGGGTGGGTTGCAAGAGCATGGCCCATTATTTGGATGATTATCTTTTTTGTTGGGAAAGCAACACCGAGAGATGCAAATTTATTCTAGAAGCATTTCAATCAATGGCGTGTGAGCTGGGTTTACCCTTAGCCGAAGAAAAAACTGAGGGACCAGCCACTTCCCTTACATTTTTGGGAATAGAGTTAGACACAAAAAGGCAGGCTTCCAGATTACCAGACAGTAAATTGAACGACCTTATGGTTCGGATCAGTTTGATATTACAGAAAAGAAAAGTGTCACTGAGAAAGCTGCAGGAGATTGTAGGTCACCTAAATTTTGCATGCAGGGTGGCTGTGCCAGGTCGTGCGTTCCTGCGTAGATTATGTGATGCTATGAAAGGTCTCCATCGCCCTTTTCACAGGACGAGAGTTACAATGGGTATGAAACAGGATTTACAAGTTTGGAGCCAATTCTTAGTTGAGTTTAACGGAGCACGTTACCATAGTCTTTAGAGACTGAAGGATGCCTAATACTATACTTAACGGGGTCTCTTTTTGGAGGGCCAAGATGAACCTTAGGGCCGAATTCCAGGTTCAGACTGATGCAGCAGGCTCCCTAGGTTTTGGGATCTATTTTAGAGGCAGATGGTGCACTGAACGGTGGCCTGAGGAATGGCACTGGCAAGGGATCACTACAGACCTTACATTCCTGGAATTTTTTCCGATAGTAGGTGCTCTGTGGCTGTGGGTGCACGAATGGGCCAATTCAGTAGTACTCTTCTGGTGTGACAATCAGGCAGTGGTTTACATAATAAACAACCTCACTTCACACTCTGAACATGTTATGACATTGGTATGTGCATTTACATTGCACACTTTAAGATATAACATTTTGGTTCAAGCAAAGCACGTTCCTGGCCTTGATAACAGTTTAGCTGATGCCCTATCACGCCAACAGATCAATCGGTTCAGGGAGTTAGATCCAGGAGCCAACGAATTCCCAGAGACTCTTCCCCCAGAGGTCTGGCAAATTGGCGTGATGATGTGGAAAGAGCAATAGGTTTGGCACTGGCCCCGGGGATGCTAAAAGGGTACTCGGCAGTGAGTATAGAATTCCAGGAGTTCAGAAACCTAGTGGGTTTGGAGCTGATATGGCCCGCTCCGGTGTAACACCTACAACAGTTTATAGTGTATTTACATAGGAAAGGACTGTTGCCAGGATCTATACAGGGCAGGATGTCAGCACTGGCTTTTCATGCTAGGGTCCAGGGGTATCTGGATTATACCTCTGACTTCTGCATCAGGAAGATGATCGGGGGCTGGAGTAAAGAAAGGGGTCGGGTTAAGGATACAAGGGTACCCATATCCCCAGCATTGTTGGAAAAAATTTGCCACCAATGGATTGTCATTTGTAGGGATGACTACGAGGCAGCGTTATTTAGGGGGGCGGCATTGCTAATATTTTTTGGTGCGTTAAGAATTAGCGAAGTGGTAGCAACAGGAAAAGGCGATGTGACCAAAGTAGCATTGTAATGGCAGGATGTTAGGTTAGAGGACTATATGTTTAGGATTCACATTCACTGATCCAAGGCCGATTAGCACGGTAGGGGTGCTGATCTTACTTTAGCAACTTGTTCTATAGTGGAGTTATGTCCAGTAAGAGTGGTAGGTGCATATTTGGAAGTCAGGGGGCAGGGGCAGGATTACTTCTTCGTACACAAGGATGGTTCCCCTTTAACGAAGTATCAGTTTTGGAAAATGACAGACATGGTACTGTATAAGGTGGGAATTCAAGGTTTAAGGTTTGGCACACTTTCTTTTAGAATCGGTGCTGCCTTAACTGCAGCCACCCTAGGCTACCATCCTGATGATATTAAAAGGCTGGGGCGTTGGTCATCGACAGCTTACCACAGATATATCAGAACACTCCCTCACATCTAGGCAAGTGCCTGGTTCTTTTCTGTCATTGCAGGTCCAGTAGTGATGGCGAGGCGGCTGCACATCATGGTAATTGGCCACAGTTACGTGTTTTGGGCAGCCCACTATGCGGCCAAGTCGGCCTGGGGGAGTAATTTGAGCCTCAGAGCTAGAGCCCAGATTGAATGGAAAGGGCTTTGAGGAATGCAATGGCACCAATTTTGCAGAGCAGCTGCATTTGGTTTGCAACCCCCAGATGTGTTGTTAATACACTTGGGAGGTAATGATCTGGCCAGGTATGGTGGAAAGGCCTTGATCTTGGATTTAATACGTGACCTCAGATGGCTGATGGCGACGTACCCTGCTATGAGCATTATATGGTCCACGATCATCCCTCGGCTCATGTGGAGGGCAGAACGCCATGTTCAGTGAATTAACACTATGCAGAGGAGTGTTAACAGGGAAGTATGCAGAGCAATATGTAATGGCCTTGGATTGGTGATTGCTTAACAGGAGATCCGCGCTGATAGGCCTGAGTTTTTTCAGCTCAATGGAGTGCACCTCTCAGAAAGAGGTCTGGATATCGTTCTTAAGGACATCCGGGGGGGCTGCTTCTGGAGCTTGAGAGGTTGGATGGTGGGCATGGGACTTAGTGTCGCTAGTCCCAATGCTGTGGCGGGTAGTGAGGATAGAACAGGTTTCGATGAGTCCCTTTGCAATCACAGGTAATGTATAGCTCATCTGACCTCCCAGCGCTGTGGATCATGTGATTACAGTGCTTGGGGAGGAAGATGCGCTGGGGCCACACCCGGACCAACAGTCAACAAGGAGAAGGTGGCTCGAGGTCCGGGGGTGGTCAAATTTGGGCTGGCCAGGTTCTCGCTGTCTTCACGACCGTGAGAACTTGGGGCTAGGGACTTGCCCATTTGTTTGGTAAGGGGTCTGTTGAGACCTCTGTGCAAAACCTGATTCTGCACTACAGCAGGACCCCCCTTTTTATGGTGGGCAATAATGATTATTCAATAAAGTGTGGCCCATGTTTATCCCATAATTCTTGTCTCGCGTCATTATTCAAGGGTTGGGGGGCAATGTGCTCCAGACCTGAGCCTCACTCTAGTACACATAGGAAATATTTCAATGTGTGACACAAGAGTGAATTGGATGTGTTGAAGCTTAATTCAGGTTTGCAGCCTATGTTGGGAAGATAAGATCCCAAGATATGTGTCTGAGCTGCCTGTGGATTCCCCCTTTGAACTCACATCAGACACTGTCCAGTCCTTCCTGTGCAATGGTTTCTCACATCTCCCTATGCACAAACCTCTTTCTATAATCAGTTCCCTCAGATATTGCAAGCTGGAGTCCATAACCTTTGGCTATGGGTAGGATTTGGGAAATTTCAATCCCTCTCCCATCCTCAGAATTGTTACTTTCTTCCTGTTTAGCAAGTGTTGTACATGTATGTAAGTGATTAAAAGGGAGGACTCTTCTTGCAGTTTTTAAACTGCATCTTTGAGAATAAAGTAGGGATTAAAGTTGAAAGCAGGCATTCTCAATGGGAGACATACGGCCCCATGGGGGGGGGCTGGAGCAGTTGAAGGGGGCCACAGACTGGAAACACAAGGGTTGTTATGCTGTGAAGATTCTCAGTCATCCAGGTGAGGTTATCTGGAAGTTGAGTCATGGCAACTGGACTTCTTTCTTATTAGGTTGAAACGTTTCACTACTCATCCAAGTAGCTTGTTCAGTATGTAGAACTTCAGACTGAAGAAGCTACTTGGATGAGTAGTGAAACGTTTCAACCTAATAAGAAAGAAGTCCAGTTGCCATGACTCAACTTCCAGATAAGGTTTGTTATGCAACTTATGCAATTATGACTCAGCCTATATTTCTTTCATATTGTGTTTATGGCCTTGGCAAAAAAAAAAAAAAAAAAAGGTTGACAATGGCTGGGCTAGAGGACAATTCTTTATATGACAGAGGGGCCAAATCAGAAATAGACTCCACTGAGTTTGATGTCGCTTACTCTCAGGTAAGTGGATATGGCATTCAGCCTTTATTAATCATGAGGACTTAACCAGTGTATGAGCGAGCTACATCCTATGGACAGTAAAACAACTACTACTAATAATAATATTATTTATTATTTATTATTTTGGGATGTTGATGTTATTTTAATTGTTTTTGTTATATATGATGTACGCCGCCCAGAGTAGTCGAAATGACTAGATGGGCAGGATATAAATATAATAAATAAATAAATAAATAAATAAATAAATAATACTACAACCATCACAAGTGGCTCTGTGCATTTGCAAAATAAAATTCCATCACCTATTAGGGAAGAGGTCTTTTCAAACAGAGGGACAAAAGGCACTTCCTATCTTAAAAAAATAAATCTCATACATTGTCATAAAGAATCTAATCATGATGTGATTTTCATGAGTAATGCATGTAGTTGTGTGGATATGTATAGAACTGATTGCTATACTGGTGTAGGAAACAGAAGATAGTTTTCAGAACAAAAATATGACAAGGCTACCAAGGAAACTGTAATCCTAAATATTTTAAATTGTATAAGTATGGTAAAGGGGTAGATTTCGTTTGCTATTCCTTTTTAAAGTCCCATTACTGAAAGAAAAAGGAAACATTCCATATAAGTTGAACTCTTCACATCTGAGCTATGTTTGTTTTTAAGCAAAATGCAAATACCTCAGAACAGAGAAATACAGTAACAATGTTATGCAGTCGTTATATAACAGACTCAGTTTGAAAGGGTAAAAAAACATATTTGCAATTCTTGGCATATCTACTTAGAACTATGTCCACTAAGTCCCAGGTTTGCTTTCTTATATGTGGAAGCAGGATAGCTATTTAAGTGTCTTTTATTCACAGTGTCACTCAGTCCACAAAAAAAGAGATAACATATTTTACCTTAATAAGCAAATAAATCTGTGCATAAGAGTAAGAGCAGTGCTGGATATACCTGTAAGAAAATCTCTATCAGTTTGCACTGTCATGCAGCTGCAATACTATTAATACTTCTCCTGGGAGTAAGCCACATTGAACACTGAGGCTTGTGTCTTAGTGTATGTGCAGAGTGCAGAACTTTAAATGAATGAGTACAGACCTGGTAGCTAGTGATATGGAATTAGCCTAAATGGTTCAAGGTGAAAAGATTTGAGAACAGAAGTCATAAGGAGGGCCTGGAAAATGTGATCTGCATCAAGATGCTAGTCCTCTCTTGTTGTTCACTAGGCACCACAGACACCAACTATCTGAGCAATCTGAATTGTTACACATACAGAGAGAGAGAGACACAGAGAGAGGACTATTGTCGACATCCACTTGGGAATCAGTAAGATACAATGGGGGGTGCAAGGTGGTGAGATTATAAGAGACAGAGAGTGGGAAACCAGAGAAGGATTATCGGGGTATCAGCGGGAAATAGATTTTTCAAACTCACCTCCCTCTATTACCATCTCCACACAAGAATTGGAGGTTGTTCATGACTTTGTGTACCTTGGCTCAACGATCTCTGACACTCTCTTCCCTAGATGTCGAGCTAGATAAACGCATTGGCAAAGCAGCTACCATGTTCTCTAGACTCACAAAGAGAGTATGGCTTAATAAGAAGCTGACAGCATATACCAAGATCCAGGTCTATAGAGCCTGTGTTCTGAGTACACTCCTGTACTGCAGTGAGTCCTGGACCCTTTGTGCATGGCAGGAGAGGAAGCTGAAAACGTTCCATATGCGTTGTCTCCAACGCAGTTTTGGTATCACCTGGCAAGACAAAGTTCCAAATAGAGTAGTCTTAGAACGAGCTGGAATTTTTAGCATGTATACATTACTGAAACACCGACGTCTACATTGGCTCGGGCATGTTGTGAGAATGGCTGATGGTCGGATTCCAAAAGATCTCCTGTATGGAGAATTAGTGCAGGGAAATTGCCCCAGAGGGAGACCACAGCTGCGATACAAGGAGATCTGCAAGCGGGATCTGAAGGCCTTAGGAATGGACCTCAACTGATTTATTTATTTATTTATTATTTGACTTTTACCCCACCCCTCTAGACAAAGTCTACTCGGTGGGAAACCTTGACATCTGATGGGAAACCTTGACATCTGAGCGTTCAGCCTGGAGGCAGGTGGTGCATCATGGCCTCTCCCATTTTGAAGAGACACTTGTCCAGCAGGCTGAGGCAAAGAGGCAGTCCCGAAACCAGCAAAATCAGGGAGCTGGACAGGGGAACAGTTTGTATTTGTCTGCAGTGTGGAAAGGATTGTCACTCTCGAACTGGCCTTCTCAGCCACACTAGACGCTGTTCCAAGTCCTGTATTCAGAGCACGTTACCATAGTCTCTCGAGACTGAAGGATGCCTAATCTAAAGATTTTTCAAAAATTCATGTAGCTGTTTGATTTTGAAGAGGAGTAAATGATAGAAGCAAATGGAAATGGGGAAGACCAAATATGAGATGGATTGACTCAATAAAGGAAGCCACAGCTTTGAGCTTACAATATCTGAGCAGGGCTATAAATAATGGAGGTTGTTGAATAGGGTCTCCATAAGTTGTTTTTAACAATTGACTAACTTTTTAGCCTCTTTCTATTAGCTTTCCCATCTCTGGTCTACAGACTTACTTTTTTTAAAAAAAAGGAAAGCTCAAAATCTGGATCAGCTGATGGGCTAGAAAGGTCCTGGGTGGTTTGCCCAAAAATCCAGTGGCTTGTCGGGAAAACCCCCCACCAGATAATATGGCAACCTGAGGATTGAGGTAGGCATATTTTAGAACAAATAAACAATTCTTACTTATTCAGGGAGCTATGATTCTGGTCACATGTTAACTACATTGCTGCCTTGTTTGGCCCAGGGTCTCACAGGATATGTAACAGACTATCTTAGAACATGACAGGCTATCTGGCTCTGTCCTGCAACAAATAGAAAGGCTGGGAGTAACAGCTACAAAGCTGCCATTGCTGTCTAACAGCTCAAATGGTTGCCTCACTCTGATGAATAACAGGGCTGGCCCTATGGGTCTGCTCGACTTAGGGTCCATCAGCTTAAATGCAGCCTGACTAGCAATTTATTGTTGGGTTTAACACATGCCTGATATTGTCCTTGTCTTTCCAGAAGTATATTCAACTCCTGATGGTCTGTTGAACAATGAGTGACAAACTCATTATGCTTAGTGCATCACAGGTTAAGGTAGATGTGAATCACATGAAAAAATGAAGGAGAAAAATGAACCATGCCTTCAAAAATTATAACTCATCAAATCACCAGCCATGTGACTTGGCAAAGATTCCATCCCACCTCTACCTGCACTTGTACATTTATATGCCTTGGTTGCCCTGTTTGACAACCTTTGCCGGGAGAAAGACAGGGGGAATGCATCCCTGTTGATTCTTCTGGACCTCTCAGTGGCTTTCGACACCATCGGCCATGGTGTCCTTCTGGACAGATTGGCTGGGATGGGAATGGGAGGCACCGTTTTACGATGGTTCCACTCCTACCTGGCTGATCGAGTCCAGAAGGTGGTGCTGGGGGACAGTAGCTCTGATCCATGGCGGTTGCGTCATGGGGTTCCTCAGGGCTCTATACTGTCCCCCATGCTATTCAATATCTACATGAAACTGCTGGGGGAGGTCGTTAGGAGGTTTGGGCTGAGGAGTCAGCAATATGCTGACGACACCCAGCTCTACCTCTCATTCTCTACCAATCCAGGTGTGGCAGTTGCCGTTCTGAACTTGTGCCTGGACTCGATAATGGACTGGATGAGGGTCAATAAACTGAGGCTCAATCCAGACAAGTCGGAAATGCTGCTGGTAGGTGCTCCACCAGATAAGTTAAAGGGCCATTTCCCTGCCTTAGACAGGGGGTTACACTCCCCCTAAAGGACAGGGTCCGCAGCTTGGGGGTGCTCCTTGACCCGGGTCTGACCTTGGAAGCCCAGGTGGACTTCTCACAGCTGCAGAGAATATATCAACTTCGCCCTTACCTGGATGAGCGGAGCCTGGCAACAGTCACACATGCACTGGAAACAACCAGACTGGACTACTGCAATGCGCTATACGTGCTGCAGCCTTTGAAGATGGTCCGGCAACTGCAACTGGCACAGAACCAGGCTGCGTGGCTGGTAAATGGTGCCGCCGCACGGACTCATATCACGCCGGTTCTGAAAAATTTACACTGGCTGCCGGTTGCTGCTCGGGCCCTATTCAAAGTGCTTACTTTGACATATAAAGCCCTAAACAGCTTAGGACCTGGTTACCTAAAGGACTGCCTTCTTCCATACGAGCCTGCCCATCCTCTAAGATCAGGCCAGGAGGCCCTTCTGAAGGTGCCATCCCTGAAAGAGGTGAGCGGGATGGCATGTCGAAATAGGGCCTTCTCGGCTATTGCCCCCCAACTTTGGAACACTCTCCCTATAGAGATCTGCCTGGCTCCATCACTTTTGGCTTTTCGGCGCCAAGCAAAGACCTTTCTGTTTAGCCAGCATTTTAATTAAATAGTATTCTTTAGCTGGCCATATGAGCAGCAGGATTTATTAATATTAATGTTTTAATTATTGTTTTTAATATAGGATATTATTATAATATTGCCTATTTTTAATGGTTTTAATGTTTTTAAAGTTTTAATATTGTTGTACGCCGCTCAGAGACCACTGGTAATGGCGCGGCTAAAAAATCTTGTAAATAAATAAATATAGAAAAGTGAAAGCATGTAAAACAATGTACACATATTTCAGCAATCACCCATTCATTCATCCTTAATAAACATTTTTAAGTGATTTCTGTTTCTTTCTGAGACAATCTGGTGAGCTGCATGAACCTATTTAGAAGCACTAACCATGTATCTAAGGAATTGGCTACCTAAGGAATCACCTGTCTTGTAATAAAAGTTAAGATCTTCCAGAGAAGTCCTCTTGAGAATATCAATAGCTGTAGAAACCAATTTGACAGGCATGTTGAAGAGGGCTTTCTCTGATACGAGCTCTAGATTGTGGAATCTGCTCCCCTCAGAGTTCAGATCACAGTTTTTACGCCAACTGGTAGAGTGCTGACAATTCCCTCATTGAGGTAATAGTACAAATAATGTATGTGTCTTTGAACATTCAGAACAAGTGGTATGAAATGAAGGTCTGTATTAAGTAATGTTATTGCTCTAGCAAAAGGTCAATTGTGCAAGCAATTATGCATGTACAAATATAGCACAAGAGTTCTACATATTTGATGCAGTTTTTACACTTCTCCCTTGAATTGCACAGGTCTGAGCAACACGGTTTTAGTTATACATGGATTTTTTTAGAATAAATAAATAAAGAAATAAATATTTCAATAAATGAATAACTATTCCATAAATATATATTCAAGAATCAGAGGCATGAGTTCATTACTGAAGGCATTGAAGTGGTCTACTTACCCACAGACACAAGATCTCTAATTCAGCCTCTAGATCAGGGGGTCATAAGGGTGTTTAAGACTCTTTACACCTGATACTGTATGGAAAGAATTGTCAATGCTATGGAAGAGAACTCCAATAGAGAGAACTGTTATTTCTCTCTCTTTCTCTCTCTCTCTGATTCAATTGTTTATGCTTTGTAGTTATGTTTTGGGGGGGCATAAGAGTTATACACATATTTAGAACTACACAGAATTTGGACACCCCTAACCACAGCATTGTTGAAGAGAGAAGTGTACTTTGAAAGTGGTTGCACAATGTGGATCACATACCTGCAATGTTTCTGCGGCTGACTGAACAACCGTTTAACACAATGCACCCACACTAGCAAGAAAGTTCACTCTGGTAGAGTTACATTGAAATAAAGTTACTGCATTCTTGTGATAATTACAGATAAAATATACCATCTGGTTTATTCTTGTGGTTTTTTTCTGCATTAGAATTGATCATTTCTTGGAGGATTTGATCTCAGGTATGTCAGTCAAACTGCAGAGACAGACTGAATCTGGCCTCAGATTCAGATGATTAGATTTGCATTATGCAATTGCTGTGCTACTCACTTCCCAGACAGGCAGTGAGACAATATGTCAGATACTAATGTGACCCAAAACCCCTGCCCCAAAGAGCTGACAATCTAAAAAGACAGCATGCAAATGAAAGACAAAATACAGAACACCACAAAAGATCAGTGAAGCAGAAAGCTTATTTTGACTGCCTCCCTTAAAACTAGATTCCCTCTACTGTTTAATTTCATTTTTATCCCATGATTTAGCCCCCAAGTGGCAGTTATCACTTCATTGTAGCAGCAGGAAGTTACGCTTCTATCCTCCTATCTTTTCTAATATGCCTGAGTCTGGTTGATTGGACATTGCAGCTGAATAATGGAGGCAAAGGAGGACATTGTTATAGAATTGTAAGGCCCTTTTTGTCCAACCTTTAGCAAAAGGCAGAAAACACACAGATGCAGCATTCCCAATGGATGGCTGCCCTGTCTCTACCTGTTGTCTAGCAAAAGCCAGAAACTGTCCTCACTCCAGATAATTGGTTTCATTGTCAAACACCTTAGACCAGTAGTGACTGATGTCCATTGTGGTTGGTGGAGTGAAAAGTACATGTCAACAATGGGCAGAAGCAAACGGAGCAGCCTGCCATCACCTGCTTCTACTTCCCACTTCCATTTTGCACACACAGATCTCATAGAGCTTCAGGTGATTAGGAATTCAGCAGGAGGTGAACACTGACTTCTCACCTCTGGGAAAGGAGGTTGGCAAGAGTGGGCTAGCTGAGCTAGGTGGAACACTGATTCATTCAGCCTAATGGGGCAGCCAATAGTGTCTTTGATCATTATTAGGTTTGTCCTCAAGTCCAACCAGTAATTATCCTAGTTGAACTTAATACCTTCAGATATAGCTCAGACCTTCAGAACATGAGAGAATGAGTCTTTGTTCCCCTTTGTATGAGAGTTCTCAGATATGTGAGGAGTGATGCTAACCTCTTCCCTAGTCTTCTTTCTTTCTTTCAGACCAAATATATACAGCTCCTTCTGTCTTTCCCCATTGGATCCATCTTCCAACCTACTCTTTCTTGCTCCTTGCTGTCCCCCATTCAATTTTTCCTCATTGCTCTTGAAATGCAGTACTCAGTGTTCATCAGTTTCCATTCCTGCCACAACTGCCCAAAATGTAATGAAATAAAAATCACAAGGTTTGGTGGGCAGGGGGAAAATGCGTCAAACTAGTGGAAAGTGAGTAGACCACAAGGGTCACTATGTTCTATAGCAGGAGTCTCCAAACTATGGCCCACAGGCCACATCCAGCCCGCTTTGACTTTTTATCCAGCCTGGACATAGGAAGAGGAGGGAAGGGGGACCCAAGCAATCCCCCACCCCTACTGTCTTTGCAAAGAAAGCGGGGGTGGGGGATCGCTTCAGTCAGGCTTTGCTCCTCTTCCTATGCCCGGGTGGAGATAGGAAGAGGAATTAAGACTGACAAAAGCGATTCCCCACCCCTGCTGTCTTTGCAAAGACAGTGGGGGATTGCTTGGATCCCCCTTCCTTCGGCCCTCAAAAATGTTTAAAATAAATGATGTAGCCCTCGTACTGAAAAGTTTGGAGACCCCTATTCTATAGTTAGGCATGATTTATACTGGTGAATAAGATGGATGCACTTGGGATGCAGTTGCTCTAGGGCTGTGGTTGGAGAGATGTAGTTTACAGATCTTAGTTGAGAATGTTGTGGAATTACAACTATTACCTTTTAGCTAGCAGAGTAAGAAACATGGAGAGATTAGTGGGAAAACATAATCACCTTAGGCTGTATTTTTTCTCACACAATGCAAAGTATCAGGATGAAAATGTCTCATACAGTTTTGTGGCTGAAATATGATTCAGCAAAGCTGGCATGAGTACTGGGATGGAAACAACACTGCCAAAATGGGGGAAAGGTGGGAAATAACTTTGATCTGAAACCCTGTCATATACATGAACGGCCTATTGTTTACGAAGAAAGTGAAATTTCCTCTTTAGGAAAATGAAAATATGCAATCTAATGCTTTGCAGCTTGGCAATCAAGAGGTCCTCAAACAGATTTGCTGCAGAATAATTCCATGACTCTTCCTTCAGCTATATGTTTCTACTCATGAAAAGTTATAGATCGCTTTTCTGTGGTCCAGATGGGGTGGATGGGAATGGGGAGAAATCAATCCCCACTGGAGAAAGAAGACATCATGGAAATTAACTCTGACCATACTTGTTTCTGTGGAAGTTCAATGATATGAAAACTGTATACATCAGAGGAAGCTCTACAAAAAAGCTGTTTCAGAGTGACTCTGAGAATGATCACTTCTAATGGCTGAGAAAGACACAATTCTAATGGCTGAGAAAGACACAATTCTAATGGCTGAAAGCTTATGAGGATATGAAGACAAAGTTCTCCCAGGCCCTCTCTCCTCAAGTACTATAGACCATTTCCTATATACAAGCAAGGTTGAGAAATGGTCTCTGAAAATACACACGGAAGGGATGGATCCAATGGCCAGGGCTATCTAAGGGGCAGAAGAGCTACAAATGAGAAGGCAATGTGTACATTCTCTCCCAGTCTTGTTTAGGAAAGATCACATGAAGATACCGACATTACAAGAGGCAGGAATAGAAGGAACTGTGGCAGAGATGTAGAGAGTTCAATGTAGGGCAGTCAAAACATATTTGGGAATATGGAGGGCTCAAGAAGGATGTAAACAAAGAAGCAGTGCTAGAAACCATTGAGTTGCTCATTAAAGAAAACATACCTCATCATAAAATCTGCAAAACAAAGAGGCACAGTGTGATTACAAAGCCCTGGATTTCATATGGGAACAACACAGATTGGACCATACTTCCACATGAGATGAAATGTGATAGGAGATTTTTTACTATCTTTAAACTGGCAGAAAGCCTGCTTACCTGTGATCCAATTTACACTCGCATCAGTTAGCAGAAGAAGGCACACATCCCTCTTTCCCCACCTGTTACTTCTGCCCTAGAGCACTGGTTCCCAACCTTGTTCTTCGACTGAGAATTCCAGAAACTCTTGCCAACACAGCTGGTGGTGTGTGTGTGTGTGTGTTTAAAAAAATTGTTATTTTAAACTAAGCATATTAATAAAATATAACACAAAATTAACATTCTATCCACACAAATTACATACAAAACACACAAATACACACCAAAAAAAGCTTAGTGCTCCCTTCACCCTGGGGACCATTATATATTTCTTTTTTTTAAACCGCTTATATTTTACTTATTTTTTTACCTTCAATCATCGTTTAACTGTCCCAATTATTAGTATTAGGCATCCTTCAGTCTCGAAAGACTATGGTAACGTGCTCTGTATGAAGGACTTGGAACAGCGTCTAGTGTGGCTGAGAAGGCCAATTCGAGAGTGACAATCCCTTCCACACTGAAGACAAATACAATCTGTCCCCTGTCCAGCTCCCTGATTTTGCTGCTTCCGTGACTGCCTCTTTGCCTCGGTCTGCTGGACAAGGGTCTCTTCAAAATGGGAGAGGCCATGATGCAATGCCTGCCTCCAGGCTGAACGCTCAGATGTCAGGGTTTCCCATCTGTTGAGGTCCATTCCTAAGGCCTTCAGATCCCGCTTGCAGATGTCCTTGTATCGCAGCTGTGGTCTCCCTCTGGGGCGATTTCCCTGCACTAATTCTCCATACAGGAGATCTTTTGGAATCCGACCATCAGCCATTCTCACGACATGCCCAAGCCAACGTAGACGTCGCTGTTTCAGTAATGTATACATGCTAAAGATTCCAGCTCGTTCTAGGACTACTCTATTTGGAACTTTGTCCTGCCAGGTGATACCAAAAATGCGTCGGAGGCAACGCATATGGAAGGTGTTCAGCTTCCTCTCCTGCCGTGCACAAAGGGTCCAGGACTCACTGCAGTACAGGAGTGTGCTCAGGACGCAGGCTCTATATACCTGGATCTTGGTATATGTCGTCAGCTTCTTATTGAGCCATACTCTCTTCGTGAGTCTAGAGAACATGGTAGCTGCTTTGCCAATGTGTTTATCCAGCTCGACATCTAGAGAGAGAGTGTCAGAGATCGTTGAGCCAAGGTACACAAAGTCATGAACAACCTCCAATTCTTGTGTGGAGATGGTAATAGAGGGAGGTGAGTCCACGCCCTGGCCCATGACTTGTGTTTTCTTCAGGCTGATTGTTAGTCCAAAGTCTTGGCAGGCCTTGCTAAAACAATTCATGAGTTGTTGGAGGTCTTGAGCAGAGTGGGCAACAATGGCTGCATCATCGGCGAAGAGGAAATCCCGCATGCATTTCAGCTGGACTTTGGTCTTCGCTCTCAATCTAGAGAGATTAAAGAGCTTTCCGTCTGATCTAGTCCGGAGATAGACACCTTCTGTTGCAGTTCCAAAGGCGTGCTTCAGCATGACAGCAAAAAAGATCCCAAAAGGGTCGGTGCGAGGACACAGCCCTGTTTCACTCCGCTTCGGATGTCAAAGGGATCTGATGTTGAACCATCAAAAACTACAGTGCCTTTCATTCCCTCATGGAAGGACCTGATGATTTTAAGGAGTCGAGGTGGACATCCAATCTTGGGAAGGATTTTAAAAAGGCCATCCCTGCTAACCAAATCAAAGGCCTTTGTGAGATCTATGAAGGCGACAAAGAGTGGCTGTTGTTGTTCCCTGCATTTCTCCTGCAACTGTCTGAGGGAGAATACCATGTCAGTGGTGGATCTATTAGCTCGAAATCCACACTGTGATTCTGGATAGACTCTGTCTGCGAGCACCTGGAGCCTCTTCAGCACAACACGGGCAAGCAGCTTCCCTACAACGCTGAGAAGAGAGATGCCACGGTAGTTATTGCAGTCGCCCCTGTCTCCTTTGTTCTTGTACAATGTGACGATGTTTGCATCCTTCATGTCCTGTGGTACTCCACCTTCCCTCCAGCAAAGACAAAAGATTTCATACAGCTCGGTAGTGATGGTCTCCTTACAGCACTTCAGCACTTCAACAGGGATGTTATCCTTTCCAGGTGCCTTGCCAGAGGCGAGGGAATCCAAGGCCGCTTTTATTTCTGCTAAGGTTGGTTCGCTGTCCAACTCTTCCAAGACAGGCAGGCACTCAATGTTATTTAATGCTTCTTCGGTTACTACATTCTCTCTGGAATACAGCTCAGAGTAGTGTTGCACCCAGCGGTCCATCTGCTGTGCTCGGTCCTGGATGATCACGCCTGTAGCAGACTTCAAGGGAGCAGATTTCTTCTGTATTGGACCTAAAGCCTGCCTGATACCGTCATACATTCCTTTGATGTTACCTGTGTCCGCTGCTATCTGTATCTGAGAGCAGAGCTGAAGCCAATAATCGTTGGAACATCTCCTGGCAGCCTGTTGGACTTGGCTACGAGCAGCTCGAAGAGCTTGCAAGTTGTACTCACTAGGACAGGCTTTGTATGCTGCTAGAGCTCTACTCTTATCCTCGATGGCTGGCATCAACTCCTCCGAATGGGCTTCGAACCAGTCGGCCGTCTTTTTGGTCTTCTTGCCAAATGTGGACAAGGCGGTGTTATACACAGCGTTCTTAAAATGTTCCCATCGTTCAGGTGCATTTGCATCAGCCGGGCCTGGAAGGGTTTCCTCAAGCGCTTGGGCAAATTCCTCCACTTTTCTTTGATCGCAAGTCTTCCTGATGTCAATACGTGGTCTTCCTTCCTTTTTCGTGTGATATAATCTCTTTGTTCGCAGTTTTACTCTACTACACACCAGGGAGTGATCAGTATCGCAATCAGCACTCTGGTAGCTGCGTGTGATCGTAATACTAGGAAGGCTAGAACGTCTAGTGAGGATCAAATCGAGCTGATGCCAATGCTTGGATCTTGGATATCTCCAGGAAACTCTGTGTTGAGGCTTCGTATTAAAGAATGTGTTGCTGACGCAAAGACCATAACAGCAAAACTCCAGCAAGCGTTGGCCATTTTCGTTCATCTTTCCAATGCCAAAACGGCCTAGACAAGTGGGCCAAGAATTGTGATCAGCACCAACTCTAGCGTTAAAGTCTCCAAGAATGAACAGTGCCTCTCTTTCAGGGACTTTTTTGATAGTAGCTGCCAGATCGTCGTAGAATTTATCTTTCACTTCTGTAGTGGATGACAGTGTTGGTGCATATGCACTAATGAGGGTTACCGGTCCCGCTGATGAGTGGAGCTGCAGAGACAGGATTCTTTCACTCCCCACAGTAGGTGGAACAATGGATCTCAGAAGAGTATTTCTGACTGCAAAGCCAACACCATATTCCCTGGTCTCATTCAATGGTTTTCCCTGCCAGAAGAATGAGAAGTTTTTTTCTTTGACAGATCCCGAGTCTGGCAATCTCGTCTCTTGCAGGGCAACAATGTCCATCTGCAGTCTGCTCAGTTCCATGTCGATGACAGCTGTCTTGCGCACATCGTCCTGCAGGTCGTCAGAAAAGCTGTGGTCAGAAAAGCCAGGGGTCATTGTCCGTACATTCCAGGTGCCCAGCTTTAGGGCAGAAGTTTTCTTATGATTGTTGCATGGTGCAGGGTTATCGATCTGCTTGTCGGCTTTTACCCTAAACCCCACGCACCCCGTGAGGTTAACAGACCGTGGCGAGGTAGCACCTTACTGGCTGGGGGCTGCCCAGCTTAAGGCGGGCGGTATCTACCTAGTGAGGTGCAATGACCTCTCCCACCGTCAGAAGTAGCCCCTGGCGTCATGCTCTACGCCAATTGAGCAAAGACTTATAACCGGTAACTGCTACTTCCCGTGTTGTTTCGACGCTGTATGCGAAGCTGGAGTGTCCTCTCCAGAGCACGAAGCCTGGGTAAAATAATACGGAAGATAGGCTGTTACCCAAGCAGCAAATCCCCCCTCTCCACGTCACTGAGATAGTCCAGTGGAAAGGCAAGAGCCAATACAACTGGTTCCAGCGACGTCGCAGGAGTTGCCAGAACGACACGAACTGCCTCCGGGACTCCGGCTCCGGGTTTTGCCTCGAGGTTAACTCCTGAAGCCTTTTCCATCAGTGGATATAGCCACAAGGCAGTGGAGGTTTGAAATTGGAGTTTTCCTTCTCCTAGATGGGCTGCCTTCCAGGGCTGACGAGCCCCACCTACCCGGCCTGCTCTCTAATAGTGCAGAAGTATGATCTGACCCTTAAAAGGTTCCTACCCCCAGGTGTATGTAATGCTAATTGGCTTTCCTATTTACCCAAATTAGTAATTTTCCTATTTACCTTTTCCTATTTACCCAAATTAATCTGAAAAAAGATTAGGGTGAAAAATAGAGTTCGAGAATTTCGCGCGCCATTAGGCGCGCGCTTCTGCAAAACCCTTTTAAAGCTGAAACCCCGCCCCCTCAGCCCATGCGGTTAGAAAGAGCAAAGGTCAGCCTGAAAAAACATCACACCAAAGAAAATATCTGCCCAAAAACATACCTCAATTCCTCCCTCAGCTTCTTCTTCAAGAAAGGAGCTTAGGAGTGTCTGCAAAACCCTTTTAAAGCTGAAACCCCACCCCCTCAGCCCATGCGGTTAGAAAGAGCAAAGGTCAGCCTGAAAAAACATCACACCAAAGAAAATATCTGCCCAAAAACATACCTCAATTCCTCCCTCAGCTTCTTCTTCAAGAAAGGAGCTTAGGAGTGTCTGCAAAACCCTTTTAAAGCTGAAACCCCACCCCCTCAGCCCATGCGGTTAGAAAGAGCAAAGGTCAGCCTGAAAAAACATCACACCAAAGAAAATATCTGCCCAAAAACATACCTCAATTCCTCCCTCAGCTTCTTCTTCAAGAAAGGAGCTTAGGAGTGTCTGCAAAACCCTTTTAAAGCTGAAACCCCGCCCCCTCAGCCCATGCTGTTAGAAAGAGCAAAGGTCAGCCTGAAAAAAAAAAAACATCACACCAAAGAAAATATCTGCCCAAAAACATACCTCAATTCCTCCCTCAGCTTCTTCTTCAAGAAAGGAGCTTAGGAGTGTCTGCAAAACCCTTTTAAAGCTGAAACCCCGCCCCCTCAGCCCATGCGGTTAGAAAGAGCAAAGGTCAGCCTGAAAAAACATCACACCAAAGAAAATATCTGCCCAAAAACATACCTCAATTCCTCCCTCAGCTTCTTCTTCAAGAAAGGAGCTTAGGAGTGTCTGCAAAACCCTTTTAAAGCTGAAACCCCGCCCCCCTCAGCCCATGCGGTTAGAAAGAGCAAAGGTCAGCCTGAAAAAAAAAAAACATCACACCAAAGAAAATATCTGCCCAAAAACATACCTCAATTCCTCCCTCAGCTTCTTCTTCAAGAAAGGAGCTTAGGAGTGTCTGCAAAACCCTTTTAAAGCTGAAACCCCGCCCCCCTCAGCCCATGCGGTTAGAAAGAGCAAAGGTCAGCCTGAAAAAAAAAAAAACATCACACCAAAGAAAATATCTGCCCAAAAACATACCTCAATTCCTCCCTCAGCTTCTTCTTCAAGAAAGGAGCTTAGGAGTGTCTGCAAAACCCTTTTAAAGCTGAAACCCCGCCCCCTCAGCCCATGCGGTTAGAAAGAGCAAAGGTCAGCCTGAAAAAACATCACACCAAAGAAAATATCTGCCCAAAAACATACCTCAATTCCTCCCTCAGCTTCTTCTTCAAGAAAGGAGCTTAGGAGTGTCTGCAAAACCCTTTTAAAGCTGAAACCCCGCCCCCTCAGCCCATGCGGTTAGAAACTGTCCCAATATCCCTTCCAAAAATGCATATAATCTTGGTTCAGCTTTCCCCTTTTTCCTTTACTCAATACAGCATTTATAAATTTATCCCATATCTTGTTAAATCTGTTTGTCTTCAACTCCTTTTTTGAGCTTAATTTCCAAAGTAAATTTATCATTAATTGCAATATTCCAAATTTCATTATACCATTCATGCAATTGGAAAACCCAATTCTGCTTCCAGTTTTTTGCAATGAGCAGTCGTGATGCTGTTAACATATTCATTATAATCCCTTTTTTAACATCACTTATATCATCATTTTATATTTAAAATAATAGTGCTATTTTTGGTGTCATTTCAATGTCAGCTTCCAATATTTCTCCAATCTTTTCAAAACTTTACACCATATGTTTTGTACCACTTCACAATTCCACCATAAATGCCAGGATGTCCACAAGTCTTTATCACATTTCCAGCATTTCTTAGAATAATTAGCACCTATAGTATTTAATTTTATTGGTGTTAAGTACCATCTCCATATTATTTTATATCAATTTTCTTTTATTCTGATTGACATGTTTTTAAAAACCCTTTTATTCCAATTTTTCCCCCAATCTCCTTTATCTATTCACCCAACATCTGTCTCCCTTATTGTTTTAACCCTTCTGACTGATCCTTTTCTTCTGTTAAACATCTGTATAACATGCCTATTCTTCCTTTCTCCTTCTATTCCTCCTTCTCATATACTTTATAATATTTTCAAATTTTGTCAATTTCCTATCTTTAAATTTAAATTTCTCACTATATTTTATCCACAGTTCCAATGGCATTAAATTTAACCAACTTAATTTTTTTCCTGCAAACATAATTCTTAATTGTTCCTTATTTTTATTTTCCTTCCAATCTTCCCATTTATATATCTGTTTTGTTTTTAGTATATTTTTCAGTTCCTTTATCCCATATCTTGGGAAACTTTCCAACTGCACTATTGGAGTTAAAAGAGATATTCCAGGACAAAGTACTTGTCCATTTATCCCAGGTCTCTAATACATTATTTATAAAGAGGTTCTGAATCTTTTTCATTGTTCTTTTAATATTATTATTATTTCTTTATACCAGTAGATATATTCTTGTAACCAGCAGGTACATTCTTGTAACTCTCTCATTTCATATAACTCTTGCAACTCTATGCCACTCCATATTATTTTGTTATTTCGGGTTATAATATCTGGAATAACTATTAATTGGTTTGCTGTATAAAATTTACTAATATTTGGTAGTCCTAAACCTCCTTTTTTTTTTGGTGGTAAATACCACATCTTTTTATTTAATCTGGTTCTCTTCCTTCCATTACAGAATTCATTTATTATTCTCTGTATTTCTTTCAGTTCCTGTTCTGAATATTTAAGTGGAATTATCCAAAAGAACACCTGGGTTATGCGATCACTGTCCTAGAGGGTGGACAAGAAAACCATCAGACAGTGCACAACATGTGGAAAATTCATTTGTAAAGAACCTCAGTATGAAATGATCTGATTGTTTATAGGGTTCCTGGCACAAACCATACTACAAGCACCTCATTGTGGGGTATTTGTCTCAGCAGACACTGGCCGAAATCTGCTGGCATAACACAATTGGCATAAATCATGTAAGGGAATTGGCACAAGTTAAGACTATCTCTAGTCATGGGACCATTAACACTGTGCTTTCTTGTGAAGAAAGAATAACACCTGTTTTCCTTCAGAATTTATGCTAGTTTCTATTTAATTAGGTTCAAAACAAGGTTTAATGTTTTGAATAGGAAATAATAATATTTCTAAGACATAGATATTAGGTTGGTTACACGTCTGTGAAAAGAAGGGAGACTGCCAGATACCAAGTGCTCCAGATCATATGAACATGTCTTTCCTAGTTCCTAGCTATTACAGAACAACTTTTCTTCTGCATCTACCAATTTTCCTATATGGGGAAATAATGGGATATTTGGTAATATAACAGTATTCCCAGGGGTCAGAAAATGCTCTAGCTATCCCTCAAGGTAATTTTTTTTAAAAAAATGCACCTCTATGTAGGATGAAATGTCTCGGCTGACCAAATGATGGGGCCAAGGGACATTCTTAAGAATCTCAATTTCCATTTTCAAAAGGTGGAAACCACATGGCAAGATATGAAGGAAGAAAATGTATACAGGAAACTTTTTCACAAAAGCAGGAAAAATATAACTGCAAAGGGAGAAAAATTCTTTTATTTGAGGATATTTTTCCCAGGCAGCTACTGTGACGAACTAGAAAAGATTAAGCATCCTTAATCATTTCAATGACAAGAAGCCTTTTGCTGCTTTGTTGCTTTATTTATTTACATGTTTCATATTAATAGCGTGTGTTCCACCATGACATTTCTTCTGATACACACATTGCAAAGGCTTTCCTTCCTTTTGTGTGTTTATATGTGTGCAGGAGGAAAAGATTGCCATCTGCATTACATCAAATGCCTTCATTTCCCCTCAACTGTGTACAACTTCAGGAGGGTGGCAAGAAAGGCTACCTATTCATCTGTGTGGCAAGTTTCTGAGACATCACTGAATTTCCATTATCCTGGTTTTGGAGTTTCCTAAAAAACACACCATCAACATTCTTTACTAATAGCAAATTTATTATCTGAATGTAGGTCTTTATAATACCAAAATATCACCATTCCTCACACAAGAAAAAGATTCTGGCACGCTTCAGGGAATCTCAAAGCTAAAAAAGAGGAAGAGATTTAGAGCAATATCCCCATATGTCTTTCTGATGAGCTCTTAGTCAATAAGACATCTGGGGTGGAGAAATGAGTTGGAATGGAGTGTCCTGGAAAGAACATAATGAGCTTGCAGACTGCAACCTGAAAAATAATACTTCACATTATAACTTTGGTGTATACTAATTTTGAACTGTATACAGTGGTGCCTCGACTTACGACCATAATCCGTTCCAGAAGATGGACGTAACTCGAAACGGTCGTAAGTCAAAGCACTGTTTCCCATAGGAATGCATTGAAATGCAATTAATCCATTCCGGCCAAAGAAAAAAAATCACCCAAAAAAAATCACTGCAAGACTCATTGGAAACGTGATTAATCCCTTCCGGTCGAAGGGGGGGGGAGGAAAAGCAGTCAAGCATGCAAGACCCATTGCAAATGCACAGAAAACAAATGGAGCAGATTGGAAATGCACAGAGAACAAAGGGACAAGGTCGGAAATGCACAGAAAACAAAGGAAAAAGCAAGGGAAGCATGCAGGACCCATTGCAAATGCTCAGAAAACAAACAGAGCAGATTGGAAATGCACAGAGAACAAAGGGACAAGGTCAGAAATGCACAGAAAACAAAGGAAAAAGCAAGGGAAGCATGCAGGACCCATTGCAAATGCACAGAAAACAAACGGAGCAGATTGGAAATGCACAGAGAACAAAGGGACAAGGTCAGAAATGCACAGAAAACAAAGGAAAAAGCAACGGAAGCATGCAGGACCCATTGCAAATGGGGAAAAAAACCCAAAAAGCAACCAAACCCCCCAAGACCCATCGGAAATGGGGGGGAACCCAACAAATAAACAAACCCCCAAGACCCATCACAGCACAGACACAACCCCCCCCCAGCCTAAAACCACGCTGCAAAAACACCCAGAACAGTTTTTAAAAAGCAGAAAACAGCACCTTACCTTACCTAACAGGCAGTCCCAAGCCTCCCTGCAAACACACACACGCTCACTGAGAAGCAGAAGCCAGGCAGTCCCTCCTCGATTGCACTCACTCTGTCAGGGCGAAAGAGCTACAAAGAAGCAGCCTCTTTCGCCACCTACAGTTAGCAATTTGAATTTCCCGCCTTTTTCCCCTGCCTTTTCTGTTCATAAGTGGAAGCTCCAGTCACAAGTAGAAGCAAAATTTTGCAACCGGAGCTGTTCGTAAGTCGAATTGGTCGTAAGTAGGGACGGTCGTAAGTCGAGGCACCACTGTATATGTTATTAAAATGTCACAGTTCATATGCATGCTAACACCAGGGATAATTGATATATACACTGTGGCTCTGTTGCAGAAGTCCCTTTTTATGCTCCATACAGTCTATTTTTATTAGTAAAATTAATCTCCCACTTTTCCTCCAATGAGTCTTAGTTGTTACACATGGCTCTCCAGCTACTTTTCACAATAATTCTATGAGGTAAGCTAGATTGGGTAGCTCAATGTTAGCAGTGAGGTTCATTTCTGAAAGGAGATCTCAGATTCCCCCCCCCCATTTTTTATAATAAAAAAAATGTTTAGCAAGTGAAATAGCATGTTCACATGCTGGTAATCTCGAAGATTGACTACTGAAGTGTTATCTATATGTGGCTACCCTTGAAGGTGGCACAGAAGCAGCAATAGGTGCAAAACATGGTGGCCAGGCTGGTCTCAGGAGATTTCGAGATATGATTGTATCTCCTGGCCTATATGCTTCCATGCTAAATTCAACTCACAAAGCCCTGAGATTTGCGGCCCATGCCACCCACACCTCTCAAGCTTTGATGCTGCAAGTAGACACTCTAAGGGAGGCTAGGAAGTCTATGATTAAGAACCGGGTCTTCTCAGTGGTGGCCACCTCCTTGTGGAATGTCTTGCCAGTGGAAGTGTGCCAGCTCCCTTCCCTCCCAATATATAGAAAACACATAAAAACATTGCTTTTCAGAGAAGCATTTCAGGATATCCTGCTTTTATAATTGTTGTTATTTATGTTCATATGTTGTTTGTGCTTTTAGGTCCACTATCACCAGCTTGGGTTCTTCGTATGTTCACTTTTATATTATTGTGGGTTGAGTAGGCAGGCAGACTTTTTTGTTTCTCTCTTAAATTGGAAACTGCCCAGAGTAGTGGCATTATACTAGATGGGCAGTATAGAAATTTAATAGATAAGATAGACAAACAAACAAACAAACAAACACCACAAAACGCAGCATCCACACCAGAATCAAAGAGCATGAGAGACACTGCAGACTAAAACAACCAGAAAAATCGGCAGTAGCTGAACATGCCCTAAAACAAGCTGGACATGAAATTCTATTTCAAAATACAGAAGTACTGGACAACACCAGCAATCATTATGTTAGACTGCACAGGGAAGCCACTGAAATCCACAAACACCAGCACAGCTTCAACAAAAAAGAAGAAAGTTTGAAACTCAACAAAGCCTGGCTGCCAGCACTGAAAAATACAGCCTGCAAAAGGTCAATGAACTCTACCCAGCCACAAGGGCCGGTGATCACTGCACACAAAAGACCAGCTAACGACACCCATCAATCACAGCAACAGATAATCTCTCCCCCTTATCACAACAATACACCCACAACAAAAAACATGCTGATCACCATAATCACCCAATCTCCTGAAAAGGACAAAAGCTGATCCCACAGCTATAAATACTCAACTATCCAACAAACTGCACCAGAGCACAGACAGAGTTCTGACTCCTGTCCTCTGAAGATGCCGGCCACAGAGACTGGAGAAACGTTAGGAAGAAAAACCTTTAAGAACACGGCCAAACAGCCCAGAAAACTCAGAACAACCATCAGATCCCAGCTGTGAAAGCCTTCGAGAATACAAACAAACATCTGATTTAGTATTGTATTGGTTTAGCTGTAACAGTTAAGTGTTACAAATATTAATATTTACACATTTCAGTGCAGGTGTAGTCCTTATTAGTGTTAGCAGAAGGCAAGCAAAAAGGAATAGCATTCAGTCCCACAGTATGTTTCACTCTGTGCAATATACTGTGCACAGAGTCATGTATGTCATATGGGCACCAACTGCTTCAAAGGACAGATCACACAAACCAAAAGCAAGACAAAATAATGGGATTGGAAATGCTAGTGTTACCGGCCAAATTTGGGTTCTAAGATTCTCTGGCAAGGAATCAGGCATAGACGCAACAGCTGAACCAAAGGCCCAATTTTATTTGAATAGCAGCAAAGGAAAGGTCAGCTGGGACTTCTCTTAAAAGCAGAGAAGATCCCGAAAATACAGTGTGCATATCTATATAGAGAAGATATATCTATATATGTACCCCAAGTTTGGATCCAGTCCCTCATTGGACAAATGATGCCAACTATGCTAATCTATTGGTTCCCTATAGATATGCAGAGTGTGTGCCCATGTGTCCTTTGCTTATGCTCAGGAAGCGTCTAAATGTCTGGGGAAAGAATCTTATCTTTTGGTATGTTTATGTGTAGCCTTCTGGGCCCTGATATATGGCCTTCACTCTCCGGCTCCCTGGTGTGAATGTTTTGGCCTGTCATGGCTGGTTTCCTCCTGCCTGCATTCCAGGACCAGGCCATCTGCCAGGTCAAAAGGTGGATGGGCAAAATTAAAGTGTTACAATGACATTCTATACTATGTGTGAATGTTCCTCTATTTGCCTGAGCTATGTGTGAATGTTCCTGGGCCTAGTTTCTCTGAGGCCTGTGTTTTCTCTGCTAAGGGTTATACTAAAATCTAGTTTGATTCTGCTCCGGTATCACTAGGGGGAAAAAACCCAAGCATCTGCCAGCTGAACAAAAGATACCACATACTTATGCCAAATGGTTGGATCTATTCATGCTAGCATCTGTAGTTGATGAAATAAAGATCAACAGAAAGAATGAGAAACTAGGCACAAATACTGGGAAAAATAGCCATCCAGACACTTCCCTAGTCCATCACTCCATCAACTGGAACACACTGGTTCTCTGTAATTGCATGCCTTCAAGTCTTTTCCAACATGTTGAGCCTCCTCCAGGTTTTCTAAGCATAAAATATTTACTGGTTTACTGGTCCTTCCTCTGGGAGCATTCTGGGATCATGTAACTTGCCCAAGGCTACAGTGGCTGGCTTTTCTGGGACTATATACACCTCCCCTGAAATTCTGAAATGCCTCTCCACCAATGGGAAGCTCTTCACTGGTTGAGACTAACCATTCTATATAAGTTGGTCTGAGCACAAGAATTGGAAGCTGTGGATGCATATCATATTTTAGAACTAGCTTTCATTATCCTCCAGCCAGGGACAATGAAATTTAATCCGTTCATTTAAAGATAGCAAATTGAGAAAGGAAGCTAGCAAACTGGCTATAGAAGTGCCTTTCTGTGTGCTTGTGTTTCATATGCCACCTTGTAGCTGAAATTCAACCATTTATTTTTACCAATTCCCTGATTTGGAGCCAGTTATTGATCCTTGAGGACATTTTTTTTGGCACCTTAAGCCTTAACTACTCAGGGTTTTTTTCTCTTTTTTTGTTTGACTTAAGAACAGGTTCTTGTAAAAGACCTTGCCAAAGGCCTTTTCAAACTTTAAATACATTTTAATAAGCCCATGCTCCAGTATCCAATACTTTATTGACACTTTCAAACCATATTGCTGAAAACTATTTTAAGCTCCATTATAATGGTAATTTGAAAATATTGACTTTGTTGCATCTTTGTTTTTGCTCTTCCGTCCTCACTCACTCATGCTTTAAAGGTCTTTAATTTACTCTTTCTCTTTCTGAATTTTCCTGAACTTGCACTGTGGATAATTCTTCAGAAAGATAACATAAGCAACCCCCAGGATATCTGTGCATATTATAGAAACAATGAACTCAGTTGATACAGGGAATCCCACAAAAATGATTTAGTCTTTTAACAGGCCTATACTGAAACTTTTATATAAGAGCACCTGATTTGAAAGAGGGGATATCACATGTTTCTTTTGGGAAATCAACTAGTAGGTAATTAAATTAAGATTTAAACAGGAAAAATGTACACACAGAGTCCAATCTAGTGAAGATCTAATAAGCCTCCAATTATGCTGTGGGCTGAATCTTGGGGAAATTCGGGTGAATGATTTTTGAGTTATGATTTTTTTAAAGTAAAAAAAGATTTACCTCACCAATCAGAAATAGGTGACCCAAAATGACCCTAGATTTAAAATAGATCACATAAACTGAAAAGACCATTCTTGCTTGAAAGGAAACTGTTGGCTTCACCCATTTTTTTTTTAATTTGGAAAGAATGTAGGGTTCAGGGGCTGAAATATTGATTACTCAAAAAAGGCATTTCAAATGGGAGAAACGGAAACTTTGTTAAAATAATGAAGATGTGGGGTACAGACTTGCCAGCAATAGCTTCATAAAATGATACATCGTATATATTCATGGGAAGGAGATATTTGGAAAGTTGCAGGGCAACTAACAGTAACAGAAATGAATTCAAAATAAAGGCTTCCATTAAAGAGTAAAAAAAAGGTTAACTTTAAAGAAAATAATAGAATGACAGTCCTACAGAAAAGAAGACATTTTACCATGTACTGCATTTTCAGGGAATTAGCATACAATTGTGTAAGCATAACCAAAGTATTTCCCCTTAACTTAGAAGGAACATATACTCATTGTCTTTTGTTCTAGCTCTTTCTGTAAACATTCTCTAAACCAGGGGGTCTCAAACTCAATTTACCTGGGGGCCGCTGGAGGCAGAGGCTGGGTGAGGCTGGGCCGCATCAGATTTTCTACCAAGCGGAGCAAGAGCCCGAGGAAGCCGCCCGGGAGTTTCCTTAGCCCAGCTGGGGCTCCAAGGAGGAGGAGGGGGCGCGCGAGCCCTCGTCGCCCGGCCACGACCCCCTCCGGCTCCTTCTTCACCACCACCACCACCACCAGCAGCAGCAGGACGAAGAAGCGGAGAAGGGAGGGAGTGCTGGCAACCGCCTAGCCGGGGGGAGGAGGGCACGACATAAAAATTTTAAAAAAACCCTCACAGAATTCGCCTTGCCAAAGGAGAAAAGCCCCCACCGGTACCCACGAAATTAAACAGAACGGGGCGGGGGCCCCCACAGGTGCACGCGCACGCACACAAACACACACACACACGGAGGTCCGGCAACCTTCCTCTGAGGGCCCCCCTCAAAAAAAGGCGCACTCAGCAGCAGCAGCTACCCCCACCACGACAGAGGAGCAAACTTTGCGAGGCGATCCCAGGCAGCCTCCAGAGCCAAGGCGGCTGAAGCAGGATGAAGAGGAGGAGGAAGCACTTCCAGGCGCTGAGACGGCCGCTGGCCGGGCTGGTCCTGGGGGTGCCGAGAGAGAAAGAGAACCAGAGAGCTGCTTCCCTGGAAGAGGTGGCAGCGGCGGCAGCTGCTGTTGGCGGCTTGGCTCGGGCGCTCGGGGAAAAGGGCTGGCAGCGCGCCTTGCTCGCTGGCTCTCCCCCAAGACAGCGCCTCTTACACCCTCCATCCGGAACTGCAGCCTGCCAGCCGGCAGACAGGCGGGCTGGCTGGCAGGCTGCAGTTCCGGATGGAGGGTGCAAGAGGCGCTGTCTTGGGAGAGAGCCAGCGAGCGAGGCGAGGCTTTTTTTGACTCTTGACAGCAGAGGACGCGTGGGCGCTTCAGGGGGGGCAGGCAAGGCAGGGGCCACAAACTATCATCCGGCGGGCCACAAATGGCCCGCGGGCCGCATGTTTGAGACCCCTGCTCTAAACCAAATAGTCTCCTCAAATAAATTTTCAAAGGAGAAAACAGCTCCATATGAGGTGTAATCTGAACTTTTGACCCTGTCAATCAGTATCCAATTAGCTGACTTTTAGCTAACTTTTTAACTCCTTCCTGGCCAAACAACTTTATGGGATTCTTGCTTGCAAGGGGATTTTGTATCTGGTTGTAAAAATGCAGACACAAAAAGAATATTAAAACTTTAAAATTAGATTTAAAAATTAACATATTTTTAAAAATATATATTTTTAAAAATTATACAGAACCAATATTCAGAAACTGTTGGAAAACAGCCATGACTATTACTTTGTATTTAGGTGAGAAGTAGTTAATTGATTAAAAAAAGGAGTCAGGTTCTGGGATCTTCCTCATCTTTGCATCTCTTTGTGAATGGTAGTGAGCAGAAGAGGGACCATCTTAACTGCTAACATTAGCATCATCAGCATTCAGGCTGCCCTTTGCTATGTAAAGTTTGGCATCTTTTTTCCTACTGGCAACGCAGAGACAGTATTGCACAGTAATATTGGGCCATTTCCTGGTATTTTGAATTGTGGATATAGAAACACAGTATTCCACATTCACAATCTTGGATCTGTCCGTTCTACCACCACTCCGCTCGACCCTTGCCCATCTTGGCTAATTGGAAGATCTGTCAGGGGGGTTCGCACCTGGGTCCAGGAGATCGTGAACGCCTCTTTGAGAGAGGGAGTGGTCCCTACCACCTTGAAAGAGGCGGTTGTAGCGTTCTCCTTTAAATGTGGTCATGGCTCAGGTTTAGTTAGAGTGAGTCATGCATATTTATGTTGCTGAGAGGCGGAGCCAAGGGGCAGAGTATAAGAGGCAGAGCCTGAGGGGGAAAAAGGAGATCAGAGTTTTGGAAGGAGTTTGATTAGAGAGTACAGAGATTTATGTGATTGTGATTAGACTGATGAAAATATAGTAGGAGATCTGAGAAGTGATTGACCAGTGACTGGAAGGGAGAAGGAATAGAACTGTATATTAAAATAATGAAACAAATAAGCAAATAAACAAAAGATCTTTCTATTTCATTAAAGAGTGGACCTGATTCTTTCTAAAGGAGTTATGGGGATCTAGGGATCTCCTGGTGGCAGCAGTGGAAGAAAGGAAAGAGTTTAGTTTTGCCCTGGTGTGCTCTGAGGTCTGAGTCTGGGTGGACAGACCAAGGCACGAGTGGGTCCAACGCCACATAGGTTCCAGAGGTGTGGGATCTAAAAAGGGTCAAATCGCGACATTGGTGTCCAGCGGCGGGAAACGAAGTAATCCAGTGAAGCCTATTGAAATAATCCAGTGAAACCTATTGAAGTAATCCAGTGAAGCCTTTATAAAAGAGTTTATTGAGTCAAGGGTACCTTTTAGACAGGATCTGTGGCAATGAGGTTTGGTTCCTGCTAGAGCTTTTGGGAAAAGCTTAGTAGCGGGGCCTCAGAACCCAGATCAGGGAGGTCTAAGATAGGGAACGACTCTGTGAGAAAATTTCTGAGTTTTACCTCAGGATCTGAGGATCAGAGGGCTTGCTGTGAAATCCCAGGCTCTGAGAGAGGAGAGCGCTGTGGATAAGGCAGAAGCCAGGTCATAGCAGATCTGAGGGAAAGTACTAAAAGAAAAGGCTTGAAATAAATTTATATCAGTAACTGGAAGTAAGATAAGAAAAAAAACAGGTCCTTTAAAAAAATTTGTGAACGCTGCTCTAATCACCTCAGAGAAAGAAAAAAAACAAAAAGGAAAAGATGCCTCCCAAACACGCCACAAGGGGGAGTCCTGAGTCTGAAGAGTTACCTCAGGAATTGGAGGGAAATAAGGAATTAAGCCCTCAAGAATTTGAGAAATGGAAACTGGAACGGGAATTTAAATTTAAGGAACTACAGCTCAAAGCTGAGCAGGAGGCCAGACAATTTGAGCAGGAGGAGAGAAGGAGGGAACAGGAAAGCAAAGAAAGAGCTGAGCAGGAGGCCAGACAATTTGAGCAGGAGGCCAGACAATTTGAGCAGGAGGAGAGAACAAGAAAGCAAAGAAAGAGCTGAGAAGGAGGCCAGACAATTTGAACAGGAAGAGAGAAAAAGGGAAATGGATTTTCAACTACAGATGAGACAGCTAGAGATTTCTGCTCTAAACAATAATCTTAATAATAACAACAGTGGGGGAGGTGGAATCCTGTCAAAGATAGATTTGAAGAAGTTTCCCCAGTACAAAAGAGGGGACTGTCCTGAATCCTTCCTCATTGCTTTTGAACGCACCTGCAATGACTTTGAAATCAGAAATGAAGATAGAATGATGGTTTTAAGAGCGCAGGTTAGCGGAGATCTGGCAGAAATATATGCCCAGATGAATCCCGAGAAGGCAAGAGATTTTGAGGCATATAAAAAGATGGTTTATTCAAGATTTTGTCTGAACTCTGAACACCTGAGGCGGAAATTTCGCTCTCTCTCTAAAAAGCAGGATGAATCGTACTCTCAGTTGGGAGCTAGATTGGCGCAGACTCTGGAAAAGTGGATTGAAAGACAGGAGATCACTTCTTTAGAACAGTTGAAGGATTTAATTGGGCTAGAACAGTTTTACTCCCTATTACCTGGAGAACTACGGTATTTAGTAAGGGACAAGAATCCTAAAAATTTATGGGAAGCGGGAGAACAAACTGATTTGATTAATGCTTACAGGAACCCTAGATTTTCAGAGCTGAGAGTAAATAAACCAAACTGGGACAATAACTATAAAAAGCCTTTTAATAAAAATTACCTCAGCAGGAATCCTGAGAGAGAAGGTCAGGGCGGGACTTCCCCAAAGTTGCCAAGGGCTAGCCCGCCAAAAACATCAAACCCTGAAGCACGGTTCACCAAAGTACCTCAGAATGACAAAAGGAATTTTAAATGTTTTAACTGTGGGCAACCAGGCCACTTACAATTCCAGTGTAGGCAACCATACCCCAACTTGCAGAGAAATGATTCTCTAACCAAAAAGGTGTATTGTGTCAAGCAAGTGGAATCAGGGGAGGAAAATAGTAGACAGAGACCTGATCCCATAACCACCACCACTTCTACTGACCATGAGGAGGAAGATATTCCTATAGCCCAAGTAGTCCATTGTTTCTATATCAGCAAGGACCAGACCCTTCTCAGAAACGCAGGTGAAGAGATAGTTGTGAAAGGAAAGAAGTACATTGCAATAAGAGATACAGGATCTCAAATCTCCATTGTCCATTCCGATTTAGTAGCCCAGGATGACATTATTCCTGGCAAAGAAATGTCTTTAAAGGGAATTGGGAAGGAAACCGTGGTTTTAAAAGGGGCTGAGATACCAGTAGAATACCAGAATTGGTCTGGAAAGTGGCAAGTAGCTGTGTCAGATGAAATACCAGCAGCTTTTCTCCTTGGTTGGGATTTAATAGAGCATGTCAAGAGTGCGTTAGTGCTTACCCGCTCAAAGGGGGGTCAAAACTCACCCTCTGCAGCTCAAACCGATACTGTAGCAGAGAGAGGCCTAGAAGCGGTTACCGTGGCAACCCAGCTTGATGATAGGGCTGAGACAGAACTCTTGCTACTACAGAATCCCAAAACAAATAACAATTTTGCCCAGGAGCAGAAGGAGGACATTAGCTTGGGAGTTTGCTTTGAAGCTGCCAGGACTCCCACTGTACTGTCTCCTGAGTGCCCTGAGAGCTTTAGCTTAACCAAAGACCTTCTGTACAGGGAAATGTTAGCTACTCCATACCGAGGAAAAGGGGAACCCCGAAAGCAATTAGTGGTCCCTAGTAAATACAGGGAGAAAATCATTAATCAAGCTCACAGCAGTTTATTTGGAGCTCACATGGGGATCACCAGAACCAAAAGACGGGTTGGCCAGAACTTCTTTTGGCCAGGTATGGGCAAACAGATTACTAGTTTCTGTAAAACGTGTGATGTCTGTCAGAGACGAGGGACTGGGCAGGACAGGACCAAAGCCAAATTATGTCCTCTGCCAGTCATCTCTACACTGTTCCAAAGGCTGGGAATCGATCTAGTGGGTCCCTTACCTAATGCCACCCGTAGGGGAAATAAATACATCTTGACCATAATGGATTTTGCCACTAGATATCCCGAGGCAATTCCTTTGCGCAACATGGAAACTGACACCATGGCAGATGCCCTAATCAATTACATGAGCCGATTGGGATTTGCCAGCGAGATAGTCAGCGATTTGGGAATGAGTTTCACATCCAAACTGATCAAAAGGTTATGGAAGGCTTGTGGAATTACCCAAATCAACTCGACTCCATATCATCCAGAGACCAACGGGCTAGTTGAGAAATTCAATGGCACTTTAGTGCGCATGATTAAGGCGTATGTAGCAGAGAACCCAAATGATTGGGGCTGCAAAATACAACCCTTACTATATGCTTATAGGAGCATCCCTCAAGAGAGCACAGGATTTAGTCCTTTTGAGTTACTGCTAGGACGAGAGGCGCGCGGACCTTTAGATTTGCTCCGCATGAACTGGGAAGACCATAGAGAAAGTGACTCAGAGTCAGTGGTAGAATATATGCACAGGTTGCAAAACACCCTGCAAAGGTCTCTAGAGATAGCCGGAAAGAACTTAAGGGCTGCCCAGACTAAGCAGAAGACCTGGTATGACAAGAAAGCCTGTGAAAGAACTTTTGGGCCTGAAGATGAAGTTCTTTTGCTTAGGCCAGTCAAAGGTCACAAGCTACAATTAGCTTGGGAGGATCCCTATAAAGTAGGGACAAAATTGAACAATGTCAATTATGTGATACAGAAGGAGGAAGGCCCTGATGCCTTAAAGAGCGATGCATCTAAAGATGTTCGGGAGGAGAAGAGGGAACTGCCTACCCTTTCCCTAGCTGAGCAAGTGAAGCCCCGAGCCAGACTTAAAGATGACGTCACTATAAAACGACCAGCAGATGACATCCTGTGGACAACCGAGTGGCCGATGACCGCCAGTCGATGGAAAAGGGTGCGGAGAAAGGAGCCAGTGGTCAACAGAGGGACTCCTGAGTACCAGCAGAGGTGTGTCCAGCTGAAGGAGATGACCACGACCGGACCAGTCCATGGTGCGCCAGACTACAACGGGAAAGTGAGAGACTTGGACTTTGCAAATTTTGCCTTTGCAACAGAGACTCAGTTCTTGCCTCGAAAGCCCACAACGTTTTCGCAGATGTGCTTTCCAGGAGGCTAGATGAATGATACCAGGACTTTTATTATAAACTGAAATGGACTATAATTCACAGTTAATTATTTATGTAAAAGTTCAGGATCGTGATTTCTGTATGGTTGTAAATTCTGTAAAATGATAAGGTAAGGTATATTATTGATTAGTAGATGATAAGGTAAAGTATTGTATTGATTATTAAATGATAAGGTAATGTATATTATTGATTAGTAGATGAAAAGGTAAAGTATGGTATTGATGATTAAATGATAAGGTAAGGTATTTGGTTGAAATTTAGTAAAAATGTGAAAGGTAAAATGTTATGAGAAACTTAAAAAAAGTTTAAGCAATTGCACCTGTTTGTTCAGGAGGAAAAATGTGTTTCCCCTCCCAAACAAACCTAAGTAAGGGGGGAGGTCTGTAGCGTTCTCCTTTAAATGTGGTCATGGCTCAGGTTTAGTTAGAGTGAGTCATGCATATTTATGTTGCTGAGAGGCGGAGCCAAGGGGCAGAGTATAAGAGGCAGAGCCTGAGGGGGAAAAAGGAGATCAGAGTTTTGGAAGGAGTTTGATTAGAGAGTACAGAGATTTATGTGATTGTGATTAGACTGATGAAAATATAGTAGGAGATCTGAGAAGTGATTGACCAGTGACTGGAAGGGAGAAGGAATAGAACTGTATATTAAAATAATGAAACAAATAAGCAAATAAACAAAAGATCTTTCTATTTCATTAAAGAGCGGACCTGATTCTTTCTAAAGGAGTTATGGGGATCTAGGGATCTCCTGGTGGCAGCAGTGGAAGAAAGGAAAGAGTTTAGTTTTGCCCTGGTGTGCTCTGAGGTCTGAGTCTGGGTGGACAGACCAAGGCACGAGTGGGTCCAACACCACATAGGTTCCAGAGGTGTGGGATCTAAAAAGGGTCAAATCGCGACAGCGGTAATTCGGCCACTCCTTAAAAAGCCTAACCTGGACCCAAGGCTGGTGGTTAACTACCGACCAGTGGCGAACCTCCCTTATTTGGGCAAAGTGTTGGAGCAGGTTGTGGCCGGGCAACTCCAGGCGCTGCTGGATGAAATGGATTTTCTGGATCCATTTCAATCGGGTTTCAGGCCGGGTTTTGGTATGGAGACTGCCTTGGTTGCCCTGTACGATGACCTTTGCCGGGAGAGAGACAGGGGGAGTGTGACCCTGTTGATACTCCTCGACCATGGTGTCCTTCTGGATAGGCTGGCTGGGTTGGGAGTTGGGGGCACCGCTTTACGGAGGTTCCGCTCCTTCCTGGCTGACCGTGTCCAGAGGGTGGTGCTGGGGGACAGTTGCTCTGTCCCATGGTGTTTATGTCATGGGGTTCCTCAGGGCTCGATACTGTCCCCCATGCTGTTTATCTACATGGAACCGCTGGGAGAGGTCATCAGGAGGTTTGGGCTGAGGAGTCAGCAATATGCTGACGACACTCAGCTCTACCTCTCATTTTCCACCAATCCAGGTGAGGCAGTTTCTGTGCTGAACTTGTGTCTGGACCTGATAATGGACTGGATGAGGGTTAATAAATTGAAACTCAATCCAGACAAGACGGAAGTGCTGTTAGTGGGTGCTTCGCCGGACAGGCTGGAGGGCCATTTCCCTGCCCTGTATGGGGTTACACTCCCCCTAAGGGACAGGGTCCACAGCCTGGGGGTGCTCCTGGACCCCAGTCTAACTCTGGAAGCCCAGGTGGACTCGGTGGCCAGGGGCGCCTTCCTTCAGCTGCGGAAATTGTACCAGCTATGGCCCTACCTGGACGAGCGGAGTCTCATGACAGTTACACACGCACTGGTAACATCTCGTATAGATTATTGCAATGCGCTCTACGTGGGGCTGCCTTTGAAGACGGTCCGGCGACTGCAACTGGTCCAGAATCGAGCTGCGTGGCTCGTGAGTGGTGGGGCCTCTAGGGGACATATCAAGCCGATTCTGATTAAATTACATTGGTTACCAGTTGCTGCCCGGGCCCAATTCAAAGTGCTTGTTTTGACATATAAAGCCCTAAACGGCTTGGGCCCTGGATACCTGAAGGACCGCCTCCTTCCATATGAGCCTACCCGGCAGTTAAGATCTAGCCAGGGGGCCCTTTTGAAAGAGCTGTCCCTCAAGGAGGTAAGAGGGATGGCTTGTAGACAAAGGGCCTTTTCGGCAGCTGCCCCCAGACTATGGAATGCCCTCCTGACTGAGATTCGTCTGGCGCCGACGCTGATGACATTTCGGCGCCAGGTCAAAACCTTCCTGTTCCAGAAGGCTTTTAATTGAAATAATATCAACTGTGGGTCCTGATGGCAATTTTTAGAGTATCTATTTTAATTGTATTTTAATTGTTTTATCTTTTTATTGTATTTTTATTGTATTTTAATTGTCGTAAGCTGCCCAGAGACCTTTGGGTAGAGTGGGCGGCATATAAGTTAAATAAATAAATAAATAAAATAAATAAATAAACTGGAGATTTTAAAGAATTATGTGTCTGTCCAAGCATAGAGACCCTTTGCTTTTCCATAGAGTGTGCACCAGGAGAGAACTTGGTCACAGGTTGCATTGGCACTCTAGAGTATAATTGGTGGGCATGATCTCATTTCTACCTCATGTGTTGGCATCTGCATGGGTTTTTTTCTGACGTTCCCTAGCATTAATGTTTAATCTTTAGTGTTATATCTGTGATAGATCATTCAAACATAAAAATCAACTCAACACTGTAGGCTGCTGTTGCTCAAAGGATAAAAATGAATGCGTGAACTAGGACTAGAAATGTGAATATGGAACTTTCATCTGCCTCCTTAAGTAAATGAATTTGAAAGCACATTTCATGAAACCAGTGGGATTTACATCTCAGTGCACATGTTTAGTATGATGTTCTATGGCTGATATAGTAACCCTCTGACTTAGGTATGCAATGCACATTAATAAAATTAAGAGATTATAGTGATCCTGAAATATTGTTCAGAAAATTTAAGCAACTGCTCACTGATTTAGTTTAATTGTTGTCACACATTTGGTTAACTCATGTTCATGCCTACTGGGGCTCTTAAACAAAAAAATATTCATATCTTTAATAAATCACATTACTACTTTGAGCAGAGGGAAATAATTGACAGTAAAACAATTAAGTACTATTTACAGTATGAGCTGAAGAATGTCGCTGGGTATCTCACCTGTGGGTGACTGGCGTGATACACTATTCCTTATTTTTTCCTATTGAAAATATCGATGCTTATCTCCTACTGTGTTCTCCTTCTTTTTTGTATGAGTTAAGTAGTCTTCAATATTCATTATATAACTCATACTAATAAGAGTGTTTACACATGAATATTTATAAACATAGCTTGTGTAAAAACATTAAAGATATTATTCAAACAATGTGATTTTGAAAAAAAAGATTGTGAAGTATTGTGAAGTAAAACATTGAGACCTATATTACAATAATAAATAATGGCAAGGCTGTTTTGCTTAGAGAAAAGGTGAATATATGACAGAGATGAGGTGTAAGTGGGGAGACTGCAATGAAGCATTAAACCCTGGGGTCACCAGTTGGTGGGAGATTTTGGACAAATAAAAAGAAAAATGTCTTCACACAGTGCAAAGCTAAACTGCGACTTTTTTGGCATGAGATGTAATGAGGGCTCACAACTTGATCAGCTTTAAATGGGAATGGGAGTTCCAGAAGATAAAATTGTATTTTGGCTTTATGACTAGTCCTGCACTACCTAGTATCAGAGATAGCATAGCTCAATTAGGGACGGATGATTCTTTCCATTTCCCTTTTTCTTATATTGATTTTTTGAATCTCATGTTCTTTCATTCAAATTTAAGAATAAATTTATAAGTTTCAGTACAATCTTGTAAAAAACTAACCAAATAAAATTCTAACCATCTATACTGGTAAAATCAAATCGGTGCAGCCATGGAGAGGATTATGTTACATCTGCCTACTATGGAACTGTTATAGATGAGAAGCCAGTCAGCAACAAGAAGCAGCAACTCATACTTTTTTATTACAAACTACAACATAAAATACATAAACCAAAATACATATCAATTGTGTTTCCCACCACCCTAGTTGGGACCTCTTGCAGTAGTCTTCATCTTCCATTGTCTTTATTCTTCTTCTTCCTTTATTGTCCTCTTCTCCAGAACCACATTGATTCATGATTTGGAGCTTTCCCTTTCCCTTTTGTTAGCACATATTCAATAAATCTGCCCCATATAAAAATTATTACTTTTTATCTCTCCTTTCTTAATCTTTAAATTACAAGTTAATTTATCATTTATAGCGATATTCCATATTTCATTATACCAGTCTTCCAATTGAAATTCAAGGTTTGATTTCCAATTCCTAGCTATTATTAATCTGGCTGCTGTTAATAAATTGGTAATCAACTCTCTAGTCATCATATCATATTCCAGCTTTGTTATCAATATTCATACAAATATTGATAACAAAGCTATCTCAGGATTAAATTCTATATCCCTTTCAAATATCTCAGTTAATTCCTTAAAGATTAATTTCCAAAATCTTTGTACTTTTTCACATTCCCACCACATATGAAAGTATGTACCAATTTCCTTCTCACATTTCCAACAGATATTCAGATAATTTGAGTTAATTTTATTCAATTTTATTGGTGTCAAATACCATCTTAAACTTAGTTTTTAAAAAAATTCTTTTATTCTCACTGACATAAATCATAACACCCTCATTTTCCATATCTTCATCCATTTTTCACCATTTATTCTTTTTCCTAAATCTTGTTCCCACACTAGCTTCAATCCTCCATTCTCTAGCTCTTCTTCTTCTAAATCTAGCAGAAGTCTATAAATTTTACTTATTACACCCTTCACTGATCGATTCATCTGAATATCTTCATATGATAATAGAAATTGTTCATACTTTGTACATTCTTTACCTTTATTGTACTTCTTTACCCATTCATTAGTCCATCTTTCTAATTGCATATAATTCAACCATGATATATTCTTATTTTGAAAATTTTGTTTCATTTGATCTTTCGATCTCATTTTATCCAACCAATCTTTTAATCTACTCACTTTTTTTCTTTAAATAATTCTAAATAGACTTTCATATTGGCAGGGAAATTCTCTATTTCAGTCACTAATCTCAATGGAGAGTTAGATGAACATAGATTTTTTTAAATACTTATACCGCACATTTAACATAGTTTTTAAAAAGGGGTTATTGATTTCACTTATTTAATTTTTTTATAATTATTCTGAAGAGATGTTTTTCAATATCAACCTGTATTTCTGATGATTCCATTTTCCACCAGATTAACCTTTCTGGGTTATATATAATTTCCCCAATAAACCTAAATTGATTAGCCATATAGGAATTTTTAATATTTGGTATACCTATACCTCCTTTTTTATTGTCTTATACCAATACTTTTATTTATTCTGGCTTTCTTCCCTTCATTACAATATCTATTAATCAGTCCTTGCCAAAATTTAAAATCATCTTCTGTTAATTGTACTGGTAACATCCTAAATAAAAAAATAATCTTTGGTAAAATCTTCATTTTCATCAACGCAATCCTTGCAAACCAAGAAAGTTTCAAACTGGAATATTCTTTTAATTTTGTTTTGAAACCCCTTTTTAATTTATTAAATTATGCTCCTTTATTTTCTGAATATCCTTTACTAAATCTATACCTAAATATTTAACAGATTTACATATCGTAAAATCATATTTATCAGCAAACTTTTCTTGTTCTAATTTAATATGATTAAACAACATTATTTCAGATTTTTGCCAATTTACACATATTTTTCCAAATTTTTCTAAATGATTTTTAATTCTATCCATACATTCTAATGGATTTTTCACTGTCGAAAGGGAATCATCAGCAAATAAGTTAATCTTTATTTTGTTAGACTCACCCATACCAATAATTAAATTGTCATTCCTTATTGCATTTGCTAACATTTCAATAATAAAACAAAACAGAACTGGGGAAAGAGGGCAACCTTGCCTCGGCCTAGAGCTATCTGTTCTGTCATCCCGTCATTAACTATTACTGCGGAAGTGTTCTCCAAATATAGTTGATCTATTACCCCCATAAATTTCTTTCCAAAACCCCATTCCTTTAAAAGAATCTTTAATGTTGGCCATTCTACACAATAAAATGCCTTAAAAATATCTAATGATAAAATACCTGCCTTTATCTTACCTTTTTCTATATTATATATAATATTCAAAACCCTCCTAGTTAAATTCGCCATTTGTCGTCCCTTTAAAAAACCATTCTGATCCTCTTTAATATATTTTGTAATGAATTTATTCATTCTATTTGCTAAAATTGCTGTAAATATCTTTGCATCTTGATTTAATAATGAGATAGGCCTATACGGGCTTGGATCTATCAGATCTTTATTGGGTTTTGGGATAAAAGTTGTTAATAAATATTTCCAAGATTCTGGTATTTTCTCTCCTTCCAATATTCCATTATAGAGTATTTTCAACTTGGGGATCAATATTGATTTAAAAGATTTATTTTAAATATTCTGGCTTCCTCCAGAGGTACTAGCAACTCATTCCAGTGCCTGATCTTGGGATCATGGTGGCAGACCATCTCCCACCCAGCTGTCAACCTCTCTGGCAGCACCAGTACCTCCTGGGCCTCGCACGCCTCCCAATCTACAGCATCTGCCCAACAGTCCTCCTCTCTTGTGTCACTCTCCTCCTTTAAATCCCAGTCCTGCTATGGCTACACATGTGGCCTAGTGGGCATTGCCCACCTCACCCTCACTGATGTCCCAGTCCACATGTGAAGCGTGGGTCAGGAATCTCACTCTTATTCTTGAGGTTTGTGTGAAGAGCTCACTCTCATGAGCAGGCAGACCCTCGCTTAACTTACACACAACTATTCAAAGGCACACTTTTCTGAGCTAGATGTTAGCTATACTTCTCCCATATTTGATGCTTAAAAAAAAACCCCAACCTCTCAAATTATTTCTGTCCAGGTTTTTTTTTATGAAATATGTGCATTTTTTAAATGTCTGATTTTAGAAAATAAATTTTAACGAATTACAACCAACCCCAAACTGGATGAAAGTGTGGAACCTCAGTAATGCTTTGTATTCAGAAGGACTCAGGTGCAATACTTGGTATTTCCAGAGGGGGGCAGAAAAACAGCTGACCGAAACACCAGAGAGCTGCCACCAGTCAATATATATATTACTGGGCTAGATAGAGCAGGTTTTTCCAGTCGTGATGTATGGAAGTGAGAGCTGGACCATAAAGAAGGCTGACCGCCGAAGAATTGATGCTTTTGAATTGTGGTGCTGGAGGAGACTCTTGAGAGTCCCCTGGACTGCAAGGAGAACAAACCTATCCATTCTGAAGGAAATCAACCCTGAGTGCTCACTGGAAGGACAGATCCTGAAGCCGAGGCTTCAATACTTTGGCCATCTCATGAGAAGCGAAATCTCCCTGGAAAAGCCCCTGATGTTGGGAAAGAGTGAAGGCAAAAGGAGAAGGGGACGACAGAAGATGAGATGGTTGGACAGTGTCATCGAAGCTCCCAACATGAATTTGACCAAACTCCGGGAGGCAGTGGAAGACAGGAGGGCCTAGTGTGCTCTGGTCCATGGGGTCACGAAGAGTGGGACACGACTTAACGACTAAACAACAAGATAGAGCAAGATGTGTGACTCACTCAGATCCAACTTTCTGTGTTCACCAGTTTGCATCCAGTTGCTGAGAAACATTAAGAGAAGTATACTACTGCACTCATTACATACTTATGGCTTCCCATAAATATCTGACTGTGCACTATGAAAATAAGATATTGAAATCCTCAGTTGTGAATGCCAGAGCTTGAAAATGGCCACCAAGAAAGTTGTTTCTCAGATCTCAACAGTGATTTGCAATAGCTTAATCATTTTAAAATCTGTTTAAAACAGATTAGAAACATTATTTAAAAGCAACTCCAAAACATGTTCTAAAAGCAAGTTTGTTTGTTTGTGTTTTTTTAAAAAAAATCTGTCCTACTGACCAAACGCCCTTCGGGACAAGACAGTTTTAACAATCCTTAAGCCAGCCTAATTTCCCCTCTCAGGGAGTCCCACAAGCAAGGTGCTGCTACAACGAAAGCCCTGTCCCAGGAATCCATCAGACGAGTACCTCAGGGTGATAGGCACGGATGTGCAGGAGAAAAACATTCAATACAATTTCATTTCAGGTTCTTTTTGGGGGCTCCTCTTTTGATTTTGGATTTGGGGTTTTTGGGTACATGTCCTATTGGTAAATGTGAAAACTCCTGAAACTTTTGAGTTCTTCTATTTCTGATTCCACAATCTGGTTTCTGGCACTACAGCCAATTAAGCCCTACAAAACCCTGTTTTTAAAAAAACTAGTTTCAAAAAACATAGCAACAAGGCAACAGGCAACCATCTGTTCCAAAAGTGGGCAACAACAATACATGAGAAAGAAGAATTTGCCATCTACAGACCTACGTAGGCACTAATAGTACTTTAAAGTTCACATTTATCATCATCTTCATCATCCTCATTAATTAATCAGCAGAAAACAGTACAGATCAGAAAGAGAAATTATCATCATGATCAGAAACAAAATAACACACACATTCTCTCAGTAAGGGAAATATAATCACACCCACCTGACTCCAAACCCCAACATATGGGAAACTGGGAAGAGAGCCCTCCCTCCTATCACTTTGATGGGTTTAGCCCAGCAGTCCAGGCTGTAGACTGCCAGGTGAAAGGCAGACATGCAGGCAGTCCAGGCAACAACAAAGGGAGGAAATTCTTCTTTAAATAAGTCAGTAAAATAAAAGGCTAAAAAAGAAAGAATCCAAGTAATCCAGAAAATAGATTAGGCATCCTTCAATCTCGAGAGACTATGGTAATGTGCTCTGAATGGAGGACTTGGAACAGCGTCTAGTGTGGCTGAAAAGGCCAATTCGAGAGTGACAATCCCTTCCACACTGAAGACAAATACAATCTGTCCCCTGTCCAGCTCCCTGATTTTGCTGGACTGCCTCTTTGCCTCAGCCTGCTGAACAAGTGTCTCTTCAAGTTGGGAGAGGCCGTGCTCCCCCGCCTGCCTCCAGGCTGAACGCTCAGATGTCAAGGTTTCCCATCTGTTGAGGTCCATTCCTAAGGCCTTCAGATCCCACTTGCAGATATCCTTGTATCGCAGCTGTGGTTTCCCTCTGGGGCAATTTCCCTGCACTAATTCTTCATACAGGAGATCTTCTGGAATCCGACTGTCAGCCATTCTCACAACATGCCCAACATGCCCAGAAAATAATTTGTTTTTTTTAAAATATAATCCATAATGGAGTAGCAGGCCAGAGAGGAATAAATGCAATCCAAAATGGAGGTAAGAGAATCTCTCTTAGCAACAATGCTGAACAAGTGACCTAACAGATAAAGTAGCCACTCTTGTTTTCCAGGCCATTTGAAAGAATCAGTCTTTCCACGAATGCCTTTCAGGTTGTTCTCTGAATCCTAATTGCCGGCTGACAATCTTTTGCATGCAAAGGTCAAATGTAGGTAATAAACAGTATGAAATGCATAAGAAACCATGAGGTTTTTTAAATCTTTCTTTCCATATCCAAAATCATTCATATTTTAGAGTCTGTCATAAAACCATAAGAGGCTCTTCTGTGTTTTTCCACATTCAGATTAACCCAAAAGTCCCATGACTCATGATGGGACATACTATAGAAACTTTGCTGAAAATCATAATCTCAGAGCAGGTATGTACTTGAGGAGCCAGTCTTACTGACCTAAAGGCACTTAGGTCTTGACTCATCAGAACCAGAACCTTGAATTGACCTTGTAAGTGAACTGAAAGGCAGTGCAGTTGATTCAAGAGCAATGTATAGTGGTCACATATTGTATAACACTTGCCACATTTTGTTCTAGCTGTAGCTTCTAAATAGTTTTCAAAGCAGCCCCTTGTAGAGTTCATTACTGTCATTTGATTGGGACATAGTACAGGTGTGGATTGGATCAGCCAAATCTCCTTTCTCTAAGAAGTGGTGCAGCTAGCACACTAACCAAACCTGGGTAAAGGCAGTCCTAGACACAGCAGACATCTGACTTTTATGGCACAAAGCTGGAATACATTATGAAATTTAGTATGAAGTTAGGTGTCGTCTTGAACTGTTTACCAGTTATATCCACACTTAAAGCATTTTTAAAATAAGACCTGAACAGCTTCATCAAATTCCTCTGCTTGATAAAATGACATCGAAGGAACAACTAATAAAGAAGACATCATTACTGAAACACCTGCTACTTTTTCAGAGAAGGCAATATCACTTCTTCCAAATAAACAAGTCTCTTTCCCTCTGTCTATATATTTGTTAAATTATACCCTATGAACCACAGTGTAATATAACTTGTGATTTGTACCTTTCTGCAACGAACCACAAAAAGTATTTTACTAACTACTAGAGCCAATAATTTTATCTGCTGATTCTACTTTGTTGCATTATGGGGACTTCTGGAATAAATGTCATATTTTTTTCTAGTGATCACTTAGACCTATTTGTAATGAAAATATCAAATGAATACTTAGGATATTCCTGTTATGAATATGCTAATTTCTGCAAAGCTCAAAAATTTGCATGAAGCTAGACTTCTTAAAACAGAACTTTGGTATGGAAAGTAGTCCCTCATCCTAATTTTAGACAGGATTAATAACCTGACAATCTAGTTTTTCATCTACATTTGTATTATCAGTGGTTCAACTCTAATTCACATAAATTATTCTCATTATCTAAGTTTGTGCTTAATGCTACTCTAAGCATTTTCTTTCTTAGTATGGTGTTTTAACATTATTAAGATTTGAATTTCTATCATGATTTCCACTATAATGTAACATGCACCCTAAATGGAAAACATTTTGCAAGACTGACAGGTTTTTTTAACAAAAAAAATCCTTACGGTGTGTTTTGCTAAATAGGTATTCGTGCTTATGAATAATTTAAAACAATTTTCTCCCATTGTGAAATACAGTTCCATGTCATAACTCTTAAATGCACAACCACACATCATAAAATTAACTCTGCATCAGACCATTGTGGGAACTCTGGAATCCAGTTTTGGAATGTTTCACAGTTTAAAAGCAGGCAATACCAGTACTCTAGTCTGGAACTGATACTTGACTCATAAGAGATCATTTAGACTGGTTATTCTATTTATACATTACAAAATTGGTCTTGTAACACCACATTTTTTTGGTTAAGGTTTTCCAGGGATTAGTGACCAAAGAGGTTCAGAGACTGCAACACATAAAGAGCAGATTTGGCACAATTTGAGATCTGAAGAGACATGGACCATGGGTAGCCTTACATTGAAGAAGGAGATTGTTATGTAAAATTCAGCTCTTCAAAGAAACCCTTTGTTTATGAATGTTGGATATTGTGCTTCTGTATCCATAATTCAAAACGCCAAGAAATGTCCTGATGTTGCTGACCAATATCATGCCCACATTGTCAGCAGGAAAAAATATATGCCAAGCTTTGCATAGCAAAGAGCAACCTGAATGTTGACAATACCAATGGCAGCCATCACAATGGTCTACAGGATACTTTCTAGTGCTCACTACCATTCACAAAGAGACACCAAGCAACTAAAAATCTTAGAAGCTGACTCTTTTTAAAAAAAATAAGTTAACCACTTCTCACTCAGACACAAAGCAATTGTCAGGGCTGTTTATTTGAGAAGTGTGAATGGGAGTAAAAGTAGTAAAACAATTTTACTTTTTACTAGTAAATCATAACTCAAAAACCCTTTGCTCAAACTTCCCCAAATTTGACACAGAGCAAGAGCAGACTGTCTGCTATATCTGTGCCAATTTGATGCTGCTCCAAAGTCCAGTTTCAAAGTTATAATTAATTGTTTAGGCTGCTCCTTTTTTAAGAAGTCCCATATCAAATTTGGTGCTGATTAGAGATGGACATATTTGTATACAAATATGAATACCCCCCCCCCCCAGGTGGACATAACTCACCGTCCACTCACCATTCTGCTGCTGTGGGTGCCACACTCCTATCGCTCCAGAGCTCATGATGGATTGGCCACTCTTCAACCTGGTACAGAGGCCCGTCATCCCACCTCCTGCCAGGAGTGGCTAATCCACCACGAGCTCCAGAGCAATAGAAAGGGAGCGTGGAGCCCGCAGCAGCAGTGGAACGGTGAGTGGACAGTCTGGCCCCAGGGGGCCGGACCCAGTGGTGGGATTCAGGCGGTTCGCACCGGTTCTACAGAACTGATACCTAATGTACTATCGGTTCTGCAGAACCGTTTGCTGGCCTGCTGAATTTTACCACTGCCCCCATCCCCTGCAGCCAAACCTCAAAATGTAAGCCACCTCTCCCTCCTTCCTTGGTTGCGGCACTTGTAAGGCACTTGTAAATCCTCCACACTTGTAAATCCTCCGTTCTTTTAGAGATCGGAGATAAGCCAGCTTGATTGGTTACAGCTGTACAACAAAGCCCGGGGCAGTCAATGACTGCTTCCGCCGGAGGTGACTGAGAGCACGAGGGAAAACTTCAATTAAGGAGGGAAGAAAGGTGCGAGAGAGCGATGGGTGGCTTCATAGAGCTTGTTTAAAAGTAAGATTGTAGAAAATTTAGGGAGGGAGGGAGGGAGGGTGTATGTGTGAGAGAGACTGGCTTTTATAAAACCATGAAAAAAGGTCGTGACTGCAAGGGAGAGAAGGCTCAAAGGTGCGAGGGAGGGATGGGTGGAAATGGACATACTGAACTGAAAAGGAAATGGGCATACTGAATGAGAGGAAATGGACATACTGAACGGAAGCAACTGATTGTTGAACATTGAGGAAGGGTTTGTGTGTGTGTGAGAGAGAGAGAGAGAGAGAGGGAGAGACACACACACAGAGAGAGACTTGACTCTTCCATAAAACCATGAAAAAAAGGAACATTGCAAAATTTAATCTCCATTGCATTTAGCTCTGCAATTTCTGCTGAGAACAGCAAGTATTTCAAGATTCTGTTTAGACTCTAAATTGAACTGGGCAGAACTGGAATATTTAGCAGAGTCTCACTAACAGCAAACACCTAGTAAAAGACAACCGACACACCTGGGACTAGATTTCTGAAGTGTGTAGCAATCATGTTTCTCTGTTTCTCATGCCCAAAGCAGGCAAAAGTATCATAGCTTATTCCCAAATCTGAATCCCAGTCTCTCTGTTCCTGGTCCTGCTTTGACTGCAACACCAAACAAAAGGTCTTACAAACAAAAGACTGTGGCTTTCTTTATTGAGTCAATCCATCTCATGTGCTGGAAAACAGTTCTCCTGGATTGGGTGGGGGGGAGTCCTGCAGAAATCGAATCCACACTCCTCAGAATCCTCCTGAGATGAGAGCCACACCAGCCCCTCAGATGGGGCTCCTTCGTCAACCCCTCAACGCCCTCAATTTGTTCAGAAACCCCAAGCGGGGTTGAGAGTGAAAGCATTAATAAAAATTAAAAGGTAATAATTGTACAATTAGCTGTTTAAATAATGTTCTTTGGTATTTTGAAAAAACCTCCATTGAACTAATTTTTATTTTTTAACATGACTGTTTCTTGGTCAGTTCACTAAGAGACGTTTATTGGCAGCAATTGTAATAAAATTGTATTGATTGCGGGTTTAATCTGGAACGATTCAAATGAAACATTCAATATGTCCTCCTTTGTCCTCCTTTTTGTCTTTCTATGTCCTCCTTTTGGTACCAATGTATCTGGCAACCCTATGCCTGCCTGGCTCTGCTCTTCTGGGCTGGGCAGGGCTGGCCAGGCTGTCAATCTAGTTGTCTGTACCTCTTTTACTGTTCTTATTGCAGTATTTAATGTGTGAATTATTAAACTACCTTTCGGTATATCTTTTGGTATAGTTAAAATGGTCATTAGGACATAGAACCTGTTGTTAATTTATTTGAATCCCACCACTGGCCGGACCCTCGTTATCTCCACCTGTGGGGGGGGGTATTCATATTCATATACAAATACGAATACCCCCATCTCTAGTGCTGATCCAAATGTTCCCTCAACTTTTTGAAATAAAAAGAGGAAGCTGGGAGTCTGTGCCAGCATGTCAGGCAAATGTGAAACAAAAATTAAAATCAAAAAAGATATGGTGTAGGTGGAGTACCACTGGGTTAGCAGGTCCACCAGGAGAACATGTGTCTCCTGCCTCAACTCCTCCTGCCCCTCATGCAGCCAGTGTGCAGCTTTCAAGCTGTGTGAGAAATCGCTCACCACTTAGCAACATTTCTCCAGGACTGTCCATGTGTCCTGCATGCCTTTGTCCCAATCAGGCTTGATGTGGCTCCCCAGGCCAATGGCATTGCACAGAACTAGGTGAAACCTGGGCATCATGCACACAATGCCCTCAAAGACCACATTCAACATTACTAAAATGCTTCTCTCAGCGTTTGTCACCATATGCCCATGGATGATGTCACCCTTCAGTGCCCACTTGTGCTGCACACTAAGAAACTCATTGGTGATGTTCCTCCCCATTGTCTGAGCCTGCATGTGCTGCACCTGCAATAGAACAGCCCAATGGCTTGGTCGTAGGACAAGTTTCTCCCCCTGCATCCCTGTTGTCAATGCTCTGCCACTCTTCAGGTCCTCCAGCTGCCACCAGTGTGCCATGAATGAGAGGTACTCATGATGTCCTCCACTCTACAGGTTCGCCATGAAGTGAACCTTATGCTACTTTGCCTGTGCCAGCTGGTCACTGACCATCTCCTGAATGGAGTCATAGATGGAGGACTCTCCAGCTGATGGTTCTCCAGGAAGTGGGGGGGGGGGACATACAAGGGGTGAAAAATTGGAACAAACAGTGGGAAGCTGGAGTTTCCATGATGCACAATGGAAGCCTGAACAGGGCAATAATCTCGGTGACAGACAAGATGAGTGCCCAACTCCTGTGTCTTGCCCCTGGACTGTCTGCTGAAGGTGGCCGCAGCCCCAATAGGAACTACATCCTGGAGTGTGGCCTGCCTCAAGCTCCCACCTGCAGCAACCCCCATGGCTGTCTTCTCCAAAGGCAGTGCCTCCTTCTCCCTCCCCACTTCTCCCTCTGGTATTGATCTCTCCCCCTGCTCAGATGGCAACAAACAGCCTTCCCCAGATAGGAGTCTTGGGTGGTGTTTCTCCAGATGTTGGCGGAGGGTAGTGGAGGAAAGATGTCTGGGCTTGGAGCCCATGTGTACCACATAAGGCAGGCATTGCAGTGTTCCATATGTGTGTCATAGTTGACAGCAGTGAAATGCTTCCAAAGGGAGCCTCTGCCATGTTTGGAACTGCGATGCCCCATTGCCTGTCCTGTCTTCTGCTGGCCCGGGAAGACTGTGTGGTGCTCGTCTGGGAGGACCGCACAGGAGGACACAGGGGTGGGGCTGTTTGGGAAACCTGCCCTTCCACTACTACTTCAGAGGACTGGGAGGTTTCTGGATGCTCTGGAATCAATAACTCATCAGATTCCTCAGAAAAGAGCAGTGGCATTTCTTTGGGCACCTGATGAATCTGTGCTTACACATTCAAATCCAAGCCCATTGGAGGAGGAACGGTGGTGGCTGCTCTACTGAGGGTGTTCTTCCCCTTTGGGCCCCCCCCCCCATCCTTCATTTTCAGGTGCTGTACTCCTACTTCCTAAAGCACAGGCACACGGATTTAGAAACAAAAAGGAGGGTAGGGGACTTGCTCACAAATAAAAGTAAAAATTAACTCGGCTGATCTAAGAAAGAGTTGTAACAAAATAATATTTTTAAAAGAAAGTGGGGTCCTCAGAGGGAAGAAACAAGATGGTGGAGGAGTTGAATAATAATAATAAAAATCCAAGAACATCCACCCTAACCCAGAATTGGAGCCAACTACACGGGTAGATTTTGGGGAGAGGAGAATAAGTTTTTTAAAAATGTTTTAAAGATTGGGGTGGAAAGAGTAGGGAAGATATTCCAAAAACCATGCAGTACCCACCCAGTCTCAAACACACATACACATACACAGAGCTTCAACTTGAAATGGAATTAATTGGGGGGGGGGGAGAAGGTAAAATAACCTATTCAATAATCACACACAGACACACACACAGAGAGATCACCCGCCCTACCCTAACATACACTTCCAAAAATAACTGGAAAAAAATATGCCAGCCTAAAGGAAGTTCTCTCCAAAGTCCCACTAATTCAAATGATGAAATAAAGTTGTGCTTTGCACACCGCAACTGTGAACTGCTGCTTGGCTTCAGAGAGCACACAGACAGCAGTAGCAACCGCTCAGAGAAAACTCTGAGTAGAAGTGGAAACTGTCTGCAAGGAAACTGTTTATAAAGCCTCTTTACAAGCAACTTCCCCAGATCCCTTTGAGCTGCAAGTGTGGCTGCCTGACCAACCAATCCAAGAATGTCTAGGTCCCTCCCAGGGTTGCCTAGAGACTCCGGATTGACAGGAACAGAAAAATTCCCCCCCCCACCAAATGGGTAAATAAAGCAATGAATTAAAATTGCTAAAAAATTGTCACTTTGTATTTGATCGGGTTGTTGACCTGATGAATACAAAGCAACAAATTTCCAATGAATTAGTGCTTTTTGATGAATTTTCACTTCAACTTTTAATTTGTGCCCATCTCTACAGGAGACAGTTTGGTCTCAGAAATCATGAGAAAATGTTTACTAACCGCACTTTGGGACAGCACAAAACACTGCTGCTGTGTGCTTTTGTAATGCAGAAATACTTTGAATATGCATTACAAAATTGTTTGCTAATACCCTGAAGATGCATATCATAATATCACCAGTTTGGGAGGACTTCTTTAAAGCAAGCACATTGTTTGACTGTCCTAGTTCCTTTTCTTGTGGGCTGTGACCTTTAGTTGCCCTGGAGTTGCCCAAATATCTTCCTCTCACATCCATTCAACTACAATGTAGTCTTTGCTGAAGCTACTCTTCCTGGCAAGCTTATATAACACATGCTCAGAATTTTAAGAAATCATTGTTTATCCTGTTTGAAAAGGTTTTTTTGAGGACAAATATTACTGCCCCTACCACATGGATACTTCCCAAATTTGTTTTTTTTTTTAAGGTGGGAGCAACAATTCTTTTTTAAGATTAGCAAGATTACTCCTATTAGTATATCTGAGCTATTTTAAATCTGGGGTAGTTTACAGCCACCTATTTCTGAACAGGGGGATAAAAGAGTTTTGTATTTAAAAAATCAGAACCCCAAAATCCTTCATGCAAACCATGCCAAATTTGGCACAAAGGAAAAACCAACTATCTGCTACAACTGGTGATGATCTGAAGCCCATTTTTAAAGTTATAATGCTTTGTTTGGGCTGCACCTATTTTCAGAATTGCCTTGTAGACTGTTAGTTTCCTCTGCTGAACAATATCATCACTGCACTCTTGTGCAGCTATAGTTTGCTTTTCTCTTTAGGCACCAAACTGACACATATACAGTGTTAAATTGTACATGCCATCAATTCACAGTACTTGCTGTTATTCAGTTCCCCTTTAACTCACAGCTGAATTTGACACCGCTGAAAAGCATTGTGAATCTAATGATATTCCAAAGGTAATCTGGGCAAATCTTGTGTAGATTACAGTATGAAAGAGGAACAGCCTGGGGAAAAATGGAAAATGAATAGTACAACATGTTACAAGCCTTTCTAGTATGAAGGGGTAAGGGTTCTGTTCCATGATATACTGACATAATTGGATGAGAATGGTGAAAGGAAAAACAGCCCATAGATCACCTCCCACCAAAGACCTGAGTTACCCTAAACTATGGAGGATCAAGAAGTATGAAAAGCTTATTACGGAAAAGCTTAAGAATCTTGTCATCAAAAGAATATGCCTCAAATATCATATAAATTATATATAAATAGAATATATTTTTATACACATCTCCTTAAAGAAATAAAATTGTTTTAAAAGAACATACAAGAGTCAGAGTCCTAACACCACAGACATGTCAATAAATCAATCTCTTCTAGCCTCGGACTACAAAATTAATACCTTTGCTAATTATCTTGTGCTAGGAAATCTTTGATCTTCTCCGGGCCATGCTTAAGTTAAAGAGGGTCACAGAAGCAAATAATTTCTCTTAGCGGATGACAAAAATCCATCTGAGTCATTGGAAAATTAGATTTTTCCCTTTGCCAGCTGGACCACTTTTCTTTTCTCACCAGGTAAACATGCTTCTCATATCCCCCTCCCCCTTTTTCAACACCCATCGCTAAAGCTTACAAAATGAGATCCTGTCAGACTGTCTCAAAAGATATTATATCTTTCTCCCCAGTTGCAACAATGTATTGAATGCACAGACCACTTGATAAATGGGATTTGTGTTTACTACAGCCTGAGCATTTGTTAAATACAAAACAGAAGCAAAAAGCTTAACTACTATGAAACACGACTGTCTCCTCCTCTCCTTCCTTCTTCCCTATATGAATTACCAAGAAGACACAAGACATTTAAGAGGATTTACCAGCCCAAGAAGGAAATGCTGGTAAATATGTAGTGAATTGCATATAATTATCACACCACATTCAGGTTTGTTCTCTTTGGGTGTGGGTGTGGGTGAGTTTTTTGTTTTCTTTGTGTTTGTGCCACATATCCTACCCTAGATTTAAAGAATTTTATTTATATCCCATTTTTCTCCTTTGCAGGACCAAAGACAGTTCATAACATAAACAAAATGTAACCAACACAGACTTAGAACCTAAAAAATACAACATTGAAGCAATGTTTATAAACTTATTGTGTGATCACTGCAGAGAATTACAACAATTTAAAAATCCTTAAACAAACGTTCTATTGTCAAAAACAGCCTTGACAATTACATTGTGTTTGGGTGAGGAGTGGTTAACTGGTGAAAAAAAGAGTGAGCTTCTGGGATTTTCTCTTGCCTGGTGTCTCTTTGTGAATGGTGGTGAACACAAGAGGGTATCCTATAGACCATCTTGACTGCTGTCGTTATTGTCAACATTCAGACTGCCATTTGCTTTGTAAAGTTTGATGTCTTTTTCCTGTTGGCAATGTGGACATTATATTATGCAGCATTATCAGGCCAGTTCCTGCTCTTTTGAATATTGGATACAAAAGCACAATACCCCACATTCATATATCTGAGGGGAGGTTGTTTTGTTTTGAAGAATTGAATTATATGTATATTAGACATGGGGACGAATAAAAAACCAAATCGCGATATTTGTTAAAAAAACGCAGATTGTTTTAAATATTCGTCCCTTCATATTTGTCAGTTCCAGAGACCCCCAAGAATATGAAGGGACAAATATTTCCCATTTTTATTCATCCCCCATACGAAGAGAGGGAAGGGTAGCCTTCCCTCTCCTCCTATGGCTTTCCCATTCTGCCTATGGGCCCGTCGATCAGCTGATTGGCAGGCCAATAGGCAGCCAGGCAGCCCCACAGCCACACCCTCCCACAGCCTATCCCCTGCCCCCTTCCTCTCCCTACCTTAGCCGCTGCCACCATCCACCACCACCCAGCGCCACCCTCATCCATTGCCGCCCGCTACAGTGGCCTCTGCAGCCACGGCCTACAGTAAGGGACACTGGCTGCCCTTTGCAAAGATGGCAGCTGCAGCTTCATTTAGGGTAGGAAAACTGCAGCTGCCATCTTTGCAAAGGGCAGCCCGGATTCCCTTAAGGCAGGCCATAGCGAGACTGCAGAGACCGCCGTGGTGCAAGCTGCCATGGATGGTGGTGGCGGCAGGGTGGTGGTGGTGGTGGGTGGCCGCCAAGGTAGGGAGGCGACAGGGGCAGGGGGGGCAGGCTGCAGGGGTGGGGAGTCAGCTCTTTTTTAAAAGACCGATGAATAAATTCATGCTTTGTCGGTTCATGAGGAGGAGCTTCATGCTTCATCAACTTTGACGGATCACGAAGCAGGACAAATTGCCAAAATAACAATTCGTCCCCATCTCTAATGTATATATAGGTTTATTATGGTCATATGATCTGTTCAGATGGACATTAACCAATTTACACAAAATACAAAGAAGGACATAGAAAGTTTTTAAAAAGCAGAGAAGTTATCAGGTATCTTTCAGTAAATAGGCCCTTCTTCATATTACAGTGAGGAAAAAGTTAGCAAATTGAGCAGTAACATAGGGATTACAGAAAATACATAAGCAACTACTTATCAGGACAGCATTGAAATTTTTGCAAAAGGGAACAAATTAAACTATTTCTTATTTAGTCATAAGACCTGCAGTACAGAAGGACATGACACAAACATTAAGGAGCCCCAGCCATGCATGGACAATATATCTCTTGAGAGGGAATTTCCAAAAATCTACCCTTGAGCAGGGGTGATGGTAAAACATTACATCTAGCAAGCATAAATGCTCTGTGAGGCTGGGGTGTTCTAAAGTTGTTAAACTGCGGATGACCCATGTATTAGCAATACACTATTTGCAATAGAGGAACATGCTTTGTTTGCTAGAGAAAACATATCATGTCTCTCAATATCATATAGTCTATGGGACAATAAATACTTGTTATCCAAGGATTAGTGTGGAGTCAAGAGAAATGCGAATGGACCAAAAGTGACCACTTACTAGTATGGGAATCTATTAACATAAATTGTGCATAGCCAGGATGCTCAGCTAAATAGTGAAGATGCAGCCAGAATTTTATAGTCTGGATCCATACTCTAGTTTCTGCTCAACCAATTCCAGATTCCAGATACATGGCCACTTATCCTACACAGTGAGAAACATCCAAAATGTGATGCAGAAAGGTGACCTGTACTTCCTCTGCACCAAGATTATCTGCAATGATCTAAATGGGAATGCCACAGAGTAGCTGGGCCATAGGCTTAGCTTTAAATGTGAAAATGAAAGGACATTACGTCCACCATTGATGTAAGCAAAACGAGCAACAGCAAATGTACTACAGTTACCCATGTTTGTGATGGAGAGTCCAACTAGAATTGTACTTAAAACCTAGCTCCAGATATATAAACTATTTAATTTGTTCAAGAACGTTATTCTATAGTGTCCAACATATATTCTTTCAAACCATGGAAAACAATCATAATTTTAGATTTTGCACAAAGGACTGCCAAAACCATCAGTAGGTGCTTTAGGCCTAGGTGAGTCAAGGATAAAACTATGGCATGATCTCAATATACTAAGTTTTGGAAAATGATCCTTGAACATCCTCAAGGCTGGGTCCAAATCATTCATCAACAAATTAAAAAGATAAGAAGCTGATATGCATCCCTGTTTAGCCCCCTTGTTACTCACCATCTTATCAGACAATTCACCCTGCAGGTCATAGTGAACCTGACAGCTGGTATGAGGATATAACTTTTGGATATGGAACAGCATTCTTGTATCTAAAGAAGTCTTAGCCAGTTTATCCCATAGCAGTTTCCTAGGGATGGAATCAAAAGCTTCTTTCAGATCAAAGAAAGCTGCAAACAGTTTCCTCCCACCTAAATTACTGTATTACTCTGCCAAATGAGCCAGAATCGCACAATTATCCTATGTGGATCTTTTGGTACAGAAACCAATCTGTTCCGTCCCCAAGACTCTTTGGGTTTCCATCTAAGCTAGCAACTTATCAGGTAAATGCCCTGTGTATAGCTTGCTAACAATGGATAAAAGGCTAACTGGAAGATAATTCCCTGGTGCATACAGGTCTCTTTTTTTAAACACAACTACTATTATTGCCTTAGTTCAAGCCAAAGGGACCTCCCAGTGTTGTTTATTAAAGTAAAGATGGTGGCTAAAGGAGAGGACTACCATTCCATTTTTTTTTTTAAATAACTTGAGGGGGAAGCCCATCGGGGCCAGGGGCCTCAACACACTTCAGTTTATTAATCAAAATTTTAATTTCCTTTTGCTTCACTAGAGAACATTCCAGCAAGTGAGGTGGTGAAGGGGTCAAATCAATACATACATACATATATATATTTCTTAGCCTAACTGTAGCCATCTTGCCTCTGTAATTCGCTTTGCTATATAAATGTGTAAACCAGTTATATTAAGGGTTTTTGCTTAGGCAGGCAAGAATGAACAAAGGAGGGAGTCCGCCTGAGTTCCTTTCATTTCGCAACTAAGTGTTTTAATTAGGAATCTGTCCTTGAAGAAGACCGGGCGCCTAACATGGAATTGGGAAGAATGAATTATTTTCAACAGCTCGGACACCTGCAAAACCTACTCTTTCCCCCCCTCCTTCTCCACTCCCCTTTTAGCTGTTCCTTTCATGATCAACTTGTAAAAATGCATACTCTGTATCTGGGGGCACGCTTCTTCTCTGCATGTTTGGTGGGAGAAGTTGTGTCTATCTTTGCTTGCTTTCAGCTGAAAATAAACAAACATATATTGGATCTCATTGTCTCTGGTTAATTGAACAATATATCAGAGACAGGTTAATAGCCAGGAATTAGTCCTGGCACCCTTCAGTGGTATGAAGTTTCTGAAATCATTCTCTCAGTCTAGTGGATCATAAAATATGTTTCAAAAACATTCCTTTCATGTCTGTGCTAGCACCAGGCAGTCAAGGGAGCCAGATCACCTTTTAAGGAGAAAAGTGGGGTAAAACTAACTAACTAACTAAATAACTAACTAACTAACTAACTAACTAACTAACTAAGGCACCAGTGACCATGCCCAAATATTATTTACTATTATTGGATACTGAGGCATTAATCAGTAAGTCCCATCTCTTTTTTTACAGCTTACTTTTCTTATTGACTGTAGCATGTTTATACTGTTTTTTAAGCTCACAGTATTTTTTCAGGAGAACATTTGGGTTTTTTTTGTGATCTGGTTTTTCAGTAATTAGTTATATTTTTAAACAATGGCAACAACAATAAAAATGATGGAATTCTGGTAAATATTCTGTAACAGAATTTATGCTCTCTCTCTTTCTCTCTTTTGTTTAAGAATTCATAAGAATATCCAAGTTGTGTCACTAAAGTTTTGCATAGTTTAAACTACGATCTGTGATGCTAGTTTCCATATGCCCAAATTTTGATTAGACTGTTTACAACTGATTTGCTAAATAGACAAAATAGACGTAAGTTATATCTACAATCACAGATTTGCATTTTTACTAGGTTGACTTTCACTGGTTGCAACTGTGGTTCTCAGCAATTAAAAAGGGAAGCAAAACCCATGAACCAGCATTGCTATAAGTGTAACAGTGTTTTAGGAGGCTGGAGAAACTTTTAAAACATTTTTGCCACTCTGTGAGCCATATTTTTGCTCTTTCAAAAAAAGGAGAAAGAAGTAACAGTAAGATTTATCAAATTGTTTTTCCTCCACTTACAATGCCTCATATATGGTTAAAATACAGACAAAAGAGCCCTATGTATGTCAATGTAAAGGGAAAGACAATAAATAAAACAAAAGCTCCACCAAGAGTATGAATATAGTAGCCTGTATTTTTAAATGGGGGAAAAAGGCCTGTTTATGAAAGGAAAGAGATTAAGGTTCATTAAAGTGATGTCATGCTGTAATATGTCTCAGAGCCACAGACAAGTGTGGAGGTAAAAACTGAGGGGATGGGAAGGAGTTGGCTGTAAATTGCTTCAGTACAGAAAATCAGTAGGCAAAACTCCTTCTGTGGTAAATGAGGTTGCAAATGATATCCAGAATAAGGGTTATGAAATAGCTCTGAACTTTTATCCTAAGCAAAGATAGCATTGAATAGACAAGGATGGCTGCAAGATTGTCCAAAGGATTGTTCATCCTTCTCCTTAGGGTTGTCAGGTCCCTGATCACAGACTGGAGTCTCGGGGAACTGCTATCCTCCTCTGAGTATAGGGATTATTGGGGGATGAGGTGCTACAGAAGGGAAAATGTGTCATGTTTGTTTAGTGTATTTCAATTATAAGCACCTATCTTGACCTATTCTGACATGGGGCCATGGCTTGTGAACTTGGCAAAAGAGAATGAGGAAAGAGATATTGGGTATATATGCACATCCTCCCTTTGTGCATTTTGGGTATGGTTGAGAGTGGAGCACCCACACTGCGATTTGTGAGCCTTCCTGTTGCTTAGGTAAAGGTAAAGGTTCCCCTTGACAATTTTGTCCAGTCGTGTTCGACTCTAGGGGGCGGTGCTCATCCCCGTTTCCAAGCCATAGAGCCAGCGTTTGTCCGAAGACAATCTTCCGTGGTCACATGGCCAGTGCGACTTAGACACGGAACGCTGTTACCTTCCCACCAAGGTGGTCCCTATTTATCTACTTGCATTTGCATGCTTTCGAACCGCTAGGTTGGCGGGAGCTGGGACAAGCGACGGGCGCTCACTCCGTCGCGTGGATTCGATCTTACAGCTGCAGATCTATAGACCTTACAGCACAGAGGCTTCTGCGGTTTGACCCGCAGCGCAATAGCAGTGCAATGACTTGGGAGGGCCTGCTGGGCTGGAGGTGAGTTTTCCACAAGCCCCAGGAGCAGCATAGACCTGGGGAAAACTCTGAATGTGTTTGATTGCTGAAGACAAGGCAATACAAGATGTGATCTGTAGCAAGCAATCATCAGTGAAGCTGGTAGGTACACATTGTCACCCAATAATCTGCTAAGAAGTAGTGGTGGGATTTTTAGCATATATTTTTTTTTTTAGTTTTGCCCTCCCTCCTTGCTCTGGTTTGCCATATTACCAGGTTAAGTGGGTTTTCACAAGATTCTGGAGCCATTTCCCTTGATTTCTCTCATGCCAAATTCCATAATCAGATCACCCAGCCCAGTTCTGACCTCCTTCTGTCCTGCCTTTCTGACATCACAAAGGCCAACTTCTAGTTTTAGGCTTTGGGTCTAAAATCTCAGGGAATGGTTGCTGATAATCTGATAATTCCATTTATCCCTGTGAAGTATCAACTATATTCTTGCCATTCAGGCCAAGAGTAGTGATAGACCATAAACTTTTAGCTACTCTTAGGTCTTCAGGCTTGTGTGATTGTGTTGATTCACGGAAGTCTTACACAGTTCATATAGGCAATTTTAAATGTTTATTTTTCTGTGAAATAACCTTTCCCATTTAAACTTTGATTAACAGTTCTATATAAAATTTATATCAAATTCCCTTCCTGGCAACAGGAACAAACCTAAAACTGAAATGTGTTGTTAATTTAAAAGTTTGAGGCTAATTGTGCACTTAAAGAATTTGGGGCTATGATTTTCACACTTTTTACCCAAAAGCCCACTGGCTGAGCTGACTGACTCTTTTAATATGCTTGCCTCCTCCTCAACACATGCATATTACAGAATAAATCAAAGCAACAATCATATGCTGATTTAGGAATTTGTGAAATAAAATATATGTTTGTAAGCCTCAGTACCTGGGATAGAACACTGAATCATGAGCATAGTTTGGGCTGCAGTACAGCAGTTTAACCACTACGCCACGAGGCTCCTTTACTTTTTCTCTCTCTCTTCACTACAGAATCTATATCGCTACTATTATCATCATTGGGAAAAAAATCCAGATAGAATTGAAGAACTGCTGGATAGCTCAGTGGCTAAGGTATATAGCTGCAGAGCCAGAGGTTGGGAGTTCGATTCCCCACTGTGCCTCCTTGATAGGGGCTGGTCTAGATGATCCACAGGGTCCCTTCCAGCTCTGCAGTTCCAGTGTTATGATTATAATGACTATATTGAGTAACTTATCTTGGGGCTCAACAGCTGTAAAACATCTCTTATTTGGGAGCTCCATATATACCTGCAAATTCATAGAGAAATCTCAGCAGCAAATCAATTCCAGCCCAAAGACCACCTTCTTCTGTTGGAGTCCCTCCTTCTGCTGGTCAGGCAGAAAATTCTGGCTGGAAACAATCAAAATTTCAGCTTGTGAAACTGCTCCACAGACAGAGGAGTCACTCTTTTTTCAACCCAACAGCTATTCAGGCTACCTAACACAGAGAAATGCCATGTTTTCCCAAAAATAAGACAGGGTCTTATATTAATTTTTGCTCCAAAAAACACATTAGGGCTTATTTTCAGGGGATTTTTTTTTTCATGTACAACAATCTACATTTATTCAAATACAGTCCTGTCATCTTATCCTGGTTGCTGAACAATGGTGGAGGGCGGGGTTTCGCTTAACTGGGTCGTATTTTTGGGGTAGGGCTTATATTACAAGCATCCTGAAAAATCATACTAGGGCTTATTTTCAGGTTAGGTCTTATTTTAGGGGAAACAGGGTAGGAGGCAGGGGCATTATTACTCAGTGGCATGATCATCAGGAAGATAGAAATACCTTTTAAGAGTGGCAAGAGTAGAATATAGGCAGTCTTGCTGATGGGTTTCAAATGTGGAATGCATTCAAAGAAAAAGTAATGCATCTGTTTAATTGTATGTAAATAATGGTTATAAGTTTAAGAACAAATGTTTGCATCTGCAATGCTACTTGGCGGAGAATGTAATGGCTCTGTTGAACCTGGCATATAACACAACTTATCACAACATTTGGTCTCTAGTGAAGATGCTGGAGCTAAAAAAGATTGTGCATTATAGTTATTATATGACATTGTCATCTGAAGAGCCATAAACTATGTGCCTACATTTCAGCCACTTGCTATGGACACTTTTTTCTAATGTTAAACCATATAAAAGGGACTTTTGACAAAAAAAATGCCCACTGAATCTACTGCTGTTTACTAATGGATAGTTCTTACTGTTGAAAATTTTAGCACAATCTTCGTCTGTGTTCATAGTCATTTGCCTGAGTGGTGGATGTCAGCTTGTTTCATAGTGGGTGGCTACCTCAGGAATGGGGTAGAAAACTGCATGCTGAAAATCAGACATTGAAATACATATTGTGAGCTGAAGAAGTAAAACGCAACACTCTATTTTATGTGGTTATATCTTTTCTCTGATGTTTTCATGAAATCAAATATGTCATTGTGATATAATGTCATTCAGTTCATATTGCAATTTCATTATTTTTGATCAAAGAAACAGATTTATTATTATTTAGAAAGGAAAATGGTACTACTGTGAGTTCACTGGTAGAATAAATGAAAGTATACTTGGGAATATTACTTTAGGTATCTCTAGCATTTCATACCCAGTTGTTGCTCTTATCATGATGTCATCAAAAACCTTTGATGTATGTGTCTGGCTGTGCAGACTACTTTCCCTGATGACTGCACATAGCCTTAGAGCTTTTAGCCCTTGATGTACTTGTCTAGCCTCAGAACCCGGCTCAGAATGTGCATGATGGATGAGATTTTCAGCATAAGCTTTTGAACAGTCTACCTTCCCTTGCTGGGCTCTAAGCACAGCTTGCAGGGGTACGTGTGTTTACAAATACATAAACCTACACATGTGTGGGCATAAATAAACTGGTTTACAATCTAAAGGTGAAGCTTCTATTCTTTAGATGTAAAAGAAATTCAAACCACAATACTTTTGAAGCCGCTGTTGATTCCACCCTCTTGTATGAAAAACTTATCTTTATTGTTTTACTTTTCTTCTCACAATGGGTAATTATAGCAAAATGTGAGTAATATACAATGTAAGATGGTTGCTTATTGTAACCAAAATGATCGCATGAACCAATTAGGGTTAATGTGAGTCAAGTGAAACATAAGGCCTGCTCAGACTGGTTGTTTTGTTTGTGGGGTGTATTGGGCTACAAAGGGTCTGTTGAGGTGGGAGAGAGGAGTGATGTGCCATTTGGCAAGCTCCTCCCATCCCCACAGAAATGACTCCTTGTAGCCCAATCAGCTATCAATTAAGCATTTTCTATGATCCTCTGTGGAGGGACAGGGAAAGTGGGTCCTCTTCTCTCATGCTTCAGATCCATACAAAGCAAGGTTTACCTGATTTACTTGTATGTTTACCTGGTTTACTCACAAGCACTGAGACAACAGCAATAGCAGCTGAGGACAGCTGTAGCGCAAGCAGAAGATATTGGGGTGAAGGTTGGGGAGACAGAAGAGAGGTAACCTCCTTCCCCCCATCTCCTCAGCCAGTGCTCTGCTGGGGCTGTACTGCTTTGTATGGATGGAGCCCATAGCCCCCTTCCCTGCCTTTTTTTCTCAGACCTCATTCGGGGGCAGGGTTGGGGTAACTATCCTTTTTGTTTTGTTTTGTTTTGTATTAAAAAGTATATTGAAATGGCAATGCATCAACCTGACATTTTTGAATTTCGCTGTGTTGGTTATGGGAATATTAAAAATAAAAGAAGATGGAAATAGAGGAGGAGGTTTCCTTCACCCTCCCTTTTAATACCACAATTGACCTAATACATCAAAGGGTTGTCTCCTCAGTCAATGCTGCCCCCAGTGGCATTTTGGTGAAAATATCCATCAGCAAAGGCAAAATAAAGAGCTATTTTGCATCTCAATAAATTGTGCCAAACAGATTGCATACCATAGCCTTGTGCCAGTTTGGTGTGGGACAGATCTTAAAAGGGAAGGATGGATCATTCTAAATAGAAGCATTTATTTATTCATTCATTCATTCATTCATTCATTCATTCATTCATTCATTGAAGTTATATACTGCTCATCTGGCTTCAAAGGCCACTCTGGGCAGTTTACAACAAAATAAAAAACAATGATCAACAAAATTAAATTATAACAACATAAACATAAAAATAATGTAAAAGAATAAGTATATGCTAAACATAACTTGAAAAATACAACACAAAGGCATTTAACAAAAGCCGTCAAGATGGCAGAATCAATGACTTAGGAGCTGGTAGATACTCTGCATTCTGTTGATGGAACACTGTGGAAGGTCCATCTAAATAACTAGGTTTTCAGAAGTCTCTCAAAGATAATCAGTGAAGGGGGCGAGGTGAATATTGGGCAGGAGTTGATTCCAAAGGCATGGTGCAACCACAGAGAAGGCCTGATTCCTGGTCTTCTCCTTCCAGGCCTCTCTTGGGGTCAACGTCCTCAACTGTCTGGCCTGGGATATATGAGTAGGATGGGTAGATCCCATTGGAAGAAGGCATTCTGCCAGGTAATGAGGTCCCAAACTGTTTAGGTCCTTGTATGTTAGTGTCATCACCTTGAAGCTGCCACAGACAGGTAACTAGTTTAAGGTGGTCAAAGTGAGGGAGATATGTTGGTATCTATTTGCTCCACTCAATAATCTGGCTGCCATATTCTGGAACTGCTGGAGTTTCTGTATCAGCCTCATTGGTAGCCCCATGTAGACAACATTACAGTAGTCTATTTTCAAGACTACCAATGCATGGACCACCATGGTGAGGGAGCAGTGTTAAGGCAATCCTCCTGAGGTGGAAATAGGAGGAGCAGACCACAAACATTATCTGGGTGTCCATTGGCAGTGCTGGGTCCAGCAGTACATCTAGACTGTGCACCTCATCCTTAGCAGAAACATTGCCCCCCCCCAAGAAAAGGGAAACACCCAAATTGCAAACAATGGGCACACCCACCTGCAGAACCTTCATCTTGTCTGCGTTCAACCTCAGTCTGTTGTCCCTCATTCATGCCAGCACGACATTCAAGCAGCACTGAAGGAATGAGACAGTATCCACTGCAGAAGAGTGGAAGGAGAAATGGAGCTGATGAAACAAGACCCCAAAACTCCTGATGATCTCCTCCAGTGGCTTCATTAAATAGCAACACAAGCAAAACAGGTATTTTCTTTTGTGCCAACGAGTGCCATCAGGGTTCCATATGCCATAATTATATGCCAATGTCAACAGGCTCATATTCCAACATTATAGTCAGAAATCAGCCATTAGGCAGCAGTTGTACTACTTACGTTCACTGTCAGGAGGGTTGTCAGGTCTGCAGCATCCCATTCCCTGAAAGTTCATTGCCAAAACCTGAAACTAGGGGATATGCCTTCGGCTGTCACATAGCCAGGGTGGACAAGAGTTGGGACACCAGATTTTTTTCCCCTGGCTTCATGCCACTGCTGCCAGAGTTTGACCAACAAGAAGGGTCATGAGTCATGGTGCTCCATTTCCTGCCTTGCTCTAAGTGGCATGAACAATCCAGTTTTGCCAAAAAGTCAGAAGTGTAGAGAATTACACTGGGGAAGCAGGTGGTGAGTACATGCAACTGAGCCCAAGATTGTTCCATTTGGAGCAACACACATACACACACATCCCTCTCTATGCTAAGCCAGTGAGCACTGGCAGCTGTTGCTAATGAATAGAGATGGTTTTCTAGGCTTTAAAGCTACCTCACCCACCAAAATCAAACTATCTCCTTTTCCTATGTTGCTCACCCTTAGATTTATCTCCCTGCCTGCTGATCCAAACAAGCACAGCAACTTCCTGAGAGTTCAGCCTTCTGCCTGACACCTGCCCACCTTAAGTGTAGGAGACATCAGTCTGAGGATTGTCTGTACTCCATCTGGATGCAGAACAGTTATGAAATTGCTTGTTTGTGGGAGTTGAAAGTTTGACAGGTGACCTCCAGCTGTTTGACGGGTTTTATGTGGTATGTATTTTTCCACAGACTGCAAATTAGAGTTGCCATCAGATTTGCACAGCATCTTTCAGGAAACGGTTTGTTCTGTTACATCAAGGAGAAAGATTTCTATATGCAAAAGCCTTGTAGCAGTTGTAGACATTTGTATGTCTATATTTTAAATTAAAATGTGATGTAAAAATTTTATTTATTTATTTATATTTATTTATTTATTTATTTATTTGGTATGATAGACCCCATAAGATCGAGTCTGCATGGAGTTAGGGTGTGTTTGGCTATGGCTGGGGTTACGAGGGAAACAGGAGAAGATACAGGGCAGGACAGTTTAGAGACAGAGGAAATAGAATTCAGGTAAACCCTGGAACTTCCCTTGCTCACGAGGGAAGGAAGACTGTATTACAAATAAAAGGTGAATATAGCAAGTTATACTTGCTCTTGTATGATTTAACTCAGATGGCTGGATAGCTCTGTGGCTTAAATAGTTCTGTGGTCTGGGAATTCAATTCCCCACTGTGCCTACTGGGAGAAGAGCCAGCCTGTGCAGTCAAGCTGCACAGTTCCAGGGTGCCCCAGAAGAAGGGGATAATAAACCACTTCTGTGTGTTCTCTAGCTAGAAAAACCCTGGAAAGGATTGCCATAAGTCAGAATTGACTTGACAGCACACAGTTATTATTGTGATTTGAACCACCTATGTTGTTTTTATCCAGGACAGTCTACACAGGACAGAGCCATGCTGCTGCAATGGGGGCACATTTTTTAGATCTAACCACCTAAAGCACATGCCCTCATTGCAGCAGCATGACCACTGTGACAGCACCACCCATCCCTCATCCCCCCACAACAAATTTAGAAGGATTCTGTGTGAAACTGCAGTAGCATTTAAATCTTTTTAAATACCTGGCTGTGACAAGTCTTCTAAAATACATATTTATCCAGAGAGCTCATCCCGTGTAGGCAATATGAAATAAAACATCTCATTTTTGTGAGCAGAGGTATTATATGTACTTTAGGAGGGTCTGAAGAGGTGGTAAAAGAGAAGATTCTTATAAAAGATACTGTTGAGGCTGAAGCATTGCAGTATTGTAAGGAAATGTCCAGAGTTAAATCCAGATCTTGTAATAAGCTAATTATTGTCAATTAATAAGGTTAATTTAGTATTTGTTGTAACTAAACAAAGTCTAGATGCCATTAACTTGCTGACTTAACTTACATCCTAATTAGTTTACTATTTACCCACAGATTTAGTAATTTCAATAGATTTGGCTGACATGTTTTGTAGAGACTGTAACCCACTAGGAAGGCACGGAAAAAGTCTAAGCCATGGCTAGAAGAAGGGGAAGGGGAGGTCATCATGGCACAAATGGGGTGTTGGGGCATGGGAGCTTTAAAAAAGCAACAACCAATAACTTCTCAGGATATATACAAAACTGTCCCTGCTATGTGGGATCAGGCTCAGACAGTGAGGTGAGCCTCAAGTGTGAGATATATGTGTGCTTGAGAGAGAGAGAGAACACCAGAACCATCATTACAGGGGTAAAGGAGAGAGAAGAGAACAGCCAAAAGCTTCACTTGAAAAATGACAGGGAAGGAATGAATAAGTTACTATTCAGTTTTTACAAGCAAAACTGTCCTAATGCAATGCATGTGCAAGTCTCTGTCTTCCTTTTCTTGTTCAATGGCATTTGAGCTCCTCTTTCAACCACACATCTTCATTCTAAATAGGTTGAGAGGCAAAAGATGCAACTATGCAGCAGTGCAGAAATATGTTCTACATATGCTAAAAGCACTTAAAGTAATTTTTATTAAGAACTATCCCTGTTTGATTTATTGAATAATCCTTCTAGCCACTTAGTACTGCATTTCAGTACTGCACCAGCCAATATTTCCACTAATATTAATCCAAACTGAATCAGGTTTTGGGGTTTTCTAGCTAAAATCTTTAAAAAGAAAACATCCTACTAACTAGAATGAAAATATGATTCTTCAGTTACCTCTTTCAATCGAAACAGTTTTTGGCAATTAGTTGACAGGTGACAGGGATAGGGAAAGGGGCGGGGGAGAGAAGCAGATCAATTGGGGAAGTCCTAATTAAGTTGCTAGATTTATGAGAGTAGCATATGTCAAACTGGCACAGTCTAGATATTTTGGACTAAAATAACCCGCTATGCCCATCAAACAATTGTGTAACATGTAGCCCAAAGCCTCTAGAATGTTTCTGAGCTAAACAATTTAAACTGCAACAAGAATTGAATTGAAAGAGTAAGCAACAAAATGTCTCTGGGGGAACAATGTGAACATATGCTATTTTCTCCTGGTATTTCCTTGAAAAGTAATAACTTTTTTTTTACTTAACTTGAATTTAAAACATTATGCACTGATATTAATCTAATCTGAATTAAATGCTAGTTAAAATCTTTAAAAAGACATTCTATGCTACTAATATTCCAAGGTCTGATTACCTCTTAGTACATGCAGACCAGCTTTGTTCAGAATTTTTCAATTCATCATGACACATGTTCCCATTTTCAAAGAAACTAAATCACCACTAAAATTCTGCTTGGTTGCATCATGGCTTAATTGTGCAAAATTAAAAGAAATTTTACATTTGGGTGTGCATCATATAAATCTACTTAATTTACCAGCTATAAACTCCTTAGTGACTAAGTTTTGTATTTTAATAAATGTAATAGAGAAACATAATTAGATATCTGTTTAACTGGGGAAAAACTGAGAAGCATTTTCATGTATGTGGAAGAGGTAAATTCACGGAAGTAAGACAACTAAGGATCAGTTCTAATATAGCCATTAGGTGTTATGCCCCTTGGGAGATGCATTCTAAAAGAGTAGTTTTTCAAGTTCTGGCTTGGCACTAGTTAACCTGTCCACCATGATGGTCCCTAAATGAGGGTCTCTTGCCTCCTCATCTTCTTGTTGTCTCTAAGACAGAAGGAGAAGTCCAATTGCATAAGCATAAATCTATTCATATGGCATTGACTCAAACTCTAAACCACAAGATATTATCAAACTGCTGGATAGCTCAGTGGTTTAGGCTGTGGAGCCAGAGGTTGGGAGTTCAATTTCCTACTGACAAAGATGGGAACAAAATTCTGATAAAAACCCAGATGCCAGCTCTGCTCCCAATCTATTGAGGCAACACAATTATTGGACCTAAAAATGTCACATACAATACCAAAGGTACTTTTACCTGTTCCTTTACCAATGTTATTTATGCCATCTTTTGCCAACAATGCCCATCTGCACTCTACATAGGCAAACACGACAATCTCTATGCAAATAAATTAAGACATCAATCTCTATGCAAATAAATCAGACATCAGGAATGGCAACACATAGAAACCCATTTCACATCATTTTAATTTACCAGAACATTTCACAGACAATTTGAAAGTGGCCATCCTACAAAAAAAGAAATTGCAAGAGAAGAATCCAGAGAGAAACAGCTAAGATAAAATATCTACATATGCTAGACATACACACCAATGGACTTAATATAAACCAAGGCTTTTGAGGGCATTACCAGATATAAACACTACAAATATTGTACTGTACTGCATCTCCCAGATATCCCCGCCCCAACAGATCCACCTTAGAAACTTCAAAAGTATTCTTTGCTCTTGTGGTCACCCATTGCCTGGGGTTATTCACACACGATTGCAACTGATTACAAAGGAACACTTGGGGGGGGGGAGTTCATCAATGACTGTAAACAGCCAATCTAATTAACATTCATGTTATCTACCATTGCTATTTTATGACAGAGATTCTCACATTCTTTACAGCACAAGTTTCATTGAAAAACCTGCATATCAAAAACACTATCACCACAATGACTTTCTTACCAACCAACCACTTTCTCTGTATTTTGATATCTATGTTTTGTTGCCATGTATAAATATTTGCCATTTTAAATCTCTTTCTCTTTTGTCTGTTGAAGTGGACTTGTCCATAACAGCTCACATTAAAAATATAAAAGTTAGTCTTGGTTTTGTCTTCTTTTATATATATATATATATATTTATTTCTATTTTTCTTTTACCTATAGTACTACAGTGGATAAATATAGTGGCATCAACACTGGGCTGGGCTGGAGAGGCTGCACAGAGTTAGACTGAAGTATGGGAGTGAATGGCCCCCAGATATATTTATTTTGCAAACTTCTATAAGAAAGAAATGTTTATGAGAGCAGTCAGAGAGAAGTCTGGATGGTTGCTGTTCAAGGATGTGTCAGTTCACATGTACTCTGATCTATGTTCTCAAATGATGTTATGGAGATATAATATGAAATTTGTTACTTTGGTTCTCATGAAGAATAATATAACATATAATTGGGGGTCTCCAGTATACTTAAGAGTTTTATACACTGGAAAATATTTCAAGATAACATTGTTGGATCAAGTATCTGGAAGATGAGTTGTGGTGACTGGATTTCTTTCTTATTAGGTTGAAAAGTTTCGCTACTCATCCAATTAGCTTCTTTAGTCTGAGGAGAGTTGGTAGGAGACTCCTGATATATCCTCCATGTTGGTTTCACTTCCATCTGGTCTGAATAGGCTCATTAGATGGACAAAGGAATGGGGGGGGGGGTGACTGAAAATCTCACTTCTGCAGTCCTTTTCCACCCATTGAGGTGTCCACCCACAGTGGTCTTTCTGGTGTGTGGTCCTGATCTTTCTGGGGACAGATGAAAGGGAAGCATGATAAATGGGAGACAGATTGTATCTAAGGCCTTCACCCCTGTTGAGTGAGGGATTTTCTATATGCACACACATGGCCTCCATAACCCCTCTCTCAAACCACCTATCTTCTCGGTCCAAAATGAGTACATGTTAGTCATCAAAAGAGTGTCCTTTGTTCTTCAAATGAAGGAACACTGCTCATTGTGGTCTTGAGCCATTGCCCCTCCTGTGCTGGGCCATTCTCCAAACCAAACAGTTGCTGTTTGGTTTCTCCAATGTACAGCTCTGAACACTCCTCTTTGCATTGGACTGCATATACTATATTGCTACTGTTGTGTTTTGGTGTCCAGTATTTTGGGTGGATAACTCTCTGCCTTCAAACCCACAAACACACTAAGGCAGAAACTCGTCCACCCAAAAGATGGGTGAAATATAGTATACACGGTCCAATGCAAAGAGGAGTGACAGTGGGTGGAGAAGGACTGCAGAAGTGGGATTTTCACTCACCCCCAGTCCTTTGTCCATCTAACGAGCCTATTCAGACCAGGAGAAAGTGAAACCAACATGGAGGATATATCAGGGGTCTCCTACCAACTCTCCTCAGACTGAAGATAACCTCACCTGGATGACTGAGAATCTTCACAGATATATTGTTGGATATAGGTTTTCTTTTTCATGAGCAACAACAGGAACACAAAAGAGCCAAACTGAATGAGTTGCTGTTGGAGTGGTCTATCATCTCAGAGGGAGAAATCCAAGAGGAGTGAGAGGGAACTGAGTTGAAAGCTTCTAATTCATCTAACAGCTTAGAGGGAGAAGTAAGTGAGCTTTAAAAGTGCCTTGGAAGTCAGGAGGAAGAGAAGATTTATTTAAGAACTAACTGAAGTTTTTTTCTTCTTTTTAAAAGATGAAATAAGAATATTATTGAGACTGGTTTATATGTTATAGGAAATAATAGATAAGAATGATATGAGTATATTCTGAAGAATCATTTGGTAATACTTAATTAATAGTATTAATTCCAGGATATTATATTAAAAGGGAAATAGAATATGGGAGAAAGGATGTGACTGGTAAATTAAGGTCCTTCAAAGTTATAGAATCTACCCATAAAATGAGATTCTTTTTTGAAGAAAGGAAGGGAAATGGAAAGATAAGAGGTGTATTAAAACCTAAGGGTGAAAATGACTCCAAATATAGTTAGCTAAGGAAGAGGGAAATTGTGATATAGGGATGAGTGGAATTTTAATCAATTTAGCGATTTAGAGGATATATGAAAGATGAAATAAGTTAAGATTTCAATAGCAAGTTACCCTATATATATCAGTTGTTTGTAGAAGGGAAGTAAGAATCATAGATTAAGTTAAAATTCAGTAAGATGGGGACATCACTTATATACGAATGGGGGGTAGAAGGGCAAGAAAAATCAGTACTAAAACATCTAAAATTGAATAAAATAATTGCATAGAGCTGAGATAGTGTCGAGTGATAGGAGAATAAGAAATAAAAGTGGGAGGATATAGGAGACTGTTCATGCCTGTTGTTCTGGGGACTGTGGGTGGACCCTCTCCCACAACAACAATGGTCTGTATATTAGAATTCTGGCAGATAAAGGAGGGAGTAAATATTGTGGTTTGGATGTTTATTGCTTATTTGGCTTACGGATGGGGTATAGTTTATTGTTTTGTTATGTGCCTTTAGAAAAATGCTCACAATTTGGAGAATAGCTGTGAGTAACTCCACCCCCAATTCCCTGAGGAGAGGAGAACAAAAATACAGCTGAAATTACACAATAACAAAGTAAACCTTTGATTTATGAATAACCTCATTAAGATGTAAAAGAAACTGGAGTGAAAATATTGGACCGAAAGAAGAGAGAAGGAGCGGCGAGTCGTGCTGGTCAGTCCTGCTTTTTTTTAAAGCGAAACTGACTTTTAAACAGCAAGCCTTTACAGCAGGCTGGCTCAAGGTCACAGACAGGCAGTGAGACGGAAACATTTTTGTGTTTCTGGAAAAAAATCCCAGAGGAAATACTATGGAACAGGCTTCAAGGAACTGAAATCTTGTGAATGCTGTTTAGTCTGGATTTTTCTCTCTAGTTTGTGTGGGACTTTGAGAATAAAACCTGGACTTTGGAGGAGGAGGAATAAGCTTGTGGGGAAAAAAACAAAACAGACTGTGAATCATAGTGTGACAACATAATCGGCTAGATTGAAGAGCTGGGGAAGCCAGGACTGGAGTCGAATGGGACTTTGACAATAGAAGCTTATTTGATCTTAGAAGAAGGAAAAAATCCTTGGGAGCAATGGATAGTGCTGGACTTTTGACGGATTACAACGATATCTTTTGGAGAGACTGGCCCCTTGTGTTCGCTGTTTAGTCTGGACTTTCTCTTGACTGGGCTGTATGGATTTTGATAATATTGCCACGGTTGAAATTCAAATTGTTGGGCTAAAAGCTGAGCTATATATTATAATATCTGGGCAAGGAAGGGAGGACATACCCAGGGGAGGTATATAATATTATTTATACAAATTATACGTATTGGAAAGATGGAAATGGCCTCCGAAAATTTTAAATATCAACTGTTGGGAATTTTGCCAGATAAAGAATGGCAGGTTACCATGGAAATGACAATAATAACAGGATTTCAGCAGATAAATGAGTGTCTCAACCGGGCGGAAGATTTGATGAAAGGGGAATCATCAGTGGAAATTGTATCAACTCCAGAACAGTCTTTATTGAGAGCGATGCTAGGTAACATAGAGGAGATTAAGAGTTACCCTGTGAGTTATCTAGCTACAATAGTCAGAAAAGGTGATGTTAAAAATCAGATTAATGTCCTGGATTCAATTTTATTTCCCCAAAGCTGGAAGAAAATAGAGACACGGAAACAAGAGAAGGGTACTGAGAAAATATGGGAAGTGTTAGAAATGGATACTTTTTCAAGCATGCTGAACGTATGTCCAAGACAGAAGGAAACTGAAAGAGGGGATGTATTTTATGATTGGTCTCGATTTCCTGATAGAGTTGGAATAACTTAGATTTAAATTAAAATATGAATATAAGCTGATATTTAGAGGATAATCAAACAGTAAAAAAAAAAGAGTATAAAGTTGTTGGTTTTTGCATTGAAAAATGAATAGATTAGATGCTTGTATACTTAATATGAATAGATTGGATGATTGTATATTTTGTGTTCTCCCATCCTTAAAACTCTTTTTCCATCCCTTCCACCTCCTTTTACCTTTTGTATTCCCTATCCTATTACTAGTAGTCTAAAAAATAAAAAATATTAATAGCAAAAGAAAAAGAAAAATGCTCACAATTTGGGACTGAAAGGGAAAATTTGATGTAAATAATTATGGTTAACAATTTAAGGATTAAAAACTTTAAATTTTAAAGGCCTGGAAATTGTTATAAAGAGGAAAAGGATAGAGATTTTATTAAATAAGGAAGATATAATATTTTTACAAGAAACTCATCAAGTAAAAGAAGGTGTGATGAACTTATATTAAATTGGTCTTACATTTTTGAAAAAGGCTATTGGAATTCAAAGTCAAGAGGGGTTCAAACCATTCTCCCTAAGAAATATGATTTTAAAGTGAAAAAAATGGGGAAAAGGATAGTAAGGGAATATATATAATGTTACCAGAAGTAATGGGAGGAGAAGAGTATACTTTAATAAAAATAATAGTATTACGGTCTTAAATCTGATCTGAAATATATTCTGAGAGTGATGAAATGAAATGAAAAGAAATTTGTGTTTTACTCCTCTGATCATAAAATCTACTCTAGAACAGAGATTAAAATTAAATGTGATTATAGAGAAGCTAAAAAATGGAGACTGGATACTAGTATTTTTCAACAAAAGAAAAGAAAATAGAAAAAGAAATGATGGAAATATGGGAAATTAATAATAGAGAAGATTGCAACCAGAGTAATACTTGGGACACTATGAAGCTGATGATAGGAGGAAGTGATATTGAGGAATTATGTAATCTTAAAAGATAAAGATAAAAGAATATGAGAAAGGTGGAGGATAAAATATAGTTATTAGAAAGAAAATATATGATGAACAAGGTTAAAAGAACTATTTCAGAGGTACAGGCAAAAAGGAAACAACGAGAGAATATAGAAATTGAGAAAGTTCAGAGAAATTCAATAAATTAGAAAACAATATATTTTGAATATAGTAATTGAAATCCAAGAATGTTGGCCAAAGCAACATAAGTTAAACAAGCCAAGAGCCTTATTGGATCAGTTAAAAATCATAGGAGCAAAATGTGTACTCTGGTGAAAGGTAAATTGGACATTGTCCAAGATTTTAATGAAAAATTATACTCTGTCGAGAAGCTTCCTATGGGAAGCATTAAGGAATACATTGAGAACAATGTGAGGGACAGACTCCAAGAAACTGATAAAGACTGAATGGACCAGCCAATAAGAGAAGATGAGACAGAGGGGAAAAATAATAAATTAGAAGTAGGAAAGTCCCCAAGAATTAATGGTTTGGGACCAGCGTGTTTTTTAAAAAATTAGAAGAATGTTTGTACCAAAATTATCACACAGGTTTTTAGAATCCTTGCATTTGAAGCTTTATCCTCCCCTGGCCTCACTGGCTGCCTCTCATAGCCACTAGCTGCTGCTGCTGTGTTGCTATTTTTACTGTTATGTTATGGGCATTTGATCTGGGGAAGAAATAAGTACCAATGTTTGAAATAATATATAGAATATTAGAATGCTGAAGTCTGTATTCTTAAGGATAAAATAAGTTTTTTAAGTTAGTTTGGACATATTACTTAACTCCTGTGAAACTAAATCAAGTAAATTCTAATTATTATAAGATGTTCTGGAGAGGGTGCCAAAAAGCAGGTACAATTTTTCATATGTGGTGGGAATATAATATTAAAATTTTGGCAATTTTTTTAAAGGAAATAAATAAAATATGTAAATTAAATTTAGTGTATATCCTAAAATAGTATGGAATGTAATCCAACAAGTAAAGAATTGATTTCCAGCTTGTTAACAGTGTTGAGATTGATTATAGCTAGAAACTGGAAAATAAGGTATAATTTCCAATTAAATGATTGGTATAGGGAAGTTTGGGATAGAGTGATTAATGATAAGCTAACATATAATATTAAAGTTAAGAAGGGGATGCTAAATAACAATAAATTTACAGATATATGGAGATAATGTATTGATTATTGATTTTGTCAGGTTAGGTTATTCAGATAGTCAGTTTACATCATTCTGCACCTCAGCAGGCCATTGTAAGAGGCAGATGTTTTATGCTTCAGTACCTAATGGTAAGGAAACCGATTTCAGTAGAGAAATTTACACTTTGAGCCCACATATTCTGAACTGATTGGGAAAATATGCATTTAATGAATATTCTTCTGGTTATTTTTTTTCATACTAGACACTTGTTACCCCAGCTAAAACCTAGTTCACTTTAATATTGTTGTATGTTTCCTATATCTTTCATGATTGTGAATAGAGATGGGCATGAATCAGAAAAATGGTAATTCATTTTGATTTGTGATTCATCAATGTTGACAAATCACAAATTTATGATTTTTTTCCCTGATGAATCGACAAACTGATTCATTGTAACGAACCTCCTGAGAGCATTCCACCAGGTGAAGGAGCCTCTGTAGTACTATACTCACTATACTTTGAACTCTAGGCTGAGTGAGACCCAGAAGGTGCGTGAATTAGCACTGTGGGCAAGCTTCTAACCTAGATTTTCCACTTGTCTCCTTACCTGAGAGAGAATTCCTTCTTGATTGTGCACTTTGTATTTAGCACACCAACCAGACAAGGCAGACCACTCAAAATAATAAACTTAGTGAACGTAGCCTCTTGGCCAAGGCACCTTCTTTAGACATTCAAACCCTTTTTCCTTCAAGGATCACACTTTGATAAACATATAAAAAGGTTTATTTAAGTTATAAGAAGTATAAAGAATTAAAAAAAGGTAGTTATACCATTCCAAAACAATGCAAAAGCAATAAGCAATGCACATTCAAAAGCTTTCCCCATGAAATAATAAAAAACAACTACTTTTCCATAAAAACTATTGACTAGCTAAGTAATCATGATTGAACTTCTACTGCATCTCTATCCCTAATCCATCATCTTCAGCAAACAGACAGACAGATGAAAGTATAGATCTCTCAAACTAGCTTCTTGCTAGATCTTAAATCCATGTTCTCCAAACATGATGTTATCCAATCAGTTTCATGTCCTTTTTCCAGTAACTTCACTCTCAAAATGTAACTTCTCTCAACCCCCTTCCTTCAGTTCTCATGAGAATCTCTGCTAACGATCAATTAGGAATGGAATGTGATGTCTCTGACTCCGCATGGTACATCCTTGGTGCAGAGCCAAACAAATCTTCTGTCTCATATAGATGAGCACCACCTGTAGCAGCCTCGAAAAGTATGACATAGCCCATCTGATTTCCTCACATTTGTCAATTTGTTGTTGACTTGAAAACCGTATAAAACACCCCACCCACCCCCCAGCAGCCAGAAACACCAAATTCTCAGGAAAGCTTTTCCTGACTCTCTTCTACAAGTCCTGCAAGTTTCAAATGTTTGAGTTGAGATGTTTGAGTTATACACCCACAAAGAGGGCCGCCCCAAGAAAGTTCCCCCCAGGCACCTAGAGGCACCAAAAATACAGAGAAGCTTCTACTGACTCTCCAAAGTTTGGTGAAGATTGGGTTTTAGACATCCAGGTTATACACTGACAAAGCAGGTCCCCCCAGGAAAGTGCCCTTTAGCAGCTGGCTTGGGGAAAGCCAATCTTCACCAAACTTGGAGGGTTTATAGAGGAGAGTCAGTAGAAGCTTCCTTGCAATTTTGGTGTCTCTAGGTTCCTGGGGGGCTAATGGATAGCCAAAGGAATCGACAAATAAAAATTGCTAAAAATTAATTGATTCATATTTGTCAGGGCAAATTTCTATTTCTATTGTACCAATAGAAATCAAATTAGCAATTTTTGAACAAATTTGGTGATTCATTTTTTAATTCATGCCCATCTCTAATTGCGAAGTATCTCTGAGAATGTTCAGTTTATTTATTTATTTATTTATTTATTTATTGGATTTCTATCCCGCCCATCTAGACCAAAGGTCTACAGTTTACATTTGGAAGATAAATCATCAAACTCTTTCATAGCATTTGTGTAATATCTGAATACTATGGGTGTTAGAATATTCAACTCATCACCTATTTTCCCTGAGCAAATTTGGAGGTGGCTGAATTTGATTTGTGCTCAGATTTATGAGTCACCAAGACAGCTGGGCACCGTCACCAAGTCCACATTCCTCCCTGAATATATGTAATGGTCTGTCAGGAAATTACAAGATTTGTAATAAAAACATCTTATAATGAATGTGTAAAGGAAGTTGTTAATCAGCCATATTGTACAGCTGTGTATAAAGCTGAGTCATGCTGACTAGTAGAAAGCTGATGTAATCATATGAGATCACCTAGGATGAAGTAATGTTACCTGATTGGTTTATTGTACTATATAGTGTACATAGGGACACACATGTAGTGTGGAGACATGGAGAATTGTTAGAGGACATGCTGCTGGAGTATTTTGTGAAGACTGTACATATTTTTATTTTATTTTATTATACTGTTTTTATTCCATTTTTATTGTTAGCCGCCCAGAGTAGACATGTGTCTAGATGGGCGGGGTATAAATTTAATAAATAAATAAATAAATAAATAAATAAATAAATAAATAAATAAATAAATGTAATATAAGCTTTGAAGAAGAAGCTGTTGTCTCGTGTTTTGCTTCTCTGCAAGGACCTTGGAGGCTGGTGGTAACCCTGCTTTGCTCAGCGCACCCCGATTCCTGATACAGGAGTTCTTGACAAGAAATTCCTGACATGTTTTCTGATCTTCCTGTATCAGGCGGATGATGTTGCCAGCCAATACCTGTCTCTGGATCTTCAAAATGAAACCGGCTGATGGCTCAGGTCTCTGATCCCCCAGCATTAGGAGAGTACTTTTACCAAGCCCATATTTGTCTCTGGATGTTTAGAAGTGAAGGTTGATTGATAATCAAGGTCTCTGACCTACCTGTGCTGGCTGGGCACTCTTGCTAGTTTGTGTGAGATCGAAGGCCACTTAGCATTTGAGGTGAATGGCAGGGAACTGGGAGTCAGTGAGAAAAGAACCATAACTTAGGAGCAGAATAATTATTTCTTGAAATCAGGGTTTCCCAGGTGCAGGGGACAAAGGCTGGACCAATCTCCTGCTCTCCAAACACCAAAGTCTAGAGAGACACTGGAGTGCAAGATTCCTTGGCATCTGTGGCCCAGGGAGATAGCCTCAGTCCACCTTGGAGGGAAACACACAGCCAGCAGTGACAGGTGCACAAGCAGCAGGATGATATTTCTTCAGAGTTCCCAAGGCAAAAACTCAAACAATCTGAACCAAGCATGGCCTCCCACACTCCTAGCAACAGTTCCAGCAGAAATATTTTCTGTGGAACTATTGCTAAGAGGCCCCAAAAGTTCAAAAAAGAAGAGGAATAGGAGGAAAAGGTTGTGTTCAGAGATATTCCCAGGTATCCCTAATCAGTAGCCTGGCTTCCTCAAATGCAGCCACTGTCTGAGCCTACTAGCCTCAATTAGAATGTCTCACATTTGCCATCCACCCAATCCTGGAACATACACAGACACAGAGAGTAAAAAACAAACAAACAAAAAACCCACCTTTTGGTGGATAGGCTGCCCCATAACAGAGAAGAAGAAGAAAGCAACAGCAGCAGTTGAGACAGAAGTCTCTTGTGTGTCAGCCTTGCAGAGGCTGGATGGATAAAGTAATGGGAGGCTGGGAGTTTAAAAAAGGTGTGTCGGGTGGGTGAATATTCCCACTCAGTATATCATGTGTGAAATTTGCACTATTTGGAACATAGTTCCCATAGCAAGAAAAAAAGAAGAAAGAAAAAGTATGGAGAAAAAACAAAACAACACCCCCAAGCAATAGCAAATAAAAGCCAGCAGTGGACTAAGGAAGGAAGGAAGGGAAAATAGAAAAAAGAAAAAGAATACAGCAGAGGAGGAGGAAAGAAAAACCCTAATGGTACTGTGACTTATAAGTTGAAATTCCATACAAGAGAGTCAAAGATACATCACATGTATACACACACACACACACACACACACACACACACACACACACACACACACACACACACACACACACTCTCTCTCTCTCTCTCTCTCTCTCTCTCTCTCTCTCTCTCTCTGAGGTAAAGTAAGTGTAATAAAATGTAGCCACAAGAAAGATTCTCATGCCCAGTGTAATATTTACCAAGCTACCATCTTCCCCTTTGAGAATTTAGTTATAATTCCAAAACAAAACAAAACAAAACAAAAAAAATGTTTTCAGTGCAGTGAAGTTTTTAAAAGCAATTCTTTGTTTTCCCCTTTTTGCAAGTTCAGCAAAATAATTATTTTCAGTTATTTAGCTGTAAAATTAACTTTCAAAGTAACAACCACACCACAAAAGACATTAGTTCTCATTGTCACAATTTTCAGGTTAAGGAAAAATAATTATTTATAGGTACCTAATTATATGTGGTGGGTTAAACCGCAGAAGCCTCTGTGCTGCAAGGTCAGAAGACCAGCAGTCGTAAGATCGAATCCATGAGACGGAGTGAGCTCCCGTCACTTGTCCCAGCTCCTGCCAACCTAGCAGTTCGAAAGCATGTAAATGCAAGTAGATAAATAGGTACCACCACGGTGGGAAGGTAACGGCGTTCCGTGTCTAGTCGCGCTGGCCACATGACCACGGATACTGTCTATGGACAAACGCTGGCTCTACGGCTTGGAGACGGGGATGAGCACCGCACCCTAGAGTCAGACACGACTGGACTAAATGTCAAGGGGAAACTTTACCTTTACTAATTATATGTAGCCAATGTCTTTCAATCACTGGAGGTGGTGCTGACTTGTCTGAACATTTCTAGATACTAAAAGGCTATACAATATTATTTCTAACTAATCAGCATATCCTATGATATAGAAAATAATAGGGGGGAAGAGCTGGTCATTCAAACTCTGTGCTCAATTGAGGCATGTAACAATGAGTATAGGGGATGGATTACAGATCCAGAAATGGAATCTCCTACTGTTATTATTTTAGTAAAAGTGCAAGGCAGGCACTTACAAAGAAAGAGAATTTTTTTAAAAAAACTTTTAATCTTTATTGCATTTAAAAAAGAAATTATAAAAATAAGTAAATAATTATCACAATATTAGCACATAACCAAAATAACTTTCTATTATCTCTTTTGCAAAACAGTAAGTCTTTAACATTTTTACTTCCTTATTTTCCACCAAACATTTATTTTCTTCGCAATCTTAATAATACCTTTCTTAATTCTTATTTTATATCCATATTAGCAATCTGCTTTAGTTTGTTTTTACTTCTGTTGAGAGCAGTTCTGCTTCTAATTTAAGCCTAAGTCACTTGGTACAGGTTTGGAATCTTTCTTCCATTTCTCTTTAAGATAATTCTTTACTTTCCCCCATTGGGATTCGTGCTCCATTCTACTCTTTCCTTTCAATGAGTCTGTTAGTTTGTCCATTAATATTAGTTCCTGTAATTTTATTAAACAATCCTCCACCGAAGGTTCCTCCTTGTCTTTCCATTGTTTTGCCACTTGAATTCTGGCTGTGCCTAATATGTATAAACAAATTATTGTCTCTTGTCTTGAGAAAGAGAAATTATAGAGTAGAGATATCACATTGCTGTGGATTACATCATTATCTTGATATAAATGAAACTCACGGCCTTTTTGAAGTTTGCAGTAATCTCCAGCAATGGGATACACTTCTTCACTACATCTAAATTAGCTTACTGCTATGTAGTTTATTTCCAAGCAAACTTCTCTCAGAAGGTAAAATTGTTGCATGGTTGTAGTTGGCATACATATAAAGAAGGAAAGCTCTAATTGCCAAGTGTTTTATTTATCCAGCATTTTGCTCACATGCAGCAGTTTGTAACTAGTGATACTAATAAGTTTCAAAACTAAAGTAATTGTGGGAGTCACCCCCTCCTCCCAGAAAGAAAGAACTCATCATGATTCAGGTCAAAATCCCTTTGAATTTCAGCTAGGCCTGTAAATAAGTTTGAGATGTCCCAAGTTGCTTCTGATCCTTCCCTTTCTCAAAGCTTACCTTTCATCAGCATTGAGTAGGGGGAGAGGGCACTTCTTAGGCCTTAATTAGGCCCCAAAGATTTTACCAAGAAAATATTTCCTACACAAAGAGAGCCTTTGTAATGATCTAGATGCAGAGCAAGCTACAATTCCCAGACATAGTTACACATTCAGAAATTTGTAAGGCATTCCATTTCTATTAGTTCAAAAAGAACGGCTCCCAACCCTCCCTATAACCACCATGACTACAGCAGGAAAGAAATGCTGCGACAAAGGAAGGTGGGCTGGACTGAGTGAGGGCTTTCCAGCATTTCAAAGAATTTCAAAGATGCCGCCCAGAGTAGACCTTTGGTCTAGATGGGCAGGGTAGAAGTCAAATAAATAAATAAATAAATAAATAAATAAGTAAATAAATAGACGTGGGAAAGTCTGTTTCCCCCCCCCCCCCCTGCAATGCTGTGAGAAAGGTTAAAACATCGGAGGATATTCCAATGTGAGATGAAAAAAGTTCACCACTTGGATTAAATTCTATGTTACAGACTGCACATCATTACAGGCAGAAATTCCTCAAATGCAGAAATATGTGTGATTCTTACTGTGGGAGGTTTGGATACCCCCAGAAGTTAACTTTGTTTTATGATTGCTTGCTTTGTTTTGTAATTGGTTGTCAGGATGCAACACAAGCTTTAATTGTAAGTATGATAGCTCAAACACAAGGGCCTGCCAGACTCTTGTCTCTGGAATACAGGCATAATTGAAGCTTCTAAAAACAAACTATGTGTAACATATAGACTGACCTTTTAAAAACATCCCTAAGCAACATAAGAAATTAACTTCATATTTGCTCATCAAAACTGTGCAAGAAATATAACTGATACTGAAAAACATTAACTGTAAAGGACTGAGGTAGCAACTGTGACCTAAAGTATGTAAGGCAGTTCATTTCAATGTGTTCTCTGTCCCAAATATGACATGATATTGTGTCTAAAACTGGATGGAGGGGGTTTGACTTCTGCTCAAACAAACAAACAAAAATTATAATAGAATTTACAAATCCCAGTGGATGTGGACTTCTTAAAGGAACTCTTTAGATCTTTATTATATTGTGTTTAACAATGGTTGCATATATTCCTTTAAAATTATGTTTTAAAAATGCCTTCTTGCAATTTCTGCATATTAATAAGTATATTACAATGTTTAGAGACTTTCAGTTCGCATTTACTTTTAATATGCAACAAAAAGGCCAATAGGCTATGCAATCTTGTCCTTTAAGTTCAAGAGGAGTACTCAGGTAAATGAGTATAGAATTGCAGCCTTACCAAAACACAAACAAAGAGGATTCTAGAGGAGTTAATTTGAATACAGAAAAAAATGCTTTTGAATTTATTCAGTTGATTTTGAAACAGGAATAATATTTTCCCCTTCCTTCCTTGGGTATTTTCACTGGCCATTTTCAATTTTTTTGTTTGTGTTATATGTATCTGCTAACTGATGGGTTCTAACAGACCAATTATCCCGACAGCTTTAGATTTCTTTATTTGCTAATTGAATCAGTCACTTGACATCCTTAGTGTAAGATTATCACAAGGAAAGAAAGACAAAGAATATGTTTAGGGATAGCATATTCAAAGAAATTTGGGAACTTGACCTAATAGTCTTTAGCTATTTGAAATCTAATTAATCATCCTGTTTTTGAAGAAGCAGAGTCAATTATCCCAGGATGTTTAGAAAGTTAATTGGGAAAGTTTATGCAGGATTTGAAACTGCTATGATATATTTTATGTTCGTTACAGTCCATTGTCTAATCTTCCTGCCTATGTATCTTATATATTTCAGCTTTCTGAGAAGTGGAGAGTAAAAGGGAAAGGGGGAAAAAAAAAAAGTCAAACAAGATCATGCATTATAAGCCCCAAACATTCTGCAGGCTCTTTATTTCTTTTGGCATTTTACTGCAGGAATGTTTCATACCATTCCAAGCCGCAAACAACTGCTCACTAAACCCTCAGTTGTATGATTGCAGTAAGCAGATATCTAGCAACCATCTGCTTTGCTATTACTACTTCCTCTTAATCAGACCATGGGAAATTAAAATACAGACAAGCAGATAAGTTAAGGTGATCATTTTGGAGCTATTAAGGATGTTCTATTTTCTCTAATACTTTCATATTGGTAAAGATAAACTGATTTAGTTCTAAAGAGCGAGCCATACAGAATTGCCTACATTATGTTATATTTCTCTGTTGCCATTGGCATTGCTATCTTTTCTGATGTTATTAAAATGCAAAACTATGGGAAAAAAGAGTTCTGCATTGGTATACAATATATTCATACACCAACCAGGTGTATGAATAAGGTATCTTTCCTTTTTTCTCCATCTGCATCTATCTCATTGAAATCTTGAGCCATCTGTTGACTTTCTTACTGAAACAGTGAAGCAATACAGAGAAATTGCCTGGCATAGAAACTAAACACAGGCTGAAATCCTGTTGCTTAACATAAGAACATTTGTAACTTTTTGTTCCTAATTGGTAAATAAATAGTCACACAAGTGACTGTGAGAAGGGAAGTTATGGTTATTATTGTGCCAGGATGGATGGCTCTGACTTTAAATCTAGCTGCAAAAGCAGGTGCATGTTCAGCTGGTCTAGATACTTAGTTTTCATTTTTTTAAAAAAAGTAAAAGGTGTATCTACATCATGTAATTATTATCAGATTCATACTCCTTTAATTAAGAATCATTCCTCTCTTCTCAGGAATGCTGGGATTTGTAGTCTAGTGAGATACTTAAAAGGGTACCAAGAGAAAGGGACTGAGAAGAAAGGGACTGAGGATTAAATTAGCATTCAGGGTAACTGTAGTTCATGGAAGGGTAGACTAGAACTCTCTGCCAAAGCTGATGGTACTTCACCAGCAACAAGTCCCAGGATTCCTTAGGAGAGAGCCATCACAAAGTACCATGAAACAGACACATGTGTATGGTTCAGGTACTCTGGATGGCTCTAGCTTCTACAGAATGAACCAAAACCTGCAATCACTATTTTATCCTCCACTGTTCCTTGTTGTTGATGTCATAGTTTTTGACATGATTTAAAATGGTAGATTTAAAAGTTTTGTAATAACATGTCACTACAGTATCATTGTTGTTTTTTTGCAAAGGAAAAATACACACCCCTGTTTACAAAGAATTTTTAAGAAGAAATATGGAGCTCTGCCTAGAAGTGTTTATGCTTGGACTAGATCCATCAATTAAAGTGATTTAAAACTAACTTTTTCCCATTGCTCCTAACCATTTACTGGGTTTGTGTCATGGAGACATTTAGCAAATAACTCCCCCACCCACTCCATATCTTTTCATCCCCAGCCCAGAAAAAGCTTTACCTAGTGCAGTTCTGCATGTAATGTAGATGAAGGAAGAGAAGTCCTGTATCATTTAAAAATTATTAGATGCTCATAGCCTCCATTTCAGATTCTCAAAGAAATATCAGTCTAACTCCAATGTGCCAGATCTTGCTCTGCAGCACTTCACAACAAATAAACATTGACAACTAAGATTTTTCCAACTTTTTAAACCCAGGTTGAAGGTGCATGGGAGGAGGGGAGAATAACCTTCTTCTGGCTGAAATGGATACAACAGAAGTCCACCGTTGAAACTTACCTGGTCACTTTAATTTTGCTTTGTTGTTTGTTGATTGTATCCATGCCTTTTAGAAATGATTTGTATGTTAATGTGTTATGTTCATGTCAGCACTGAGAATCATACAGAATACTTGATTCAGACATAGCATCAAACCATTATTATTAGAATGAAGTAGAAGGACCTGGGGATTTGTGTGTTTTTCATTCACTTCTTCTCCTTCCAAGAAGAGGGAAAATTAAACACATCCATATTAACTTTGAAGACAACAGCACCATCTCCCATTATAATCCCCAGGAAATGGGTTTATTAGTTATTTCACAAACCTTTATATGAAATATCAATTGAACCTGGTTTGTTTGAAAGAACAGCGATTAGAATAATCCACAGATTCCAAACTTCAGATATAACAGGGAACTACGGTTTATTCAGATCCAGAAGTGTAAAGTTACCAACCAACCAACCAACCAACCAGGTTTAAGTCTCCTTAATGGATGGAGGAATTCATAATCTTGACATTAGCTATGGCTTGCTTTTGTAATACTAAAGCAAAATCTATTGTTAAGACTCAACCAGTCTATGCTCTAAATGAGATAGCATTAAAATCATAATTCTGTTATGCTGAATAAGATAAAAGTGCCTTAGGCACATTGAGATATCTCAGCTGCACAGTGCTGCTGATTAGAGTTTGGAAAAGTTACTTTTTTAGCATACAGCTCCCTGTATCCCCCATTGGCCCTACTATCTGAGCAACTCTAGAACAAACAAACAAATCCAAACCCAAACCCAAAACCAAAACCAAAACCTTTTCCAGCCTCTTCTACTGACATCTTCCACATACACTATCTCAGTTGATGATCTTCCTTCTAATACTGTATACATCCAACATTTATTGGTTCTGCAATGTGCTGCTGAGCTTCCACATCCCAGTATGAGTTTAATAGTATGTCAGAGGACTGGTTCTCAATTTCTGATTCTCCAGATGTCCCAGATTTCCTTACCATTGGGTTTCCTGGATGAGGTTTCTGGAACTGAATACATCTGGATGACCAATGATGTTGAAAATCATTCGTTCAGGGAATCTTTGCTTGGGGCATTCCCATATTTCTGGTTATATGTACCAGACCCAGACCAAATCTATGCCTATTCCGAGTTATATTCTCTCCCAAATATGCCTTCCTTCTTATCAGTTCAAGGCCCTCATTTGGAACATCATATAGATCTTTGAAGAGTTTAAGCTATCAAAGTGACCAGTTCTTAAACAAAGCCTACAAGATTCTTATGAATTTCTGTCAGTGTAAAAGCAGATAGCACCAAAGAAAAAAGAGAAAATGAAAGGAGGGAAAAACCTACAAGCAGTATCAGCAGAATGGTCTGAAAATATTGGCTTGCTTTTGTTTTGCGTTCATTTGATCAAAGTTTTCAATGCCATGTCAGCAAATGTTGGGTATTACAGAAGTTATGCCAGAATCTGCTACGGCATGAAAAATTAATTGGTTGTTTGTAAAACTGGCCAGTAAAGTGAGGAAGAAAAGAAAACCCCTTACCATATGCCAAAGGAGATCATACATAGGTTACTCCCTGTGGTGCCGTAGCATACCACTTTGGATGATCTGCAGTGGATTTGAAAGCAAATGGAAAAGCATTTGTAATTAACTGAAGTCTTGTAATTAACTGAAGTCAAATGACCATAAGTGCTGATTTGCACAAGTTCAAAATATTTTTTTAATGTTGGTTATTACATTTTCAAAAAGTAGGCATGGTTGCTACCTCCTGAGAAACTCTAATGCCTCCTCTAAGACCCATGTAGCAAACTCATGCAAGAAGCAAAAGTAGCTAAATATGCATATTCCTGAATCTTCCTGTGACATGCTGTGCATCATGCTGTTATATACTGCAAGTTAGCAAGATGAGTTATCACACTGGTGAAAGCAGGAAAGCGGGGGTGGGGTGGGGAGAAACCTGCAGCACTTCTGGAAGAAAAGGGAAAAAAGATTTTGATAATCAGTATGCATATGTTTCATGCATAAATAAACAGAGAGAAGGAGCTGTGAAGCTCCCTATTGATAATGATCAGGTATGGCTCCTACACATTTGAAAGACTGGCTCCTCTGTAAGCATTCCCCTCCTATGGCTTGTGGTGAGCCTGATGGTTACCACATGTTGCAGTCTCTTATCTGTCTATTGTACGTCCTTATCTCTGGAACTCTCTCCTAAGGTTGGGACAGCTCACACTTTCAGAAATGTTTTGCAAATTCCTTTTTAGAATGACTTTTATTAGTTCATGCAACAGATACCCTTTCCAGTGTAATAATGCCTTCTTTCTGTTCTCTTTTCTCCTTCTTCTTTCGTTCTTATTTTTGATTGATATGTTATTGTTAACTTGGATTTTGTAGCATGGGTAATGCCTATTTTAACATTCCCAAGCCTCCTGGGAAGCAAACTTGTTGAAAAGTGAGGAATCACTGACTAATGGTATTAAGAGGGAAGTGAAAATTTTTAAGTCACTTGGTTCAAATTTCATCAAACCCATGAACTTGGCTGCTGCACTGGGGTTTATCATTAACTATGGTTAGTAAAAAGAAGACTTCTACAGAAACCATGGCTTGAAATTGGCTTAAACGTGCCACAGTTATTAGTCCAACATTAGAACAAATCACAGTGAATGAAAAATGGAAATGAAAGTTTCCGAATTTCTTTAGTCAGCTGTTTGGAAGAAGGTATCATGAGATAAGGTTAAGCTCATTAACACTTCACTAAACATCTTGTGAGTGGTTTGCAGTGGGCTCCAAGCTTAATTAGACATGACACCTTAATTTAAAGGGCATTCTGCAAGCAATTATTTCAAACCTTTGGTAAAAGCCATTTTCCCCTCTCCTAATAGGTCACTGAAAAGACTCATAAGCCAGTGGTAAAGAAAGGACTGGGGGTGGTCATGTATTATTATTATTATTATTATTTTTGCTTTGATCCTACAAACTGCTGGCCTGAGCCTAGCCGCAGCTAGTGTATGGTTCCCAACTGCTTCTGGCTGAGGATATGTGGCCTTCAGCAGGGGAAGAGAAAATGAAGAAGAAAATTCCTACCTTACTCTAAGCAATTGTGTAACATGTTGTCAAACACTACCAGTGTGGTGCATCATACTAAAAAAAAAATAACAGTGTATAAAGTTTAAACTGGAATAGAGAATATTATTTTCTAAATGAGTTTGTAAGAGCTGTGTTGATTGGAATGTACTTTGAAAACCAAAATATCAGGAGTCTCTGGAAGGCTTTCAAAGGGGGACAGTGAAGATGTTTTCAAAGGCTTTCTTTTCCTGGTATGCCACCTCTACCCACACAGTATAAAGGTTTAAAGCTTTTCTTTCTACATCCCACCTACTATCCACCTATACTGCATTAAAGTAATTAGATTTTCCCTACGACCAGAAAGCAATCTGTTACTCATGCCCATATTAATTAACAAAAAAAGAGCTAACCAAACAGATGAAGATATAGATTTAGGCATAAGTATGCAATTAAAATTACCTAATTCAGAGGAGGAGCTTTACACACAAAATTAGGCTTCTCTATATATCTATTACTTGCTGGATCAGGAAATGGAAGTGGAATTATGCTTATCCCATGCTGGCTGAAATCTTATTCAGCAAAGTAAGTCACACTACATGAGGCCCATAGAATCAGTGTGGATTTGCTGAATCAGCTCCTCTGTATGTTCCATTGATTCAAATGGGCCTACTCTGGTAGCAACTTATTTAACAAAAGAAGTCACAACTAGAATAGGCATATATAGTATAATGTGTCACCTGTACTGTGGACAAGAAGCTACTGTTAGAACAGAACACAGGGAGACAGAGTGGTTTCCTATAGGCAAAGGTGTCAGACAAGGGTTCATTTTATCCCCTTACCTGTTCTGTCTGTATGCAAAACGTATAATATGAAAAGCTGAATTATATTCAGATGAAGGAGGAGTGAAAATTGGTAGAAGAAACATCAATAATGTAAGCTGTGCAAATGACATCTTACTAGCAGAAAGCAGCAATGACTTAAAATGACTTTTAGTGCAAATGAAAGAAGAAAGTGTCAAAGCAGGAGTGCAGTTGAATGACAAAAAGATGACAAAAATCATGACTATGGAAGAACTACACAACTTTAAAGTTGACATTAAAGTTGTGTAGGTATGCAAAATCTCTATTTTTGTATATCTACCTTGGCTCAATCATCAATCAAAATGGAGATTGCATCCAAGAAATCAGGAGACTGAGAATAGAAAAGGCAGCCATGAAAAAAATTAGAAAAGATCATCAAGTGTAAGGATGTGTTACTGGAGACCAAGACCAAGATCATCCCAATCACTATAAAAGCAAAGTTAAGCACCCCATAGTGCTTAAAAGAACTCTCTGGGTGGTTTACAAATTTTAATGCAGACTACAGATTGCACACACATCCTCCAGCAAGCTACGTACCGGTGTGAAAGCTAGAGAGTGAAGGAAGCAGACAGGGGGAAAATTGAATTGTTTGGCATATTGTACTGAAGGAAAGCTTTACCCAGAAAGAAGGTATCTGTGGGTCCAAGCCTGGAAGTAAAAAATGATCAAAATGAGGATGTTGTACTGTGGTCACCTCACAAAAAGACAGGACTCACTGGAAAAGACAATAATGCCAGGAGAAGTTAAAGGCAGCAAGAAAATAGGAAGACCAAATATGAGGTAGTTTGGCTCCATAAAAGATGCCATAGCCTGGAGTCTGCAAGAGATGAGCAGGGCTGTTAGGAACAGGAAATTGTGGAGATAACTCATTCATAGGGTTTCCATAAATTGGAGGCAACTTTGTGTCACATAACAGAGTAGGCACATTTGAATCAATGGAACTTATTGATTCAAATAAGCTGACCCGTCAAAATTTCAGTTGATTTAATGGGTCTACTGTAGTGTAACATTCTAGATCAACTTAGAGGTTGACAGAGTGCTTCACCACTGTACAGCCACCTTGCCCAGCCAGGCTCTTAGAAGTGGCCAGGCCAATAACAACAGAGTGCACAACATTGATCATTAATGTGTATTTCCTTTCCCCAGGCCCTCAAGGAGACATGCATTTAGGCCCATTTGAAAAAAACCCAAACCTGACAACAGATGACTGTAATAGTTACAGGCTCATCACCAACATTCCTTTTATGAGCAAGCTAGTGGAGATGGTGGTGGCTGACTAGCTGCAGGCACTTCTGGAGGAAACCAATGCCCTTGATCCATTCCAGTTTGGATTTAGGCCGCCTCGCAGCATGGAGATAGCATTGGTTGCCCTGCATGATGGTCTTTTGAGGGAAGCTGGCAGGAAAAAGGCATCCCTTCTGGTCCTCCTGGATCTCTCAGTGCCTTTGATATTGTTGACCATCAACATACCCTCTAACTTTCAGCCCTGCTGGGTGGGGCTCAGGCTTCTGTCATGACTGGAACATAACATGATCGCTGTGCAGAGGAGGAAGACAGCTGCACACAGGGAGGCAGAGGGACATGTGCATGTGCATGTGCCCAGCTTAGAGGGAACCATGTTGATCATGTTATCCTTCTGGGGAGGCTTTTGAGGTTAGGTATTGGTGGCCTGGCTAGTGGTCCTTCCTCAAGGACTGTTCCCAGAGAGTGCAATTAAGGGAGTTGGTATCACCCCTTGGGTTCTCAATTGTGGAGTGCCCCAGGGGTCAATCATCTCTCCGTTGCTGTTTAACATCTATATGAGATCTCTGGGAGAGGTCATCTGGAGATTTGGAGTGGCATGCCATCAATATACAGATGGCACGCAGCTCTGTCCTCCACCCTTCTGCAGTGGATGCTGTCCCGTGCCTTGAGCGCTGCCTGGCTGCTACACTGGAGTGCATGAGGGACAACAGACTGAGACTGAACCCAGACAAGACGGAGGTCCTTTGGGTGGGTGTCCCTGGTGTCTGTGGTTTGGGAAGCTCCTTCTCTTTTGGTGGGCTCATTTAGTCTAATTTAGTTATATTTTATTTCACAATGTTTATATGTTAATTTTATTTTTACTTGTAGCATTGTCTTTTATTTAACTATGTTGTGGACTGCCCAGAGTAGCTTCGGCAAGATGGGCAGTATACAAATCAAATCAAATCAAATAAATAAATAAATACATTAAACAACAGGATTTCAGCCATTGATTGACTATGGGTGGTGCTGTTTAATCAGATGGTCACAAACAATCATTGTGGGTAGTATAGAAAAGGAGATGTGGTGATGTTAAGCTCTAGGAGGCAGCCTTCAGTGATTCAAGGTTTAACAACAGGGTTGTAAGATTTTTGGATTTAAGACCAACCTGAGTCATGGCCAGTTTAAAGTCCTGGGACTTGGGGAGGAAAGAGATCTGAGAAGATCTCCAGACTGGCTGGAGTGAGGCAATAAACTTACTGCAGGGCCCTGGAGCTAGAGGCTCCCACTGGAAAGGAGACAAGGTCAGCGTATCTTCTCCTCTCTTAGGATGCACAATCTTCAGAGGCCCCACAAAAGGACAGGGAGTTGGAATAATTAAGTTGTGGCCCTATCACAGTGTTTCATATCCTTATTTCAAAGTGGGGAAAAGTTCAACAAAGTAAGTGCTACTTACAAGTAAGAAGAGATGTCACTTTAAGTACTACAAAAGAGGGTCGAAGATGTAATATATGACAATGTCTTGGCCTAAGATGCATCATTAGTGCCAGCAATTCATAAAAGATTGTTTAGGAAGTAATACAAAGAACAACATTTAATTAAAATCCAAATATCGTACATCTGTAATGTCTAATATAGATCAAAACTATGTCAAAGGACAAAGATGTTAAGTAATTAACTAGTGAAAGAATGCAAAGCCAATGAAGAGCTGGGCTCTGGGGAATTTTCATATATGACCAATTTCCCTGCAGGAGCAATCTATGAAGCATTGTTTTGAAGATCAAAAGAATAAATTAGCATTAAAATCTATATATATTGTTTGTAGCGGAGAGGCAAAAAAAAAAAAAAAGGTGGGAAATCAAATCAAATCTCTTTCTGACTTGAAATAAACAACCACAGTTCATGACTTTACTGTGAAACAGATCAAAATATTCTTATAGATTTGATCAGCACGTAATGTGCAGTCAACACATGGTTTCATCACGCCATGCTATGTTATTCAACCTATTTTCAGGAGTCTGATGTGACATGTTAGTATCTTAACTTGGATGCACATGCACAGCCCCAGGGGCATCATAGGACCACCTGTGAACAAATGATACATGTCATGCAGGTGTGGCACATCTTTCATGGATCTGTGGGTGAAGTTTTCACCCCCAGGAACTGTGACAAAGAGAATCATTCTAGTCAACACTAGAAGTGTTGATAGATAGTCATTTTCAGTTTTGATTTGGGGTTCAGAGAGTTGTTCCACAGCTTCATTTATCCTAAGAAAAACCCTCTGCTCCTGGAGGCTCATATTTTGTCCATGTTTTCATCATTGGAGAAGCACAGAGAGGGGGCTATTTGTGGGCCTCAAGCTCCCCCAAAATTTTCTTGGTGGGCGGCATGTAGCCTGCAGCCTATAATTAACCCACCCCAATCTAACCATTAACTCATAATTTGTTTTCCAGTAGTCACCACTCTTAGAAAAGTCTTCCCCTGTTCCTTGATCTTGCATCTGATGTCCCAAAGGACGTTGATGAGGTGCTCACCCCATCCTCTGATTTACCAGGTGACTGGGACCAATGAGATTGGGAGCTCACAAACTCTACAGCCCCAATTTACTGTTATTACGATTCTCCCTCCCCTATAAGATTATCATTTCAGTATTATGTTTATGCATGTTTAGGGGGTACATGCATTGTTTTAAAAAAGTGAGATACAGCACTACATACTGGCCATAAGAAATTTTGGTAATCCAGGCAGTCTTTTTTCACCATTTCTTGAAAATCCTGGGACAATTCCACTAAAACAAAACCTGAAAATTTCCCTTGAGTTGATAAATGGAATCAAGAAGGAACTGGTGGCTGGTCATAGCAACAATAACCTTAGTACTGCTGAAGTTTGGATCTTCTTTCTTGGCCCATGGGACAAACTGAAATAGAATTAAAGCAGAGGAGATAAATTTGTGCTTCAGAATGACTCCATTAGTAGCCATTCTATAACTCCCCTCTGCCATATTTTGCCTGTTTCTCAGAGAAAATTCAGAGCAAAACTCTCAGAGCAACATTTGAGCTAAATTCAGTATTTCTGCTGTGATTTTGCTTAATACCACTTGTGAGTTTGTCAGATGAAGAGTGCCATGAGAATGTGGATTGTTAAGTAATCAGGGATGTTTCACACATCTTAATTATGGAGTGTTTATATTTCTTCTTCATGATATTCTACTTCTTTGCAAATTATACAGGGGGAAAATTATCAAGGAGAAAATTCCCCAGGGGAAAAAGACATATGGTAACATCCCATGTCCAAAAAGGAGGATTTTTACTTTCACAAATGCTGTCTGTTTTGCAAATCACAGAGACTAATACATAACATCATCTTATTTCCATCTTTAAAATGCAAAGCTCCTTCTGCAACATTATATACACAAAGCGCTGCTGGAGTGCAAGTCTGACATCCTCTGTTTTCTTCATTCAATGAGTCTGCTGATGCCAGATGCCTTGAAAAAGAGCAACCACTTTCCTATATTTGAGAGAACAGCGATGATGTGGTTAATTTAATCAACCTAACAACTGCTGCATCATGCAGAAACTTATTTTAGAATTATGCCAGATCACCCTCCCCTTAATCTCAGTCATGTTAAATTCCATATCCCAAAGCAGTGCTTCAGTTTTGTCACATACACACACTACCATACCTGTGAACACAATAGGTTGTCATATTTTCACCTAGATATCATTTCTGTATCTTGAAATGCAGTGAGCCCCTTTACAGCTTCTTCTGTTATCTTCTCACCCATTCTCATCCCCTCTGTGTGATAAGATAGAACAGGTAGATGCAGTGTGATGAGAAGACTCTTAGAGAGATAAAATATACTGTGCAATTACAGGTAAAAGCTGGAACAGAACAGGGCAGAACAGGGACTTAATAAAAATTGATGCCAAAAATAGTGGGATGCAATGCACAAATATCAGAACAATATTTTAGACCTCAAACCTAAATAAAATTACTTTCATTAACACTTTATTGCCCTCGATACTGCTGGAATGGAATACAGTGGCCCAGATCAGCAACTTCCAAGTAGATAATCAAATCAAATTACTGACACATGTCTGACTAGGTGAGACAGATGCAACAAACCACAAATCATCCTTAAAAACAACTTTCCAATATCCATTCCAGGAAAAAAAAATTTATGTTGTGAAAAACTGCTTCAAATTGTGACTTCTGACAATGACAGCCCAATCAAATTCCCCCTTCCCATCTGACTTGAGGGGACCAATGTAACCAGCCCCAGCTTGCTGCATCTGTCTCATATAGTTACATTTGTGTCATGAATTTGGTTTGATTATCTACAGGGAAGTTGCTGTTCTAGACCACTGTGTTCAGTTCCAGCACGTTTTGGGGGCAATAAAGGGTTAATGAAAGAGTACTTTTAAAGGTATGAGGTCTAAAATATTGTTCTGATATTTATCCATTGCATCCCACTATTTTTGGCATCAATTTTTATTTAGAAGTCCCAGTTCCATCTCATTCTGTTTTGTTCTGGCTTTTACCTGGTCCCTGCAATTACTGCTATCTTTTTCATTGATTTTTACGAATATAGACCAGTGGCTGGAAACATATTGGACTAGAAGATTCATAGTTCTCCTCTGACCTTTGGTCATGCTGAGTTAGGTTAATAGAATTAGAATCCAATAGTATGTAGAGCACCAAAAGTTCTGCATCCCTGAGATATGCTCTAACTAGAGAATACCAGGATCTCATCCAGAGTGTACCTGCACGTACACTGCTGCAGCTCCTCTATCTGATTATACAGTTGCAGCAAACTGGGAGACTGTACAAGCTCTATCTATCTAGTGCCAAGCATTTTTGGAAAGAAAAAAAGCGTATTCCTGAATTTCAGAGTACCAAAAAAGAGAATATAAAAAGCAGATATGAGCTAATGCAGAGGATTTTCAACATTTTGAGCTGACATTATTGATTGATTCATCTATCTCTATTTATGCCTTGCACTATCATCAAGATGGTTGAACACCTGTCACCCAAACAAGTCTAATGGGAAAAGGCTCATGTTTACTTTTAAAAGAAATTGGCAGTCAAACATATAGCCTTAGGAATGTGCCATTCCCTTTGTTTGGACTGCAATTCCCGTAAGTCCCCATTCAGGGAGTTCCACCTGACAGACAAACATGTTACAAATCCCTAAATGTGGCTCATCTGGGGGAATTTCTAAACTAGAAGGTTTCATGGGCTGGCACCAGCCTAGTTCTGTTTAACTTTCTGTTTAAAAATGAAGCTGCTGCAGTGCTTCCTAGGAGCTTCCTTTTTGAACAGGAAGGTAGTTGGAGCAAAGGCCAGGTAAGGCCACAATGCTTTCTAGTTTAGGCATGAATACCAGGTAAGCTACATTTAGGTGTCTGTAGTCTTTTGATCAGATGGGACTCCCAGAATGGAGAACTCTGGGATTTGTAGTTAAAACAAACATACAACAACAACAATGAATAACACATCCCTATATAACCTAGATTTCCCTTCCTAAAACTTCTTGAGCACTACAGTACAATATGCCTGGAGGCCACTGATTTGAAAAAAGCTGAGTTAGACTCTACTTAACTTTGGGAATACCCTCCCCTGTATGTGCTGCTTAATTGGCTCTGTACTAGCTGCAATTCAGCAAGGGCATAAAATCTATGGGTACTGGCAACACACAGTGTTTCAGCTATAGAACAGTGTTTCCAGGGTAACCCATCAAGCTTGATGCTTACTTGTAATATCAGGATAATCTTTTGTTCTGATGCTTTATTTTATTGCTTTATTTTATTTCACTCTGAATCATGGGTAGCCCAGGTGTTATTGGACTGCAGCTTTCAGAAACCTTCACCATTAGCTATCTTCGAAGCTGGAGATTTTGGGAGTTGCAGTCCAAACACACCTGGTTTACCCAAGAGAACCTCTGGCCTAGATTATGGTTCATCTATTTTAAGGAAAAATCTTAAACAACACGATATTCCACAATAATACTTTTTGTTCAATATCCCAATCACATGGCCAAAAACCCAGATTCTTATACGGAATAAACTTAGGTTGGCGGATGGTCTGAGCAAGACTGAAAGAGGTGTTCCTGGCAGCAAGAATCTAATGTTTGTATCTTTTCCCTGACGCAGGCTTGTATACTGACTCATATATTTCTCCTGTTTCTTTAGGAGCGCGGGGAGCAGCCCACCCCTTTAGCCACCTAGGTATGTGGCAAAGACACTGAAAAATGTATCTTTGTGCCAAATGCATTCATGAAACTCATTTTGCTCAATCTGTAAACTAAGCTAGATGTAGCACATACAATGTAGTTTGTCAGGTTGGCGATCCTCTGGCATTCTGCACCATCCATGACATTCTGGAAAAGCAACAAAAACTTTGGGAGGCTTACCAAGTAGACAGCCAATATTTACAACTGTAACAGCCCTTTTTCTCCCTACCACCTGACCATTCTAACTTCCTTCCATTAATGAACTAGAAAAGGGCCCTGTCAGATGACCTTAAGTTCTGTGAGCAAATAGGGAGAGAGGTATCCATAGGAGAGATGGTATAGTATCTGAATATAATAAGGATACAATGAGTACTTGGATTTTTTCTCATTCTTGATGAGGTCAAGACACCCTGTCAAAACAACTGATAACTATTGTGAAATTTTTGACTCCTGCATGAAAGCAAAAATATCAAGGGCTTCCCCCCCCCCCCCAGCAGCAGCATTTTTTAAAAAAACCTTGTATAATGCTCATATTTTGCATGAATTCAAGGTTTCTGAGTGGAAATCACTTCTGTGAATTATTTTATTTTTAAAAATGCATAAAAAATAATATTCCACTCAGCAGAGAAAAAAATCTAAAATTTTATTCTCCCCAATGAGAATGAAGAAAACAAAGACTAACACCTCCGGGTTAAGGCACATGTCAGCACCATGTACGAGTATTAGCCTGCAGTTCACTGTGACATCCTCCATTTGCATTATGTTAATTCATGTTGAGATATGTAAATATCCCCTAAGTATGTTGAAAACAATTAGTAAGCATGTATGAACAGGCTATTTCTGAGAATTAAGTCTAGAGTTACCCATACCTTATAGTTAATATAGGGCCTGCCCAGACTGTCCGTTTTGGGTGTGGGATGGATCAGGCTACAAAGGGTCTGTTGAGATCAGGGGGAGGAGCAATGGTGTGCTCTTCCCATCCAAACAATAAACAGCCCTTTATAGCCTGATCAGATGTAAATTAAGCACTTCCATGATAGTCTGCAGAGGGTCAGGGTTTTTTTTTTTACATCACTTCCCTCTCCCTCTGTCAGTGCTGTTCTGTTTTCTCTCTTCCCCCTCCCTGCTTCCCTTCCCTCACCCCCCACTTTCTCTCCTCCCTTGGAATATGCTGCTGGAGGCTGTCATCGAAACAATTAGCATGCCAAAAAGAATGCATGCCCTACTGGTAAGCCAGAAAGGCGTGCAACAGCTCTTAAAGAGGAAGAATGTTTCCCCACCCCAATCCAAGGCCTTTTTTTCCAATCCAAACTGTGCCATCAGCAATCCATATGCCATACCTATATGCTAGTGTGGACAGGCCCATAGACTCCTGCATGCACTGGAAAGTACTTCTGAATACAGTGGTGCCTTGACTTAAGAACTTAATCCGTATTGGAACGGTGGCTGTAAGTCAAAACGTTCTTAAGTCAAAGCAGCATTTCCCATAGGAATGCATTGAAAACCGATTAATCCATTCCGGCTGTTTTTTGTCCTTATGTCAAGGCACGGTTCTTAAGTCAAAGCATTAGTTCCCATAGGAACTAATGCAAAGCTGGTTAATCCGTACTCTACCACTAGGGGGAGAATTTTTTTCTTTTTTCTTCTTTTGACCTAAGATGAACTTAGGTCAAAAAAAGGGCAGGAAAGGGTTTTTTTCGTTCGTAAGTCAAGACACGGTTCATAACTCAAAGCAATATTTCGCATCCGGAGCTGCTCGTAACTCAAAACGTTCGTATGTCAGGGCGTTCGTAAGTCAAGGCACCACTGTAAATATGTTCAGGATTTCAGTTAGATATGCATTTGTAAGACTAGTTCTCTGTTGAAGTCTTGAGTAGCATATGCATTGATTAAAACTATTTCTTTGTGTATAGATCCTTGAGTCAACAGAACACAGAATGGGAACACACAAAGTATAAGTAAGATTGGGGGAATTCTCAACTTTTTCAGAGGTGGTAAAAAAGAAGGGACCTAATTGATGGGGACCTAACTGATGGGGAAAAATCTCCAAAAGCTCAGCAAGTACAAGCATGCTTCGTTGGTAATGAATGGTGACTGAACATGGAAGAGACAGGAAACTGGAGGGGAAGGGGAAAGGATTTAAGGATCTGGGAAAAGGGCATGTCCCTAATAGGAGTACTTAATGCTACAACATTTTGCTTTAAGCCTCATTTTTGTCTGATACTTTCCATTTTATTATAATGTGTGTCTTTGGTTGTATAGCAAGTTTTGATTATGATGTGTGTGTCTTCCACTGCTTTCTGGAACTTCCCTACATATATGTTAAGAATCTAAGTAAATACAATAAATGTATGTTCTGTAGTTGATAGAACAGGACTTGTCGCAACAAAAGTCTTATCTTCATCTCAACATAAGATGACATGTAATAACTCTGAACCCCATAACTTTTCTGTCTTTACATTTCACAGTTTTTCTTCCAGTTATCTAAAGACATTATGTGCAGCTCCATGTATGGTATCCTACTTTACAAGCAGATATTTTGTAATCCTTTCAACAGCAATCAGGTGTAAATCTCCTGCTATGAAGTTTTTCTAAAAGCTTTGAATGCTGGTTCTTAAAGCATAATCAGTGTGATTTACATTATCTTCAGGTCTCTTTTTTTGTCATCTGTAATAATACTTCTCCCCAAGCAAATTCAAAATATTTAGCTTGATCTTCAGCACCTGCCATTGCTAAAGAAATCTCTATACAATGTTCTGGAAGCTAAACAAAGCCCTAGCTCAAAGCTTTGTGAGTTTAAGGATTGAGAAACAATGAAGAGAAAAAGTGGTAGGAAGGTAAGGAAAATTGTACTACTGATATCCTTGAGTAAATGAGCATAACTTTTATGAAACAGATAGTGGAATACCCATAAATGGACTATATTTTAAGGGCAATAATAATGGGAAACCATTCACCTGCCTATTGGTCTGTTCCACCAAGCCATCCTGCTTAGTGTAGGATATAACATGGGCATTCAAAAGGTGAGTGGGCAGTGAGTATAAACAGCAGAGTTTCAAGACCCTGTGAACTTTGACTTTTTAAACCACTGCTCACCCAAAGAAGTAAAATAAAGGAAAGCCATGAGCAGGAGAGTTTTGAAAGTTCTGTTCCTTTGTGACATCAGCAGCTATCAGACCAATCTGTGCTATCTGACCTCTCCTCCATTCATCACTCCCAGTTCTGCTTGACTACATCTGCAGCTTTGACACTAGACATGATAGTTGCATCCAAAAGTGCTTTATCAGGCCTCCTAAAATGTCTGTCAAAATGATTTTAATTGGGGAGTAGCAACATTATGGAATTGTCTGTCCAAGTTCAGATTCTTTTTGACACTCCTTGATCTATGCATGTCTGGATTGAAATGGTTTTCCATTTTTTTTCTATGTTAAAAGGAGACAGCAGGGAAGCCTACACACAAACATGATATTGTCCTTATTCATAGCTCATTTATTTTTCTTCCTTATTTAAAAAAAACTTTCAAAGATATATATCAAGAGCTTTTCTTAATGGGTGGAACAATGGACCAAACAAAACCCCAACATAAACAAATCAGGTGGATAACTTAGGCTGCAAGTTTTGTAACTAAAAGAAAGTAGAAACACATTTCAGTGGAGATGCAACCAGATCAATAAATCATTCTTAATCAGCAGCACCAACTACAAGCCAGCCTTCTTGGCTTTTGGACTTAGCTCAAGGTTGGGATTCTGTTGCTGGAGTTTACGTTCCTTTTGGTTATGCTACCAAAAGCAGCTGAGAATTGAAGTTCAACAATATCTAGTGAGCCAGCCCAGTCTCAACGTAGTTCATGAAGAAGAAAGATTTAGTGTACCATTCTTTCCATCAGAAGAAAAATAAGGACTGTGATTCTCCTACCTTTCCTGACAAGTAGATCTCTTTGAGATTTTTACTCTTCTCATTCTGGGGCAAAAGTATACAACATAAACTGCATGTGACAATACAGCCTACCAGCTGACTCACAGTGACTGGACAGTCAGTATCAATATTGTTCCAGGTGCAAGAAACCAATGAACAAACCTGTCATTGGAAACCTATATTGCCTTGCTGTTTTCATCCCAAAGTGGAGAACTTTTGAACTTTAACTTAAACTCTCTTTGCCATGGAACTAGTAAGGTAACAGTTTCATTATGTTGTATCAGTCATGATTTAATCAGACACAGATTCCATGTTTTATGTGTTTATTGCTTGGTGAAACAGCAGCTCGTTAAATTAAGAAAAAATATCTTGTAGGAAGAGAGATTTAATTTAAGAGAAAAATGATCACAAAACACCAATGCCCTTCTGGAATAGTTAGAGCACCAATGTGAGTCACATTATTAATTAATTTATAATACCTAAATAGAACATACAATTAAAAAAATATCTATTGTGGAATGAAAATGATGGGTCAACTTCAGCATAAAGGTGATAGAAAATTATATATAGTAATTTTCACAGTAAATAACCGTAAGATTAATTCATTGTTAGGAGCACATCTATTAGGCAGAGGACATAAAAGGAGTTAACAAACACTCCACGGAAAATAGATTTTCTCTTCTTCACACTGTGCAATTCCCTGTGGAGGAATAAAGTTCAGATATGGTATGGAAGAAAAACACCTCATCCCCATCTTCCTATTACAAGAGAGAATATCATGAAAAATTGAAATAGCAAAAGAAAGAGATGGAGTATGTGGAAAATAATAAGAAAGGAAACAAGGTCAGTGGTTATTAATGTTCTTCAAACATGGGAGAGGTTTGAAAGATATTTACACACTGCTCAAAAACTTTTAAAATTAGGGGGGGAAAGCCACACAATTATGGAGGGAAACACATACAGTTAAATTTGTTGCTGTTGAGTGAGAAAATGGGGTTAGTGGGTTTCATCTGCTTTCAAAACAAAAGGTAGATTCTGGTATAAATATTGTAATTTTTTTTCCCAGCCATAATGGTCTAAAGATAATGTGACACATGCAGTAGCATCAAGATTCTTACACCTCCTCCCAGCTATCCATTCAGGCACTGTAAGCATGTCAGGGTTTTCAGCTTTCATGAGAAGATCTGAAGGAAAAGGTAGTGCCCACGGGGTATGCCAGAGGGATGAGATTGTCTCTTTTCAGCTTGTGCTTATGAAAACTGCTTTTGTGAACATGACAACAACACTGGACACACACACACACCCCTTCTGTGGTTCAATGAGTCAGAAATTAACAGTAGGGTCCAACACTCCCTGGGAGTGTGTCCATGGGGCTATAAGAATGACTGAAGTTTCCCTTTCTAGGCTGGAGACAAAGTTCCAGTCCTCTCATCTCTTTGAAGTTGGAGAGCATGGAAATAGGGAGGATCAGAGGTGTGGTTTGGGTGAAGTTGGAGTTCTCTCTGGATTCTCAAGACCCTAACATCTCTTAGTCTTTGACCATGCCCCCAACACAGAGCAAGATTTAAACTTGTCTTGAAGCTGGTATGAATGATCCTCCAGTGCACACCATGAGCAGTGCAGTGGAAAAGGTAGAAATTAATCAAACAAACAGAGGGAGAAAGCAAATTCCACTGCATCCTCCCTTCTGCTCTGCTAGTGGAGCTTTGCATATGTCAGAACCCTCCATCTTTGGACTGCTCCAATATATCTGCAAGATTGTTCTGCCGAGCTCTTTTAAGTTCACTAAAACAACAAAAAGCATGGAAATGGTAAGTTAAGCCTGCAGCTTTAGTTTTCACCATTAATACACTGAAAATACTGTACATTGTAAATGCACAATATCCCTATATCTAAGCAGGGAAAAATTTCAGGAGGTTCAACTCTTACTCAGGGTTCATTTTCTTTAGAAGGAGGTCACTGAAAGCTTATGATGTTTTTGTTATGTAAGAGCGACTTCCAAACATATACGGTGAACAAGACCTTTTCATATATAGATCTGTTCCTTATATATAGACAGATACTAACTCTAACACAAGTATTAACCAGACCACACCTTTATTCAGAAACTTTTCTCAAAACAGACCACACTAACTCTAAGACTCTGTTAGCACTAACAGCACCAACTGACTGTTTCCATCACACTAGCACTTATAGACAAAAGAAAATCTCTCCAGCCAAGAACTATACAGCCCAAGCATTTCAAAGTTCCACCCTGAAACATTATTTCTCTTTTTTCATCCAACTTGACCATCAGTCCTGGCACACATCCCATATACAAATGTCAAGCCAGCCACTTGCCTTGAGAGCCAATAGAAACTTACATACAAAACATGAACAGACAGAATTATTGCATTGCCAAGAATGATGTTTTTTGCACAAAACCACATTATTTGTAAAATATGTGCCATTGTGCAAATTGTACAAATTGGCACGCACTAGGACGACTGCTCCTTTATTTAAGAAATTGAAGCAGTAGATAGGTTGTTTGCACATTTCTACCAATAAGTAAGAAATCTGGCCTTACTGTGCTTTGCTTCTACAAAAGAAAAGACATTCGAGACTTCTAGCGCAAATTATAGACTGGAGAGGGAAACTATCTCTTTAGCTCTCTCTTGGCTGGAGGTGAGGAATCTCATGGAGCTTTTAAATTCCTCATCAAGGTGTCATTGCACTGAGACGGATGAAACTGATGATAATATGGAATTCAGTGAGTATTCTTTTCATCCATATTGGATACCAATTTACTTTCCTTGCCCCTTCCCTCCATCCTGAACATTAATCACTTGAGGATGCAAAGTCTGCTTTGTTTATGATCTCCAATGCTCCTTTCAGTACTAGAGTTTGCAAAATTCTCTGTAGATACAGTAGTGTTATTAAACCTGATTAAGCTGTTGGTGTATATCACCCCAGATTATAATTACAGTTCAGTAACAACTGACATGGATACATAGAACTTTGTGTGAGAAATATTTGATGTCACAATATGAACAGTGTTCTGCTTGCGCATGCTAGGCAATCAAAATTTCTAAGGGCTAAACACCCACAAATGAAGTTGAAGTTAAATTGAGTGGCACTGAGACAATGAGGACAATTCCATATTGTGGAAAATAGCATGCAAGAGGAATAAACACATACCTATGAAATACTAAGTATACATTCTACCTTATACATTATACAACAATGTTGAGATTTTTGTAATCTAGTTACATTTTCTCAGCACCCTTCACACAAATATACATGGTCACTTACATATATGTTTTCAAGGGCAATGTACACTTTGAGACATAATTTATGATGCTGCTAGCCCACTTTGGCATACAGATTTAGGATGCCCTTTTAAATAGTGTCTTCTTGAGCTCCAACAGTCCACGTGTATAGACAAGTATGCAGAAACAACCAAAGTTATTCACAGTTCCTTCACAGGATAATGTAAGTGCCATGCTCAGAGTGAACCCAGTTACCACTAGGAATTTATCACAGTTTCCATATGACATACTGGTACCTGGGCACCATTTCTTATTGCAGAAGGAGACCTAAAACCACACTGTATATCACAGCACCTCATATAATGTGTGAAGAAGTATATCCCAGTGTTTCAAAAGAAAATTGCAATGCAGAGATCAAAAGAACCAATGCCCACACCATTAATACACTGTGGCCTACATTTTCTGCAGTGAGATTTGTGACATGAGCCTAACCATGTTTGTGCAAATATGTTTCATTGATTTAGAGCCAGATTACAGATACCATTTCTAGTGTGTTCATACAGAACATACAAGGAACATTGTGCCAAAGAAAAAGAATTTTTCTGACTCTTCTGATTGTCAGGGCTGGCCCAGGAATAAGGCACTATGAAGCTGCTAGCCCAGGAAGCTGATTTGGGCTGTTCCTGGAAATGCAGGGAGTATTCAGATGGGCAATTTTTATTACTATATTTTTACTACCATGGGTGCAGGTGTATTTGGGAGATTTTCTGCCCGAGCTGCCACAACATCTTGACCTGTAATAGATACTGTACCTCTTGACTTTGGGGGAGGAAATTTGTTCCTCTACCTCAGGCCAAAATTTGCCATGGTCCAGACTTGCTGGTTGCGATTTTTAAAAAATTTGAACAGGGATTTTAACATTTAAAAAAAAAATAGAGATTGTTTCACTTAAAGAAAAACATAAAATTTATCTGTATTTATGTTTGTTTACGTATTATCCTGTTGTTTGATCTAAAAAGGCACTGAAATTGACTAACAATAATAAAATATGGATTAAAAACAAAATCATAATTAAAACTTGTCAGATTTTCATTGGAGTCAACTATACCTCTGGTTCTCAGATGAATAAGTCTGAAAAAGCAATGTAATTTTAGGAGTCTGGTGGGAGTCCCAGATGTCTTTAAATGGCAATTCCCAGAAGCCATAGCTAACATAGGCAATAGTTAGAATGTGGGGAAACTGTAGTTCAAGAATATGTGAGGACCCAAGTTGGGTGTATATGTGTGTATATAATGAATTCAAATCATTTTGATTCTCCTAAGCTTACCTTAGAGCTGGCTGGATAGCTCATTGGTTCAGGTATCTGGTTGTGGAGTCAGAGGTTGGAAGTTTGATTTCCCAGTGCACCTCCTGCAAGTACAGCCAGCCTGTGTGGCCTTTGGCAAGCAAATGGTAAACCATTTCTGAGTATTCTCTACCTAGAAAACCCTGAAAATGGTTGCTGTAAGTCAGAATTTACTTTATGGCACATGGTTATTCTTATAAGCTTACCTCAGAGAGCCAGTGTGATGTAGTAGATGGAGAGTTGGAGTAGGAGCCTGGAGACATGTGTTCAAATCCCCACTCAGTCATGGAAGCTCACAGGAGGAGGGCAATGATAAACCACTTATCTCAAAAACTCTATTAGGATCACTGTAGGTCAGAAGTGATTTTGTGGCACAAAGCAATAACAAGCTTACCTTTATTTCTCTGTCTTGTTTCTAACTGACTACTGTCTTGCTTGGTTGGCAGTAGATTCTTCTGGATTCTCTTTTGGATTATTGCCTCTTGAATCCAAAAGAATCTATAGCCCCTCAGTGAGGAAAGATTATGAAATTTTATTGAAGAAACAACAAAGCAGGAAAAATTACAGTAGAAAAATTGCACAGAATGAACTGTTAAAAGATAATACAACAGCAGCAGCAGTACATTATAAAAAATACTATAAAATAATTCAGCAGAGAAAAGCACTAATTCAGCAAAATGCAAGATGACAGAATAAAAGCTAAATAAATTAAATATGATATGCACCTTTTCTGCTTGCAGGGAGCCCCTGAGGAACAGCAGCAGGTAGTGGGTGTACAGCACCAACCCTGGGACAGCCTGTACTTGAGGCTGAACAATGACTTGGATACCTTATACACTTCAACTGCTGTTTACACATGTACACCAAGAGCCACAATGCATTCCTTCTTAATTGGCAAAACGATAACAGAGCAACTCATGAACTGCAGGCTCCGTTGCTGAGTGTGCTTCAGCAACGCGGAGCGCCATTTCTTCTCTCCCAGGATATTGCGAGACATGGTAAGTCTCGCAAACGTGACCCGGGAGGGGAGGGGGGAAATTGCACTACTTGGGGAGCGATCCCCCCTCCCTTCAGTCTCTTCCTTCTCTGGCACCCCACCTACCCGCCCTATGCACTAGTGTGAGTTTTCTCGTCGCCTTTTAGGGATGGATAGGAATTTATGACCCACATCCTGATTGGCACTTGGAAGCAGGGATTTTTTGTCTATCCCACACTGGTCGAGGCGTGTAGGCATTTTGTAAGGGTGGACAACAATTGGTCACATAGGCAGGTAGTGCAGATAGAACAGGTTTCGGTGAGTCCCCTCGCAATCACAGGTAATGTATAGCTCATCTGACCTCCCAGTGCTGCGGATCATGTGATTACAGTGCTTGGGGGGGAAGATGCGCTGGGGCCACTCCCAGACTGACAGTCACCAAGGGGAAGGTAGCTTGAGGTCTGGGGGTGGTCAAATTTGGGTCGGCTGGGCTCTCGCTGTCTTCACGACCGCGAGACTTCGGGGCTAGGGACTCGCCCATTTGTTTGGTAAGGGGTCCGTTGAGACCCCTGTGCAAAACCTGATTCCGCACTACGTCAGGACCCCCCTTTTATGGTGGGCAATAATTAATATTCAGTAAAGTGTGGTCCATGTTTATACCATAATACTTGTCTCGTGTCATTATTCAGGGGTAGAGGGAGCAATGGTACTTTGATAAAAATATCTCTTACTGGTCAAAATCCTCTTGCCTAGTTATTGTGGCAGAATGCAAACAGTGCAACTTCTGGAAACAAATTGCCTCCAGTTAAACATCTCTATAGATATTATCTGTTGCAAGGTGAGTTGTGCAACTCATTGTGCAACAGGTAATATCTATGGAGATTTCATAACTTGAGGCAATTTGCCTCCAAATGTTATGTCTTTTGTATTGCTATACAATAAGATTTTGGCTACTAACTGACAGAATAACAGACATGACTTGAAAACATTTGACTAATGAGCAGAGCAGGAGCACCTTATGCTTCCAACTCCAGGCATCCAAAGTTAGACCTTGGCCTAACATACATACAGTGGCCTGATGTAGCTGGTGTAAACATGTGCCTTTCCCAGACATTTGACAGGTCATGCAGAGGGCATAAAACAGAAGTAGAGCTGTGAAGCAGAACCAGTTTCTAAAAGACTCTGACTAAGGACAGCCAATAAAGGCTTAAGTAAAAATGGAAGCCTGCAGGCACAGGTTATCTTGGGCATAGAGGAAACATTGGTACATACTACTCCACCTTCACTGGAAGGACAGATCCTGAAGCTGAGGCTCCAATACTTTGGCCATCTCATGAGAAGAGAAGACTCCCTGGAAAAGACCCTGTTGTTGGGAAAGTGTGAAGGCAAGAGGAGAAGGGGACGACAGAGGACGAGATGGCTGGACACTGTCATCGAAGCGACCAACATGACTTTGACCCAACTCTGGGAGGCAGTGGAAGACAGGAGGGCCTGGCGTGCTCTGGTCCATGGGGTCACGAAGAGTCGGACACGACTGAACGACTAAACAACAACAACAACTACACCTCCTCATTATGACAAATGTCTTCTGCATTGGCCCCACAGCTACAGTATGTTGTGACCTCGTCAGATTCATGAAAAGATTCCTCAATTGCTCTGAGGCACGACAATTGATTCTGTGCAGCTTTTGCTAGTGAAAAGAAATGATCATGATTTTTATGACTAGCAGAGTCAGCCCTAAAATTATGCAGAATGAAGATGCCCAAGCTGCTCAATTATATCTCTGTATGGAAAGTCATAATATAGAGCTACAACAAACATGAGAGATATAATAGATTTTTTAAAAAATCATTTTCCATTGGGTAGGGGAAAATCATAGGAAAGGGGATTTGGAACAGGGTACTGGGGTAATAAAAAATACAGAACGTGATAGAGAACAATATATATCATTATTACTTTTGCCGATATGTTTTATTTCTAAGCTTACTTCACACTTATCTTGCCATTTTTTTCTAAGCCTTTAAAATCTACAATTATATCTTATATCTTCTTTTTCATAACTTTAACCCATTCATGTTCTCATCTCTCATCCAATTATACAAAGGTTCCCACTTTTTTTTAGCCTCAAAAATTTCTTCGTCTTTTAATTCTTCAGTTAAAATATCCATCTCTGCTGCTTCGAAAATCTTTTCTATTAACTCCTGGATTGTTGGAGTTTCCTCTTGTTTCCAGTATTTGGCATATAAAATTCTTGCTGCTGTAGTTATGTGTATGATCAAGTATCTTTTTTCTTTTTCTATCGAATTTGGTATTATATTCAACAAAAACAGTTCAGGTTCATATGGAATTATAGAGGATAACATTTTTTGTAAAAACTCATGGACTAGTTTCCAAAAGCTCTTAAATTCCCTACAAGTCCACCACATATGATAAAAACTACCTTATTTTAATTTGCATTTCCAGCATTTGTTAGAGGTACTTCAATATATTTTCGATGATTTTTCAGGTGTCATATACCCTTTATAAAACATTTTATACATATTTTCTTTATAGTTAATTGCTTTTGTTAACTTAATATTGTCTTCCCATATTTGTGACCATGACTTTAAGTTAATATTGTGGCCCACATTTTGAGCCCATTTGAGATATAGTAGATTTTGTAAACAATTTTTCCATTGGTTGAAAACCAGAACTTCTCAAAGAGCTATTTTGAGGTGCAAGAAAAAAGAAAAAAGCAAAGCGTGCTGCTTATATACCGCCCCATAGTGCTTAAAGCACCCTCTGGGCTGTTTACAAGTTAATTATGCAGGCTACACATTGCCTCACACCACCAGGGAGCTGGGTACTCATTTTACCAACCTTGGAAGGATAGAAGGCTGAGTCAACCTTGAGCTGGCTACCTGGGATTGAACCCCAGGTCGTGAGCACAGTTTTGGCTGCAGTACAGCAGTTTAACCACTGTGCCACAAGGCTCCCTAATTTATGTCGGTTCCGCCAGCACTTGTCGCAGAGCGGAGCTCCTTTGCCCTCCCCTCGGGATGGCGTGAGATGCACTATTCTTGTAATTACCCAGGGGGAGGGGGGAACGTCCCTTTAAGGTGTCGTGCTCGGCCTCTTTGGAGGCTTGCATTCCCTGGCAGCAGCTGTGTTCAGTGCTGCAGGGATTTTTTTGCTGCGTAGCAGCCAACGGCGTCGAGGGAGTTGTGGGGGGTGCATCGGCACTCCCCAAGGTTGGAGTGTAGTGTCGGGGATCAGCCTTGATCCCTGTTGGAACCTGCTTACAGCCATTTTGTTTTTTTGTTTTTGTTTTTTTAAAGGCAAAAGGAATTGGAGAACAGGAAATACCAAGGGATTTCTTTTGTCTGTCTGTCTGTCTGTCTCTCTCTCTCTCTGTCTCTCTTTCTATCTATCTATCTATCTAAATAAAGTCATAAATAGGAGCAAGTGGGAAAAGGGTTCTATAAGCTTCAGGACTAAGGGGGTGGTAATCCCCCCATTGGGCTCGGCCCTTGGGTTGAGGCAGTTGGGGACAGGGCAAACACCCCCCCCCCCACAAACACACACTAAAGGCAGTTGGGGGACAGAGTTATGCCCCCCATACACACGGTTTATTATGTGTTTGTGTGTTTGTTGGGGTTTCTTTAAATTTAATTGGAAGCAGCATGCTTACAGACACACGCGCACGCACATTCAAAATAATAATAATAATAATAGTAGTAATAATAATAATAATAATAGTTCAAATTAAAATTAAATAAGATTATAATAACAACAGGAATAGTTGCATTGGAGCAACTACCAGTTGTTGGTTAGCTAGTCCTGAGGACTTGTATTTTTAAAAAAAGAATTATTATTAGAAACTAATAGCTAAATAAATAGGCAAACAATAAGGGTACAACGTAGGGTGTTTTTTACAATTGGAGCACGTTAGTAAGGGTTGGCTGCCTAGCTAGCAGGTAGATTATTTAGTAAGAGCTTTTGTTAGCAGCCATGGCCCCAAAAAAGAGTCAGGGCAATAGCAGAGGCAAACAGCCTGCAAAGCGCAGAGCTCCCAGCGCTTCCCCTCCAGTTGTATCATCATCATCAGATGAGGAGGGGTGCCCTGTGTGGGAGGAAATATGGGCTAAAATAGCAGCATTGGAGCAGCAGAAGGCTAGCCAAACACGTAAGGGGGCTAAGGACAATCAGCCTAGGCACTCAGCAAGGGAGTCCAAGGCACACAAACGTGCTAAACTGAAAGCCCTTTCTGATAATCTTTTGTCCCGTTTTGCTGCTTTAGAGGCTGGTGCAAGGTGCGTTGGGAGTTGCAGATTCGTCAAGGGAATGCCAGCCAGCAGAATTGATCAGCCAGGTTGAGAGCAGAGTTGAACGTGCGTATGCATGCCTGGGCAGTAATGGGGTCCAGAGGCAGGAAGTGGTCGAGGACAGCAGGCCGGATGGTGAAACGCCTTCAACCAGCTGGGATGCAGCCACTACTCAAATGTCAGATGAGCTCACTGCTGCACCGGACATTAGTGGAGCCCTGCTGATGTGGCCATGGGGGTTGGGAACACAAGTGCAGGAGCAGTTGACCATGGGCGCGCAGGGCTGTCTGGCAAGTTAGGTGCCTTTGAGTTCATCCGCTGGCGCATGGCAGGCCCCTTATCCCCCAACACCTTTCTCCACCCCTATGAGGGCATCAGTCGGAGGATGGGGGGAATGGAGCATAGTGAGCTTGCCCATTCCGTGGTGGGTAGTGCGGAAGGAAACTGAATTGGTGAGTGCCCATGGAGTTCAAGCAGTGCATAGCGGGTCTAAACTTTCGGTGCTGCGGATCGTGAGGTTACAGTGCTGGGAGGAAAGACCTGCTGGGGGCCTCCCTGGGCTGTGGGCCACCAAAGGCAAGGGGCTTGCATTCCCAGGGGGGGCTTGATATTTTGCTGGCTGGGGTCATGCTGTCTTAGGGACAACATGACAACAGGGCATGGGACTCGCCTGTATAGGTTGGTGACGGGGTCCTGTGAGACCTTCGGCACCAAACCTGATACCGCACTACCGCAGGCCCCTGGTTTCTAAGCCATAAGTTATGGCATGTTGATTTAATAAAGTGTGGCCCTATTTATACCCATCACCTGCATCTCGCCTCATTATTCCGGAGTGGGAGGGCAAAGTGCATCTGTAAAATCACTGAGTTTTTCATTGGACTCTCAGATATATGTCTATTGTAAATTGCTTGTGAAGCTACATTGGTTTCAGGTGACATCTGTCTTCTGTGATGAGAGGACTGTTGTCTGAAAAAGGTGCAAACCTATCTTGGACTGTTATTTACCAGTGGCAGGGGTTGGGAGTTTGATTCCCTACTTTGCCTCCCAGGTTAATAGCCAATCTGTATGGCTCTGGGCAAGCTATATGGCCTCAGAGAGTCCCAAGAACAAGGGAATGGTAATTTTTTTATTACTTACTTTACTTTATACCTAGAAAATCCTGGAAAAGTCACCATAATTTGGAATCAACTCAACAGCACACAATTATTATTTATTTCTTTGGACCCAGGCCATGTCTCTCCTTAAAATACATAGTTTTCAAACGGTAATTCTATTTTTCACACACACACACACACACACACACACACACAATCTTAAAAGTTTGTTAATATTGTCTAGTTTATATATTACTGAAGTTCTGAGAAAGAATTTGCTATAGCAATGTATCAGAAGGGTTGAAATCTCTCATAACCTAGGTGTAAAACTGCTGTGATGACCCATCTATGAAAACTGGCAACATCTTGGTTTCATCTCCATTTAAAAGTTGTTCAGGAAGAATGAGAAACCACACAGAAACCATAGAATGATGATGCATGGAAAACAAATGTAGAGGGTATTGATGAGATGTTTATTTATAGCTCTGGTATATAGTTGAAAGACCCTTCTGAGAAGGATATTTGTGTTCAGTAACACACACTTGAGCATTATATCATTTGCCTCGCTTCCTAGGAGTGGAGGCCTCATGCTGTACCAGCATACCACACCAAATCAAAGCCATGCTGTGCTTCAGAAGTACCTATAGTGCTGAAAACATCGCAACTGCTTGTCAGTGTCCAGACTGTACACCAGGTACTAATTTTCTCTCCCATCTCTCTCTTCTTTTATTATTTGAGATCCTGAATTTCAATCAGATTTTCAACAACCTGCTAAGCCTGGAAACATATCTAATTTCATGTTGCACCACCTGACTGCCTATTCTGTAGGAAACATTTCTCCACTGTTATTTGCCACTGACCTAGCAAAGGTTAGCCATAAATCTCTTTCCCAGCAAGGGTGCAGATAGCTGGAAAGCTTCACTGATAAGCAGTGCTCTGCTTCTCAATTTATGAGCAAAGAACCTGAATTGTCATGACTTTGTCAACAGTATTTATATAGGATTGTAGGCAATGCAACCAGTTGCTTTATTCATCTACAGAATTTTAGAGTTTATAACTTTCTCCAGTTATCCACAATTATGCTCACAGGTTTAGCATCCATTCTTATTACATATTTATTATCTACTTCCACCTGAATGTCTAGATTAAGGTAATTTATATGTGGTGAGGAACCACAAGAAGTACTTACTCCACATGACAGACATTACATTCAAAGATGTCTTATCTTAACTCATGCACAGCCTCTGTGTAAGTGACATCCACTGTAGCCTGGAGGGAGGCCATGCCTCCTGTAAAGGTTGAACATGAAAAGAAATGGCACATCAATTAAGTAAATGAGAGGGGAAATCATAATGAACTTTTCACAGTTAAGTGCTTTGCATATCTACCATGCATTTCTTAAGTCTACCACTTGCTCAATAAACTGTTGAGACAGATTGCAACAGAATAAACATCCCACCCACCCAACTCCACTTTAATAATAACATATACATTTGGCACAAAGAAAAAAACAAACCAGGAAGTTTGTGGAAAATCACTAGTTCATCGGTTTAGGTCGGTTTGGTTTCGTTCAAACCAGAGAATCCGAACTGACCCGAACCACAAGCTTTTTTACTGTTTTCCCAAATGTCCTGGTTTGTTCCCCTGCACCGTCACAGCCTGCCCCCACCCCCTTCCCACTGCCCCCATTTTCTCCCTACCTTTCACTGCCGCTGCCTCCACCACAATTGCCATTTTGAGAAATGCAGTTCGTGACTGGCTCGTTTGGGAATAGTTCAGAAATTTGCGATTCATGGACCTCGACAAACCACTAACCAAGATGAACCATCATTTTTCTGGTCCGTGCTCATCTCTAATTTACACCCTTTAATCAATCAAAATAGGAATGAATTTCCCCTGTTGCCCAGTGACTTTCTCAAATACCAAATACTTCCTGCATCTCTGTGGCATGGAGTAAAAGACACTTTGTGTAAACGACACTGTGTTGATCACTACACATTCAAAGTTTTTTTTTCTTCCTTTTTGGGCAAGGTTACTCATATATTCAAAAACTAGGGATAAATCAGAATTTTACTTATACTGCAAACAGTGCTGTTGATAATTAATGTGAATTTCTACTCAATTCTACACATTGTACTGTATTTACACTGTTTTTTAAAAATGCATTCTATGATCAAACCAATTCCATAGCTACAAATGTATATGTAATTGAGGCTTGTCAGATTCTTTTAATTAAGGAAACGGAGTTCAGATAATTCTGTCCTCTGCACCTCAAAGAAACATAGCAGACTATAGTTCTTTAACTGTGGAAAAGAAATTAGAATGACTGAGAGGTACTTATATGTTATTGTCATTGTTCACAAATCTTGGACAAACTATACAAATGAATCTAAATATCGTCAGCAATGTTGAACCAATTGTGGTAATGTAGAACTGTGTTCCTGTCAGTCCTGTCCTAACACTGTACCCATGTCACCTTCATATACATACACACACTAATTCAGACACACACACACGTGCATGTGCTCCATGAAGAGGTCTCTCATGACTAGTGTATAGTACAAGCACGTGAATGAGTCTGAATGCATGGAGCTTTCCACCTAAATGCCTCCCATTTAAGTTAATGAAATGTGTGGAAAATCCACTTGAAGGAACTCATCCACACGGTAATAGTTTTGAGATGGATAATACTGTGGCATAACAATGCATGATGCAGACATGGCTCACAAATTACTGTGGTGCAGCTTGGTAGTGATGGTGATTCCACATTGTAGTAGTGGTGATTCCAGCGTGGTAGTGATGGTGATATATAGGTATGCATTGGCATGCATGCTAGATGACTGAATTTTGATTAGTGGTAAGCTGAATGTGTGCCTTTTTTTAAGTGGAAAAAGCAATAGAATGTATGTTAATAGAATTGTGTGCTTATTGGCTGGCACACTGCCTGGCTTAGAAAAGCTATTTTATATTTTAGGAGGGTGAATATGAGAGATCCACTAAGTCTAATGTATGTTCTTTTAGGACCATTTATAAAAACTAGCATACATACAGGTATATATAATGAACTAAATATGTTTACAGTGTAAAGAGAGAAGGAAGTGAAAGGCAAAAGAGCTTTTGGCTGTCTGATGAAAATCTTGACAGACTGTGATTCTGAAACTGTTTCTGTTTTGTGTATTTTGAAAGTAAACATTTTCTGCATTTCAAAGCTTGCCTATTATTTATCAAAATAGCAATCACATGATATTGTGCCACAAAACCTCTGGCCAACACTTGATACATCATCAATGTTGTGCTGCCAAAATAACATAAGCTCTGTGTGTGTTTCACTAAAAGTGGGTTTTTTTCTTAATTTTTCAAAGATCAGTGTAAATTTAGTAATGTTTAAGCAGCAGTGGAAAGAGAACATTGTCTGTATAACTGGTTTGGTAAAAGAAATAATCTAAAGGAAAGAGTTGCCATTTACAAATTAAATGGTAATCCCAAATTTAGTGCAGGCATTTGGCAGTGATTGTTGATTTTGTGGTAACACACATTGATTGATTGATTGATATACCACCTCTTTAACACCTCTTCAGTATGAGCTCTACTCTGGGTGGGGGTGTTACAAACTAAAACCTAAAACCCCAGAAGGCCCTACATGAAAACGCATTCTGCAATATGGCGATTCACAAGTATAGATCTAAAATTCATACAAAAAGGAAAAGAAAGAACAAGAAAAGAAAAACATCTAAAAATTAATATTAGCTGCATTTGGGAAATCATTTGTTGAAGGCAGCTTTGTATAGTTCTATTTTCACCAATTTCTTGCACAGCAGGAGGGAAGGAGCTTGACATATCTCAGTAGATAGCTTATTCCAAAGATTGGGGGCCACTACCAAAAAGGTCCTTTACATGTGGTAAAGGAGTGTGGGTGAGGACTGCCACATAGGGGAGTATTTCAATTCTGTGGGAGCAGAACTGACAACAAGATTTTTGGCATCTGAAAAATAAAGTTACAACAAGCCAGCTGTAAGAGGTAAGGTAGCAACTATTTTCAGAATTGTTTTTAATTTATTCCAGCAAACCATATGTTTGGAGAAGCAAACTGTTTTTCAAAAGGAGAAGTGACATATGACTGACTCCAGCATTATTTACTAATTCTTAAAATGAGTAGATAATATATGAGGATAGCCTGCTAGCCCTGTCCCCTCTGCTATCACTATCAACATATTAAAAACAAATCTGAGAGAAGTTAATTTAGCTGTGTAGGTTTCCATGTGAAGCATTGATTCCTCCCCACCTCAGAAAAGACCAACTATTGATAATTTGCTTCTGTCTGCATTCCCAAAGTAATGTGGTACTGGCCCATGAGATTCATTCAAACTGCAGTCCTCAACTTGGAAGTGAGGTTAAGTGCAGATCTTATCGTCATAACATACAGTGTTTTAAATGTTGTGTCATCTTCTCCTCTTCTACTTTTTAATGCTACTTGCCCTGATGAATAGCTCTGGAGAACTGAAAAGCTTATAGACTTTCAGAACATTTGAATTAGTCCTAATAAATATATTGTTCAATGTGTGTATGTGTGTTTAACAATTAGCAACAGCAAAAGCATTCAGGCACCTGTTAACTGTTTGTGAATGGCAGTGAACACAAGAGGGGAGCCTGTAGACCATCTTATTTGCTGCCCTTGGGGTTGTCAACATTTGGGCTTGCCTTTGCTATGCAGAGCTTAGCATCCTTTTTCCTGCTGGCAACACAGGGAACAATATTGCAATGCAATGTTGGACCATTTGATGGATGAAGAAGCAATACTCCATATTTATAACCAGAGACTTTTTAAAAGATTGGATTAACAGCAGTGCTCCAAGTGGTACAGTTATTGATCTCGTTGAAGCACTACATTTATTTCACCTCAAGTCCATTTCAGGTTCTTTCTTTCTTTCTTTCTTTCTTTCTTTCTTTCTTTCTTTCTTTCTTTCTTTCTTTCTTTCTTTCTTTCTACAGAACACAACTACTCTGTGCATTTCACTTTTCTCAAAATGGTCACTTCAATCTGCATGTTTAAATGGATACATTTTGTATACATTTTTCCATTGAATAATGCATGTTTGTGTGCATTTTTCAAATATACACATTTTTCTGGTTCATTTCTTCAATCCTACCCCAATCACATAACAAATTAGAAAATGGATGGATTCCTGACAGCCGAGTGGTTCAGGTAGGTAAGAATGAATTACTATCAATTTAAAATGCCAACCTATCCCTTTTCTCACGCATCCCTAGAATATATATGTATCTCAATATTCACTTTGCTGGATCTCAATGATTCTGGTAGACACCCAGAAGAAAGACATTGCATTTAAACTTCTACTTTTTCTGTGGTGTCTGAATAAAGATGCTTGCTCCCTCTTCTATTAATTATTAAATATTTCTTTTGGATAAACTCATAAAGACATATACCTGCAACTTGCAATGGGGCCTGTCTATTTTAGACTTTAAAATACAGCAACTTTGAGATTTTTCCCCCCTAGATCTTTCGTATCCTTGTCTCTTGGGCTTTTATATTTTCTGAGATCAGTCGTGCTCCTTAGCCCCTTCAGTGGAGGTACCACTCTGCCTAAAGTCAGTTTCATTCTAATCCAGATTAAGCTGAACAATGTCATTCCAGTAAGAGCTCTGGACTGGAAACATTCCAAACATTATTTCATTATTATTTTTTTGTAATTGAAATGTACACACTCGGCAGCTGTTCAAAGCAGCTGTCTCTGTGACAAAGGCAACACAATACAAATATATCTAATAAGTGGTATGTATGAGAGAGAGGACATAAAACATCTTATATCCTCCCTTTTCTCAACTAGCACTGCTACTCTAGATTATAATAATGTGATGAACAGAATCTGTTCTGCCATTATCAGAGGGGTATCATTGCCAGCCTCAGACTGTTGATTTGTAGGTGTCATTGAAGGGCAGAAAACTATTACTTATCTAGTTTCTTATTGTTGTGTTTTTATTGTCAGAGAGGGGGAGAGATGTTCGTGGGATTTTCTGTTTCATCTGCCAAAACAACTTGTCAGCCTTAGGATGGTATTCACCTTGAAATAAGTATGGGAGTAGGAAAAGTGATTTAGTATTCTCTCTCAGGCAGCAAAATGCCTTGGACCAATCCTTGCAATGAATGTGTAAACAGTTGGACATTTGTATTTTATTTTCATTGTGGCACAGACAGTTGTTAAGGTAACTAGCAAAGCAAATAAACTAAAAAGACAATAGAAGGTCTCTCGGTGGATGTATGTAATCAAACTAATGTATTTCTAATTTGATTTTATATCATCCAGAAAACTCATCTTACTACCCACCACAAGTTATACCCCATTACATTATATGTGCTTGCCAGAAATCTAGGGCCAGTGGAAGAAGTTAAATACACCAAAATGACATTCAAATTTCTCATACTTTAAAAATGAAATCTTAGCAGCATAAGCTGCTTTAGCCTTTAAAAGCAGGAAGCTTAAAACTAGAAATCAGTTTGAATTCTCTGAGCCAGTCTTTGTCTCATAGGGGAAAAAAAAGAAAAATGAACAGAGGCACAAACTAGATAACAGCCTTTTATGGGGTACAGAAATTAAAGTAACAGAATTACCTTTCAAAAAGATCCCCAGGGCTTTAATGTAAAAATAGCTATTATTTTATTAGACAAGACTGTAATCCACAAGCTGCTCAGTAGTTCTCCAGACTTCCAAAAGATAATCAATGCCTTCCCTGCAAGACAAGACAGGATGGGGAAGCAATGCCTTTGGAAGCTGCTGGGGAGCCATCTTGTGGTGTGGTGAGTGCACTGAAACTTTCAGAAAAGTGATGAGAGAAGCAAAGATTTTTTTGTGCCCACAATGTGGAGCAGAGAAACACAATGCACTAAGCTCATGTGAAAAACAAATCACTGGGACTCCAGGAGGATCACAATAAGATTAAAACACAAAAAAGTAATGTCATTAAAACAAAATTGAACAAATTATAGTATTTTAAAAATTTAAAGAAATTGCTAGGGTAGTGCTATTATACTTGCCAGTATGTCTATGTCCAATTAATACATCATATATTTAATAATATATAATATATATTATATAATATATGTGGCTGCCATATTAAATATAATAATATTATATTTAATATTAAATATTATATAAATAAATATATAAATATTATATTTAATATGGCAGCCACAGAAAATATATTTTTTATGATTTTGTTCCATGTAAATACATGGTGTGTAAATACATGATCAAAGCCATTGCTTATGTAAGATCTCCCACAATCCAAAGTGGAAAATGTTACTCCCTGGTTACCTGCTGCTATTGGCCCCACCAGCATATGGCAACCCTCAAGTTAGAGAATGGTGAAGGATGAAAACAAGGGTAGTAGCGGTGGTGTCTTTCCCCCCCAGATTGCTGCCTGCCCAACGCCAGAGCATGATCACTGGCCTTTTGGAGAATGTCTGGCTCTGAGGGTCCTTGGGACTTTTTAAGGGATTGTGGAAGGGGTGGCTATTCATCAGGCAGCAGCTGTACTTTCAGCCTCCTGTGCTCCACCACCTGAGATTACTGCTTTCCTTAGTTAATGATCAGGCCAGCCCTGATAGAAGGAACAATAACTGCTTCTTTTCCTTGTTACTGCTGTTACTTTTACTCCACTGTTACTGACATGGAGATTTACTAGGTGGAAGCAAACCTGGGTAGTTACCCAAATCCTAGTTTATGAGGGAACTGGTTGTAAAACTTGTTTTTAGGTTTTGCACTGCTTTAATCTAATCACAGCATCGTTATTTCAAGATACAATTACTTTAGGGGAGGGCAAGGACTATCTATGATTTCCAGTGTGGTTACTGGATAGAGTGATGGACTACAATTGAGGAGACCTGGGTTTGAATCTCCTGTTGGTCATGGGAATTCACAGGGGAAGGGGAATGGAACTGGTGGAACCACTCCTTAAATATCTCACCTTAAAAGCCCTATCAGGGTTGCTGTAAGTCAGTTTCAAATTGACAGTTTTTGGTTTGTTCTCACTTTCCACCTTTAGGCTGTGTGGCACACTGAATCAGGACTTTATAAATATCAAATGTCAAGTACCAGACCTTTAAAGAAAGCTATTTCTGACAGATGTAGGTGCAGTATTCCTACACAGATGGTTGTTGTGGGTTTTTTCGGGCTCCTTGGCCGTGTTCTGAAAGTTGTTCTTCCTAACGTTTCGCCAGTCTCTGTGGCCGGCATCTTCAGAGGACAGGAGTCAGAACTCTGTCTGTGCTCTGGTGCAGTTTGTTTGGATAGTTGAGTATTTATAGCTGTGGGATCAGCTTTTGTCTTTTTCAGGAGATGGGTGATTGTGGTGATCAGTGTGTTTTTTGTTGTGGGTGTATTGTTGTGATAAGAGGGAGAGATTTGTCACTGTGATTGATGGGTGTCGTTAGCTGGTCTTTTGTGTGCAGTGATCACCGGTCCTTGTAGCTGGGTAGAGTTCGTTGACCTTTTGCAGACTGTATTTTTCAGTGCTGGAAGCCAGGCTTTGTTGAGTTTTAAACTTTCTTTCAGAACACGTCCAAAGAGCCCAAAAAACCCACAACAACCATCAGATCCCGGCCGTGAAAGCCCTCGAGAATACATTCCTACACAGACCTCATTTATTGCAGTCAATCATATGAAGAAAGTATTGTTGATGAATTGCCCTTGAAGCACATGATCCTCTAAACCTCCATACATCTAGGTAGCTCTTAAGACTTCTATAATTGAGAGGAGAGCAGCTGTATATTTGTTGGCATGGAAACAGTGGGTAGCTTCTCTTTGGAACGGGGCAGTTATTCATACCATTCTTCAATAGTGGACTGCTGCTGCACAAAGATAGCCAAGGACCCTGTGGAATTTGCAAAAGTGCTTTGCACACACCCTAAATGACATTTAAACTTTATTAAAATTGGATCATTTAATACTTCATCATCTGCATTCATATACTTCCAAGACCAACAATCTATAATACTAACAAATGAAAAACAAGTATCAAAGGAGAAAAAAGAATGATGTGATGGTTCTCTATTATTTACTGGTCATGGGTTGATAATAATTAGTCTTTTTTTAAAAAGCCAGTTTGGTTGGATTCAAGCATCACCATTACTCTCTGTTGCCTTTGCCTGTCTATCAATAGGCACAGATCCCAAAACTGTGAATATGCACTTTTCCATTGGCTGGCGAAATTGAATCTTGACAGCTATCAAGATTTTCACTTTTAATGTAAGTGTTCTTAAATGTCAAGCCCCTGAGCTGCTAACTAGTATTTACTTCCCATGGACAATTCCTATTTTTCATCCATATTTATCTATTTAAACTCTTCATATTGATATACTATTATTTTCCTTACGTGGTTTAAAAAAGAACAAAAGGATTAAAATATAAATGCAGAAAAATGCTATGTGTATGTAGCATAAACAGTATGCAGGACTATAAACACACCAAATAAATTTGTGGGCAAGAGATCATTTGCTGAAAGGACATTGAGTTAGGAGCATTCTTCAGCTGTGACACCAGCCCTCAGAAGGTCTTGTAGGGGATAGTCACTTCAGATGGCAGGAGTACCTGCAGGAGGTCCTGCATAAATGTTCTTAATGTGCATTTCCAGTCTTAGACTAAATACAAGTATGTGTGCTAACATATGTATATGCTGAAAATATTTCTTCTCTACTCTTGACCAGGAAAAAAACTCCCCAACGTCATTTACAAAGGACACAAATAAGAAATAGTTCCTGACAAGAGGCTTACAGTGTGAAAGGCATTACATAGAAGGGAAAGGAATCGAAAGAGTGAAGAAATGAAGCCCAGATGATAGCCCCTAGTCCCAATTTTTATAGAATTCCTTCTGGCAGAGAAAAGAGAAGAAGCAAACTTCCTTCACCTGCCCCTTTGGTGGGTGATTCAGTGCACTCCTTTGTGATGACGTTCTTCTTAGATATTAATGGCAACAGTTCCCCAGTGGCCTTTCTACACCTGGCCATTGGTAGAGACCAGATGGTGCTGCCTTTCAGGTCTGTGGCCCCATGTCAGCTGTTATAATCTTCTTTCCATGTCCCTAAAATCACTTACCACACAGCTAATAGCAGAATCATGATATGGGGGATATAGGGAGCAGAGACTTGGCTGGCATCCAGGATGGGGTGATATGAACTGGAAATAGTTCTCTGTGCTCCCCAGAAAGTATAATTCAGTTCTTAACTCAAAAAGCATATCCAAATGCATTTAAAGATGAATAGTTTGGGAGGAAATACAGTAATATCACATGCAAATGTATCTCTGTTTTTACTTTTAATTACAATTAATGTGGAAACAGAATGGATTTGACCTTCAGCAAAATACTTGTGAAAGTGACACAGATCAGAAATAAGAGTGATCCTCCCATCCGTACATTAAAAATCCTATATTAGTCTGTGGCTTACTGAAATGACTGGAGATCTTCTTGGTGGCAGCTCAATTTCCAGTTTGTAAATAAAATTAATAATTACATGTTGTCAAGTTGATTCTGATTCATGACAACTCTTTCTAGTGTTTTCTAGCTAGAAAATATTCAGAAGTGTTTTACCATTTCCTTCTTCTAGGAATGTTCCGGGATTATATAATTTGCCCAAGACCTATTGGCTCATTTTTCTCCCAGAAGGCACAGGAGGGAAGTTAAACTCATATCCTCTCACTCCACAGCCAGATCTCTAAGTCACTGAACTATCCAGAGAGTTTTATCATCTGTTAACATCACTGATCCACTGGTGTCTTGAGTACATTGTTCTTCTTATCATGATGTAGTTCTACCCACCCTCTCCTGCCAAGCAAGTATTTTCAGTCAACAGTTTTGTAACTATGTTGGCTTCACTTAAGTATTTGGAAAGAGGTGCCCTTTTCACTTTTTTAAAAAAGTCACATACATTAAAGCAGCAATGCATTATTAAGAGAAAATGCAACAAACAGTATTTCCCTTTAAATATACTTGACTAATAAAATTTTCTCTTCTGACTTGACTGACATATCTATTGTGTGATGCTGTCAAAGGCGTTGATTCCCTAGAGTCATTAATAGCTAGATTTAGTTAGTGAGGCCTATAGTTCTTCCCCTAGGACTTGGTTTCTGATTAATTTCCCTTATTGGTTATGCTATGCTGATGATTCTCAGTCCCATGAGTGAAAACTGTCCCCACTGCAAGTCTGCAGCATAGATGATTATATTTAGGAATGGTTGTCAAATGTCACTTAGAGAAAGCCCAAAGGGGGAGGGGGAAGGAGTGTTTGGCAGTCAGATATAAGCTGAAGCAAATGAAAAGGTACAGATCCATCCACACTGTGTAATGTGAATTGGGCCACTTCAGATGCACTCTTCCTGTAAATGAATGTACTGAGAGATGAATCTTCTCCTGTTGCCTAACTGTCTAGCTTTGCAGCCAGCAATGGAAGCCATAACTAGAAATTGATTAAGGATATTAAGAAGAGCCCTGCTGGGTCAAGTCAAAGATCCACCTAATTTTCTAGCATTCTGTTTTCATATATGTTGTCATTCAGATATAATTACAGGAAGTGAACTCGATTTAATTTTTTTTAAAAAGGAGTCCTTGAATGACAGTTCCCTAATTTCATGATCACAAGCAAGGACATTGCATTCAGGTGCCCAAGGAGGAGAGGAGGTGAAGCAGAAAGAAGTGGGGCAATGAAATAGCACCATGGAATACTTTGGAACTGATTTGAAATGTAGTTACCAAAAAACTTTGCCATCTCTGAAGTAGCCAATTTATTCTCAAAGATGATAACAGTCATGGCATAATATCAATAATGCCTTGCAACTACATACTGAATCCTTCAAAAATAAAAATAAAAATCCCTTAGATTAGTTATGCCATACATTGCTATTATTTCCATAATATTCTGGACTTTCCAAAATCATAATTGCATCCAGCTTCTAGTGGTTGGAATGCAGGACATGGAAGAAAATTTTCCCAAGAATGTGGGGTCTGTGGACATACTTGGGCCTCCCCTGGGCAACAACAGCACCCTGTCAGGTGTCACCTTCCAGAAGTACCATTTGATTGCTTCCTACATGAATAACAAAGAAGTGGTTGGAATGTTAGACTGGGATACAGGAAACTTACTTTTAAATTTCCACTAGGCCATGAAACTCATTGGGTAACTTTGAATCAGTTACTCTGTCTCAGTCTAACTTATCATAAATTCTTGTGAGGAGAAAGTGGGGAGAGAAAAAGACATGCCGGTCATAGAAGAAATATATAATAGGACTAATAAATATATAAATAAGATTTTACTTCATTTGGCTAAGGTTTACTATGGACAAATATGTCAGTTTTGCATTTCCTACATTTTAATTTCATGACATTTGGTAAATTGAAGTATCTTCTTTTCCCTTTTGAGAAGCACCATCTGCAGATAGCACACACAAGAACTAATTGATTGTTAAGAAAGATGCAAACATCCTATTTGGTGCTTCAAATTCTTAAAGCAGCAATCGTCTGACTTAAAGACCATTTCTTCAATTGTGTAAATTTGTACAAATGTCACCATTTTGTGCAAAAAGGCAATTTTGTGCAAAACACACTTCTTGTCCCTGCAAGAATTCGATTGAGAGCTTAGTGAAATTCCTTCTTATCCTCACCACCAAAGGCAAGGATGTTGCTTTTCTTTTTCATCTAATTTGAAACAAGGATTTACATTGCTGGAAGAAACAAGCAAAAAGTGTATGTGAGAGACATAGAGAGGCCGGGGTGAGAAAGAAAGAGAGGGAAGGTGATCAACTTAAGCCAATTATTGTAACCTTTTCTCTCCTTCTCTCCTTTTTTTCTGAAGAGAAAGGGTCGGGGGAAGCAAAGGATGTGGATATTCTTAAGTGAGAAAAGACCAAGGTATTAAGGAGTCTGTCCCTGCCCCCAGCCAGTCTTGAGACATTATCTCTGAGGGAATGCATACTTCAAAAGAAAGAATATTGCCTACCTTTCTCTTAGAGGTTGGAGCCCTAGACATCTTTTGGAACAAGAGACAAGGAGCACAATTTCACCATATTATTTTTCTTCATTGTTAACCGCTAGTTTAGTACACTGGCAAAGCAAGTTAAAAGGGGTCAGTGTGGGTAGCATTAGCCCATTTCTCTTCAGACTCTAAAATAGGCTTTGATGTCTAGAAGAACTGCTGACACTTCTCTGTAGAAAAGTTGAGGGAGGAGGGATTAAACTTCTGGTAATATCAGTTTTTAATGTGGATATAAAACTACAGAAGACTGAGGATAAGGGATTAAAGGGATGTATCACTGGAAGAAAAACAAAACAAAACACCTCAGTTTCCATATTTCCCTGGAGAAGTTCTTGCCATCCTCACCAGCAAGGTGAGGTTGCTACTTTATGCAAAATGAAATGAACATAACAAAAGAAGCGAGGCTTGATGTGTGTGTGTGTTTTAAGGAATTCAGTATTACTTTACAAAGGTAATTTGACTAAATCTTTTGTTCATTATAACTGTTTTCATTCTCTCTGTCATAATTAACACCTTCTGTCATGGATGTGAGGAGAGAATTTCTCCTTAATGTGATATGATTACCAACACTGTATGCACATTCCCACACTCATAGATGCACATCCATGCATGGGTGGCTATGTGTGAGTGTAATGGAGATGGAGATACACACACACACACAGAAACACAAGCTGTATGCTGTGTCACAATATTCATGCATGAATTCCTGCTGTTGTATAGGTCTTTTCCTACCCTACCTGCAGCAAAAGAAAGGCTGTGAAACTAACTGTGTAGGTACTGTGGTAATGGGACCTGTGTACTAAAAGCAAATCCAGCATCTGTGCAAAGCATGGACTGGCCCAGTGCTCTACCGAAAGCAACTGAAAAACCTTTTACATATTTGTTTACTTATTTATTTAACTTATATGCCCCCTCCCTTCTGATGAGGCGAAGGCAGTGTAAATGGCTCTTCTCCTTCTTCAGTGAGGTAAGTTAGGCTGAGAGACTGCTACGGGATGACCTAGTGAACTTGATGGCTGAGGATTCGAACACCGGTCTGTTGAGTCCTAATGCAGCGCTGTAACTACTACACCACAGGACTCTATGGTATTTGAATTCTGTTAGATTACACTCCTGGAATTATTTTTTGTATTTTGTGGTTTGTATCTTGTGGTCTGAGGACTACATGAAAATAAAGCAAATCTGAAAGTATTGTAGGATGCATGCAATTTAAGATGTTTCAGTGACTTGAAGTTAGTATGATGAAGCTACCATTATCACAGGTACACACATTTGCCCTCTTTTGATCTGACTACAGTCCCTGATTAAATGGATTTCACAATTTATGAAGCCTAAGATTCATAAGATTGTACCAAACATAATAGTTATCCTCAGCATGAAAAAAAGAGGTACATGTACTGAAATCCAGTAGAAAGTCACAATTAGAGTAGGCTCATTGCATTACTGGACCTTAGAGAAAGGTTAACTTGCTAAGTCACTAAAGCCAGCATTGTAAATATGCTTAGAGGGAAGTGCTTAGATCCATTTGCAGTTATGTCATATGGTTACAGTGAACAATCTGATGTGGAGACATCTCTGCTCATGTGTAGGATAACAGCCTTAGAAAAACTGGGTTCTTGCTCATGTTTAGAGCCGAGTATAAAACCCTCTTCTTCAGACTTGGTGCTGAAAGCATAAAGAATGTGGCAATGGAAGTGAGTAAGACTAAATGTGTTTTAGTCCTTTCTTGTCCCTTCTAAGTGTTTGCAACACAAGCTTTGGTGACAACTTAATAGGGCCACTGTCATAGCAGCAAATTCCATGGTTGAACAACACACTTTAATTTGTCCAGAATCTCATCCCACTATGCAAAAGATTCAATGAATAACCCTAGATACTAGTACTATGAGAGACAAGAAGTATTTCCTTATCCACACCGCACATAATTTATCCTTCAATCATGTCTTCCCACATACTTTTATCTAAGCAAAATAGCCCCAAACATCACAAATGTCCCATGTGGGAGAACAGATCTAGTCCCTGGATCATTCTGATTCTTCTTTTTTGCTTCTTTATAACAGTTCATCCATTCTCAATAAAAATGAACTCAGGTGCTTATATGCTGTAACTTGATTTGATTCCACATGGCTAAGAATGATAAATTATTATATGAATGGGTACCATATTTATTTTCCCTCCCTGTGTACATAAAAATATTCAATACATATCACAATTGCCCAAATCCAAAGTATTCTTCTTGTTGCAGTATAACAATATTCTCAGGAGGGTCTCTAGTGGGATGAAAGCATTTCCTTCCTTATTCCTTCAAACCTTTCTCACCTCCTACTTAACCAACTGCAGTCAATAGAGTCCAGGTGGTAATCAACTCAGTATGAAATTGCTTTCATGCTGCAATTTTGATAAACGTAACATGGTAATTATCACAGTAATACTAATGTTAATGCCATGGATAACTGACTGGCCACAATCCAAAATGACCCAGTGTATTACCTCACACAGAATATAAAAGTGGAATGATCTGAATGCTATGCAAGTTTGATCAGAAGCAATGGGTTCAAGGTATTTGTTCCTGAAGAACCAGATGTAGGGTATCAACATTATATTGCTTTATAGTCAGTGTAAGAAATGCAGTTTTATATCTATTATAATTTGTTGTCTTTGATCAATTGTGAATAAAATAAATAGGAGTACAGAAGCCTCTTGAGCATTCAGGTTGGGACAAACCCACTTTATACTCTGTTAGAGAAATTCCAATCCACTCCATCTCTGAGTCTGTAATGTTCCCCATGCATTTCTGGATCTCTCTTTAAAAACAAAACAAAACAAATTGGGAGGGGGGGCAACAGTAGGGGAACACGTGTAAATATTCAATTCTTCAAAAACCTATGGTGTTTGAAGAATTGTATTTTCTGGCTTTTTAAAATGGAAATGTAACTATACACACACTACACACCAATTCCAACAGAAACTTCCCTCATGTACAATTACCCAGTGCTAGAGGATCCCAGAGGGTGAGCACATGATCTGTACTATGAACACATGATTTGTACTATGTTTGCTGGGAGATAACAGAAACAAGAACATCTGGAATGTGGCTGCAGTCCCTCTGTGCCAAAATATTTTGAAGGGCTGTTTTAGATTTAATGAAATGGTGAAGCAAAGGTGTGAATAAGTACCACACATACAATGGAAAAACATACACACCCTTTAATCTCTTGGGTAACCTAATGTTGCCATGCCCACTCCGCAAAATGCAGACTAGAAAGCAATCTTCCAATTTCCAAACCCTTTCCTTGAGGCAGCCAACCTGAGGAAGAAAAAATATATACTGTAGAACCAAAAGCTCCATGTATGTGTTGTGTGCATATTTTCCAAAATATGTCCCTTTGCCTTTTGAAATAATACAAAAAGGAGAGTTTGATTTTAACAACCAGTGTCACTGGAAACCAAGCTCAAAATCAGCCATAGTATCTGAAAGAAGGACAGTGAAGAAAGAGAGGAACAAAAATAAACTGATTTGATATGTTGTGTTAGAGGAGAGCTGAACAGATGCCAAAGACAGCCAGAAAGGCAGAAAAGTGGGTGTTCAATCAAGTCAAGTCTGAACTCTCACTAGAGCAAGATTGAGTAAACTGAGGCTATCCTATCTTATACATATAATGAAAATACAGAACAGACTGAAAAGACAATACTGCTGGGAAACGAGGGCTGGAGCAGTAGGAAAAGAGGAGGATCTAACATGAGATGGGTTATGAGAAAGTCACAGCCAGGTGCCATCAAGTCAGAAGTGACATGATGGCAGATAGCATCTCTGGAAATCTTTTTCTTAATTACCAAACAATTGTATAGTGACAAAGTGGGTGGAATAGGTGACAAAGCTCTGCTAACATTGAGTAAGACTACCAGCTACAAAGCAAAAATCAGTAATTTAACTGCTTAAATAAGGGAGCTTCTGAATATTTACTCTCCATTCTTTTAAATATATATTTTTAAATATTTTACACCAGAAACAGTATCCCTTTGTAATGTCTGTTTGGCCAGGAAGGAGTTTAAAAGTTCTTTTCATGACAGTCATATAATTGGGTCCTGACTGACAGGGTCAAAAGTTCAGACCTCCCTTCCACACTCAAAAGCTGCAAAAATGTTTCTAACTTTAGAACATTCATGCTGGAAAGGCAGTTAATAAGAAAGCCACAGTTTTACCATTTCAAAGGGTGTTTTTTACCATCATTATTTCACTCCCTGCAGCCTGGATTCCTTCCAAATAAAAAAGTAGCTGGGCCCAACCATCCTCTTTCAAGATAAACAAAATGAATCTTTTCAATTTATGTGATCTGTTTCAAATCTGCAGACAAAAAAGTTCACTTATGTCTGTGGGGGGAACAGTTTTATATTTTAAAAAATCATGACTCAAACACTCTTTACCCAAACATCCCCAAATTTGGCATAAAACAATAGCAGACTGTCTGCTGCATCTCTGCCAAATTTGGGGATGGTCTGAAGTCCAGTTTCAACATTATAAATTTTGTTTGGAGTGCCCCCATTTTTAGATTTCCCTTGTAGAATATTGATTTGCTCTGTCATATATCGATTGCTACATTCCTGTGTAGCAATAATGACTTGGGAAGGGATACACAGCACTTTAATTGAGTAACATATCTACCGAAAGCCTATGAAATTGTAATCTTTCCACAATCACACACAAACTTAATCCTTGTAACTGTAAGAATATTTCAATAAAGTTTAGTAAATTAAGCTGAATGACAAAGCAAAGAGAAAGAAAATGATTCCAGCGTGCAAAAAGGCTATCTAAAAGTTGCTGGCAGAGAAGCTGCATGGGAATACCATGCCATTTCCTCAGTCTGATCTCTCTTTAGTGCTTCAGTGGTCCAAGTGTCCAGAGGAAAGCTTGGACTTTGGAGGGGAATTCAGCTGTCACCTGCCTTCTCCTTTGACACCAGTAGCTCAGTCTGCTGTGTTAATTTTGATTTCCCTTTTCCTTCATTCAAATTTCTGATCATCTTTTAAACTTTAAATTGTCAAATGGAATACGAAGACTCTATTATAGTGTTGTTTCATCACAGTGATGAAACTATGGTTTCTTGCTCTGCCCCGTAGTCACCCTAGAATCACAAACACCCCTGATTATGCCCGTGTTTGCTTATTTGACCAATGACAATGCACAAGCCTAAAAATAATCCATTTAAAATATGGAATTCATAAATCTCTGTGCAGAAACCTAAGTGGACCCCAACTAGTTGCAACATACAAATGCAACTCTGGGGTTGCTCTTCAATTTTCTGTGAGTCATGGATTCCTTGTGCACAAAAATGTAATACAAAATCACTAATAGTAATGAGAATTTTTAATTTGTTTTCCTGGTGGCCTTAAAGTGACTAGTACTCAATGATATTTTTTATTCTTTTGCACATTCCAGACATAAAAATTAAATGTCAATTAATCATTACAAGAGCATGTTGCAAAAGCTAGGAAATTTGCCATTACTCTCTCCAAGTGGAAGAAGACGACATTGAATTTTTTGCTTCCACTTTTCAATGGATTGCACTTCCCCAGTTTGTCCAAGCTTAGGAAATTTTGGTTTAATTTATTGTAGTATATTAAAATGCACTAGAATTAACCACAAAACAACTTGGGATTTATACAAAAAGGCAAAAGTTCCACACAAATTTGTTAAGATTAGTCCTGGCTCATTGCAAAGGATAATGCGGCTTACTGGGATTTGCATCCAAACTGAATTGTAAATACTCAGGTTTTGAAAACTGCATTTCTTGTGGGAATGTGTTTTTGAAGGATCTAATTAAAAGCTTCAGACCAGGAGTCTCTGATGCAGAAATTCACTTTCAATTGAAAATGATATAACACCAACTCTTCCCCCCCCCCACATCCTATACAAAGAATAGGGGGGAAAAAATCTTTAGAGAAGACCAAAAACACAAAGGAGAAAAAGGTAGGAGAAAAGGCACTGAACATATCAGATCAAGCCTTTCATCATTTGGCCGGGAGAAAGATACCAAAACTAGGGTTGTGCACCAGCTTTGGGGAAAAGGGTCAAAATGGGCCAGAGCAGAAGTATTTGTGCCTTTCTGGACCAGCTATATGAAAATTCAAGAAGACCACAGTCATTCTCTAATCAGTTTGCATGGACCTAAAAATCACAAAATTTTGCTCTAATATTTTTGGAACTGAAATGCTGAAATGGGGGCAGAAGACAAGTACTTGGCACCAGCTACAAGTCAGGGGAAAATGAAATTGATATCGTATTTATTTATTTATTTATTTATTTTTATTTATTGCACTTATACCCCGCCTATCTAGTCGAACGACCACTCTAGGCGGCTTACAACATATACAACTTATAAAATACAACAAAATTAAATACAACAAAATTATTAAACATCAATAGTTAAATTATCCAAGATGGAAAAAGAGAAAGAAAGAAAAAAAATCAGGTATTAACTGGAGGGAAGGCCTGCATGAACACCCATGTTTTCAATTGGTTTTTAAAGACACCCAGCGAAGGGGCCGCGCGAATCTCCGGAGGAAGGTTATTCCAGAGGCGAGGAGCTACCGCCGAGAAGGCCCGGTTTCTTGTTTTTTCCTTCCAGGCCTCCCTCGGCGTCAAGCTCCCCAGCCTCACCTCCTGACTCGATCGGGTGATACGGGTAGATTTTGGTGGGAGTAGGCGTTCCGCCAAGTATCGAGGCCCTAAACCGTTTAGGGCTTTATACGTGAGCATTAAAACTTTGAAGTCAATGCGGAACCGAATGGGCAGCCAATGCAAAGCGGCCAGAGTGGGAGAGATATGATGATATTTTCTCACTCCACTAAGGAGTCTGGCCACCGCGTTCTGCACCACTTGGAGTTTCCGCATCAACCTCAAAGGTAGCTCCACGTAGAGCACATTACAGTGGTCTAATCTCGAGATTACGAGCGCATGTACCAAGGTGGTGAGCACCCCAACATCAAGATAGGGACGCAGCTGGGCTATCCGACGAAGATGAAAAAAGGCGGTACGGACCACCGACGCCACCTGAGTTTCCATGGTGAGCGCCGGGTCCAGATGGATCCCCAAGCTGCGAACCTCACTCTTTGCGGTAAGAGTCACCCCCCCAAATGAGAGAGAGTTTCCCAGACCGCTGACAGTGGGGCCACCCACCCTCAGTACCTCCGTCTTGTCTGGGTTCAGCCTCAGCCCATTTTCCTGCATCCATTGCAGCACAGACTCCAAGCAGCGCTGAAGGGACAGAACAGCATCCACTGCAGTTGGAGAAAAGGAGATGTAGAGCTGGGTGTCATCAGCATACTGATGGCACGATGCCCCACACCCCCTGATGACCCCACCCAGCGGCCTCATGTAGATATTAAACAGCATTGGGGAGATAATCGAACCCTGCGGGACCCCACAATTGAGGCTCCACGGGGCCAAAACCCTCTCCCCAAGCTGTACTCTCTGAGGACGGTCCCCCAAGAAGGACTGGAGCCAAGCAAACGCCAGGCCACCAATTCCTAACTCGGAGAACCTCCTCAGGAGGATACCGTGGTTGACGGTATCGAAGGCGGCTGAGATATCAAGGAGGACCAACAGGGACATTTTTCCCCTGTCGGCCTCCCTCAATAGGTCATCATACAGGGCAACCAATGCCGTTTCTATACCATAGCGCGGCCTGAAACCCGACTGGAATGGATCCAGGGCATTTGTTTCATCCAAATGAGCCTGAAGCTGATCAGCCACCACCCTCTCCACCACTTTGCTAATGAAAGAAACATTGGCGACGGGCCTATAATTGCCAATTTTGTACGCCGCCAAACTAGGTTTCTTCCTTATGGGCCTAATGAGTGTCTCCTTGAGGGCAGGAGGAACCCTTCCCCCAAGGAAAGACCCATTAATTATTGCTGTGGCCCATTCTGTTGTTATAGGCCTGGCTGCTTTGATTAGCCAGGCCGGGCAAGGGTCAAGGGATGAGGTGGTGGCACGACAGCGATCAAGCGCTTTGTCCACAATATCTGGCGTCACAGGCTGAAAGAGATCAAAAGTGACCGGACAAGGCGGAGCGCTGGACATCTCTGCTCGACTCACTGTATCTAAAAAAGGAGAGAGCTCCCAGCGGATGGCCTCCACTTTAGATTTTAAAAATGCTGCAAATTGGTCCGGTGAAATACTAGGGGGAGGCCCATCACTTAGACCAATTCCGGATAGGTCGCGCACTATACGGAATAGCTCCACCTGCTGATTTGAAGCTTCGCTTATCCGGTTAGTGAGATGTACTCGGCTAGCAGCCTTTACCTTAGCCAGGTAAAGGTTAGTTGCGACCCTGACAGCTATCCAGTTATAATCCATCGGGTTCTTTCTCCACTTGCACTCTAGCCTTCTTCTAAATTGCTTCATCGCTCGTAGGTCCTGGTTAAACCAGGGCGCAGGCCGAGCTCTGCGTTGGAGAGGGCGTTTAGGAGCAATCGTGTCTACAGCCCTGGTGGTGGCGGTAAACCAGCCGTCAACCAGAGCCTCGACAGGAGCACCAGCCAGGTCAGCCAACACACCTCTCATGGCATCCTGGAATCCTACAGGATCCAGTAGCCTTCGAGGGCGGACCATAGAAATAGGTCCCTGCTCCCTGCGAGGGGGGAGAGCCACTGAGAGGTTACATTTTATTAGGTGATGATCTGACCATGACAAGGGGACCGACATGAGGTCGGTCACCATCAGACCACACTCACTCCAATTGGTGGAAAAAACCAGGTCTAACATATGACCACCCATGTGGGTGGGGCCGTTGACATGTTGGGGCATGTTCAAGGAAGCCATGGTTTCCAAGAACTCAAGAGCCGGCCCAGAAGTCTCTGCCTCCGTGTGAATGTTGAAATCACCCAAAACCAATAGCTTCGGGGACCTCAACAATGCCACGGAGACAAAGTCCGCCAGCTCTGGTAAGGAAATGGCTGGGTCGCGGGGAGCGCGGTAACCCAGCAAGATCCCAATACCATCCCTGGCCCCTATCGACACGTGGAGGGCCTCCAGACCCAGTTTTACCACCATGGAGCGCCTAGTAACCTCCAAGGTGTTTTTGTATACAGTGGCTACTCCCCCCCCGCCCCTCCAGTCTGCCCTGGTGTTGGACAGCATAACCGGGCGGACAGATGAGTGCTAGGGGTGGACCCCCCTCTCCGCCTATCCACGTTTCGGTTATGCAAGCCAGGTCTGCATCCTCCTCCAGAATAAGATGATAAATAACCTGGAATTTATTAGATACAGACCTGGCATTCAACAGCACCAGTTTTAGAGTGGAGGGTTGGCTGGTCTGGCTACCTCGATCCTGACGGTTGGTCATAGTCCCAGAACGGTGAACAGCCTTCAAACATCTGTTCATCGTTCTTCTAACACGAGTAGGGGCCCTGCCAACGCCATATCTCCCTCTACCCGTAATCACAGAGATGTTCAAAGGCCCCTCGCTGGGAGGGCAGGCCTTCCATTCCATATCAAAAGAAAAGAAAAAGAAGAAGAGAAAGAGAAAACAAAAAACCTAAAATAATACAAACAAATTAAATAATAAAGTAAGTACATAAATCAAATACAGTGTAATAAAGTAGTAATCCCACACTATAAAATAAATTTAAAAATAAATAAAAAATTTAAAGAAAAAACCCACAGTGCTTACCCCCCACATACAATCCTGGTCTGCCTTACTCTGCCCCATGATTTTATCCTTCTAAATGTTATTGAACTTGATGTTATTAAAAGCGCTAGAGTGTAGATCTTACAAACGAGGCAGGTTTCACCAGAGGACTCGACAATAAACAAAGGAAGCAACAATAGCACCAAAATCCAAACTGGAAGTGGCGCTACCGTTGCCATTATGCTCTCTTGGGGAACAACTAAAGAGTCATTGCTGGCTGTTCTAAGGGAACGAGCGGGAAGAGTAAGTCCTGGGAAGATTGTTACCGCTGCAGCTCCCAACATGGCGACTTGCAAAACAGCAGGCTGAAGCCCACGACGGGTAGATCTTTCTCCCCCACGGCTATTCCAGCTCTCTAATGTCCAAAGCCTCAGACAGACAGACCACCCTGCCTTGCCAAGCCTCCCGACGCTCTTGGAGCTTCACAAACGCCCTCAAACAGCCACGGAAGACCCAGTGACCCTCCGACGATCTCCAGGCTCCCTCCGTCAGGGCTCGCTCCGTCAGGGCTTCCCACCGGACCTCTCGTCGGGCTCCAGCTCCCCACAGCCTCCCACGATGGTGTCCCCTGGGGCCGTGCGAAGGACCTCCGGGCTCCGCTGGACGGCCACCACAGGCCCCGCATTCCGAGCTCCAGCGCCGTTCTCCGCGTCCACGCGTCCGCACTCATCCCGCTGCCTGCTCCGCAGCTCTGCAGCTCGAACTCATGGCTCCAGCCCCCAAAGCCTCCAAATAATCCCTTCCTCCCCAGCACGTTGGATCAGGTAAGTGACCAACCAAGCAGAAAAAGGCAGACCGGTGCAGGAAAAAGAGAGAAAACTAAAAAGATAGAAAAAGATAGGGAAAAAAACAAACAAACCGGAGCGGCGGCAATAACGCTATCCGCCCGCCACCGGCGCCATCTTGGTATCATTTATTTATTTATTTATTTATTTATTAGACTTATATGCCACCCATCTAGACAACGTCTACTCTGGGAGGCTCACAGCAAATAGGATAAAACAATTGTAATAACAACAATTTTACAACAATTTCAAAACAATAAGCAGTCATTCAAGATGGAAAATAAAGAAATAAATTAAGTAGTGTCCAGAGGGAAGGCTTGCCTGAACAGCCAGGTTTTAAGTTGGCTTTTAAAAATGCCCAGCGAAAGAAGGGAGCACCAAAGTAGGAGCTTGACAACTGAAGCCTCAATGAAAGATAAAACATCCCTGGTAAACTCCGGTTTTTGAGATCCTGGGGAAGGATTTATCAATTTTCCTGTCCTTGGGAGTGAACAATGTCTTTCTCTCCACATCATATTTTTCTACTTTATTTTGTACTTTAATGCCTACTTCTGGCCTTTATTTGCTGGAGTGCGTTTTGTTGTTGTTCCTTCCCCCACCCCCCTGTGATTGTCTATGTTCCAGGGCAGATGGGTGCTAGATGTGCAGTACTCTAGTAGTGTATCTAGAAGTTGAATATTCTCAGTCATCCAGGTGAGGTTATCTGGAAGTTGAGTCATGGCAACTGGACTTCTTTCTTGTTAGGTTGAAACATTTTGCTACTCATCCAAGTAGCTTCTTCAGTCTGAGAAAAGTTGGTAGGAGACCCCTGATATATCCTCCACGTTGGTTTCACTTCCCCCTGTTCTGAATAGGCTCATTAGATGGACAAAGGACACAGGAGTAAGTGAAAATCCCACTTCTGCAGTCCTTCTCCACCCACTGTAATGAGCCATTAACAGTCATTAACAGTGGTCCTTTGTCCATCTAACGAGTCTATTCAGAACAGGGGGAGGTGAAACCAACATGGAGGATATATGAGGGGTCTCCTACCAATTCTCCTCAAACTGAAGAAGCTACTTGTATGAGTAACAAAACGTTTCAACCTAACAAGAAAGAAGTCCAGTTGCCATGACTCAACTTCCAGATAACCTCACCTGGATGACTGAGAATATTCACATATATACACCTGGACAACCTGGGCTAGTGCTTGGGGGAATACTAAGGTGCATCTTGCACACCTCAAACACACACTTTCTCCCATACACCTCTTTACTTTTCTTCTAGTGCTTAGTGCATTGCAAAAATACTATAGAACCTCTGCCTAAACTTAGAGATGTAATATCTGCACGTATTCTTCCCCATGGTATGGAATAGTTTTTCAGTGAAACCAATACTTTTCTTTCAGAGGATCCAGAAATGAGTATTAGTGGGCAAAAATGGCCAACTGATACAAGGAGATTCATGAAAGGTGTGTGGGGGGCAGCTCGGCAATGAATCGAGTGCTTGGCTTGTGGAGAAGGGGCAGGAAGGAAGCTGATAGGAGGTTGTCTATATATTGAAGGTTCACCTCATTCCCCAAATTGATGGCATGTAATAGTGCTTCCATTCCCAGATCATCGCCCTTTCTTTTCCTCTTTCATATTCCCTTCCCCCATGTTCAGAAATGTGCAAATACCTGCTCAAACCCAAACACAATTTGGTCCAGATCGCCTTCAAACCATATCAGGTAGAATTGATTCCAAATATTCAGATACATATAAAATCAGATAATACTAAGACATCCCAACCAAAACCAACTGTGCAGAACCTGACATTTTTACATAATTGTTTTCTCAACCAGAAGAGTCCTTGGTTATGTCATTAGTTTCGTACGCAATAAATTATATTATTTGATACTGATGTATACTGTTGAAAAACAGTCCTGACAATTGCTTTGTGTTTGGGTGAAAAGTGGTTGTTTATTTATTTATTTATTTTTATTTAACAAGTAGACCGAAGTCTACTCTGGGCGACTAACAACACATTCATAAAAACAATAACAGTATAAAATAAAACAACCACTTAATATGATTCAAGATGGCAAAATTAAATTAAGTAATGACAGGAGGGAAGGCCTGCCTAAATAGCCAGGTTTTAGGTTTGCTCTTAAAAACACCTAGCGAGGTTAACTGATGAGAAAAGGAATCAGCTTCTGGAATTTCCCTCTTGCTTGGTGTCTCTTTTTGAATGATAGTGGGCACAAGAGGGTATCTTGTAGACCATCTTGACTGCTGACATTGGTGTCATCAATATTCAGGCTGCCCTTTGCTATGTTCCACATTTAGCATCCTTGTTCCTGCTGGCAATGTGGACAACATATTATGCAGCAAGATTGGGCCAATTCCAATCCATTTTGAATGGTGGATACAGAAGCACAATATCCCACATTCATAAATCAGAGGATCTTTTTTTTTTTAAGAATTGTATTCCTTGGCTTCTTACAATGGAAGATTAGGTATACATAAATTACATATAAATTCCAACAGCAAATTGGAACTACCCAGTACTAGAGGATCCCAGAAAATAAGCACATGATCTGTACTGTTTACGTAGCTTAATTTAGTTTTATTTTAGTTTAGTATTATTAGTTTTATTTTAGTTTAGTATTATTATGATCCATGACCAAAAAAAGACATTAAACATAATACAGGTAAAATTTATATGGTAGTCACGATGTTAAAACAGAGGGAAAAAGAGTTAAAGGAAAGTTATAGCTTAAAATCATTATCCGTTAAATCTTTACATATTGTATGCAGCTGTGAGAAATTTTGCGCAAGTAAGTGTAATCTGAGGATTAAAGCCTAAAAGTAGTTTGTGTGAGATGTCTGTTTCTACAGCCCAGAAGCCAGCTAAGCAAAGGGAGAATAAGCTTAATACGTGGTTTGTGATAAAACTGGCAGTGTAACATTACATGTGTGGTTGATTCTACTATGCCATCACCACAAGGGCAAACCTTCTCAGCCATAGGGATATTTTTATACCTCCCATTGGTAACCACGGAGGGAAAAGCATGCCTTCTAGCTAGTGAAAAGGCCCTGTGGTAGGTCGGCAACTCAAGGAGAGAGAGGTAGGCAGCCAGAGCTACAATATATCTGGAATTACCAGCTGTCAAAAAATGGGGGGGGGGTGCCTGCTAATATTGCCTTGTCTCTCTATGTCAAACACCCTCTATTTGACAAATGCAGTTGCCTTCTCCAATCCCATTGTAAGAAGGGACTGTGGGGAGAGGCCTATATACTTCTGATATACTGCCTTTAGCCAAGGAAAGAGAGGAGTAGTCTTGAAGAATTAAAGATTTTAGTTCTTGGGGGCAGTAATTTAACATAAACCAGATATTGATGGAGGCAACACTTATTTTAGCTTCTATTTTGAGTAGGCCAGATTCTAGGCATAAACTGGTATTTGAAACACATCTGGGCATTTGGAAGACTTCCCTTACAAACTTTGATTGGGTTCTCTCTAATGAGGCAAAGTTAGGGGCTGGTGGTTCCAGGATTTTCCCATACAAGAGTTGTGAGATGGTTTCAGCTTGAAATAGCTTGTAGGCAGCAAGGATATATTGTCCTCCCCTAATGTGAAAGAATTTTAAGATGGCTTGTGCAGATTTTTGTCCTATCTTAGCTACATGTTCATGATGGGCTTTTCTTGCCCTGTTTGATTGTAACATTACTCCTAGCTACTTATAGCTTGTACCTTTAATACTTCAGACTCTGGCTTTAAATCTTTTCCTGATGGCCATAATATTTTTTTTTTCATAATTAATCTCAAGTTGCTTCTCCCTAGAGTAGATGCTAAATGCCTGCAGAGTTCTTCTGAGTCCTGCAGGGGTTCTTGAGAGTAGGACAGTATCATCAGCATACAGTAGTATGGGGATCTTTCTATTAGCTATGGTAGGAGGAAATGTTTCAGTGATGCTGAAGCAGCCTGTCTTGTTGTTAATGTAAAAAATAAATCGCATAGGTGCTAGGACACATCCCTGTTTCTTATAGATGGCATGTAATAGTGCTTCCATTCCCAGAGCATAGCCCTTTCTTTTCCCCTTATAGATGTTTCAGAACATAACACTTGTATTAGGTGGAGGAGCCTTTGTTCAATGAATGTGGCCTCCAGTTCCCCCCACAATTTACCTCTTAGTATGGAGTTGAAGGTGGACTTTAAGTCAATGAAGGCTGCATATAGGGATACTGTATTCCCAGTCATATATTTGTCAGTTAGGCGTTGCATAATCAGGTTATGCCCTTGGGATGATCTTCTTTCCCTGAGTCCTGCCTGCTCTCCTACCAGTATATTTTCTTGGTTTAAACAAATTTTAAATTTATCCAAAATGTATAGTTTGCCTCTAATACTAAGGAGGCTGATAGGTCTATAGTGACTTGGGTCATCCCTTCTTCCTTTCTTGAAAAATGAGACTATTATTGCTTGCTTCCAGGCTCCAGGGATACACCCCGTACTATTTATATAGGTGAATAGTGCAGCTAGGGGTGGAGCCCACCAGTCAACATTGTTTTTCAATAATTCAGTGGGGATGTTATCCATGCCAGGAGCTTTTGTGTTCTTAAGTTGTCTAATGAGTTATTTGATTTCATCCACCAAAACAGGGGGGCATTCAAGGGTAGTGGATGATCTGTACTGTGTTTGCTGGGAGAAGTAAGAACAGCTGAGATGTGGCTGTAGTCCCTCTGTGCCAAAATATTTTGAAGGGTCATCGTCGTCTTCTTCTTCTTCTTCAATTTTATATCACCCATCTGGCTGAAGTCTACTCTTAATGGAATGGTGAAGCAAAAGTGTGAATTAGTGCAACATAGACAACAGAGAAACATGCACACTCTTTAACCTGCCAAGTCAACTAGCATTGCCATGCCTGTTCTGCAGAATGCAAACTAGAAAGCTATTGTCCAATTTCCTAACCCTTGCAAACAAGTTGCCTGCATGTTTTCCAAAATGTCACCTCTTCTTTGGAAATAAAAAGGGGGCTGAGTGTTAGCAAAGATTGGCACTTGAAACCAAGGTCCAAGTCATCTTCAGTATATAAAAGATGGACACTGAAGAAAGAGAAAGAAAGAAAAATCAGTTTATTTGACATGTGGTGTTGGACCACTGCCAAGCAGAAAGGCAAATCCTTGATTCTATAGGCCTCTCCCTACAGTCCCTATCAAGTCCAGTCTGAACTCTCACTAGAACAAAAATGGGCAAATTGAGGTTATCACACCTTGCATATATAATAATAATAATAATAATAATAATAATAATAATAATAATAATAATAATAATAATAATAATAATAATAATAATAATAATAATAATAATAATAATACAGAACTGACTGGGGGAAAAATATTGCTGGGGTAGTAGTTGGAGGGCAGTAGGAAAACCTAACATGAGATGGGTTGACTCAACAAAGGAATTCACAGCTGTTAGTTTGCAGAACTGAGCAAAACCTACTGAAAAAGTCAATATTACTAGGAAGGAGGGATAGTAGGAAAAGCAAACAAACTAACCTGAAAAATCAAGAAAAGGCCACACACATGGTCATGGAAGCAATGCAAATACAGGAACAGGTGATACCTTTAATAGCATAAAACAAAAACATTAAGAGTATAAAACAAAAAACAAACAGCAAGCTTTCGATGATAAATCATCTTCAAGGCTGTATATCAAGTTCTTGTGGGTAGTTCCAACTTATATGCTGTTATTTTTTTTCTTTTTTATTATTATTATTTTTATTTTAAACATAAACAAACATACAAAACAAACACAAACATATATGCGGGGAGATAATTTCATGTATCCATCTAGCATATAAATCTGACTACATAAACCATCTTGCCCTACCAAACATATTTAGGCCATATCCATCTAATATATAATTCTGACTACATAAACCATATTACCCTACTAAGCATATTTAAGCCATTGTTAAGCTCATAGAGTAACTTCCTAGCTTTATAATAATTAACATATGTACATTGTCTAGTGTACAAACTTAAATCTATATTGATGTTATATTCAAGCCACTCTTAATTGCATAGACCAAACTATAATTCATATATTACTTAGTGTCTTCATGTTTCTGACTTATCATCAATACCTTCTAAACAATTATAATCAGAATATATAATCTAATTTAAGCATTATCTGTACTTATCAACCATTTAAAACATTCAGCAAGTAACTTTCCAATTTTTGTTGTATTTCTTAGCTCCATGTATAGACCAGGGATTTCTGATTACTTATAGCCTTGTGAATCTAGGAATTCATTTCCTACATTCTTTTTACTAGCTTTTAAGATGCCATCTATAAAGTCTCTATAGAATCTTTCACCTGCATACCCCTCTATCCAATACTCATCATAAGCAATTCTAATTTCATCATTAAGGTAACTTATCCACACACACACACACAAAAGCTCTAGGCCAGGTCAATACATTTCTCAAAAATCCCCACTTTTGCAGGTACAAAGACAATGTATACCTAATCTTGTCTATATAATCAGTATAGTAATTCACTCATATTTAATCTCTATATATGTACCATAGAAACAAAAGCTTCCAATATTATTAGTCTTCATTAACCTTTCTAAAATTCATAATTACATATGCTTATCTACCATTTAGATTCTCACCTAGCCAAAATTGTTCATAGTGTAATTATTCATATTGCTTTATGTGTAACTATATATCTCTCAAAACCAAGAAATTTTAAGCATTTAATCCGCAGGTTACTTTTCCCCTTTTCATTTTTGTTTCTCAGCTCCAGTATCATACTTCCGAGATTCATTTCTTGCTCCCCTTTTGCCAGTTTTAAAATGCCATCTATGAAATCTCTTTAAGGCATTTTCTATTCGATTTACTAATTTCCTCCCAATATAATCAATATCTTGATTTTGGAGCAACACAGAGCTATCCGATCTCTGATCACAAATTTCTGCCTTTAAATTCACCCATGCTTTCCCTTTTACATTATTTTCCATCAAGGTAATCTCAATATGCTTCCCCACCTTGTCCCCACCCCTCCTTTCCTCATTTTTAAATATTTCATTCTGCTTTTTTTTAAAAAAGGTTTCTCTCTCCCTCTCCGGAGGTAAACATTTGATGAATTCAAAGCAGTTAGTCGTTTTGTCTCCGGTCTCCTTCTGCTCAGGAACAGTAGATTCCTCCTCTCTCTCTGACGATGGTAGTTGTTCAGAAAATTCAGTAAATACAGTCTGTTTGTCTCCTGTCTCTATCTTAGTGTCCAAGCCAAGAAGTATTGTTTTGATATCTGTCTCCAGTTCTGAAACTTGAGCCTTGAGATGATTGATAAGATTGATTTGAAATTCCTGAAGACAGCATACAAGATAAGTCTCCATTTTAAAGTCCCAATAATGAGTCTCACCCTCAATCTTCCCTCCCTGCTCCTTGGCCAGAACGAATTCCGAGTCTTGCGGAGAGCACTCTGGTCATAAAAGTGACTATTTGATTTATAATCCCCCTTTATGGCTCAAAGTAAAGTTCCATAGATTAAGTTGTTCATAGTCATTCAGGATTCTCAGGCTTCTAATTTATAAAAAGCCAAATCTTAGGAAGGGAGGGTTAAGGTGGAAAAGACAATTAGTTTCGCTTTCTCAGTTCTATCAGTTATGGCGCAGTAAAAAAAAAAAAAAACCTCCAACATTGCCAAAGATTCTCTGCCGCTTAAAGAGATCTATCTCCACATTCGGCTTCCAGGAAAAAACCAAAACATCTGGTCTGCTACTTGCCGTAAAAATAGCCGTTCAACTTCTGTTCATGCAGTCAGATCATAAATCTTCATTTCTCCCCCTCTCTGGGCAGCTACACACCAATTTATCATGGCGACTTGACGAGTCAGTTGCAATTAAGGAAAGGAAACTCCCGAAAAAAGCAGATTGCAAGTCTGAATTCTCCGGCGTCTCCAGCTTCCCTGCTGCAAGCCCACTTCTCCTGTGGAAAACTTGCCCTCCCTTTCTCGGGGGGTCCGCTGACTCGGAATAAAACCCAGGGGTTCTCAGAGCCCTGAGAATTCCCCTGTTCTCGCTGCCCATTGCTCCGCCTTCTCTCATATGCTGTTATTAATGTCCCAAATTCACATGGCTGATGATGCTGAAGCCAGGTTTGCTTCTTATACGGAGATAGTGCAGTATGCAAGTTATTTTCAACTAATGTGAAAAGCTATTGGTTTGCAAGATCTGAGCAGAGCTGTTAATGATAGGACATTTTTAAGATCATTTACTCATATAGTCACCACACATCAGAAGTGACAGCACATAACATCTTTAGAGGGTGTTTGTTTGTTTTTTATTTTATTTTTGGAACTACCAAATAATTATATAGTGACAAGATGGGTGGAATTGAGACCATGACAGGAGACTATGACAGAATAAAGGCATCAAAGTTCTGCTAACATAAAGTAATACCATCCCTAACAACAAAGCAAAAAACAGTAATCTTTCAACTTAAATGAGTTAGCTTCTGAATATTTGTTCTGTATTCTTTTAAAATATATTTTTAAAAATATTTTGAATATTTTTTCAATTTTAAAAATATTTTTGTTTCTCAATTTTTACAACCAGACACAGAATCCCCCTGCAAGCATAATTCTGATGAGCCCGTTTGGCCAGGAAGGAGTTAAAAAGTTAAAAATGTAGCCAAAATTCAACTAATTGGGTCCTGATTGACAGGGTCAAAAATTCAAATTACCCCAGACTTAGAGCTGATTTCTGCTTTCAAAAGTTAGGTGAGGAGATCATTTGGTCTCAGAAATCCTGAGAGAATGTTTACTTAAGATCCATTGCAAAATGTCCCCCTTTCTGGAGGATTGTCATTCCTTTACTTCCATTAAAGCAAACCTGGTTTTGTTTTTGTTTTTTTAAATCTCTTTAAAGAAAATATGTCTTTTCAGTATGTTTCTGTGATTTCCCCCCCTCTAAATGTATCCCTCCCCTGCCTCAGAATGCTTCCTTCTGCAAAGCTCCTGCTGATTAGCCTGTACCACACATGCTCAGTGTTATAACAATGTGGGTGTTTTTCCCTTTTGAAAAGCATTTTTTGAGGATCAGTATTTCAATCCCTGTAGTCTGGATTCTTTTTTTTTAAAAAGGTGGGGTCAACCATTCTTTTTAAAGATAAGCAATTTTTTTCTTTTCAATTTCACTTATTTCTGAATGGAGGCTAAAAAGGTTTTATGTTTTTTAAAAACTCATAACTTGAAAACCCTTTGCCCAAACTTCCACACAGAACAAGAGCAGGCTGTCTGCTACACCTATTCCAAATCCGGTGCTGATCTGAAGCACAGATTAAAAGGTTGGGTTTTTTTTATTTTTTTGCTGACTTCATTTTAGAATTGCCTTATACAATGTTGAATTTCTGTGTCAGCACAAGATCATTACTGCACTCTCATGCAGCAATAATCTCTATCTGTCTCTGAAAACAGTTTGTTTGTTCTTCTCCCAGATTCACCCACTCCTCAAAATCATTAAAAAAAAATTAAACCTGAAAGCTTAGAGAAAGAGAACAGTACTTCCTGAGGCACACATGTCTAATCTACTTCCCTTTAAATATAACACAATCCTAGCCAAAGAACGCAAGCTCCTCAGTAAAACAACTTTTATTTCTCTATTTTAAGGTTAAGAGAACAAGGTCACTCATTTCTCCTTTGTCTTGGTTGTATTACCCTGCAGCCAATAATAGAAATGTTTGATGGCAAGCAGCTTAATGTTACTCATCTCTTGATCTGTCTGCAAACTATCCAGTTCCTTATTTATAGTACTCTGGGATTGTGTTATCATAGGATGTTTTCATTTGCCCTCTGCACCTATTGAGTCTCCTTGCCAGTCATTGGGTAAAATGATGTTTGAAAAAAAAATTGTGTTCCCCTCCTCCAGTTCTTTCAGGGTCAAATTGCAGTATCTAAAGCCTGTTAGCAAGAGGTATGTGACTAAAAAATGGGCAGGGGTTTAAGGTTTCCTTCAAATGGCTCTCCAAGGATGAACATTTCCACTTCTCCTTTGTCCAGTCAGATAATCCTAGGAGAGAAATTTCAGTTAGCAGATACTAGTGTGTCATTTCAATATTTAATTAACTCTGAAAGCCAGTTCTCTTGTGCCTTTAAAGGTCAAATCTTTCTGCTCTTTGGTGGGAATTTCAGGGAACAGAGCAGCATCACCTCACATCTTTGTCAAACTATATGCTTTGGAACTGGGAGTCCTTCCAAATCAAGCAGAAATTGGTTTGGGACTCCCCCAAGTGTATCTACAATAAAACCAGTCAATTGTCATTGTGGGCTGTCATCAATGAATATAAGCAGACCAAAGGAAGAGGGTCTCCTGTATGTGCCATAGGCTATAGTCAACACAGTAAGAATGCCAGAGAAGTGAATGCAATGAATAAAAAGGGTGCAAAAATTCAAACTGCAACAGATGGTCAGCTGGATCCAGTGTAATCTGGTTTTGTTTTATATTTTTATTCCAAAAAAAACTTCTACTCTAATTTTTGCAGCTGTTTTTAAATGGGTTTCCCTTTTAGATGGTTCTACCTACTGAACAGTTTTAAAATTTTGTATTTGTTGCATTGTATTTTCATTAGCAAAAAACTCTTTGCATGCTTAGTGTCTAGGAAAACAGTAAGGACATGTGTCTGTATGTGCACATACCCAAGTACCTGCAAGTAACTTTCATTGTACTGAGTAAGGTTTACTTCTGAGGAGACTTGCAGTAATCAAAATAATCATAATAACTGTAACTGAACAGGTGCAAGAATCTCCATCCTGTATCAGACTATGGTCCATCTAGTCCAACTTTCTGTTTCCAAAAACAGCTATGCAGATACAAACACAAGCTGTTAGGGAGATACTAGCTCATCCCATTTACCCTGATCTGTAAAACTTAGGACTCAGAAATACACAATCTTTATACACTGAAATCTCATTTAGTGTATCCATTGATAAAGCTATTCCTATTTCTCCCCTTGTTGCCATCCTACAGTCTTTATAACCTTTCTCCTGAGCAAGAAGAATGGCACATCTCTCTAGCCTCCAGAAAGTTAAGGATTTAGAAGGATTTATTTTGAGGGCTTGTAAGGGCTGCTGTTAGAAGTAGGATTGAAAAATAACTTTGGGGTGGGGGGAAGAGAACATAGTGGTTACTGTGGTTGTAGAAATTTCCATCCCCAAGGTCCTCCAAGAAGCACACAGTGACAGACACAAGGTTTCTCATTTAAGTGAGAAATTGTGACAAAACCATGGCTGCACAGTAATTTGAAACCAGTTCAAGTCAACCTTCTGTTCATTCCCCATATTGGCACCAATCAGCATGCAAATTTATTTAACTACAGTCAGTTCATTTGTTTACAATAATACAAACTGATTAATAGACTATATGGATTGATAAATTATTAGTCAACAGTTTGCCATCATTGGTTCTCAGCAATCAACATAGAGGAAGACGTTGAGTCACACCCACCTGAGCTATTTTCTTCTTTGACATTTTTTCTTCTTAGAAACACTCCCCTAAGTTGCTTTCAACCTCACAAAAGAAAATCAATAGGTGCCTGTATTTTTTCTCTCTTGTGAGGTGAAGAAGTAACTTGCACAGTGCCACTAAATTGGAGCGTGTATGTGTGTGTGTGTGTGTGTGGGGGGGGGAGAGAATGAGATATGAGATAGCCCCTTCTTGTCTAATCTGATTCCTCCATTTTGTTCCCAGCCTCTGGAGCTGTGTTTCTTAAATAAAAATTAGTAATCACAGTTGACAGTCACTTAGGTTGGCTCTCTGACTAGTCTCATGGCATGTCTGCTGCAAAGTGAAGCCATAATCTTGTTTAAGCAGGTACATCTTGAGTGCTTATCATTTGGAGATTATGTTTTCCTACTGCAGTTCCATGTATAGCAAACCAAAATAAATAAATAAAAACAACATGCATTACCTAAATTGAAAACTAGCTGAGTCATGCATGCATGCTTCTCATGTGAGCTCTGGCTCTGTGAATTAACCTTCACAGAACTTTAATTCTATTTAATTCTATTTCAAAAGCACAGCTTTCTAATAGAGTAAGTACACATGTATGATGCTAACCTCTAAGTTGCCCCAAGTCCATTAAGAAAGGTACAAAAATAAGACAGAAACATGCACATGAAGTTGAACAAGACCACATTTCAAATGGGAGGGTGCTTGGATCCAAGCTTGGACACTGTTTGGACCTGCTACAGGAGTGTGCCATTCATGCAGAGGATCTTTAATGATTTCTTCCCAACTTTGGAGCTCCCCCATGCCCACCCCTGGTCACTTTGCTTTTCAGGATGCTCTTGGAGGTGAGCATCCTGTTGCTGATCCCCACCCCATCCAATGAATGGGTGTGTCCTACAGCTGCAAACAGAACTGAGGCATCCTACATATATCATATCGAACAGAATCAAGTCTTCTGCTATGAATTTCCTAATCCAAAATGAGAAGTTTTATTTTCCTAAAATATATAACACTGATTTGTGTCTCTCCAATGGAGGGGAAAAATATATGCAACCAGAAGGAAATACTTTAAAAGTCTCCTTTTGGTTTTGGCTGCCATTTCTCATGCTGTCCTGAATAATGTAGTGAGAGAAAGGACCTTGATATCAGAAAACAGCTCAAAACACAAAGGTAGAAGATATCAAAGAATGCATTAAGAGACATGGTGGGTGTAGTTTAAGGGAGGAGAACTATGAAGAACAAAAGGTACTGTAAGAATGATACTATAAAGATCAGAAAGATGAGCTGGCAAAGAAGAAAGTTAAAGAATTCAAATGATCGAGGTGCTCTGAAAAAAATCAATAAGAAAAAAAATTAAAAATTCACAATAAGTCTACTGCAGTATAACATTAGTTGGCAAGAAATGTGGACCCTGACTTTTCAAGACTTCCAGGTGCTATCCAGAAGATTCTTCCATTTTGAAAGCCTTCACTGAAAATAAATAAGAATATTTCTACTGTCTTGTATTCAAATATTAAAACTTAAAACAGTATGAAAAGAAGAATCTAAGAACTAGAAAGAGAGAAAAAACCAAATTGTGTCTGTGCCTGTGTATTTGTATTTGTACAGGAGAGAAGGGATGTGTGTCTGTATCTACTGTAGTTCCAAGCCTATGAAACCAAGATGCTCAAACTAGGTTATCACTGCACAAGAGTACAACAATGTCCTTGTGCAGCTGAGCAAATCAACATTCTACAAGGCAATTGTAAAAATAGGTGCAGCGCAAACAAAAACATATAATATTGAAACTAGACTCTTAATCAGCACCAAATAGAACAGCAGGATAGCTCAGTGGCTTAGGTCTCTGGCTGTGGAGCTAGAGGTTGGGAGTTCAATTCCCCACTGTGCCTCCTTGAGAGAGGCTGAACTCAATGATCCATAGGGTCCTTTCCAGCTCTGCAGTTCAAAGGTTATTATTATTATTAAGAAAAATGTAAGAATTAAGAAAAATTAAGAAAAAAAGTCGAAAGATGCTACATGCCATCACATCACTTCTGATGTGTACTGACTATTTGCTGAATAACCCCCAGAATGTTCTATCATTAACAACTCTGCTCAGATCTTGCAAACCAACAGCATTTCATAGTAGGACTTCCTCTCTTCCTACTCCCCCCCCCTTTCCCAGCAATTTTGCCTTTTCTAGGTCAGTTCCATATTTTCATTATATGTGCAAGGCAGGATAGCTTCAATTTGCTCATATTTGTTCTAGTGAGTGTTCAGGTTTGACTTAATTGAGTAGCCAATGGCAGCAATCAAGATGGCTTACATATCCTCTTATGTTCCTTACCATTCAGACTTGTTGAAAAGCAGCCTTGACAATTGCTTTGTCTTTGGGTGAGAAGTGGTTAACTGATGAGAAAAGGAGTCAGCTTCTGGGATTTTTCCTTCCTTGGTGTCACTTTGTGAATGGCAGTGAGCACAAGGGGATATCCTGTAGATCATCTGACTGCTGCCATTAGTGTTGTCCACATTCAGACTACCCTTTGCTATGAAAAGCTTGGCTTCTTTGTTTCTGCTGGCAATGCAGGCATGATATTTTGCAGCAATATTGGGCCATTTACTGCCATTCTGAATGGTGGATATAGAAGCATAATATTCCACATTCATAAATCAGAGGGTTTCTGAAGAATGAGTATTTATATGAAGAGGATCTGAGCAGTGTATATCTTAGGATTTTTTTCCCTTTTAGTTAATTCAGATCTTCCTATACTTGCATTACCATCTTCAATCACTAGGTGACAGAAGTACTATACCCACATGTGTTCAAATTCTTTGAAGAGAGGGAGGGAGGGAAAGAGTCTGGAGATTCACTCAGTTACTGCTGACCCTGAATATCTAACAAACAGATGAAAGGCAAATCAAATATCAAATACTGATAACTTACACAAGGAATGAATAAAGCCAGTGAGGTTAAAGGAATAGAGTTATGTGAAATATAAGTCCTGTATTAAAATCTCTACTTAGCCACAGTGCTCACTAACTAGTGACTTTGCTTGCTAGCTCTCTGCCTAACCAACCACAGAAGACTTTAGTTAAACTAAAATGGGGAGAAAGGAAGTGGCAAAAAACATGTATACAAATAAATCCTTATCTATCCACCACTGTGAACTGACCATATGAGTCATGTGAACAAAGCAAATTCATGTGTAGATATACGCATGTGAGCTTTCTTGAGTATTGATGGGGATAAATGGAGGAAAGTAAATAAATAAATAAATAAATAAATAAATGTGATTTCTGAACCATATGCCAGTTTTGTATGAAGTGATACAAACAGGCATTATTTTTCTTTCCATGACTGCCATGCACTATTTGCTTGTGGCAAGATTGATACTAATGACAGTGCCTTTGATTGTTTCTGAGGCAAACTTCCTGCTTCCTACTGCTCTCAGGATATCTTGACTTAAACCAGACAACTTGGACAGGGGCCTGGGGTACCCTATCTATAGCACAGAACTCATAATCATGAGATGTTCAATATGGTGGCAAGAACAGTAGGGCTGTTGAAGTAAGAAGGAAGAAGAAAAGAGGCACAGCAGCTGCTACTGCTTACTAGAAGTCTTGGGACCTTTGGTGTGAGCAGTGAATGTGTGAATGGGCTCTAATTCTTTCAGTGGAAAGATCTACATTTGATTATGTATTCCTAATCAAATTATGAGGTAAAAAGTAGCTACTCTTCCTATGTCAGGACATTCAGTTATAAACGAAGTTTGTGTTATGGGGCTACCTTGTATTACCATCAAGTTCTTTGCATAATACTTTGCTTTTAATGGACATTGAGTGAAATGCTTGACGTTCAATACATTTTTACAGCTATTTCTATATACATAGAGAGACTGCAAAGGAAAAGTAGAATTATGTGCTGACTCCATTCCAATCAAGTGCATTAGCCGACATCTTAGGAGTACAAAGCCTAAGCCAAAGTAATCATTGACTTTGCTTGAGCGTTCAAATAAAACATTGACTTTAGTCCAGACTTGCCAATTTCTTTTTCCTACAGAAGAGAAAATTGAAGGCCCTGCTGTTGATTCTTGACATAAAGTAGGGCATGTTTAACATTTTATTATTATTATGATGATGGATGTTTTAAAAATGTAATAGACATTGTCATGAGGAAAAGTGACTTCTGATTTTCTGTTAAAGTCTGAGAAATGTTGTGAAAATAACTGTAGTTATAATTACATTTATGACCATTCCTGTGGCCAAATGTGCTCACAAATAATAATAATCTATACAATGTCACTCCTTCACGGATTGCTGCCTTGTCATGGCAAAGGGGCTTGAGTAATTCAGAGAAGCTGTGGGCTATGCCGTGCAGGGACACCCAAGACGGACAGGTCATAGTGGAGAGTTCTGACTAAACGCGATCCACCTGGAGCAGGAACTGGCAAGCCACTCCAGTATCTTTGCCAAGAAAACTCCATGGACAGAAACAAAAGGCTAAAAGATATGACGCTGGAAGATGAGCCCATCAGGTCGGAAGGCGTCCAACATGCTACTGAGGAAGAGTGGAGGACAAGTACAAGTAGCTCCAGAGCTAATGAAGTGGTTGGGCCAAAGCCGAAAGGACGCTCAGCTGCAGACACGCCTGGAAGTGAAAGGAAAGTCCGATGCTGCAAAGAAAAATACTGCATAGGAACCTGGAATGTAAGATCTATGAACCTTGGTAAGCTGGATGTGGTCAAACAGGAGATGACAAGAATCAACATTGACATCCTGGGGGTTAGTGAACTAAAATGGACGGGAATGGGCGAATTCAATTCAGACGATGATCATATCTACTATTGTGGGCAAGAATCCCGTAGAAGAAATGGAGTAGCCCTGATAGTCAACAAAAGAGTGGGAAAAGCTGTACTGGGATACAATCTGAAAAATGATAGAATGATTTCAATACGAATCCAAGGCAGACCTTTCAACATCACAGTAATCCAAGTTTATGCACCAACCACCGATGCTGAAGAGGCTGAAATTGACCAATTCTATGAAGACTTACAACACCTTCTAGAATTGACACCAAAGAAAGATGTTCTTCTCATTCTAGGGGACTGGAATGCTAAAGTAGGGAGTCAAGAGATCAAAGGAACAACAGGTAAGTTTGGCCTTGGAGTTCAAAACGAAGCAGGGCAAAGGCTAATAGAGTTTTGTCAAGAGAACAAGCTGGTCATCACAAACACTCTTTTCCAACAACACAAGAGATGACTCTACACATGGACATCACCAGATGGGCAATACCGAAATCAGATTGATTATGTTCTCTGCAGCAAAAGATGGAGAAGCTCTATACAGTCAGCAAAAGCAAGACCTGGAGCTGATTGTGGCTCTGATCATCAGCTTCTTATAGCAAAACTCAAGCTTAAACTGAAGAAAGTAGGAAAAACCACTGGGCTAGTCAGGTATAATCTAAACCAAATCCCTTATGAATACACAGTGGAAGTGAAGAACAGATTTAAGGAACTAGATTTGGTGGACAGAGTGCCTGAAGAACTATGGATGGAGGCCCGTAACATTGTACAGGAGGCAGCAACAAAAACCATCCCAAAGAAAAGGAAATGCAAGAAAGCAAAGTGGCTGTCCAACGAGGCCTTACAAATAGCAGAGAAGAGAAGGGAAACAAAATGCAAGGGAGATAGGGAAAGTTACAGAAAATTGAATGCAGACTTCCAAAGAATAGCAAGGAGAGACAAGAGGGCCTTCTTAAATGAACAGTGCAAAGAAATAGAGGAAAATAATAGAAAGGGGAAAACCAGAGATCTGTTCAAGAAAATTGGAGATGTTCAAGGAACATTTCGTGCAAAGATGGACATGATAAAGGACAAAAATGGTAGAGACCTCACAGAAGCAGAAGACATCAAGAAGAGGTGGCAAGAATACACAGAGGAATTCTACCAGAAAGATCTGGATGTCCCAGACAACCCAGATAGTGTGGTTGCTGACCTTGAGCCAGACATCCTGGAGAGTGAAGTCAAGTGGGCCTTAGAAAGCACGGCTAACAACAAGGCCAGTGGAGGTGATGGCATTCCAGTTGAACTATTTAAAATCTTAAAAGATGACGCTGTTAAGGTGCTACACTCAATATGCCAGCAAGTTTGGAAAACTCAGCAGTGGCCAGAGGATTGGAAAAGATCAGTCTACATCCCAATCCCAAAGAAGGGCAGTGCCAAAGAATGCTCCAACTACCGTACAATTGCACTCATTTCACACGCTAGCAAGGTTATGCTCAAAATCCTCCAAGTCAGGCTTCAGCAGTATGTGGACCGAGAACTCCCAGAAATACAAGCTGGATTTCGAAGGGGCAGAGGAACTAGAGACCAAATTGCTAACATGCGCTGGATTATGGAGAAAACCAGAGAGTTCCAGAAAAACATCTACTTCTGCTTCATTGACTACGCAAAAGCCTTTGACTGTGTGGACCACAGCAAACTATGGCAAGTTCTTCAAGAAATGGGAGTGCCTGATCACCTTATCTATCGCTTGAGAAATCTATATGTGGGACAGGAAGCAACAGTTAGAACTGGATATGGAACAACTGATTGGTTCAAAATTGGGAAAGGAGTATGACAAGGCTGTATATTGTCTCCCTGCTCATTTAAGTTATATGCAGAATCCATCATGCGAAAGGCTGGACTGGAGGAATCCCAAACCGGAATTAAGATTGCCAGAAGAAATATCAACAACCTCTGATATGCAGATGATACTACTCTGATAGCAGAAAGTGAGGAGGAATTAAAGAACCTCGTAATGAGGGTGAAAGATGAGAGTGCAAAAAATGGTCTGAAGCTCAACATAAAAAACCCCCGAAGATCATGGCCACTGGTCCCATCACCTCCTGGCAAATAGAAGGGGAAGATATGGAGGCAGTGACAGATTTTACTTTCCTGGGTTCCATGATCACTGCAGATGGTGACAGCAGCCACAAAATTAAAAGATGCCTGCTTCTTGGGAGGAAAGCGATGACAAAGCTAGACAGCATCTTAAAAAGCAGAGACCTTGCCGACAAAGGTCCGCATAGTCAAAGCTATGGTTTTTCCAGTAGCAATGTATGGAAGTGAGAGCTGGACCATAAAGAAGGCTGACCGCCGAAGAATTGATGCTTTTGAATTGTGGTGCTGGAGGAGACTCTTGAGAGTCCCCTGGACTGCAAGGAGAACAAACCTATCTGTTCTGAAGGAAATCAACCCTGAGTGCTCACTGGAAGGACAGATCCTGAAGCTGAGGCTCCAATACTTTGGCCATCTCGTGAGAAGAGAAGACTCCCTGGAAAAGACCCTGATGTTGGGAAAATGTGAAGGCAAGAGGAGAAGGGGACGACAGAGGAAGAGATGGTTGGACAGTGTCATCGAAGCTACCAACATGAATTTGACCAAACTCCGGGAGGCAGTGGAAGACAGGAGGGCCTGGCATGCTCTGGTCCATGGGGTCACAAAGAGTCGAACACAACTTAACGACTAAACAACAACAACATACAATGTCAGGGAAAACAATCCTATAAAATAATTATAATTAAATCATTTTTTAAGAAAACAGCATTGCTATAAATCTGTCATTAAGTCAAAGAAAGGGCTAGGATCATTCTTGAAAATTTTCATGAATACCAAGAGCTTTTTCAGTGCTTTGAAAGTCTCTCATGAGCTTTCTTATATATACCCTTTCCAGTGAGGATTCTACAACATGAGTAGCACTATGGAAAAGGCATGCATCTTTTAACCATCCTCTTTACCTCAACAGGCATACTCGTAGCTGTGTCCTGAACAAGTTTGCCCCTGATGAGTAAGCTAATCTGAGAAAAAAAAATACAAAAAAGCAGAAATCTGAAGATAAAATACTTGTATATGTTATAAAAGTGTGTGCGTGTATATATATATATATATATATATATATATATATATATATATATATATATATATATATATATATATATATATATATATATATATATATATATATATATATATATATATATATATATATATATATATATATACACATACATACATACATACATACATACACACACACACACACACACATATACACATATATATACATATATATATAATGTAATTATATTTAATGTAATTCTTTTAAATAAAGTCAAGAAAATCTTAAAAATTTAAAATGTTAACTGGTGAAATTGAGTCAGGTAACTTATCAGAGCACAGATTTCACAGCAATTGTAGCCCATACTAAAGTGGTGATATAACGTTACAGCAGGAATGGGAATCACATTGCATATGAAGTCCTGTTTATTTGTGCAATTCCTCTGCTGTTGTTGTTTACAGGAAGAGTGTCTGGTGCAATGTCCTGTGACTAGCCCATCCTTATCTTATGAGGTGGAGAGGAGAACATTACTGCATCATTCAGGTGCAGTTATATTAGTTTCCAGGCTTAGAAACCTGGATAAATATTTGATGTTAACAATATTATTTTAAATGCAGCTATAGTGTTTTAAAGGTGCAGCTAAATTAAAGGCTTTGGACTGAAATTTTTGACTTGCAAATATCCATGTTCTTTTCCTACACAAGATACTGTATGAAAATATGTAGTAAACATTTGGATGTCACATTTCTGAAACTTCCAAACATCATTTGGAAGATGAGAAATAAGCAACTGTCAGGCCTACCTTTCTCTCAGTTTCTCTCTATCCCCTTATTAATGGATTTCCTGATTTGTTGTGATGTTCAAACTGGTAAATTTTGGTTCCTCTGAAGTAGGATTACAAATCACAGTCTGAAATCCTCTTGTTTAGCATAGAAAGTTGCATTAGAAGAGGCCCATTGAATCAGTGGGGATTTGGTAAGTCAACTCCTCTGTATTGTACCTACTCTAGTTGTTAATTGCTTTAGTGTAGTAAGTCACATCTACAGCAGGCTCAGTGAATCAAATGAACTTACAGATGAATTGACTCACCAAATTTCTGTGGATTCGATAGACCTGTTTTAATGTGACTTGCGACAGGATTTCAGCCACAGTTTGATACCTTTAATTTCTGTGTAAATTTGCCAGTATATTATGGAAGAGTAATGAAGCATACATTAAATACTTCAATCAATATTTTTACATAGTCATGTAATTTATATTAAACGACTATGTTTTTCCCATCTTACAACATGTAAAAAGCATTATTTGAAATTATTAGAGAAATATATAAGGCAATTCATATCAATGATACTAAAACAAACAAACAAACAAACCCAAACAACCAAACCAAACTGAAGAAAAGAAAAGCTTCTCTTGCCATTATTTATCTGCACAGGTAACTCAGAAGAGACATGGACCTTGCTTGCCAGGTGCAGTATTACTAACAGGGCCTTCAAAAGAAAATACTGTCTTGCTGAGGAAAGAGTAGACACCCAGCACTTATAACGGAGCTGGTCACAGACCAAATAAACAGAAAAAGAAATAATTAGAAGACTGATAGGCCAAAATGGGCATTTTATACTGGAATAAAGAGCATTGTATTTTCTACATTCTGGGACTACAATTCTCCTACCTCCATTTTGTTGTTGTTGTTTTTTACCCCAAAACTCAGCATTTATGCCTGTTTGACTTCTAATGGTGGCAGACCTTTGCTGCTTCTCAGAGTGCCCATGCTCTTGATTTCTGAAAATCCCAGGATCTGCTGGCTGCTTAGGAGATGTTCAGGGGTAGAACACCATGGAAAAAGTGAAACATCAGGGAAGAAAACAGCAGCTCTTCAAGGTAGAAGTTTAACAACATGATAATGGATCTGGAAAGGAAATTATATAGTTTAGGAATGAATTTACTGCTTCAAGATCTAATGATTATGGAATTGAAGGCAAGACATCACAGGAACAAACTTTGCTTTCATCAAAGATATGAGATTATGTTTTTCAGGAAATTAGACACATTCCTGGGATAAAAGTTGATGCAATAGCTTATTATTAAATCATTGGATTTAATAATTTATTATTTGAATTGCATTTTGTTATATTTCTGTTCCTAGCTTGAGACATTAGTATAGATTCAAATGGTATAAACTGAAAAATGCAAGGATTTTTTTAAAAAGAAATGAATGGCTACTCCAGTATTACAAATGAAATAAGTGAATCACAAATTCATGCTACGTCGTACTGATCACCAGAGCACTAACAGTTGTTTCTCAAGCAATCAGTCTATCCCATAGTATCCTATCATAGAAACATAGCTATAAGCCATCTAAGGGAATTAGCTGTTCCAAAAATGTATGCATTAAACTAGAGAAGTAGGTAGAAGGTAGAATTGTGTTGCTATATATTGAGCTTAGGAAAGTGTGGGAGGGGAATCTCAGGAACACTGCAGGGGTAAGAAAGGGCTAAATTCTCCCTCCACACCTGCTGTGATTCCAATAATTATTACATGGCTTGATGCTATTTGCCTTTTTTAAAAAAAGACGCACCATATTAAATTCTAAAATCCATTTACCATTATGCCTAGTTTGGACTGCAGAGCAGGCAGCAGTGAGCTAGTCAGACCAGTGGTTTGACTCAATGTAAGGCAGCTGCAAATGTTTGTATTTGTGGGTAATAATTAAAGAGATTTTTCAAGTTGCTAGTAGAAACAGCTGAATTCCCTAAACAATATACACAGCAATTAACATGATAAAGAAAACAGCAGAGTTGTGTTTATGCATGAAGATAATGGGGCAAGCTTTTTTCATGGAATTTGAAAATAGTCCACATGAAATATGCAACTGAATTGAAATTCTGTATACAAGAGAAAATAACAGAACCATAAACATGCTCTCATTAGCAGGTACAACTTGGAACACAAAATAACTAATAGTACTTTATTCTTCAGATGTAGATCTTGGGGATATGTTGTTGTTAGGGATGGGATTTTCACTTTCATTCTTTATGGAAGCAACTTCCATCAGAATTCATTTTCCCATGCACTTCTGTGAATCTCAAGGAATCTCATAATTCCTACAGTGCAGTGGGTGAGCAGGGCAGTTTTCTTGCCAATGGAAGATGAAAAATGTATAGGAATGGTGTGGAGATGAGGAGGGTGCTGTACATCATGATAGGTTGAAGGCTTTCACTCTCATAATTTGGGTGGGAGTGGGGTCTTGCTGGAGTAGAATTATGGAAGTAAAAGTCCTTTAATTCCAAAAACTCTATCCCTAGTTCATCTCTTCATATTCTCCAATTCCAGCACAGGAAAGCAAGTCTAAGAAATCAACCACTCTGGCTCTAGATACGTTTGCCTGGAAGTATTTCTCTTTGTCCACTAGCACTTATGATGTAAGAAATTCAACACAATCCACTGGCCACAGAAACACAAGCCTAATTCCAAGTCACAACATTAGCCCCTTTATCTCAGTGCTGTTTGTCCTGGCAACAACTTTGCAGTTTATCTTTGAATATGCCAGGGATCTGAATCTTGCAAAAAACAAGTATTAAATCTGTAAAAGGGCATGGTTTGCCACTGCTCAGTCATCCCACCCTGCATCCAAAAAAACCAAAAACAAACATAAATGGATTTGACCAGGTACACATTTTCCCCTCGCCTGTAATTCTGCTGTCTTATAGGGTGGCAAAAATAGGAGAGTTCTATGGGCTGCCCTATGTGGTTCCTGTATGTGTTTCAAATGCTGCTGTTCTTGTTTCAACTTACTGTATATACTAAACTGTAGTGCTAAAGCACTCTCTGGGCAGTTTACAACATAATTATGCAAATAGTACTTTGCCCCACCAGTGAGCTGAGTACTAATATTACCAACATTGACCTTGGGAAGTCAACGCTGAGTCAGCTACCTGAAGCCTGATGGGATCAAACTGAGGCCATGAACAGTGGCTTGACTGCAGTACTGCAACTTTACCACTGTGCCATGGGGCTCGTATAATGTCCGTATAAGTCAGGTGGAGACCTTATTTTCTGGTACTTGTAGCTGGGTAACCATTGGCTTTTATCTTTATTTGGTCTTTGGAGAAGATTTGGAGAATAATTTCTCCAAAATATTAATAGAACTGCTTCTATAGATGGGTGAGAACTCCACTGAGTCTTGCCTGGTTCACGGATCTGGGCCAAAGCACAGACAGGAACAGAGTTGTGAGCCAAAACCCATATTTTCCCAAAAGATCATGATCAGCTTTTGTCAGCTACTGTGAGGATTGCAGGAGATGGAGTAGATAATATCATAACCTGCTGCTAATGAGAAAGTCCCATAGATTTGTTTCTACCACATCACTGCTCTTGGTACCCATGGTAAGAAGGAAGCTCAGTTTAACTGTTGCTCTTTAGAGTTCTCTAATTCTCTCTCATAAATGCTCAGAAACTAGCAAGGCCTTTTACCACTCACACTCCTGTGGTTCCTTCATGAAGAAGGTGTGCTGTCCTGAGACAGAGAGCTGGCTAATCCTTACTTCTCCAGATTTAATGATTTTTCATGGTTTTATCTAGAATGTTGCACAACAGCAGGTATAACTTGCTATCACCCTCCTTTTATGCTCCCTCCTTTTATACCAACAGCTTCATAACTGACCTAACCAGTGTTTTTAAAATAGCTGAGTGCCTAAAAACACAGACCATTTGAATAGTTTCTTTTTCCTTCCTTTTTTGCATCAATATTTTTGCATGTATAGTCATGTGGTATATGTACTGCTGGACCTGGTCACATATCTGTCAGTTCAATCAGTACATTTCTTGCTGTTTGTACCAGTTCTGTAGGCTACATGTTCCATCTCATATAAATCAATTCATTTCTGTCCTTCTGGATCCCTGCTGCCCTAAAATTTTCTTTTTTCTTTTTAAACGGTGTTATATCAATATTTTCCTATCACTTCCAAATATTAGTTGATGCACCAGTTGGTGGGGTATGTCACCTGAAGCTCTTCCTTCCTTCAGCCGGGTTTCAGGGCAGCAGGGCGAAGGATGTCTCCATCTGAGCAATGTAGTTCATGTTGTTATTGTTGTTACTGCTGCTGCTGCAAGAACTTTCTATGGATACCATGTTTCCCTGAAAATAAGACAGGGTCTTATACTGTATTAATTTTTGCTCCAAAAAACGCATTAGGGCTTATTTTCAGGGGATGTTTTATTTTACAGTCATGTCATCTTCTTCTGGTTGCTGCACAATGGTGGAGGGCAGGGTTTCACTTAACTAGGGCTTATTTTTGGGGTAGGGCTTACATTACGAGCATCCTGAAAAATCATACTAGGGCTTATTTTCAGGTTAGGTCTTATTTTCGGGAAAACAGGGTAGTAAGTGATTTATTGCTAAACATTTTATTTTAAAAAATCTTTTTTAAAAGTGTACAAGCATGGTGGCCATGGCATCCTAGAACCCAACCCATTTGCACAGTAAATAAAATGTCAGCTGCATTCCCATGGGACAAATCAATATGAATTGAATCAATACAAGCACTGGATCATTTTTAAAAGGCCATACTGGCAAGGTGGGGAAAAAATGATTGGCTGGCCAAATGAATCAATGTTACACGTGTGTCGTGTGAACAGAAATTTATAAAACAATTTAAATAACCACAACATTGATATAATGGGGGTTCTTTTACACATGGGATTACACACTGAGATTTTGACAATAATACAATAGCACTGAAATTTACAGAACCTGCTGCTAAACAAACTCATAAAATGTGACCATAAAAGGCAAGAATAAAAATAAATTTTATCTTTTCATTAGTGTGAAGTCATCTAAAAACATTCTTTGTCAATACTCATCCTCCATTCTCCACATCCCCAGGCCTTGAAAAATAGTGGATTGGCATACCAATTCAATACATACTTAAGAGCTGTTTCAAACTGTATGGAGTTTATTGTCCCCTTAGGTTTACCATCTTTTTTCTACAATGTCATTTACAAAGGATAAGGACAGCTATCTTGCTTTTTGCACCTGATGCAATTATGTTATTTTCTGTTTGCTTTTTTACTTACATTGTCATAATATAGACATGGATTATTTTAAGAGACTGGGGAAAAATCTGTGAAATTTCACTATTGTTGTAGAAACTGGAGTACAAATTCTTGCTTGCAGAAATTCAAGTGTATGTAGTATAAATGAATGTATATAAAACCAAGGGAAACTTGAGGTATTTACCAATCTTTTTACTTCCCTTACTGTTTAAATTGCAGAAACCAGCCAGATAAATATAAAGGGAAGGGCCCACGGTGACTCATTGGCCAAAATCCTGTTGCTTAGTGTAATACATCTCAGTAGAGTAGGTCCTTTGTGTCAATGGGGAGTTAGTGGGTCAATTCTTCTGTAAGTTAGGTGGATTCAAATGGGCCTACTTCAACTGTGATTTACAACATGATTTAGGCCATGGTGTGAAAAGGAAAAAAATAGCTGGTCCTTTATGGTTTAGGAGTCTAGATCAACAGTGAGAAAATGATCCAAAAAGTTGTGAGAATAGAGAAGAAAAGGAACTCAATATTTGGGAAAAACTAGAGTAACTGCAGAACAAGACACACTGC